>JAGWCC010000009.1:260000-1460000 GCA_022651775.1 Drusus annulatus | reverse complement strand
ATGATTAAGTCTCTGCAGTCGTTTCCTAAACAATTGTGCAGTGATACAAGTGTGTTTTAAAAAAAATCTTACACTCAAAATATTTTGTAAGTTTTTTCGTTAACAATAGTTCAGTGATTAAACAAGTGCGTTTTTTTTAAATCGTACAGTAAACTGATTTTGTGAGTGAGATAGTGGATCAACAGTGTAAAAAAAATAATGTGTCACCAAGGCGTGATGGTATTAATACATTATTTTACCATCGCGGAATGACATCGAAACGTTCCTTCAACTATCTTCAAAGGATAGCTTAATAAAGGACCGGACTATGGCAGTTAGACTTGAATTGGTGAGTTTTTTTTTAATATTACACAATGCATGGACGTTAGAGATTTATTTTTATCTTCTGCATGTTGAGAATTTTTAGGAGAATGTATCTATTTTTACGGAACTTTCGAAAATCTCCGTTGTTGATTGAAAAAAATATATATATGTTTTCCTTATCGCCTTAGTGTGCTTTCACATTTATAAGATTTTTTTATCAAGTCAATTTATGATTTATTTTTTTTTGATTTTATGGATTCTTTCGTAATCCTCTACTAACTAGCTGGGGCTTATACAAATACCCCTCATAATGACTATCTAACTAGTACTGAGGCTCATTAGGCCTTATTACTATCACCATCTGATGGTTTTATTTACTTGACTGAGTTTATTTTTACATTAGTGTTTTCTTAGGGAAAAGATCTTAACTGGATTAAAAACCCTAAGCAAGGAAAAGATAAAAAGAAATACACAAGTTCTGAACTTGTTACTGATGGAAGAATTTTATTTGACTGAAGTTAAATATTTCATGTTTTTTCTACCTGGAGCTGCATCCTTTTTCATTTACGTCGTCTTTCCTAGAAAAAGGAGAGAGTGGAGTGGGAATGGGATGGGATTTTTCCTTAGCTTTTGATACGTTATCCGAAGTCACCATCTTTGATGAGTGCTACCAACTTTGTACTAAAAAATAAAATGTAAAAAAGTGTGACAGTGTCATGTGTCATCATCTGACATCTATTCTATAGTGTATTCTATAATCTATAGTATAGTATAGTCATCCGAGTCCATCAGAGTGTATGAAGAAAGTGAAATCAAATGCTTAATAGGTACAATATCCAAGACAATAAAATAATTCAACAATTGCGCATAAAATTATCTGCAGCATCGTATTTTATGTCTGGCAGCATCAGCCGAATCGCCCAGCAAAATTCCTTCAGATTATTATTATTGCGTTTCAAAAATGTAATGTTATGATTCATGACGAAACGTCATAATTATTTTGTTCACTCTTTATTTAGGTGTGATCCTGACAGTCAAGCAAATAAAATGCACTATTCTTTTATTCCTTCATATAAACAATATAATATACTTACTAATGTCAGGTAACACTTCCTAGGGAGTGTGTTAAAAATTAATTAAAAAAAAATGTTCAAAGAACTGAAGCTAGCAGTCCCCAATGAGGTGCTTATACCAACCCTGATATATGGCAGTGAGGCATGGAGCTGACAGAGTTCCTCCAGTACCCCTGATAGCTCCATTGCAGCCTCTCCTTCTTTCTCATAAGTGAGGAATGTAACCGAGTGAGAGGTTATAAAGTAGCTCTCAGCGGCAGGACCATGATTCGTGGCTTTAAGTTCTGCGATGGAAATTATCTTTGTGCCTGACAGCCATCGATATATATATATATATATATATATATATATATATATATATATATATATGTATAAACTACTACGTCGATACTGAGAGTCGTTTCATTTAGAGAAGAGCGAAATGATTGCCTCTTGCAAGAAGTTATTTTGTATTATAATTATGTGAAGTAAAGAATGGTAAGTATCTAATTTGATAAGCATAAACAGATATATGTAATATACTAAGTTAGTAGTAGCTGAGTAGATAAACGCGTCAGATTACCAGCCAGTCGTCGTGAGCTTAGAGTACATAGAGTGGTACCTATCCAAGGCAGTGTAATCAGTTTTTGATGATTTTTACCGGACTCGGCAGACCTGGGCGTCGCTAGGACTAGGGTTAGGGTATTTATGCATCCATTCATAGCACATGTCGACACAATGTTTTTGTTTATTCGTACAACCACTTTTTCACAATATTGTTTTCAACAAAAATATAGCATATAACCTAAAAAACCGTTTAGTTGTGTCAAGTTTACTCGCATATGAAAACATGTGGGCGCGAATGCGGGAGACCAAGATCATCCTTTCAGTACATAAAAGCCGTGTGTTATTTTTGTTGTCTCTTTCTCTCTCAATCAACATTTTCCGCTTATTATGATGGTAGTAGGAGTTTTTCAAATTTTGTCAGGTTATTCGAAGCCCGAGAATGTTTGTCTTTCTTTAAAATCAAACCATTTTTTTCAAAAGTAAAAAATCGAAGAACACACAAAAACGTAACTAACCTTTCCAGTTGTCAAAAACAAAGCACTAATCCAAAATGGCTGATAATGCTAACATATGATAAACATATGTGTACCATCATAACAAAATTAAAAAAAATCGATAATCGAATGTACACGCCTACGAAAATTCAAAATTCACCTTTTCTTTTGAACAGGCTATGTATATGCACATTCCTCTTATTTAATTAGTATATTTTTCTGCTGAATCGAAACTAGTTGACATATTCCAAAATGAAAGTGGATTAAAACAACGTGTATTTGTATTTAGTGAATAATTTCAGTGTGGTAAAAGGAGCGATTCTTTCAATACGGTTAAGAAACACTGGTTTAAAGGGTTGGATGGTTCCTAAACGAGTTAATTGTTAGCATTATTTACTCCCTTACATTTTTTGTTACAATTATTTTTATTCACCGGGCAAAGGATTGAAAAAGTAAGTAAAACACCCTGTACAAATTCTTGCAATCAAGCTGGTAAGGATTTAAATTCTCTCTGAGAAAATTTTCTCGTGCTTTCATATTATTTTGCTGAAAAAAAATGAGTTGTAATATTATTCACTTTGTTGAATCCATTGCTTGATTTTACCCCTCCTAAACTCTCCTGTGATCCTGCTGTCGCTTATGATTTAGCCAGCTTTATGAACAGAGAACAGAAAAACCGCAATTACAATTTACAACTTCATTATTGCTCCACATTTTTACTACTGTTCAACGATTCTTTTCTTGTGTAATGACAAAGAATAAAACAGGTTTCAAATTCTCCAAAATAAAGCAATGAGAATTATACTTAGGCGATATAGATACTCAAAAGTAACTAAAATGTCAGAGGAACTAAATTGGCTAACAGTAAAACAGATGCTAACATTAAACACATTGATGTTTATACATAAAATGAAGAACAGTTTGTTACTAAAATATTTTTCTGACAAAATTATCTACAATGTTGATATTCACAAATATAATACAAGGGCATGCAAAGAAATTAGACTACCAGAAAAAAATAAAGCAAACACACAAAATAGCTTACTATATAAAGGGATGAAATCTTATAATGCTCTGCCGGAAACCATCAAAATTATGCGTATCAATAAATTCAAAATAGCTTGTAAAAATTATTTAAAATGCATATAAATCAAAATAATAAGAAGTATATAAGTTAAAATATTATAAATTTAAAAAGAAAATGAAATAATTAGCTACTTGTAAACTTGAATGTACAAAGTAACTAATATAAAATAAATAAACCTAAAAAAAAAAAAAAGTCGAATAACGATTCAACAGAATAAATTTCTATGTCTTGGCAGTTTTTACAGCTCAGTAATGTAATGTTGCATTTCGTTCAGTGTAACAGTTTGTCAATAAGTCAGATAAATAAGTTACACTCATAATTTAATAATGTATTTATTTATTTCAATATGTAATGTACAGTTACAATTTAAATAATTGTTTGCCAGCTTTATCCAACTGCATCCAGCTATGTTCACTGCTACATATTCATAATATCACACTGAATACTACTTATTGGGTTACATAAACTACATATTGTACTGTTTTTTAAATATACCATATGTATACCAGTCTCACAACTATCAACGAAGCTTCATAATAACAATACATTACAAATAAGCTTGGCATTCAAACATTTTCCCTTAAAATAATCTACTTGAAGGTACAACGGACACAAAATTAATATATGAATAATAGAAAGGTTGACTTTTGTTAGCATGGCACCTCTAAAATGTATTAAGAATTATTTGTCATTGGTGTGATTTAGCATTTAATTATTTTAATATTCAGACATAGTATACAAAAGCATAACATTGATTAAAATAACTGTGGAAGGATTTAATTTCAAACCCTTTTTTCTCTTTATTATCAAAGAGAAGACTTGTCTAGTTAATGTATTATCTTTCAAATCACAAAGATTTAAAATAAATGATTAAAAAAACATAATATAATATTCTAGTTGTTTCCAACAGATTGAAATAATGTCATGTTTACTTTGTAAGTTTTTTTTGCATACAGCGGTGCAAAAAAACCATATATTACATCATTGTAAAAGCCAAAATATTATTATTTTATAATTAACGTGCCGCCATTATTACTTTTAGATTGTGATAAAACTACACTGAATTAATAATAACACTATTTTCTTCTATTCCAACTCTCAGAGCCTAGCAAATTGTATTGAAAAATAACATTGTGAATATTTGATTGAAAAGAAACAGCAAAATATAAAGAAACTTGATGTCTTAATAATTTTCAGTCTTAGAAGAATTTGGTTTTCTTCAAACTATCTATTTTAAAGTATAGGGATGCAGATAGAATATTTTCTTAGAGAAATTTACCAGCCAAAAAAGTAAGCATTCCTTGCTCTTCCTAAAATCTATGTCCAAATATATTATTATGTAATACTGTAACGATTTTAACTCATCTCTTTAAATTTACACATGTGTTATAAATTTGAGTTTCATTTCTGTCTTTTCTGGTGCACTGTTTCTTCTGTAGTTTTGAGTCCCCAAGAGATCTTTTCTTTGAATTAATCCAGAAGCAGCTGCGTCATATCTTGCTCTGTATTTGCTTGGGTCCGTAGTGGGAAGGTACGGGAATTCACTATGGTAGGTCTGGGCATTGACAATGCCATTCTTCTTTGCGAAATCCTCCATTTGGGACACTGTGTATTCATAAGACGACTGCTGGCTTATGTTCTCCATCGATTGGAAGGAAGCAATGACTGCAGTCTTGTGTGGAATTCCTCTGAAGCTTCCCACCGTTGTGTTGTTGGATTTACCGGATACGTCTTGGAATAGACCCTCAATGTGGAACTTCTCTGATATCTTCTTTAATTGACCTTCTCCTTTGATCCAAGTATTTCTACGCATCTCGCATTCTGTATCAGATGTTGGAGCTGAAAATGCCTTCACTGAGGTTCTTTTACGTGTTGTCTTTGGTATCTCTTTCCCCGAATCGTCTTCTGTGGCGTCTTCAGCGTTAACCTTTAGCGGTTCATCAATATTGATAGATTCTATCGGTTTTTCACTACTTTGAGTTTTTGCCAATTTATTTTGTAAGAGTTTTTCACACTCATTAAGTTTTTTATCTGTTTCATTGCTTCCAGTATCTTTATGTTGTTCATCAAGTGTTTGGAAGAATTTTTTAGCTCTGACAAACCTCAGCTTATACTTGTGGGTTTCAATTTGTCCATTCTTTGGTTCGATTTGCGCAAGGTTATCAGGTTGGTCTAGGGTTTTATTAGTGTTGTGAAGAGGTGAATTCAGCATTGTGGTCATTTCCTGCTCCTTCTCTGGCTGTAGAATCTTTTCACTATCCGTTGAATTTGCCGTTAGAGAAGCTTTGTCTGTTGGTTCCTGGGTACCTGAGAAAAACAAATGATTAGATTGATTTATTAAGTAAATAAAGAAGGGATTATCACATTCATATTTCTGGTGCATCGACAGGAAAGGACAAGTGAATGTTTTTTATGTTTCATTAATTATTTGTGTGGTGTGTTGGATTCATACGATTAATTTAGCAGTAATAATTATTAGACAAGTGGTATGTATGTGGGTGGATGTGTACTTATAATATTGTTTCTAGTCTACCGGTTCTATATTCTACGTACTAACCAACCTTCTCTATTTTCGGCATCAAGTGACAATGTCCTTGCGCGCTCATCCTCTGCCAATATGGTTTCGATGCTGACTTTCTTTCCCTTTTGCCCGAAGTCTTTCTTTCTTCCACTCGAAGTTACTTTATTTTCAAACACTGCTAGAATATCTCCTATCGGTTTGAACACATTGACTTCTTCTTCATTAGGTACATTTTCCGGAGTATTCTTATTTGTGTCTGTCTCCATATTTGAGTCTTCACCTGAAGAGAAAGTGGCCTTTATCTCTTTGAGATTCCGTACATCTTCTAGTGTCTTGAGTGCAACAGGATTTAAGTGGCTTTGAAGTCTTTGTAGGTGTCTTTCTATTCTCTCCCTTCTCTTGGCAATACTTATAATAGATTCAGTTGAATCATTCAAATTACTGACTTCTGTTGACATGCTCTCTTGACTATTTTTATTGAAATCGTAGTTGTCAAAGTATTCATCTTTTATTAGTCTTTTAGGAGAAATTATTTGTTCAATGTCTTCATTGTTTACTTTATCTAAAGAAAAGTGTTTCTTGAGTTTATTTACTACGTCAGATTTGGGATGGTCCATCGTTTTTGATCGGTGTTTTGTAAAACTTTCCCTGGCATTTTGTACAATCCTTTCGCTGAGATTCTCTATTTTAGCTTTTATTTCTAATACCGTTCTAGATAGCCTTAAACTGTCCAATTCATCTATGTCTTCTATATTGGTAGAGGTTTTGCTTTCATCACACTCTCTTGCACTGTTTTCAATCTCATCTATTTTCATATTGTGTTTTATAGACTTTTGTGATTTGATTACTTTGTCGTTTTCGTTGTGGTTAATTGTTTTATTGCATTTTGCAAATTCAAATGATGGGGTACTGCAAATTTGATGCATAGCATTCATTTTCTTAACTGATGATTTTTTATCATGTGTAACAACCAAAGGGTCATTACCCATCTCTATTTTCAGCGTTTCACCTTTGAAAATCCTTTCAGTTCGGTTATTATTTGTATCAAAGGCATTGATTCTTTTCAATACTATTCCACCAAATGGTGACTGTGGTGTGGAAACTCTTGACTCTTCTACTTCAACAATAGGATATGGGTTTGAAACAGTGTTGAAGAGTGTATCAATCCTCTCTGTCAATTTGTCGAGATTAAGAGTCGGTTGGTATTTATCACAATGCATATTGTTAGCGTTCTGTTTAGTTAATTTATCTGCTGACTCCAGTGCACAAATACCGTCTTTCTTTGTGTGTGATATTTCGAAAGAATGGTCCTTTTCCTTTTTGGTACCTTCACTCTTAAGCGCTTTTTGAACTTCATCAAAAACCATTTGCGTGTTTTTATCAGAATCCACATTATTGTTGTTCTTAGAATTTTGTGATTTGTTTGTATGCTTTGGAGAAATGTTGTTGCTATTTTCTGGACTCTGCGTCTTTTCCACCATTTCGTTCCAGTAATCTTTCCACCTCGTCACAAGACTGTTGTGGCTTGCATTTGAATGTTCGCAGTCTATTTCGTTTGTGTTTTTTATCTGTGGTTCAAAACTGTTTTTCCATTTGTCTGTGAAAGAGGGTAATTTGGCCAAAATTTGTTTACCTCGCTTTTTACTTAGTGAATCATTACGTTGGATCAATGGGGAGTTTTTCCTTGAAATCGTTCGAGTTTTCTTTTCTTCCTTTCTTTGATATGTCTTTATTTTATCATCCCAGTAATCTTTCTTCTCAGTTATCAGTTTTGAAAGAACAAGTTTTTTACCATTCAGATTATTTATTTCTTGTGTTTTGTGTTGCTTTCTTTTTAGCCCGCTTTGTTTGTTTTCATCTTTTATAATATGTTCAAATGTATCCGACTGTTTGTCACTCAGATTTTCCTCTGTTGATTCAGTTTCTGGCTGAGCCGAAGAAATCGTGTTGTTTGCATTCTCGGTAGGTAAAAGATCTTCTTTTGGATCGCGGACTTCAGCTTCAGTAGACAGTTTCACATCTGCCTTAGAATCAGATGCTGAATCGTCACTTTCTTGGATATTTTTTGCAATTACATGATTGGTTTCCATACATTTTTTTAAACTTTTGTTTTTCAATACATATTTTCTATGGTATAATTTTTCACTAGTGCTGTTGATTACTTGTTTTTTGAAAACATGATTTTCGTTATCCATTGCATTTTGTGTAAACATCATTTCGGAAACGTCTTTGGGAAGAGCCATTTCTTTTGGTGATTCGTGTATTAAATTATTTAACCCTACTTCTGAGATTTCATCAATTTCGTGAATTGGTGGTGTTCTTTCAAAATTTATGCAGACATTTTCTTTTTTATCTTCAGGGATAATGCCCCATAGTTCGCGTTCGGCAGGACCCAGTTGATTAAATATTTTGGATAGTTCCAATGGTTCTCTGTAAATCATTTGAGCATACATGCACTCTTGTTCATTTTCTTCTATTGAGAAGAGTTTCCCCTTCGGTGAAAAGCCACTTTTTGGACTGTTCCCATTGATTTCGGGAGAGCTGTTAACTTCATCGATGCTTATATAGGCCGAATCCCAAGTTTCCAGGCTGTTGTAGTGCCCTGGAACAGGAGATATTCTGTCTTCTTCGAGGTTTTCTGGAAAACTTTCTCCTGGTTCCAGATGATTATTATTTGCATGGACAACTCGTCTCTCAATACCGACACCTCTCTGAATAATGTTCAAATCATTATTTACTCCAAATTCATCGGAGATATTATTTTCTTTTTCATTTTCTAAGTCCGAATGTTTAGCATCGCGAAAATCCTGCGACGAGGATGGATCTTCATACATTTTGAGGATTTCACCATTAGTCATTTCTTCAAAAGGTGTTTTTTGGGAAGGTGTTTCAAGATTTGAGGAACCACTCTCGTAGCACCGACCTGTCTCGGGTTCTCTAATTTGCTGCATCTTTATATCGTATTTCTCCAAAGCTTCCTCAAGGTTTGGTGCTAGTATTATAGAGTCCATATCTGGTTCTGGTGAGGAGGATGCATTCGTGACACGAGTTGGAGTAACTGGTTCGCCGATACGAAAATCTATGGAAGGAGAAACTCGACCATCTTTGTTCTGAGCATCTCCCACAACGTTGAGGCTCATATTTAGAGCAGTGTCCGTTTCCGAACAGTAATTGTCGAGGTACCCATCTAAAGAATTGAATATTTGACTCTCAAGCTTGTAAAGTTCGAACTCGTTGAATATCTTCGGATCAATTTCGTCGTCAGCACTACCGATTATTTTGAAGACTGGAGACTTTGGTCGTTCTGGAATTTCCATTAACATTGGTAAAGCTGGAGGCACGTATTTCGTGACAGCTTCGTCGTCGTCATCGAACGAAGAGATTATGATTTCTATCGACGCTCCTGGTTGGAAAGGATTGTGGTAAATTTGATGCGAACCGTTTTCGGTATGGGTTGAATCTTCTTCGTCAGTCGATTTGTACCTCTCGACTTGATCAGCTGTTGCATTAAAACTGGATAATTTACGTTTGAACTTATTCCTGAGGTCTTTAGCCGACTCCCGACTCTCTTGCCTTTCCAATTTTGGTTCATTCATTTCGGTAAACGTTTTCTTAGCGCAGCTTTCATTTCTGGTTGAATTCACAATGTCAGGAGTGGCTGTGAAAATTGTTGGACTGGCGTCCGTACCTTTTCGAATTGTTGTGGATATATTTTTGAAAGCTTTACAAACTCGAATCACCACAACGACTCTGTTGACAATAGCTCTGAAATGCTTATTGAAATCGGTGGTTATTACAATTTTAATGCCGTTGACATCCGCACTGCTTTGATATTCTATTAGATCTGGGCCACGCAATGCCAAAGTTGTATTGTTGCTCAATTTTCTATATTTTTTAGTCAGGTCTTCCACCGAGCCTTTTGTTTGTACGAGAGCATCGGCGTCTTCATTGGAGATCCTCTCCAATCGTCCATCTTCCGTAAGCAACATTTTCTCTGTTACAAAATCCACTATTCGAAACACAACCTTTCTTTCTGGCTGCGCGACATCTTCGATCGTAATATCTTCGTCTAGGTAATCCTTATTTTCCTGTTTGTCTGCAGACCCGACTCCCGCGTTAACAGAAAATGGCGACCCAATCAAATGAGAACCTTTGCTGATGAGGGACAGTTCGTGATATCCCGCCATAGTCGGGGTGTAGCATACTTTAACCCTGTCATGTCGTATGAAAATGGTGACTTCTATATCATTTTTAATTTTGGGTACGAAGTAGTTTTTCTGTACGTTCATTTTGTCGTATGTTCGCAGGTAGGAGGGGCCCTGCGTCAAAGGCGACGGGTTGGGTATGAAGTTTTGTCTGTTTCCAAGGTTAAGGAAAACGTTTCTTATAATGTGTGCCTTTCCGTAAATGACAGGGATAAGAATAGAGCCGTAGCAGTCTCCGGGTCCTTTGATCTGGACGGAGATGTCTCCAGGCTCCAGACCTTGTTGGGCGGTGGGGTAGACGTAGAAAGCTGATCTCTTGTTCCTGGAAGCGGTTACGAGCCCCATACCTCTAGCGACATAGTCCAGGGTATAGGCCTGTGTGTTGAGGAGAGGGGACCCTGCCCTGGAGACTGGAGGACTCATGCGGTTGATGGCGTCTCGCACGCAACCCAAGTAGTGCGTCAGCCGGCATTCTTGATATGTGCTCAAAGACTTCTGTGTCAGCTCCACCTTCGAGAATATCTGAAATGACAGTCAATTCATTACTTTCTGTATTTGATTAACAACAAGAAAGAGATGGAAAAATAAGTCAAAATGGTTTGCACAAACGAGTCTAATGATCACGAGTAAAATATCGTCGCCGGAAAGGTAAAAGGGTTGAAGCGCCATTTTTGGGAAGCTTACACTAGAGCACTTTGAAGTTTTTTCTGTTTTGCAGTAAAATTCAAAGTCTTTAGTACCTGGTTGGATTTTGAAAAAAAAAGTTGACACAGGTAACTCTATGTCCTCACTGAGTTATCTGAAGCGACAAAAATCTAAAAAATACCAAACTTGTGTCGCTTGAGTTGAGCCTTCTCCCAAATGGTAAATATATTTTAGATGGCTGAAGGGCCTCAAAAGTTTTCAGAATCAAACGAGAGTCAAAGCATTAGATGCAGAAAACAAAACTGCATATTTAGCTCGTTTTGACCAAAGTGTCGCTTAACACTGTATGACATCCACTGTAGTGGCAAGATTAACGAACATGGTATGGTCAACGAAATCGATATATTCTCCAACTCACCTTTTAGGTTTAATCAAATCTTAAATACCATTTTTACTCAAAACATAAAACAGAAAAAGGTACACACGAATACAACTTTTTAAGGTAATTTTATGTTTTATAATGTTTTTTTCCTAAATTTAAACTTTTTTTTATATATTTTTTTATAAACGGTTGTTTTCTTTATTTTTCTATTGTTTTTATTAGTGTAATACAGTGTATTTCTAATTGCATGATGTGAACATTTTGGAAATGGATTGATGACCTACCTTTTATTTTGTATCTGTCAGTATGTATGTAATGTTGTCACTCTGTCAAATGTTCCAAATAAATAAACACGTTCATTGCCAACTAAAATTCGTACATATTAATGATAAATGGCGGATCAATTCAAACTGACGAACAGTGACGGGTTTCCCTGTGGTACGACTGACTCAAAACCACATTGCTGGGTCTGTTTTAGATCGGTTCAAAGCAAAGGTGGCACAACGCGCGTGGCGCGTTGTGCGCATACCGGGCACATGACGTGTTAAACCCTTTTGCCTTTACGGCGACGATATGTTCATCCTCATACCGGCGTGACTCCAAGGTACTGCTCCGCCAGCCGCTGCGCGTGCCCGAGGTCCGTGGCCAGGTCTGCGTGCCCCTCGCACGACCCCGGCACCACGGACTCGATGACGTCGCAAAGAAGGGTGCCGTCGGCCCACACGGCGTCCAGCGAGGCGGGCCTCGACGCTTCCGGGAGAGCGTCGCTTAGCCATTTCAGGACGCCCTCGGTCTGGCTGGGCGACGGGAAGAGAGCTGGAACGGAATTGGAGAAGTATGTGTAAGTTACGGTTTAAATTTGCCTCCGAAGAAAGCGTGGGATAAAATACTGGGTTTGCTTTTAAATAATGTCGATTTTAGTCCAAGATTCAGCGTTGGTTTAGTTACACTGGACGGACGTAGCCATTGCATTATTTGTTTATTTATAAACTAACGAACTAGAGTCCAATTACAAAAAATACGTAATACGAAATGGGAAAAAGAGCAACAGCACATTTATTTATTTTATTTTATTTTATTTTACTAGGAACATAAACAAAATATTTACATAAACATGTTAAAAGTATTATCAAATGGAGAGATGACTGTAAATATTTCAAAATTAATATGTTCACAGCATACATTATAATATTGTAATTAACAGTATAATACACAAACGCTGCACTACGCGCAACATTGTGCCTAGGTAATTGACACCTGATGCATACAACAATAATGACATGGTGGCCAAACAAATAAAACATAATTATCAAAAACAGTGTTGCAGGCAAGTGACACAAAATTATTTTTATTTTTCACTGTATTATATTTTTTAAGTTAATCAATTTTATTATGCAAATTATATTTTTGTAAAAAAGTCATCAGATATAGCTGTTTGTATCATATTTTTAAAGGAAATAATAACGATACATTGACAGTAAATTAAGTATACGATTCGATTGAAGTATCTGGTGCAAGATATGTTACGCACAGCTGAATAGTTTGCCTAGATGTTGCATGGTGTTTTATGCATACCCAGATTTCTTCCATTGATTCGGAGTTATATTCAAGATTTGCAAAATATATGAGACTCTTGTTTATCGCGATGAGAACTCTTTTTGGTAGAAAACGACGATTCTCTGTCCCGCCTAAAAATATTGTAACGATCGTCTATTATTTCCTTATCTAAAAATGGTGGCATCGAGCCAAGTACATACATAATATTAAATGAAGCAATGACAAAAATGATAAATATAAAAATGAAATAAGAAACAACATTCAAATCAAAGCCAAGGTCAAGACAGGAGTTTTAGTAGAGTCGTAAAGAATACACATATGGTATGGCCGCTTCCATCTGTATAGGGTTTTCTATGATTTTCCCTATTACCATGGCGAATGCGGTGGAATTCCTAAACATAGGCCATAGCCGAGCACCTTCCCATCTCCACTCAACACAAACAGACTTACGTACATATGCCATAGTGCTGTGTCATGGAGGAGAAGACGCCCAGAGGAGCCGGTAATATCGTGCAATTTTTGTAGGGTTCTTAGAAACATATTTTTTTCCTACGTAAACTCGTGAATTTAAATTCAATAGTCACGTAAAAGCATTTTTCCACCCACATGAGGTAACGAAATAAGGCACATAGCGCCGTTCTATTGGTATAAGGAACAAGAGTTAGAGTCACTTACTTTAAATGATTCATCACTTAATGATAAATAAGAATCTAGAAAATTAAAAAAAACATTTAGACTACCACCAAAAATTTCAAGACCGTGGCTTGAGTCAACAAGTCTCCTCATTCTGGACAGTGGAGAAAATGATACCCATAATTAGTAGAGTAATGATTGAGGAACAGCAATTCATTGTTTCTGTGTTTTTGAGTCTACGACAAGGAATGTTGCACTGAATGCGTTGCAACAGAGAAGGTGAGTCAATTATAAAATGAATAATTTTGAAAATGAAAAATTAAATCAATGTCTTACATAAAATAAATAAATAATTAAATAAGACGCATAAACCGTGGTTATAAGACACGTTTCTGCTATTCCGACACATGTAAACATTCACACCTCGCTTATTAGTAAGGGGGATATAGTCGGCATTTTTACATAATGTATGCGGACGATGCGGTGCTGATTGCTGACAATATGGAAGATCTACAGTGTCTCGTGTCTAGGATGAACCAAGTATGTATGCAAAATGAGTTGATGATGAATGTAAGTAAGTCCAAAGTGATGGTGTTTGAAAGAGAGAGTACGAGAACAGCGTGCAATATAGTTGTGAATGATGAATACTTGGAGCAAGTGGATGAGTTTGTGTATTTAGGAAGTATGTTTACAAGAGACGGAAAGGCTGATAAGGATATTGAAAGAAGGGTGAATGCAGGAAACTCCATTAATGGAGGACTGAACGCTGTTGGGGCAAATAAGAAATTGTCCAAAGAAGCAAAGCTAGCAGTTCACAATGGAGTGCTTATACCAACCCTGATGTATGGTAGTGAGGCATGGAACTGGCAGAGGAAGGATGAAAGTAGACTGAATGCTGTGGAAATGAGATCTTTGAGACGGATGTGCGGTAAAACCATGTATGACCGTATTACAAATGTGGATATCCGGAAAGAATGCAAGGCTGATATGAGCGTAATGGATAGGATTAAGAAAGGGACGCTTAGATGGTTTGGGCATGTAGAGCGAATGAACGAAGAAAGGAGTGTGAAAAGAATATATGATGCGAAAGTGAATGGAAGAAGAAGTCGAGGACGCCCGAGAAAGACATGGCACGATCAAGTAAATCAAATACTTGAATCGGGTCATGTGAAGAGTCAGAATAACAGAAGAATATGTATGAGACGATGTATGAATGTAAATGAAGCAAGAAGTGTGTGCCAAGACAGAGTTGTATGGCGGTCCGTCCTCTCTGCCTACCCCTGCGGGGAAACGGCGTGATGGTTAGTTAGTTAGTTAAAATGTTACCGTGAATGAGTTTTGCTATGTATTGTTTTCTTACGTGTCTGAAAGTGAAATAACCATTAGTAAACCTTTATTAGACATTCAGCAATTCCTCGATCAATTAATTAATTCAAGGGTTAGTGATTGGATTGCGCACAAAAGTAACCCTACGTCAAGAAGCCGCCACGCGGTACTCGAGGATTTAGAAAGCTGTCATTTTATTTCCCTCGGTAAAGAGCGTTTATTCCGGCAGAATGTTCAGAAGTCAGATAGCCTTTTGATTTGCCCTCAAAGCGATGGGAAGTGAAGTGAAGTGATTTTATTGGACAATATCAGCACTGTTTGTAGCTGAATTGATTTTGATGGGAAGAGCAATTGAACGTAAAGATACGGTAAAAATTTTGAACTTTAGAAATATTGGCAGAAGCACTTAAATTATATTTTCTCAACAACTTTATTAATCAGTGATATATCTTTTCTGTAAAACCTTTAAATAGGTATGTGAATATCTTTCTTGATGTATTTATGATGTTTAATTAGTCTCTTCTCTTATAAACGTGTACGAGGCCTGTTCAAAAGAAAAGGTGAATTTTTAAGAAAAGGTACTTCACATCAGTATCATAAAATTTGACTGTAAAAATCGCCTTAGATTAGACATTTAGCAAGTCATGTTTTATATTCTGTTTTATGTACTGATTGTTTAGTAGCTGAGTGGACAAACGCGTCGGATTCCCACTCGGGCGTCGTGGATTAGATTTTTCTGCTAGCTAAGTCCTCCATCCTTGAAGTAACAATATATGGAGGGATAGCTAATTTGTTTCACCCAACCCATCCGAAATTGTAATAAATCACTTTTTCCGAGTTTTTACATCGTACACCATGAGAGAGAAAGAGACAACAAATTTCTTGGACGGCTTCTAAATACTGTCGTAATGATCTTAAGCTGGCTATTTTCGCTGGTTAACGGCGGGACTCCGCCCACATTTTTTATTTTGCCACTAAACTTGACACAACTAAACGGTTTTTTAGGTTAGATGCTATATTTTCGTTGATAAAAATACTGTGAAAAAGTGGCTATACGAATACACAAAAACATTATGTCGATATGTGATATGAATGGATGTATAAATACCGTAGCCTTAGTCTTAGCCACGCCCATTTGCGCCGAGTCATGTTAAAATCATCAAAAATAAGTCCAAAACTGACTTCACTGGCTTTGGCTTGGGCTACCTCTTGTATACTCTAAGCCTCCATCATTGTACAAGCAACATCTCCCGCTTATTAGGATGGCATTAGGAGTTTTTTTTTAAATATTGTCAGGTTAGTCGTAACCCGGAAATGTTTGTCTTTCTTTAAAAAAATATATTCAAGATAAAATAGCTGGGCTGCCACTTAAAATTAATTGATTGGTAATTGCCTTAGAACAATAATATACAAGAGAGAGCACTGCTGTAGTCAGTTTTGATGAGCTTTGCCCGACTCGGCCAGACATAGACGTAGCTAGGACTAGGACTAGGGTATTTATACATCCATTCATAGCATATGTCGACATAATGTTTTTGTTTATTCGTAAGACTACTTTTTCACAGTATTGTTATAAACAAAAATATAGCATAAAACTTAAAATATCGTTGAGTTATGTCAATTAATGTCGCATATCAAAACTTGTGGGCGGAGTCAACGTAGACGCGGGACACGAAGAGCACTCTTACAATACTTTAAAGCGGTGTCATCATTTGGGAAATTTTGTTGTCTCTTTCTTTCTCATGGAGGACGACGTAAAAACCCGGAGAAAGTGATTTATCCCAAGTTTGTGTAGATTGGGTGAAAATAATTAGCTCTCTCTCCGTATATCGTTACTACAAGATTCTAACAGTACTTTAAAGCGGTGTGATAATTTGGGAAATTTAGTTGTCCCTTTCTTTCTCGTGGTGTACGACGTAAAAACTCGGAAAGAGTGATTTATCACAAATTTGTATAGGTTGGGTAAAAAGAATTAGCTCTCTCTCCATATAATGTTACTTCAAGGTTACAGATATCAAACCCTGTTTTAGCGAGAAAACCGCTATTGTTCGTAGGCACCTAGATCTATCTGACCACCGAGGTGATAGCGATTTTCCCAATACTCACATTATCAGTGCTCTTCAGATCACAAACTCCACATTTTATGTTGTTATGCGAGGCTAGGCAGTTTTTGTAGGGATTCTTCGAGCTAATAACTAGGCAAGTAACAGGTATGCAGATTATATAAGATAGACCATATGACACAATGGTATTAATGTCATAAGTCGCGGGCTATTGACATGAGCGTGTAGTCTTGTTCGCATTGTTAGGAGGATTTTTTAAATTTACTTTGTTAGCGTCTCTATAAAACAGTTATTTACAATTTCTATGTGTTGTAAGGTCAAAGTAATAATTTACAGGAGGGAGCGCTTCTGTACCATCTGTAGTCAGTATTGATGTTTTTTGCCTGACTCGACTAGGGTTAGGGTAATTATACATCCATTCATAGCACGTGTCGACATAATGTTTTTGATTATTTGCACAGGTATAACCACTTTTTTACAGTACTATTGTAGCAATTCTGCTTCAACCTCGCAATTCAACACGCCTATGCGACGAATGCAACAGCTGGGAAACACATACTCCGATGTAGCTGATATATTTAACACGTCAATATCAAACTGTCTAATTTAGTACTGTTGGTGTCATCTGGTAGAGGTAAACTAATATATAATTGGACCTGTTAGTTAATATTATTTTTTTATATAAGGCGAAGAATCTGAATTGCTTAATGCTGAACCGAAGTTAGTAATTAAACTAACTAACTAACCATTACGACGTTTCTCCGCAGAGGTAGGCAGATAGGACGGACAGTCATACAACTCTGTCTTGGCACACACTCCTTGCTTCATTCACATTCATACACTGTCTCATACATGTTATTCTGACTCTTCACATGACCCGATTCAAGTATTTGATTCACTTGAACGTGCCATGTCATCCTCGGAGGTCCCCGACTTCTTCTTCCATTCACTTTCGCATCATATATTCTTTCGCACTCCTTTCTTCGTTCATTCGCTCAACATGCCCAAACCATCTAAGTGTCCCTTTCTTGATCCTATTCATTACTCTTACATCAGCCTTGCATTCTTTAATTCTAAACTAAAAATCTCGCCGACTCCCCGCAGGGGTAGGCAGAGAGGACGGACCGCCATACAACTCTGTCTTGGCACACACTCCTTTCTTCATTCACATTCATACATCGTCTCATACATACTCTTCTGTTATCTGAATCTTCACACGACCCAATTCAAGTATTTGATTCACTTGATCGTGCCATGTCATCCTCGGGCGTCCCCGACTTTTTCTTACATTCACTTTCGCATCATATATTTTTTTCGTACTCCTTTCTTCGTTCATTCGCTCTACATGCCCAAACCATCTAATCGTCCTATTTATTACGCTTGCTTCAGCCTTCCATTATTTCCGAATGGGAGGGAGAAAACACAGAAGCCGGCAAATGATTTCACAGCCGATCTGTTGAATACAACAACGAGTCGTAAAAACAACCAGTTCTCATTTGTCGAATGTCAACCGCACGAAAAACTATCATGGACTGTACTGTCATCCGCGTAACAATATGCTAGTTACCATTCCTGACGGCCCTGTCGCAGTGTTGCAGGAGCCTAACGAGGGGCGAGTCCCTGCCGCAGAGAAGGGTGAACAGGGCGGCGGGGGCCAGCATCCGAAGGGCGGCGCCCAGCGTCTGGATAACGGCCCACATCCTGCGCCCGCCCACCCCCGGACCTGCTGCCGACAGCGCTGAAAATAAAAGAAAACACAAGGTGTCAGTATAAAGAAGTGAGGAAGTCTGGTAGAGTAGTGTTAGTATGGATGGAATTAGAATTGCCAGCATCACTTGACGGCCTCCATGGTCGAGGGGTAAGACGATTGACTAAGAATCCAAATGTCGCGGGTTCAAACCCGGCGTGCGCCAATAACTTTTATTCAATTAATATGTGTCATAACATATTTAATTCATATAAAAATAATAAAAAGTATATTTGCGGCACATTCCAGAGTGGTACAGTGGCTCGACTAAGGATCCAAAGGTCAAACCCGGCGTGCGCCAATAACTTTTATTCAATTAATATGTGTCATAACACATTTAATTCAAATAAAAATAATAAAAAGTATATTTGCGGCACGTTCTAGAGTGGTATCGCCCTGGTGAAAGACCACCATTCAGAATCGAAACGTTGCTTGAAATGGCTTTAGCCGTGTTTGGTGACCAGATCTGAATAGCCAGGTACTTCCCAATCTTCCTCTTCCCAATCTCCTTCCCCTCCCTACTACCTTCAGCTTCACAACATACCCTATTTGGGGATGCCATAGTCTCACTGACTCTAGACGGTTGGGAGCAGTTCAGACTCTTGTGCGGTATTCATATTAAAAAAATAAAAAATATTGGAATCGCGAAAAAACTATCTTCATTAATAAAACCAGTTCAGAATGATTACATTTTCTTGGTTTTTCCTTGACGTGCATCTGATAGTATTAATACGCTAAGCCGTCTTCTGTACATAATTCATTGTGGGGCGCTAACGTCTGCTAAAAGTATACTGGTAATTTTCGCCAATAGGTAAAAAAGTTTGAAATTTTATTCCGACTGCGCTACTTAGCGATTCACTCACTATCTCCCTTTCGACGTGTGTGTCAAGACAAAACTAGTTTATAGTGACATCTTGAAAAGAATAAACGTTGATAACAATAAAACATTTAAATGAGTCATAAGCGATGACCTTGAGGAAGATACAATAATATTTTTTACAGTACCATAAATCCTCTATTAATTCTTGAAATGTGCCTTTCGCGCAGATTTTTCTCCAGATAACGATATTTAGAAACAAGATAAGATAAACGAAATGTCAGTGGCGTAACCTGAAAGAGGCCCTAGAATAAATAAATTTAATTATTTTGACCATATATATGTACTCGTATATATTTTTACATTAACTCCACACAGGAGGCCTTGAGGGAAATAATTTTCCTCAGAGCCTTTGTCATCTTTGGGGATGCTGTGTGGAGGGTCTTTTTGAGGAAAGGAAGGAGTGAACCTGGGTCATGAAGAGGCCCATGCATGAGGAAACACAGGGGCCGATAAATCGTTTCAAAGCCGAGCTGTTGAACATAAGAACGAGTCGTAAATGCGACCCGTTCTCATGTATTGAATTTCCACCATGTACAAGAACCGTGGGCGCGCGTTTGGCGGGTTTCCTGACTATGCACCGGTGCCGAAGCTTAGAGTACGTAGAGTGGTCTGTCCAAGGCAGTGTAGTCAGTTTTTGATGATTTTTGCCGGACTCGGCAGACCTGGGCGTGGCTAAGACTAGGGCTAGGGTATTTATATATCCATTCATAGTACATGTCGACATAATGTTTTTGTTTATTCGTATAACCAATTTTTCACAGTATTGTTATCAACGAAAATATAGCATATAACCTGAAAAACCGTTTAGTTGTGTCCAGTTTAGTCGCATAATAAAACACGTGGGCGGAGTCCCCGGAGACGCGGGAGCCCAAGATCATCCTCACAGTACATAAAAGCGGTGTATTATGTTTGTTGTCTCTTTCTTTCTCATGGTGTACGACGTAAAAACCCGGAGAAAGTGATTTATCGCAAGTTTGTATAGGTAGGGTAAAAATAATTAGCTCTCTCTCCACACATTGTTACTCCAAGTGCCGAAGGGTCCAGTGACGCAAGTTCCTCTGAGCATCTTCCATTAGAATACCATCAAATCATTCCCATTCGACATCTGTGCTTCAAAGATTGCAATCCGTTTATTAATATAGGAGAATCTATCAAACGGACTGACCGATTTTGCTAAGTCAAGGGTTTTTTCAGGTTTTTTAAGGCTCCGAGGGTGGCTGCCAAATTCAACAGCGGGGCGTACTTGCGAATTGTACAAGGTCAGCAGTTTTGTACTGTCGAAGTATCTGCGGGCCCTGTACAGTACGCCCAACTTCTGAGAGGCTGACTTTACTCTGGCTTCGATGAAGCCCCCGAGCCTCAGCTGGTCACTTAAGGTTACAACGGGCATGTCAATGGAAGGCTTGATGGGAAGATTGCTTCTGTTGAAGGAGTCTAAATTGTCATTACTATCCATTTTAGTAAGTTTTAGCTGAACAGCAGGAGAAATAGCCAATGGAGGGAGAAGGAGACAATTTTTTAGTTTTTCCGGGAATACGTTCAATGCGGTATTTGGCAATTGAAGGATTACGTTAAAAGCGCGTGGAATATTTAAAAAATATTGTTGTTAAATTTATTATCATAAAAAACTGGTCCAAATTACACTATGACGTAGGTACCGCTACTGGTTGCTAACACAACTGTCATCGGAAGTCGGAACTGCCTACAAATATTGGGCGGTGTGACGTCACAGACGCCTTCCGCGAGAACATGTCAGCGTAAAAACGGTTATCTCGCATTTTTTTCTCAAATAATTTTAAGAATTACAAAAAGCACTGATCAAAGCGGTTACATCGCCACGTGACTGATTGGATAATCACTGTTTTAGACGTAAGCCTTATACGTAATTAAGAGCATCAATCATATGACTTATTTAACATATTTATTCAATCACGTAATAACTTTATTCAAATATTTATTTAATTTAATCTTTCTCTTCTTTTCCCTTTTATTTCTTTTTACTTTTTATTACTTTTTACTATTGTGCACAACTTAAACAATATCTATAAAATGCAACCCCCATGTAATAACTTGTTTCTAATTAGCATTCATCTTTCATTTCTTTTCTTCTTTTTCCTTTTTATTTATTTTAATTTTATCTTTATTAATATTTACATTTAATATTATATAATTTAAGTACACTACGTATGTATCGACACAGGAATATCGTAGTGAGACAGACATGGACCAAACCCATGTATTTTTAAAAATATTTTAGCAAGAATAAATAAATAAATAATGCCTTTTTTGTGATTGATTTAACCTCTAGTGTGCCGGCGGTGCCTATAGGCACCGGGCATTCATCAAAACCTGTTGTTTGCATATTTAAATGAACCGCATCGCTTTTCAACAAAATAATTGATTGCATTTCCTTAAATTCGGTACAAGTCAAGTAATAAATATTTGAAGTTTGCTTACGTAAGTGCTGCACAATAAAAAAAACAATTTTCAAAGCGAAATTAGTGTTTGTTTTTACAGGAAAACCTCATGCAATTTTATTTTTATTTGAAGGAAATTTGTTTAGCCACACGAAAATACAATAAAACGATGAAAAAATCTTTTCTTTTCTTAATCAAACTTTTTTGGTGACACGAGGGAGAAAAAAACCAAGTAGTTATTTCAGAAAAAAACACATATACCATTAATATACAATTTGGAAAAATACGTAAACACATTGTCTGAAAGATAGCATGAATGAAAAAAACATAATTTCGTAAAACATAAGTGAGTTATTACAAAATGACAGTCAATAATTATGACGGAAGTTGTACTTTGCGGGAATCCGGCATTCTAGATGTTAATAATAAAACTGATACTGCTGTTCGATTAATTGAACCATCTCGATCAAATAAGCCTGTCTACTATGATCGTGCTTTTGGTGTATCTGGTCCAGTCATCTGGAATAAGCTTCCCACAAAACTTGCCAACATACATAACCTAGCAGAGTTCAAACGGGTCTTAAAAACCAAATTGTTTTAAAATCCTAAATATAAAAAGTAACTTATTAAAATTTAATTTCTTTAAAAACGTCCCTAATTTGCTTTGTTTCGGTTTTCTGCTTACTTCTATCATTACAACTCAATGTCCTCATTATCTACTGAAAACCATATACTCATTGTCGTAAAATATTTATTTTTCTTTTGTTACTTGTCGTATTCACACTGTTTGCATTTTTAGAATCGTTTACTTACTTACTTTACTTGAATATCAATGTTTTAAGTGCTAAAATATTAACTGTCCTCAATCTAATTTCCTTTTCTTTGATTTGACAAATATGTTAATATGAATTCATACGTTTCATTTGAATTTTTATACCTTTAGCTTCTGGTAAATTGTTTTTTTAATCTGTTGCTGTACACATGCACTGTTATACCCATATCTGAACCTTTTTCTCTCATGATTTATGATAGCGATCATGATTTTAGATAGTTTTAATTTGTAAACATATTAAGTATTGTTTTCTCCCTGTTAGTTAATCTTACTGGCATAATTAATTTAGTATGAAGCGCACTTGAGGTGAAATATCACAAAACTGCGCTGTATAAGTTCACTGTTATTATTATTATTAAAACATAAAGTAAGCATACCTTGTCCTTTTTCGTAAAGCAGTCTGTATTGGAGGACATCGTCGAGAGGATTGTATACTCCAGGAGTGTCATCGTCCGAACTCTCCTCAGTGCCAATGTCTATTTCTTCAATTTTAGTTTGCACCAGTTCCTCTACCATTTCTATTCGGTACACAAATGTTCACTTTGTTTCACCTGTATCTACCAATTATATAGGAACACAATTAATGACGATTCTGTGGTGTTTGAAATATCTAAGGTTATTTCTCGAGTCAGATATTACGGATAGATTCTTTTTTGGCGGTGTTTGGGAATAACCTCAGAGCAATAATATACGAGTATAAGAAAGAGCGCTGCTGTAGTCAGTTTTGATGAGTTTTGCTAGACTCGGCTAGACCTGGGCGTGGCTAAGACGAGGGCTATGGTACTTATACATCCATTAATAGCACATGTCGACAAAACGTTTTTGTTTATTTGTAAAACCACTTTTTTACAGTGTTGTTTTAAACAAAAATATAGTATATAACCTAAAAAAACCGTTGACTTGTGTCCGTTTATGTCGCATATCAAAACGTGTGGGCGGAGTCAACGGAAACGCGGGACACGAAGACGAACGTTCTTACAATACTTTAAAGAGGTGTGATAATTTGGGAAATTTTGCTGTCTCTTTCTGTCTCATGGTGTACGACGTAAAAACGTAATACATATATATATACATATATATATATATATATATATATATATATATATATATATATATATATATATATATATATATATATATATATATATATATATAGGTCAAAACACATTTAATACATATATAATAATAAAAAAAGTATATTTGCGGCACGTTCCCGAGTGGAACTCTAAGTATACCCTTGGTGAAAGACCACCATTCAGAATTGAAACGTTGCTTGAAATGGCTTTGGCCGTGTTTAGTGACCAGATCTAAATAGCTAGGTACTTCCCAACCTTCCTCTTCCCCATCACCTTCCCCTCCCCACTACCTTCAGCCTCACAACATACCCCGATTGGGGATGCCATAGTCTCACTGGCTCTAAACGATTGGGAGCAGCTCCCTTGTGTTGATTACATAATATTTCGATTAGACTAAGAGTTAAAGCTCTGAGGTAAGTATATGTTAAGTGCTTGGACTTACATATATTGATCAAACGACTAACAATTGTAATATTTTTTCATATTTCTTCAATTCAAAATGTTATCAAAAAATTTGACCAAAAATTAAAACTGGATTTATGGGAAAACTTGAAAATTTAAAATTCCTTTCCTGAAAAACCACTGTTTATGGATTATTTTATTTATTTGCCCTTGAGGTGATCTTCCCACAAAAACGGCGCTATCAAAGTAATCCATTTATTATTATCAGAATTATTCCCAAGCACCACCGAATTATTCTACCGCATTTAAGCTGTTTCCAGATTACAACAATACTTATATCGCGATTTTCAATTTCGACATGTCACGAGAGACGAAAAGGCTGATAAGGATATTGAATGAAGGGTGAATGTAGGAAACTCCATTAATGGAGGACTGAACGCTGTTGGCGCAGATAAGAAATTGTCCAAAGAAGCGAAGCTAGCAGTCCACAATGGAGTGCTTGTACCAACCCTGATGTATGGCAGTGAGGCATGGAACTGGCAGAGGAAGGATGAAAGTAGACTGAATGCTGTGGAATTTTGATCTTTGAGGCGTATGTGCGTAAAACCATGTATGACCGTATTAAAGAATGCAAGGCTGATGTCAGTGTTATGAATAGGATCAATAAAGTGAAGCTTAGATGGTTTGGGCATGAAGAGCGAATGAACGAAGAAAAAGAATATATGATGCAAATGTGAATGGAAGAAGAAATCGAGGACGCCCGAGAAAGACATGGCACGATCAAGTCAATAAAATACTTGAATCGGGTCATGTGAAGAGTCAGAATATCAGAATAGTGTGTATGAGACGATGTATGAATGTGAACGAAGCTAAGAGTGTGTGCCAAGACAGAGTTATATGGCAGTCCGTCCTCCTTGCCTACCCCTGCGGAGAAACGGCGTGATAGTTAGCTAGTTAGTTAGTTAGACATGTCACGATTCAATGATTAGCGCCGTTTGTTATTCAAAACAATTAATCGGCCACCGTTAAACATCGATTGTCGACCCGTTTCAGCGTTCAATCAAATTGTGATAAGCTTGAATGCTTAACGGGCATGTTTTCATGCTCGTCAGCTGATCACGATTTGATCAAAAGCTGAAACGGGCCTAGGATAGACGTTTATCTGGTACCACTAAATGTAAAAAAAAAGCATAATGGCGAAAGTCGACCGAATTGATACTACAGATAAAATAAAGGGTGGATATTAACTTGCGTAACTTAAATTTTTCCCGTTTTTTTTGTCAGAGGGGTCGTAACAAATGTAACCCTTGTTAACTAGGGGATGAAGGTTCGAGAGAAGAAAATTAAATTGTTTTACCGTTCTTGCGGAAATGTGTATTCAGTGATTTTAAAAAAGGGTACATCGCTCCCCCTACGGATGTGATAACATCAGGGGGGCAAGGGCTGCAATGGGCGGTGGGGGCAATAAGAAAGCATTGAAAATGCTGTCTAATCAACATATTTTTAAACAGATTACAATTATACTTAATAAACCTGTCGAGCACATTTTTTTATTTTTTATGAACGACAATCATTCTCTGGTTACGAATAACCTGATAATATTTGCGAAACTCTTACTACCATCATAATAAGCGGAAATTGTTGCTTGTGCAATGATGGTGGACTTAGCCAGCAATGGAACCCACGACGCCCCAGTGGGAATCCGACGCGTTTGTCCACTCGGCTACCGACCGGTCATCTATTAATATAAGAAGATGCTTCGTTTTCCAAAATGATGAATTCAATACGATTTTTCGTAAGTAAGTTCATACGTAGAAGTGTCAGATTTTCAAATTTGGAACTGAAAAAAAATAATCATTTCAAATTCCTACCCACCTTATTAAGCGCTTACATAAAGTGAATTGTAGTAGACATTATTCCATATTTGAAATGGGTGGATTAAAGCAACTAACATCTTATCTTGGCAGGTCAAGTTACATCCCTTGATTTTCACTGGTACTTGGCTAATTTATAGAGCGCCGTTTTTGTGAAATATCACCTCAAGGGCGCTTTGTGACAAATAATAACAATAAAGTTTTTATTACAGAAGGTATGCAGGAGTAGTGCAATGCAATACATTCCAATAATACATAAAATAAAGTTGTAATCTTGAATATGAAGAGGTACCCATCCGGAACAGTGTAGTCAGTATTGTTGACTTTGAACTGACTCGGATATAAAGAGACAAAGATATGTTAAAGGAAGTTGGATAGCCTATTAATTACCGTCCATATAGAAATCGGACATTTTTGGGAAAAATTGGTTATACGAATAAACAAAAACATTATATCAACATGTGCCATGAATGGACGTATAAACACCCTAGCCCTGGTCCTATCCACGCCCAGGTCTGCCGAGTCCGGCAAAAATCACCAAAAACTGACTACACTGCCTTGGATAGGTATCACTCTATGTACTTTAAGGACGTATTTAATTAAATAATTAATTATCAACGTTGTTGCGAAAGAATTTTGTTTTCATGCCATATTTTATATTTAGGTACTATCGCATGGATGAATCACATAATCGTCGACTAATTCCACGCCCCACGATTATTTGTTCTGTGAACTTTCTTTGTTATCTGGTTTATAGATTGACGCAGGTATACAGTGTAATTCAATTAGCTATCGTTAATTTTCCAAATAGATGTCTACATATCTACATACCTACTCGTACGCAGGCACTTTGCGAAAATATTTGAATCCGCTGACATGGACGATAAGCGATATTGACAGATAACATACCTTAGAGATAATATATGTCAAATTACATTATAAACTAACTAACCACCACGCCGTTTCTCGCAGGGGTAATATATGGTATGTCAAATTACATTATAAACTAACTAACCACCACGCCGTTTCTCGCAGGAGTAATATATGGTATGTCAAATTACATTATAAACTAACTAACCACCAAGCCGTTTCTCGCAGGGGTAATATATGGTATGTCAAATTACATTATAAACTAACTAACCACCACGCCGTTTCTCGCAGGGGTAATATATGGTATGTCAAATTACATTATAAACTAACTAACCACCACGCCGTTTCTCGCAGGGGTAATATATAATGTGTCGAATTACATTATAAACTAACTAACCACCACGCCGTTTCTCGCAGGGGTAATATATGGTATGTCAAATTACATTATAAACTAACTAACCACCACGCCGTTTCTCGCAGGGGTAATATGGCATGTCAAATTACATTATAAACTAACTAACCACCACGCCGTTTCTCGCAGGGGTTATATATGTCAAATTACATTATAAACTAACTAACCACCACGCCGTTTCTCGCAAGGGTAATAATATATGTCAAATCACATTATAAACTAACTAATACCACGCCGTTTCTCGCAGGGGTAATATATGTCAAATTACACTACAAACTAACTAACCACCACGCCGTTTCTCGCAGGGGCAGGCAGAAAGGATGGACCGCCATTCAACTTAATACATCGTCTCATTCATACTCTTCTGTTATTCTAACTCTTGACATAGCCTAACTCAAGTATTTGGTTCATTTAATCGTGCCGTGTCTTCCTCGGGCATAACCGAATTCTTCTTCCATTCGTCCCTTTCTTAATCCTATTCACTACATAATACATCAGCCATGCATTCCTTTCGGATATACACACGAATGGCACACACTCCTTGCTTCATTCACATTCATACATGGTCGCATACATACTCTTCTGTTATTCTGACTTTTGACATAGCCTGACTCAAGTATTTGGTTTACTTAATCGTGCCGTATCTCCCTCGGGCATCCCGACTTCTTCTTCCATTAACTTTTGCGTCATATACTGTTTTCACACTCCTTTCTTCGTTCATTCGCTCTACGTGCCCAAACCATCTACATGTCCGTTTCTTAATCCTATTGAATACGCTTGGGTCAGTCTTGCATTCCATCCGGATATCCACACGGATGGCCCACATTTCTTGCTTCATTTACATTCCTGCATCGTCGCATACATACTCTTCTGTTATTCTGACTCTTGATATGACCCGAATCTAGTATTTGATTAATTTGATCGTTCCATGTCTTTCTCGGGCGTTCCCGACTACTTCTTGTATTCACTTTCGCGTCATATATTCTTTTCACACTCCTTTCTTCGTTCATTCCCTCTACATGCTCAAACCATTTAAGCGTCCCTTTGTTGGTTCTATTCATTGCGCTTCATCAGCTCGCATTCTTTCCGGATATCTACATTTTTTTAACACGGTCATACATAGTTTTACCGCACTTACGATTTAGGGATCTCATTTCTACAGCATTCAATCTACTTTTATCCTTCCTCTGCCAGCTCCATGCCTCACTGCCATACATCAGAGTTGGTTCAAGCACTTCATGGCGGACTGCTAGCTTCGCTTCTTAGGACAATTACTTATTAGCGCCAACAGCGTTCAGTCCTTCATTAATGGAGTTTCCTGCATTCACCCTTCTTTCAATATCATTATCAGCCTTTCCGTCTCTCTACAACGTACTTCCCAAATACACTCATCCACTTGCTCAAAGTATTCATCATTCACAACTATATTGCACGCTGTTCTCGTACTCTCTCTTTCAAACACCATGACTTTGGAATTACTTACATTCATCATTAAACTGTTTTGAATACATCCTTGGTTTATCCTAGACACGAGAAACTGTGGATCTTCCACACTGTCAGAAATAAGCACCGCATCATCAACATACTTTCAGATTATTCTTTTTCACGCCCAACCCCACACCATTCAATTCTTGCATACAATTATCCATGTACAGCTTTATAAAAAATACATTATTATCTAAAATAAGTAACTAGTGAGTTTCATACTTGGAATAAGAATGAATAGAGAGGTACCATTTCGGAACAGTGTAGTCAGGATGGTTGACTTTATACTGACTTGATAGAAAGGAGCAAAAATATGTTAAAGGATTTTGGATAGCCTATAAGTTACCGCCCATATGGAGTTCGGACATTTTTAATAAACATATTTGAACACATTAAACAACACAATATCAATTCAACATTATAAAGATTTATTGAGTCAAAATATCACACACACCCACTAATAACAGAAGGTTTTCCTAAATAATGACTGAAGCTTTTTGTTGATTTTATGTCTTTATATCATTAAAAATGTGAAAATTCTTAAGTTCGTTCAAAAATATTTAAAACTTCATGTTTTATAATCTTTGTCTAGTCTTTCTTGAACATAAACGCATAGCACATATCACAATCATGTTCGATTTATTTGTATAACCACTGCAACGTTTTTAATCAACACAAATATAAGAAATAACCTCAAAATCCGTTGACGTTAGTTATACGACTCGACGATGTGAAGTTAGCGGACGGATAACATTCTTACATACTTAGAAGTGCTGCAATAGTATGTGAAGACTTTGCTTGTCTCTTTCTCTCTCATGGTTTACGTCGTAAAAACCCGGAGAAAGTGATTTAACGCAAGTTTGCATAAGTTGGGTAAAATATTTAGCTCTCTCTTCATATATATTCTTACTCCAAGGTCTTTTATAAAAAAATGTCAGATTTTTTTTACTTAATTACGCATGTCTCCAAAAGATAACGAGAAATAAGTGCGTAAAGTTTTTTAATAGGTAGATCTCGAGTGCTTCCCCATGTAATTATTCATTCTTAACTTTTGTGTGAGATAAAAAAAGTTTTTTAATTTCGTCCTAAAACAGCATCCCATTATATCCGACAACTTTACATTTATCTTGTTGGTGTTAACACGGCTTGCTGGGCTCGAAAAATTGTAAATACCCATAATAAATCAGCAAGTAGCCAACGAGATTGTAAGTGAATTATAAATAAAATAACACACATAAAAAAGCAAAAATATATATTGAAAAAAGCTAAAATATGTATACATAAAAAGCTAATATTTATACATAAAAACATAGAGTTGGTAGAGTAGTATCTATCCAAAGCAGTGAAGTCAGTTTTGGACTTGTTTTTGATGATTTTAACATGACTCGGCGCACCTGGGAGTGGCTAAGACTAAGGCTACGGTATTTATACATCCATTCATAGCACATATCGACATAATGTTTTTGTTTATTCGTATAGCCACTTTTTCACAGTATTTTTATCAACAAAAATATAGCATATGACCTAAAAAACCGTTTAGCTGTGTCAAGTTTAGTGGCATAATAAAAAATGTGGGCGGAGTCCCGCCAGTGAACCAGGACCTTAAGATCATTGCGACAGTATATAGAAGCGGTCTATGAAATTTGTTGTCTCTTTCTCTCTCATGGTGTACGCCGTAAAAGCCCGGAGAATGTGATTTTTCGCAAGTTTGTGTAGGTTGGGTAAAAATAATTAGCTCTCCCTCCATATATTGTTACTTCAAGCATACAAAGCTAATATGTATATGCATAAAGAAGCAGTTAAGATATTTTCGGGTTTAAATCATAGTATGGTTAATTCAAATTAAGACATTTGAATGAAGCGAACCTTAAATTAATTAACCTAACCCAACTACCCTCAGATATAGGCATAGATAACGGCCTGTGTGGTCGAGTGGTAAGAAGCTCGACTACGAATTCAGAGGTCGCGGGTTTGAACCCGGCGGGCGCGAATAATTTTTATTTAAATGTGTCATAACACATTTCATTGATGAAAAATAAAATATTGTATATTCGCGGCACGTTCCAGAGTGGTAGATACTCCAAGTATCGCCCTGGTGAAAGACCACCATTCAGAATTGAAACATTGCTTGAAATTGCTTTAGCCGTGTTTGATGACCAGATCTGAATAGCCAGGTACTTCATGGCCTTCATCTTCACATCGTCTTCTCCTTTCCACTACGTTGAGCCTCACACATACCCCAATTGGGGATGCCATAGTCTCACTGGCTCCAGACGGTTGGGAGCAATTGGGACTCTTCTGCGGTATTCACGTAAAAAAAATAAAAATATGCATTTAAAAAAAGTGTGTACCTAATACCTATACAGTGTAAAAACATATTTGTTAAATTTGTAATTCAGTAATTCAAAATTGGATATATTTCCCGTACACTCACAAAATTCCTCAATGTTCTTTAATCACTTTTTCATTTGACGTTTTGCCTCTTTCAATAACATAAGTGAGTTCCAATTGCTCCCAACCGTCTAGAGCCAGTGAGACTATGGCATCCCCAAATAGGGTATGTTGTGAGGCTGAATGTAATGGGGAGAGGAAGGGGATTGGGAAGAGGAAGGTTGGGAAGTACCTGGCTATTCAGATTTGCTCACCAAACACGGTTAAATCCATTTCAAGCAACGTTTCGATTCTGAATGGTAGTCTTTCACCAGGGCGATATTGAGAGCATCTACAACTCTGGGACGTGCCGTAAATACCTTAGACGAATTAAATAATGTAGATACGTTACTGAGACAACGCGCCTGGTTGCACTAAACTAAGTCAACGAGACATACCTTCGAAACACGCTTCATATAGCTATCTCTTCTGCACACACATATTATTTGAATAGCTATCCTTTTCATACGCGGGTGAAACATTTAGTGGTGCAACATTAGTGGTGCTACATTTTTCGTGAGGTTTGTATGAATATGACGTGACTTGTATTTTGTGTCCGTGATAAATACACTATTTGTAATGTTTTATGTGGTAAACACTTTTACACTTAAAATACACTAGCAAGGGTAGTATTGCATATTATTTTAGTGTTTAAAAATCGATCGTTATTTTGTTTTGAAAAAAATACACCACTTTACACTTCAAACTACAGGTTTAAAACTCGGTATTTTCATCAAATTGTTAAACGTTTCTGATATTGAAAAACCTTGAAACACTTTTCGAATAATGTTTCTCGCTGCAGCGCACAATCTGAAAACACACGCACGGGGCGAACTCGGCAGATTATCAACTGTTTAAAAAGGTGTTGTTGCGAAGATTATGTTGATTGGTGTAAGTTAGAAACTGAACTACTTCTATGCACACGTGAACCCTTTGCCTTGATGCTGATTCTCGTCTAGTCTTGAGTGTGGCTTAATAATTCCGCAGGTGCTGATTAGATCCGATAATCATTCCGCGAATATAATCATTGCACAGAGTGGGATCAGTAGGAATTACAGGTGTAATTATGTTTTCAAAAAGTGTATTAAAATTTTTATAGTCTATACCGCACAAGAGTCCCAACTGCTCCCAACCTTAGAGTAACAATATAGGGAGACCGTCCTAATATGAGGCAAATCGTTGACATACTCGCAAAATACAGCTCTCTCTTTATGCATGTTCTATAAACGTATGAGAAAAAGAAACAAACAATTGCTGTTAAAAATATACGATTTGGGGCGGGCTAAGCGCCGTGTAAGCAGTTTTTTTTTGTGAACGAACTTCAGACTGATTACTTTTGTCAGTCGAGCCGACAATAAAATGTGCGTAAAAATATCATAACTTAAGTGAATTTAGTGCAATCTTCAAAATAACGATATGGCTATATGTGCAGTTAATGGATGCTTCAACCGAAGTACAAAAGGACCAAAAAAACTCCGTTTTCATTGGCACTTATCAAAGAATTCGTCTTTTTTAGTTTGATCTCAAATATTTAACATCCTAACATACAAAACAACTAGTAACTTACACCAATATTTAATCAATCTTTGCACTATTCGTTTCAATATAATAATCTTCCGCTTTAAATGAGTTTTAATGCATTTTTAATATGTTTTATTTAGAGAAATAAACGAGATTCTCATATAATTTTTTAAGAATGGGAAATTCCCTTTTCGTTTGACTTCTGAATGTATCCGGTCTCTTTCTTTCTCATGGTACCAACGCTCAATTGTTGGCGAACAGATAAAGATGGAATAATGATTATCTTCACGGTTTTCTTCGCCTTTCATTGGCCGGCAGTTTATAGGCCACATCTCCTTGGTCAAGCTTGGTCATAAAGTTGCTTCAACATTCCGCAAAGTTAGGTCTCTTTACATTATTACTCTAAGCTCCCAACCGTCTAAAGCCAGTGAGACAGTGGCATCCTCAATTGGGGTATGTTGTGAAGTTGAAGGTAGTAGAGAGGTGGAGGAGATGGTAAAGAGGAAGGTTGGGAAGTATCTGTTCAGATACTATTCAGATCTGATCAACAAACACGGCTAAAGATTTAAAAAAAAAAATTATATTTAATACCACACAACAGTCCCAACTGCTCTCAACCACCTAGAGCCAGTGAGACTATGGCATCCCCGATTCGGGTATGTTGTGAGGCTGAAGGTAGTGGAAAGGGGAAGACGATGGAAAGATAAAGGTTATGAAGTACCTGGCTATTCAGATATGTGATATGAATGCATGCTTTAATAAATCCAACATGAGTTAAATACATCACTTTTTGCAGGTTCTTAAACAGTTTAAAATGTATATTAAATAAAACAATAAACTTTGTAAAACACCACTTTATTAGAGTTAATCACCAACCAGGTTTCGCTTTTCTCAAAAGCCCTCTTCAAGGCTTTTAAAAGCGAAACCTGGTTGGTGATTAACTCTAATAAAGTGGTGTTTTACAAAGCTTATTGTTTTATTTAATATACAATGTCACACCCCAAGTTTTTGCTTCCTTCGAAAAAAAAAAAAAAAAAAAAAAAAAAAAAAAAAAAAGTAAAAAGTTTAAAATGTCTTTGACAGCACGTTGGAATTATCGAATTATCGAGTAAATAAATACATTATACTAACTATAAACTTGCATTATTATTCAATCAAACGTTTTGCTATTAGTTTTGTAAGATATTCTGAATCTATAAATCGTTTAATAGTATTTTTGATATCGTTTTGTTATGCAAATGCTTTATGAGGTAATGTCCTGTATTTGTTTGTTTGTAAAAGAGGTGTGTCTATGAAAACCCTAGCCACGCCTGTTCAGAGTAGTCAGGCAAAATTCATATTAATACTCTAGGGAAATACCGGCAGAATATGGACAGCACTCCTACCTGATATCTGCGCTCCAAAGATTGCAATTCATTTGTTAAGATAGGAAAATTTATCGAACGGACCGCTCGTTTCTGCACAGAGTCAAGGGTTTTTTTCAGGTGGTCGAGGGTTTGGTAAATGAAACAATAAACTGCTGTCGGGTTCAACATTCCTTACCGTAGACTCAAAAACAAAGAATTGCTGTTTTTCAATCATCACTCTACTAATTACGGGTATCATTCTCCACTGTCCAGAATGTCGAGACTTGTTAACTCAAGCCATGGTCTTGAAATTTTCGGTTGCAGAATAAAAGATTTTTGTCATTCTTTACGACTCTACCAAAACTTTGACTTGACCTTTGTTTTGATATGAATATTCTTTCTTGCGTATATTTTGTCCTATTTTTGTCGTTGCTTCATTTAATATTACGTATGTGCTGTCCTTTCTCTGTTCCTTTTTTTTCTCATTTCGTGTTATGTATTTTTTTTTTGTAATTGGACTTACAGGTAAGTGCGTTAGTTTGTAAATAAATAAATTAAGCTTAAATCAACCATTCTGCCCCTGGAACACATAAGTACAGCCCACGACCGGTTGATAAGGCTTGCCCGCTTATCTCAAATCACACAGTACATTGGCGATATAATAAATATTTGCTCATTAATTTTACACAATAAAACTACACATATTGGAGGCTTTATTTAAGGAAAACCCCGAAAACAGTTCATCTACTTTGATCACTGAAAATTCCACGATATTTTTATATTATAATGTCGAAAAAATTTCGACAAGCATACAAATTATATAACAAAGAAAGATTTTTCATTTAAAGAATTTGTAAGTAAGTGTAAAATGCATAGAAAATTCCATAACCACCAAATTCATCATATTTATTTTATTTTTATATAAATGTCAATAAAGAAGTGTGAAAAGAATATATGATGTGAAAGTGAATGGAAGGAGAAATCGAGGACGCCCGAGAAAGACATGGAACGATCAAGTAAATCAAATACAGTCGATCTTGGTTATAACGATCACGGTAATAGCGAGGTCATGGCTATAGTGACCAATTACTTAATTATATGTTGGTTCGGGCTTATTTTCATACAATCGTCTGGGGTTATAACGAGATCGATTCACTGAAATGACGTCCAAATAATATTGTCAACTCAATGCGCCCGGGTATGAGAAAAAAACCCAATTCTCGAAACAGTAAAAGAATGTCATAAACAAGACAAAGAAAGCCGCCCGTCCGGCACGGCGGTGGACTTTCCGCAAATCACGTTGAGGAGGGTTTATAATCCCCGATAGTTGTCGCTCTAAGAAACATTTCTATCCAGTACTGTGCGTAGAGTTTATTATTATTATTATTGTTATCATAAATTAAATCATTTCGTAGTTAGTCAAGCGTGATTTCAATAATAAAAAAGGGTTGCTTTATAATATGTAAGCTTTCATACCCTGGTGTAAATATCATTTTTAGTAGTTAGGTACTTTTTTTACCTACCTACGTTTATAACGAGTAATAACTTTAAGGAGCAAATTTGTTTGGTCCCTTCGCGCTCGTTATAACCAAGTAAATCAAATACTCGAATCGGGTCATGTGAAGAGTCATAATAACAGAAGAGTATGTATGAGACGATGTATGAATATGAATAAAGCAAGGAGTGTGTGCCAATACAGAGTTGTATGGCAATCTGTACTCTCTACCTAACCCTGCGGAGAAGCGGTGTGATGGTTAGTTAGTAAGTTAGTTAGTTATATTAGTATTATATATGTCCAATTTCACGTGTCTAGGATGAACCAAGTATGTATGCAGAATAAGTCGATGATGAATGTAAGTAAGTCCAAAGTCATGGTGTTTGAAAGAGAGAGAGTACGAGAACAGCGTGCAATATAGTTATGAATGATGAATGCTTGGAGCAAGTGGATGAGTTTGTGTATTTGGGAAGTAGTTTACGAGAGACGAAAAGGCTGATAAGGATATTGAAAGAAAGGTGTATGCAGGAAACTTTATTAATAGAGGACTGAGCGCTGTTGACGCAAATAATTTTTTTTTTTTTTTAAAAGCGAAGCTAGCAGTCCGCAATGGAGTGTTTATACCAACCCTGATGTATGGCAGTGGGGCATGGAACTGGCAGATGGAGGATGAAAGTAGACTGAATGCTGTAGAAATGAGATCACTGAGGCGTATGTGCGGTAAAACCATGTATGACCGTGCTAAAAATGTGGATATCCGTAAATAATGCAAGGCTGATGTAAGCGTAATGAATATGATTAAGAGAGGGACGCTTACAGCGAAGGAACGAAGAAAGAAGTGTGAAAATAATATGTATCGCTAAAGTGAATGAAAAAAGAAGTTGGAGACGCCCGAGGAAGATATGACACGGTCAATTGAATCAAATACTAGAGTCGGGCAATGTGAAGAGTCAGAATAACAGAGCAATGTAGCAATGCAGCAAGTATTGTGTGCCAAGACAGAGTTGTATGGCGGTTCGACCTTTCTGCCTGCCCATGCGGGAAACGGCGTGATTGTTAGTTAGTTCGCTATTAATATTTTTTGATTCGTCAGGTATTTTAAATAACATAAGTGTATACGCAAGGGGGCTTTTACATAAGGCACATTTTACAGTGATACAAGTGTAAATGAATTTGCTCATGCGAATAGTAAGAATAAATTGTGAACATAAATATTCCATACATTGTATTTGTTTGATTACGTTAAATTAATATTGATTGAAGATATGTAATACTACAGCCATCTTGTATCTACATTCCGTGCAGTTAAATACATCAGCCACCTCAGCGTATGTATTACCAATTACATAAAATCTAGGTACAAGCGAGTCTCTTTCCCACTTTTACACGAAATAATTGTTTAATCACGTGATAAATTTTTTTTCACATCCTGAAAAAATATTGTTTTCCACCCGAGAAAAACTTTGTGGACCAAATTCAGAGATCGGTTGGATTTGATTTTTTCTTCTTCAAGTCCAAATAATTACCTATAAACCTTAGAATGCTTTTCAGAATACAGTTTAGTAAAAAAAAAGCGTTTTCTTTAGTATTACTAACCTTTAGGGAATTTTATGCTAGGCATTTTTTAATGCGAACATTGTATTATTTTGTCGAATTTAGAAATTCTGACCTCCACCTGAAGCTGAGTATTATATTTGTTGTCTCTTTCTCTCTCATGGTGGACGACGTAAAAACCCGGAGAAAGTGATTTATCGCAAGTTTGTATCGGTTGGGTAAAAATAATTAGCTCTCTCTCCATACGTTCTTTCTCCAAGGTACATACTATATTTTCGATATTAACATGTCACTGTGTAACTAAAAAAACACTTTTGCAAATTGACTTCCCAACACAGGCTTATGCCTAGTGGGATCGGCAATATACCAACCAATACAAAAATGTATGTTCAAGTAAAATAATAAATAAATAAATAATTAGTACACTGACAATTTATTTTTGTATTTTTTAACCTGATGAGATAATTTTTTATCAGTCATATCTTATTAGAACGCGTCCCAAATAACCAAAGCATTGAACATATTTTTTTACCATTATAAATATGTTATGATATCTCAGTATTTGATTTCATTAATCTAATCCTTATCTTTGGTATTGTGTGTATAATGAAAGTATAAAATAATGGATAACTCGTTTAGTATGTGCATAAGCGCCTATAGCTAGTTTTTATAGCGGATTGGATTAAATTGCCCTGTTTATCTCCGCTAGCTGTGGCGCAAATAAGAAATTGTCCAAAGAAGCGAAGCTAGCAGTCCACAATGGAGTGCTTTTACCAACCCTGATGCATGACAGTGACGCATGGAACTCGCAGAGGAAGGATGAAAGTAGACGAGAGTAGTGAAGATGAAATCCCTGAGACGTATGTGCGGTAAAACCATGTATGACCGTAGTAAAAATGTGGATATCCGAAAAGAATGCAAGGCTGATGCAAGCGTAACGAATAGGGAGATGGGACGCTTAGATGGTTTGGGCAATGACGTTACTTATTTATAGACACGTTGTAGCGGTCTCAAAGCGGCAAGCAATAATCACGCTAGTTGGTGTGATCGGTGTTTAAGCCGATTTAGTACTAAACTGTCACGCGTCGCTTGAGGTCGTTTCAAGCAAGTATGGAACGCGGTCCGAACTTCGGATCTGTTTCGTTCATACACATATATTCTATGAATGTCAACCTTTGTCAAACATGGCCGATTTTTGAATGATGAATTTACTGGTGACGTGTGTGTTTTGCTTGCCACATTTTGTGTTAATATTCTAAGGCTGTAACGTGTCAATATATGTAACGTCATTGGGTTTGGGCATGTAAGAAAGGAGTGTAAAAATAATATATATCGCAAAAGCGAATGGAAAAAGAAGTCGGAGACGCTCGAGGAAGACATGGCACGATGAATTGAATCAAATACTAGAGTTGGGCCGTGTGAGTCAGAATAACAGAAGAGTATGTATGCGACGATTTACGAAAGTGAATGAAGCAAGGAGTGTGTGCCGAGACAGAGATGTTTGGCGGTTCGTCCTCTCTGCTTACCCCTGAATGGCGTGGTGTAAGGAGTGTGAAAATAATATATGATGCGAAAGTGAATGGAAGAAGCAGTCAAGGACGCCCGAGGAAGACATGGCGCGATCAGGTAAATCAAATACTTGAATCGAGCCATGTGAAGAGTCAAAATAACAGAAGAGTATGTATGAGACGGTGTAATGTGAATGTGTGTGCCAAGGCTGAGTTGTATGGCGATCCGTCCTCTCTGCCTACCCCTGCGGGGAAACGGCGTGATGGTTAGTTAGTTAGTTAGTTAGTTAGTTAGTTAGTTAGTTAGTTTATCTCGACAGCATTATTGAAATAAAGATATGTCATAATTCCCAAGGCAGGGGTTAGACATTGTACTCTCGTATGTGTTTTTATGTGCTTTGTTCCATAGACGGTGTACTTACTTACGATTCGTTAAGGCTCATTAAAACCACTTAATACCTATTATTTTTCATAGCCGTTTCATAGCGATTTGGTCGGCTGTGCAAATGTAAATTTAAAAAAAAAATCCTAAAGGTAATAGAAAATGTTACTTATGAAATGAATTTCCATTGTTTATCTTACATTTTTTATGATATTATTGTTTTATCAAGACGTTATTCACTATTTCTCTGACCTAGTTGCGAGAATCAATGCTGTTTATATCCAAGCCATTCGACGGTCTCCGTGGTCGAGTGGTAAGGCGCTCGACTACGAATCCAAAGGTCGCGGGTTTAAACTGTGCGTGCGCCAATAACTTTTACATGATTAATATGTGTCACGACCTTGAAGTAACAATGTATGGAGAGAGAGCAATTATTTTTACCCAACCAATACAAATTTGCGATAAATCACTTTCTCCGGGTTTGTACGTCGTACACCATGAGAGAGAAAGAGACAACAAATATAATTCACCGCATCTATGTACTGTTACGATGATCTTGGGCTCCTGGGTCACCGCGGGACTCTGCCCACATTTTTCATTATGCCACTATACTTGACACAACTGAACGGTTTTTTAGTTTATATGCTATATTTTTCTTGATAACAATACTGTGAAAAAGTGGTTTTACGAATAAACAAAAACATTATTTCGATATGTGATATGAATGAATGTATAAATACCCTAGCCTTAGTTTTAGCCACGCCCAGGTCCGCCGAGTCCGATAAAAATCATCAAAAACTGACTACGCTGCCTTGGGTAGATACCACTCTTTATACTCTAAGGTCGCAACACATTTAATTCATATAAAATAATTAAAAAAAGTATATTTGCGGCACGTTTCGAAGTGGTAGATACTCCAAGTATCGCCCTGGTGAAAGACCACCATTCAAAATCGAAACGTTGCTTGGAATGGCTTTGGCCGTGTTTGGTGACCAGATCAAAACAAAAAACAGCGTTCAGTCCTCCATTAATGGAGTTTCCTGCATTCCTAGCTCTTCCATATTGAAATTAGCACCGCATCATCAGTATACTAGATCCAACATTCTTTCAGATGGTTAATTAAATAATAATAAATCAAAGATTACAAAGTGATTACTTAAATAATTACCTTGGCATTGACTTTGCACTTTACATTAACATGCAATACGTTAATAACCCTGCCTTTAGTAGCCTCGGGCCCATTAAAAATACAAAGTAAAATTGTTTCTACATCATTCCATGGATATTTGAGATAATATATATGCACTTTAGAATGTTAGTCATAATCTGATTGAATATTAAATGTATTATTAATGTATTTGCACTTTGCGAAAGTGTTATGGAAAGAATAATGCTCTTCTAAACGGCTAGATGATTTTTTATAACTATATTATTGTTTATATTTTCGAAGAAAGCCATTAATTTGTGGTTTGACATATTTAAAGAAATGAAAACATTACTTTGTACAACACCACAAATATTATTTTAATTTTTATGAGAGCCAGTTTCAGTTTCTTTAAAATAATAATAAGAGTAATATTTGGATGATTTGTTAATCGCCGTTTTTGTGAAAAATCACCTCAAGGGCGCTGTACAGATCTTATTGTCTATTATTACATATTAATTCCTAGTTTAAATAAGAAAATATACAGGAACATACTTACCTGGCAGGTCCCATCAAATAGACACACTTCTTAACTTAAAATTATATTTATTTATTTTTTTCGATTTAGGGCATGAGAGCGAAATAAAAAAAATGGACTTTCTGAATTTGTCGTACAGTACAGTATTTGGTTAAAATTTGTATAACTAAAGGTGATTCGTCGAGAGACAGATTATGTTGAGATTCTTTTGATGAATTTAAGGATATGAGAGTCTGAAAAGGTAAGCTTTCAGTTTGGACCGAAATTCTGTTAGGCTCGTTATACATATTAGTTCCGGAGGGAGTTTATTCCAAGCCTTCGGCCCTGAAACTCCTGCAGCGCTATCTCCAAACTTAGTATTTGGATTGCATTTGGGTTCTATCACCCTTCCGACAGCCGATGACGTTGCTGATCTAAGAGTCGACTGCCTTAGAAGAATGTTTTCTGGAACGCCTAGTTCGGTGATGTACAGTGGCGCCATTTCATTTATGGATTTAAACACCATTCAGCACAACTTGTACTGAATTCTTTTAGTGCACTTGAGCCAGTGAAGATTCCGAAGGTGCTCTGAAATATGCGATACCCCGGTGATTATGTGACTGAAAGGGTACCCGGGTATCTTCTTCGGTTTTCAAAATAGATTTTTTTAATGTTCCAGTAAGTCTAACCGGTTGAAACTTCCTGACTTCTCCAAAATAGTGAAAAGGAACAATTTAACATAACCGTTAGATATGTGAAGGGTGGTATGTTAGCGGAAAACAAATTAGTATAATTAACAACTTTTGATGACTGAAAGAGTACCCGGGTACCCTCATGTGTTTTATATGATTTTTTTAAAGTTTGTCCGTATTTATTAATAATTTTATCTTATTTGTGTTTATCTCACAGTGTCAAAAGAATATATGATGCGAAACTGAATGGAAAAAGAAGTCGAGGACGCCCGAGAAAGGCATGGCGCGATCAAGTAAATCAAATACCTGAATCGGGTCATGTGAAGAGTCAGAATAACTGAAGAGTATGTATGAGACGATGTATGAATGTGAATGAAACAAGGAGTGTGTGCCAAAACAGAGTTATATGGTAGTCCGTCCTCTCTGCCTACCCCTGCGGAGAAACGGCGTGGAGGAAGTGGATAGGAATTTCACCCAAAATCATCTTTTTGTGGTGTTTTTAATTCAGTAGGTGATTAAAAATAGTATTAAAGATACATGTGATGTACTTTAAACTGAACAGTTTTTTATTTATTTATTTATGATTTTTTTGTTTCAAACATTATTTTTTTTACATTACCTACCTTACTAAGTCATAAGAACCTGTTCTGAGGTAAGTGACAGTGAGTACAAGTAGTGATTGTATTTGTTACACAATGTTCTAGTTTGTCATGGTGAAGAATTTCAAGTGCTATTTTAGGAGGTCTTCAATTTCCTTGCGGTCCTTACTCATTAGCCATTTAGTAATGTTTTGATTAAAGGAATACATATTGGTGATGGCTACAATCTATGGTGGGATTTTGTTGTAAGTACATTCCTTAGTATTTTAAAACAGTAAATATATTTTTTAACACGTTCCGTTAAAATTTCTCTGTGCGATTCCCAACGAAGCTTATTGTCAATTGTTATGCCTAGATACTTAATAGTATGTGCATGTTTGATTGCCTCACAGTTGCAATTGTTTTCTCTGGTAGTGTCACATGCGTGCATAACAATATCAGGGTAGGACCTTGGCTGACCTCTCATGTTCATACTGAAGTTTAAATATTTTGTTTCACTTGCATTTAAGGTAAGAAGGTTTTGTTCAAGCCATGATCTAATTATTTTCATAGAATGCTCAGCTTTTACATGTACTTCATCTGAAGTTTTCTCTTTGACTAGAACCACTGAATCATCTGCAAAGCTAATTATAGCGTCATCTTTGTTGAATAGATCATTGATATAGATTAGAAATAGACTTGGGCCGAGCGTGCTACCTTGTGGAACTCCACAATTTATTACTGATGCTTCACTTTTTTCATCATTTAGTTTAATACGTTGGGTCCTATTATTCATGTAGCTTTTAAACCATTGTAGTGATTTACCCATAATTCCTATTTTTTAAGCTTTTGTTCCATAATGCTTAATGATATGGAGTCGAATGCTTTACTTCATATTTATCATTTAAAATAAGATAAAATGTTCGATAAACATGGAAAAGCTTTAAATTCCATATAAAACAGATGAGGGTACCCTTTCACTCATAAGAAGGTGCAAGTTTAACTCAAGCATTTTCCGCTCACATACCAACATAAAAAAATTGGATTAATAGCAAAGACAGAGCATTTACCGGTGCACTCACCCAAATTCGAAGTCATTGAATAAACCAATCACAGAACAAATAATTACTTATTCATATATATACAATTTTATGTTACTATTTCTATATTAATATTAAATTCACACTTTCAAATAACATTAACCATAGATTAATTTAATTTGAAGTAACCAACACAATCGGCAAAAATTACTGCCTCAACACAGGCTTGCCTAGTGAGGCAGATTACGAAAAACAAAAAGTAATAACTGTATACAAATATACAAAAACTAAGTTTATATGTATTAAGCAAATACGGATAGTGGTCTTTATTTCTATTTAATTAATGTTTCTGTAATATATATATACATACTGTTTACAATGTATAGATCTCTTGTTAAAATATATAAATGTACCTACACCTTTATACACCCTATGTATTTTATATGATTATTCTGCTTTTATTTTTATTATTTTGCTGTTATTACTGTAAACTGTATTTAAATAAAGATTTATTATTATTATTTTCACTGTTGTGGAAAAGGAAGGAAGTTTCAGCCGGTTAGACTTACTGGAAAATTTAAAAAATCAATGTTGAAAACCGAAATGGGTACCCGGGTACCCCTTCAATCACATAAAGGTTAAAGCAATCGTTAATATTTCACATTTTTTCTAGAAAGCGAATAATTACGAGTTGTTTCTTAAATCCTACATATGTTTCTAATAAATTATTGATTGGCTGCGATGAGCGTGAAGTGTGCATACGATAAAGGTAATTAATTAGTTACCTTTTATCTTGATCTATTGCGAGAACATAATATCTATTCCCGCAAAAGCAATTTAGATAACAGATACACATTTGAGATAGGTATTCGATCGTACACTATCTTTGTGTTTTTTATGTTTTTTTTTAAAGAATAACTGCCCACGTAAAACACCCGAAATAATTTTTATGTTTAAAGAACTTCCGTGGCCTATGTACTTATAGGTAAGGTGTAGTACTTATAGGTACTTAGAAAAGGTCAGAAGAGGCTAATTTTACGTTGGACTTCATGTTTAAGCTGTCCACAGTAACGGACTCCATGGTCGAGTGGTAAGACGCTCGACTATAAATCCAAAGGTCGCGGGTTCAAATCCGGCGTGCGCCAATAGCTTTTATATAATTAAATGTGTCATAACACATTTAGTTCATATAAAATAATAAAAAGTACATTTGCGACTCGTTTCAGAGTGGTAGATACTCTAAATAATAATAATAATAACAGTGAACTTATAAAGCGCAGTTTTGTGTCTTTTCACCTCAAGTGCGCTTCATATTAATTAATTAAGCTAATAAGACTAACTACCAAGGGAAACTTATACATAATATGTATTTAAATTAAAACTATCAAAAATAATGCTTTTAGAATTTCAAATAGATAATTTGTTCGGTTCTCTTTAACCTTTTTGTTTGTCATTTAGTTTCTACCTATCCCGCCTTTTCGCCATTCGATTTTGTATTCAACAACACTGTGATTAAAACAAATGACAATAGAAGAAGAAGAGTTTTTGATGAACAACGTGTTGCTTGTTGGTGCTCTCGCTTCTTCGTCGATTTTGTTGTTGCTCTCAAAATAATTTTAAAATAAATGTGGTTTCGTAAATTAAGAAGACTTAAGTCAGTGTGGTGTATTCGTGTTCATCAATAATACAAGTGTGTGAGAAGATTTCAAGAATTCCAAACATAACTTTATCGGTGAGTGAATTGGCTTAGGGAATGGTCTCACTGGCTCTAGACCGTTAAGAGCAGTTGGGACTAGTACTTATAAAAAGGGTCTGTTGTCCAATTGCAAAAAATACACAACACGAAATGAACAGCACATACACAATATTAAAAATAGATCGAAAATATACATTTGATAGAACATTAAAATAGGACATCATGCTAAAGCCGTGTCATTTAGTGAGTTGATTTTATTTTCTCTTCCCTTTTCTCGTAAATTAAATTCATTAAAGCAATAATTATTATTCGAACTTATTAAATGTTTTTGATTTTGTTTTTATATTTAATTTATTTGTATTTTCTCTTCATGCTAATTATCCCATTTTAATGCTATATTTTTAAAAAAATGTGTAAGTTTGATTACTCTGTATTGTATATTTGTAGAACTTACGTAGTGTTAATTTTTCGTGTCCTAGAGTGAGTTTTTAGAACTCATCGGAATTGCTATGTAGCAAGATATTAAAATAATTTAAAAAAAACTCAGATTCAAACGTTGCTTGAATTTGCTTTATCTGTGTTTACTGACGGTCTAAAGAGTGAAGTATTTTCCGACCTTTTTTTATTCGCTTCACCCTTTTCCTCCATTCGACCTGACAGCATTAAAAAAAAAAATGAATTCAAAATTACCACTGGCCCCAGGCAAATGAAACTATTGTGGAGTGTTTGGAGTGTAAATTAGTTTAACTACGTACTTTCAAGACTAGTTACCTAACTATCAAGAAATATGATTGTAATTTATCTACGCAATTAGAACCTTCGACCTTCCGCTCAAGCCTTCGTTTAGACGATACGGCGAAATAGGGTTAAAATATTACCTACGTAAGCAATTACGTGGTCGTGAACTTTTCAGGCTTCTGAAATGTAATACTTGCCAATTGTAACTGTGAACTTCATCACGATGTTATTTAACCTTCGTTGAAGGCTAAATGTTTCCGCTCATTCAGGCTGCACAATTATTATTGTTGATTGACGGTATCATGTTTCTAGTTACGTCAGCTACACCTGCCTACGCTCTGTTTCAATCAATTTTACGTAAAATACGTTTTATTACTAATAATAATAATAAAATAAATAAATAGTTGAATTTAATAGCGCCGTTTTCTGGGAAAATCACCACAAGGGCGCTTTACACATTAATAATATTTAAATAACCTATAACTTATCACTTAAACATATAACTAATAACTTACAGTTGAGATTTATTGATAATGGCTTACAACTAATCATTAAACACCTTAATATTTATAAATACAAGAAAAACAACTTGTTATCAAATGTTTAACAACGTGGATATTCACAGACATATTACAATAAAATGCAAAGAAATCATACTACCAGAAATAATAAATCCAATAAACAGAACAGTTTACTTTATAAAGACGCCCTGCATAGTCGAGTGGTAAGACGCTCGACTGCGAATCCAGAGGTCGCGGGCTCGAACCCGGCGTGCGCAAATAAATTTTATTTTATTAATATGTGTCATAACACATTTAATTGGTATAAAATAAAATATAGTATTTTTGCGGCACGTTCCAGAGTGGTATATTCTCTAAGTATCGCCCTGGTGAAAGACCATCATTCAGAATTGAAACGTTGATTGAAATGGCTTTAGCCGTGTTTGGCGACCAGATCTGAATAGCCAGGTTCCTCCCAACCTTTCCCTTCCTCATCTCCTTCCTCTCCCTACTACCTTTAGCCTGACAACATACCCCTATTGGGGATGCCATAGTCTCACTGGCTCTAGACGGTTGGGAGCAGTTGAGACTCTTGTGCGGTAATCATATAAAAAAAATGATGAAATTTTATAATGCGTTGCCGGAAACCATGAAAATTATACCAATTAAAACATTAAAAATAGCCTGTAAGAACCATATAAAATACAATAGTATGTAATATCAAATAGTATAAAAAAAAAAAAAAAAAATAAAAAAAAAAAAAAAAAAATAAATAAATAAATAAACTAAAAAATAAATTAATAAATTAATAATTAAAATAATAATCATAATTTTAATTTAAAAATTGTGTCTATCTGATGGGACCTGCCAGGTAAGTATGTTCCTGTATATTTTCTTATCTAAACTAGGAATTAATATGTATTGATAGAAAGTAAGATCTGTACAGCGCCCTTGAGGTGATTTTTCACAAAAACGGCGCTATACAAATCGTCCAAATATTATTATTATTATATTATATAACATCAGTTGTAACATTATCCCTAAAAATGGCGTGAAACTCTTAGGTGCTCATCTAAATGCAGATCTCTCCCTCAGATCCCAGATAAACAAAACAGTGAGTGCAGGTCTCTTTCACCTGCGTCAAATTAAATCCAGTTGTCGGTAAGCTCATACGTTGTATCACGACTCGATCACTGCAGCGGCATACCCTCAAGTCTCCCCAAAATATACACTGACAGACTTCAGTCAGCTTTTAACGCCGCAGCAAGATGGACAACTAGCGTTTTGGGTGAACTAAACAAATGGAGATACTCCAGTTACTAGAGTGAACAAAATTCGTTAATTTGGCAAATGCATATTTTATTTACTCCATATTATTTAAAAATTTAAATTTTTAAAAGATAGGCAAACATTCCCGGGTTACGAATAACCTGACAGTATTTGAAAACTCCTACCAACATCATAATAAGCGTTGCAATGACGGAGGACTTAAAATTAACTTATTTATTTATTTATAAACTACTATTGTATAATTACAAAACGAATACATAAAACGAAATGGAAAAAGAGCAACAGAAAAAGAACAGTCCATACATAATATTATAGTGAAGCAATGACAAAAATAGGATAAAATATAAATACATTAGAAAGAACATTCAAGTCAAAGCTAAAGTCAAGTCAATGTTTTGGTAGAGCCGTAAAGAATGAAAAAAATCATTTAGACTCCTACGCAGGGGTAGGCAGAGAAGGCGGACCGCCATACAACTCTGTCTTGGCACCCACTCCTTGCTTCATTCACATTCATACATACTCTTCTGTTATCCTGACTCTACACATGACCCGATTCAAGTATTTGATTTACTTGATCGTGTCATGTCTTTCTCGGGCGTCCTCGACTTCTTTTTCCATTCGCTTTTGCATCATATATTCTTTTTCTTCGTTCATTCGCTCTTCATGCCCAAACCATCTAAGCGTCACTTTATTGATCCTAATTATTACGCTCACATCAGCCTTGCATTCTTTCCGGATATCCACATTTTTAATACGGTCACACATGGATTACGCACATACGTCTTGAGGATCTCATTTCCACAGCATTCAGTCTACTTTCATCCTTCCTCTGCCAGTTCCATGCCTCACTGCCATACATCGGGGTTGGTATAACACTCCATTGTGGACTGATAGCTTTGCTTCTTTGGACAATTTCATATTTGCGCCAACAGCGTTCAGTCCTCCATTAATGGAGTTTCCTACATTCACCCTTCTTTCAAAATCCTTATCAGCCTTTCCATCTCTCGTAAACGTATTTCACTAATGAGTAATAATAATAATACTTTACTACTTTATGTAGCGCCATTTTTGCGAAACTGAAAAACTATGGCTTATATTACCATAAAAATATCGCAAAATCTAAAACTACGTATTCCTTTTTTTACATATTTACGGGTTGTGTAAAAGTTTCGGACGTTTTTTTCAGCGGTAGATGTAGAGTTTGCCGATTATTGCATAAAATATTATTATACTGGTGAGTTTAGATGCTAACGAGCTAGCCTAGCTTTGTAAATTAAGGCGATTCCGTTATTCATGAATATGATTTTCTGAAAATATGAGTTTGGAGTTTAGCTCTGAACCCTGTCGAGTCTTTTATCTTTCTCAAATCATGTGGCAGTCTATTTCAGGCTTTAGAACCTGACGCTCCTGCAGCACGCTCTCCAAACTTAGTGTCTGGTGTGCGCACAGTTCCGATGAATAAGCCGGAGCCATTCCGTTAATTGACTTAAATACCACCCATCAAAGCTTGAACTGGACACATTAGGGACATTTAAGCCAGTGAAGATTTTGTCACTACGGATTTGGTATTTACACGGCACCTACCTTGAACACTTTAATTGGAAAGAACAATTAAATAAGGCAGAGAAGATTATGCAAAACAGAATATTAAACCTTTTCTAATCAATTATTTTATAAACCGTAAAAATCGTGTATTATTTGATTTCATTCTCATCAGTAAATATTATACAAACACATGCCATGGTTAGAGATAACTATGCTAGTACCTACTAATTGTAGACACTCAAAGTAATTATACAAATTTAATTTGTTCATCAACTTGTTTCCAAAATGCATTCAAATAGTATAAGTTGAGGCAATTAGCGAAAATTAATGCTTCAGGCAGAATATTCAGGTTTCGTTCGCTTAGTAAATAATGCGTTTGCACATCTACCTATCGTCGAGAGCTCAGAGCAATAATATACAAGAAAGAGCGCTGCTGTAGTCAGTTTTGATGAGCTTTGCCGGACTCGGCTAGAGCAGGGCGTAACTAGGACTAGGGCTAGGGTATTTATACATTCATTCATAGCACATGTCGACATAATGTTTTTGTTTATTCGTATAACCACTTTTTCACAGTATTGTAATAAACAAAAATATAGCATATAATCTAAAAAACCGTTAAGTTATGTCAATTTATGACGAATATCAAAACGAGTGGGCGGAGTCAACGGAGACGCGGGACACGAAGAACACTCTTACAATACTTTAAAGCGGTGTGATAATTTGGGAAAAAATGTTGTCTCTTTCTTCCTCACGGTGTACGACGTAAAAACCCGGAGAAAGTGATTTATCCCAAGTTTGTACAGGTTGGGTAAAAATAATTAGCACTCTCTCCATATATTGTTACTCCAAGGTCGAGAGTTTTGCGTATCTATCTAACAATCTCGTCATTTCTCCTGAGGAGTTAGCAGAGGGCATAGACTGCTACAAAACTCTAAAACATATGTACGAATTTTAGTTAGCAATTAACGTTGAACGTGTGAATCCTCACGTGGTGGGGTACTCCCTCATCTTGGAGAGGGTTCAGAAAAAGTTTCTGAGATTTCTTTACATGAGGGAGTACGACCACTATCCGTGGCTCTACCCGACGAACTTTCTCCTGGGCACGCTCGGACTTCACTCCTTACAGCTCAGGAGAGAAGGGTATGCCGCCACTCACTTCTTCAGACGGCTGAGAGGCTATATTGTAAACCGTGCTATTTTGGAGCGCGTAAGTCTTTATGTTTCTGAAGACTATCTAAGACAGCGTCTTCATAGATTTTTCTATCTTCCTGCCTGTAGGACCAACCTGCCAATGGTTCTGCCGGTGGGGAGGAGTGTTTTGCTCCGGAACGAAATCTCTTCCGATATCGACTTATTTCATGTCAGTGAGGAGAGATTCAGAAGCAAAATCTTATTGATTCTTGAAAGAGTTTCTCCTCATTGACCTGATCATCACCGCTGCCTGAAAATTAATTTGTTTCTTGCGTATCTATATGGTACTTTAATTTGTATTTATTTTGAAAAAATTAATTCTCATTTCTTAAATGCATTAAATTTAAAAGTTTGTCATGTATAAAGAAATTATTATTATTATTATTGTTAATGAATAACATCTCCATCACGAAAAATAAACGGAAGATTTACTTTATTTACTTGGTGAATTAAGGATTTCATCATGAATAATAAATTTCTTAGTAAGATCTAAGACGGATTGGCAGGTGACACCTAATTATTATTCAAACAGATTGTATATTAATCGTGTTTCCATATTTATCACGTCAGTCGAGGTTATGTGCACCCGCTAGAACATTAATGTAATGTAAATTAATAAACCTCTCTTTACATACCGTTATTATTGCGTTGTTATTATGAAGACGTCCATATAATATTATGAAAAACTAACACCTTTGAAAAAACTCGAACCAAAGTGATTTGTGTACATTTATAATAGAATCGAGTTGAGAGTTCTGATGTTAGGTACTATTAATGCTTCTTGTTATCTTCATGTCCACCACTGAAAGCTTGGCAATAACGCTTAGAGTAAGAATATACATAGAGAGGTACATTTATAAAACAGTGTAGACTTTATAATGGCTCGATAGAAAGATGCAGAGATATGATGAGTTGGACAGCCTATGAGTTACCGCCGACATGGAATTCTGACATTTTTAATACAAATATTTGAACACATTAAACAAAACAATATCAATACACCATTAAAACGATTTATAAAGTCAAAATATCTCACAAACACTTATAATAGAAGGTTTGCCCAAATAAAGATGGAAGCTTTTTGTTGATTTTATGTCTTTATATCATAAAAAATGTGAAATTCTAAAGTTCGGTCATCAATATTTAAAACTGTCGAAATACCTCTGAAAAGTGATGTTTTATAAACTTTGTTTGGTCTTATTTGAACATTCATGCACAGCTCTATCACCATTATGTTTGATTTATTTGTGCGAGTTTCTTAATCAACACAAATATAAGAAATAACAATAAGTAATAATAATAATAAGTTAGCACGGACGGAGAACATTCTTAGAAACTTAGAAGTGCTGCAATACTATGTGAAGACTTTTTTTGTCTCTTTCTCTTTCATGGTATACGGCGTAAAAACTAGGAGAAAAGTGATTTATCGCAAATTTGTATTAGTTGGGTAAAAATATTTGGCTCTCTCTCCATGTATATTCTCACTCCAAGCAATAATGCAAAACTTGTCCAACAACACAGACAACTCCCATTTTTATATAAAATTGGTTAATTTATTGAAAGAAACACTTCTTTTGAGTTTGTTACTATCATCAATCAACAATATAATTTTGGGTGTGATGTGATGTGAGTAAGTAACATTCTAAAATTAAAAAATACGTGTTTCTTATTTTCAGTAAAAATAATGAATTTATGCCGCTGTTATCACAATAGTTGGTGGTGTAATGGTCAGCAAGTTGTCTTCCACACGGTTGATCGGGGCTCGATTCTTGACTGTGGCAATTTTTAAAAACATTTATGATAAGAAAAGTTGTTGAAAAAATATTTTTATTTAATTAAAAAATATATATATGTATTTGATTTTATTTATTTTCAACGCTGAAACAATCACCGGCAGAAGGAAAAGAAAGAGAGTTTTTATATCAAGACTTAATTGACGGCGTCCGTGGTCGAGTGGCAAGACGCTCGACTACGAATCCAAAGGTCGCGGATTCAAACCCGGCGTGCGCCAATAAATTTTTTTTAATTAATATGTGTCATAACACATTTAATTCATGTAAAAATAATAAAAAAGTATATTTGCGGCACGTTCCAGAGTGGTAGATACTCCAAGTATCGCCCTGGTGAAAGACCACCATTCAGAATCGAAACGTTGCTTGAAATGGCTTTAGCCGTGTTTGGTGACCAGATCTGAATAGCCAGATAATTTCCGACCTTCCTCTTCCCAATCTCCTTCCCCTCCCCACTACCTCCAGCCTCACAACATACCCTATTTGGGAATGCCATAGTCTCACTGGCTCTAAACGGTTGGGACTAGTTGAGTCTCGTGTGCGGTTTTCAAGTAAAAAAAAAAAAAATTTAGAGCCCAACAATTCTAGCCTGCCCTTTATAATATCCTGTGATTTTTTAAAAAATATACAAAAGGAAACACTCGAGTAAAGTGGTGCATTACAAACTATTACATTTTATTTTTTTTTAAGTTAGGTAAGGTTTTTACAGTGGTAGATACTTTGAGTATCGCCCTGGTGACGATGACCACCATTCAGAATTGAAAAGTTGCTGGAAAAGCCTTTAGTCGTGACCAGATTATAGCCAGGTAATTCCAAACCTTTCCCTTCCCATAAATCTCTCCTACACACTCCTTTCAGGGTAAAAAAATACGCCAATCGGGGATGTCATAGTCTCACTGGCCCCAGACAGTCGGGAAGCGTTGGGACTCTTCTTTACTTTACCGAAAATTCAAAAAAGAAGAGCATGCAAAATGCGACTGTCAACATGTTGATTTGGTAACGAAAAAGCCAACAGTTAAATAATCGATTTATTTTACGTCTGAATAATAATCATGCATCATTTGCATGAGAGAAGTAGGTTTTGGAAAATGTGGAAAACTACACATATGTTAAGGCTTTATGCACGGGGTTAGCGACCTGAAATAAATGCTTAAGCGCCTCTTAAGTGCACCAAGAGGATTAACATTTTTAAACTAAAATATAATACAAGCCTTGATTACCAAAGTCGGACATAAATCTCGTGGAAAAGTGAAAAACCAAACTTCACATGATATTAGAGGCGTGCACTCCATATAGGCACATAAGCACTGCCTACCATGCCGTACTCGCATACAAATATGAATGATTATATAGCAAAAAAACTTCACTTAAATAAGTTTCACAAAATAAGTTCAGCTAATCACATCGTAGCGCCGCGAGCGCCCTACCGACCTTCCTACTATAATGTGTCAAAAGCAGTAACTACATATGCCCAATTGCCGCAATTAGAGTAAATTCAGATGTTCACTAGACTATACAAATTATGTATGCATGTATGCTGTGAGCTGTGTGGGTGTTCAAGTGGCTTGTTTGTGTAGCTAACTTTGTTAGTATCTAGGCAGTGCTTTTGCAGAACAAATGCAATAGTAATTAACAATGAACCTGTCAGTAGCTGAGTGGACAAACGCGTCAGATTCCCACCCAGTCATCGCGGATTCGATTCCTCTGCTAGCTAAGTCCTCCACCATTGCACAATAAATATATTCCGCTTACTATGATGGTAGTAGGAGTTTTTAAAATATTGTCAGCTTATTCGTAAACCGGAAATATTTGTCTTTCTTTAAAAATAAATTTCAAAAAAATGTTGCGCGTTCAAGTGGCTCATCTGTGTTAGTACCTTTGTTAGTATCTAAGGCAGTGCTTTTACAGAACAAATCCAAGAGCAATCATTGCAATTTGTTGGAACTTATCTCTATTATAAATTGATTCCCTATTTTTCCTACTGCCTACCCTGATCAAAAACTCTGTGCACGCCGCTGCACTCAAACCAATGTGATTTGTGTACAAAAAATTGACTTAAGAGTTCTGAAGTAAGGTACTATTAATGATTCTTGCTATCTTCATGTCCACCACTGAAAGCTTGGCAATAACGCTTGGAAAAAGAATATGCATGGAGAGGTATCTTTGCGAAACAGTGTAGACTTTATAATGGCTCGATAGAAAGAGACAAAGATATGATAAAAAATGTTGGACAGCCTATTAGTTACCGCCCACATGGAATTCGGACATTTAAAAAAAACATATTTCAAAACAAAACAAAACAATATCAACACACCATTAAAATGATTTATAAATTCAAAATATCACAAACACTTATTATAGAAGGTTTGCCTAAATAACGTTGGAAGCTTTTTATTGATTTTATGTCTTTATATCATTAAAAATGTGAAAATTCGGTCAAAAATATTTAAAACTGTTGAAATACCTCTGAAAAGTGATGTTTTATAATCTTTATTAGGTCTTATTTGAATATTCACGCATAGCACTATCACCATCATGTTTGCGTGATGTTGCATTTTCTTAAAACATCTCACTTAGTTGAATTGAATTTCCGCATAGATAATCGAACGTAAATCAATAATTATTAATCTTTACCTCCTGCTATTTCCTCGTATTGTTAGAAGTGCAATAAAAGACGACAAACAAAGTAATAAATAATAATCGGATTATCTTCAGATAGGGTTCAGAGTATGTGTGTATTTTTACAATGTTTTCATCAGAGGCGGTAAAATTTTCAGCCGGAGATTTTAATTGAACAGGCACGGAAGGATGAATGGTACCTAAATTATAAATAATAATGCTAGAATAAATATAGCTGCGCCATTAGTTTCAAACTGAATAAAGATCTACATTAAATATGTGAATACGTATTAGCAAAACGTGAAATGATAGCTTGTTTGTATACCTGTGAAAAATATATATCGTGAGTAATACCTTGAAGTAACAATTTATGGAGAGAGAGCTAATTCTTTTTACCCAACCTATACTGCTTTGGGATAAATCACTTTCTCCGGGTTTTTACGTCTTACAACATGAAAAAGAAAGAGACAAAAAAATCCCGAATTATCACACCGCTTTAAAGTATTGTTAGAATGTTCTTTGTGTCTTTATTTTTTTACGTAAATACAGCACAAGAGTCTCAACTGCTTCCAACCGTCTAGAGCCAGTGAGGCTATCGTATCCCCAATAGGGGTATGTTGTGATGTTGAAGGTAGTGGGGAGAGGAAAGAGACGAGGAAGGGAAAGGTTGGGAAGTACCTGGCTGTTCAGATCTGGTCACCAAACACGGCTATAGACATTTCAAGCAACGTTTAATTCTGAATGGTGATCTTTCAGCAGGGCGATATTTCCATTCACTTTCGCATCATATATTCTTATTATATGATAATAAATAATGTATAAGGAATATAGTGACAAATAAATGAAAATGTATGTTCAAGTAAAATATATAAAAATAAATAAATACAGTTGACCAGAACAAATAATAATAATAATAATATTTGGACGATTTGTATGGCGCCGTTTTTGTGAAAAATCACCTCAAGGGCGCTGTACAGATCTTACTTTCTATCGTTCTAACTAGAACTTATGGTGTTAACGTGTCATGTTGATATTGATTGGGCCTGTCGAAAATGGCTGCGTCCAATTCAAAGAAATGGTCAACAATTACAAGATTACTTAAAAGTCCAGGAAAAGTTTGATGATAGGCGCAGTAGATGAGGCTTCGAAACTTACGTGAACTGGTACGTTATCATTTTAGGCCTAAATGTTCTAAGCTATGCGAAAGCCTGTAGGGTGAATATTGCCACTACGCTAGTAACCTCCAGCAAAAGGGGAACCAGTAGAAAGAAAATATCAAAGGAAAAGGATAAAGGAAAAAGGAAAATGAAAAATGGAATAATAATAGTAATAATAATAACAATGAACTTATACAGCGCAGTTTTGTGATATTTCACCTCAGGGGCGCTTTATACTGAATTGATTACGCTAATAAGACTAACTAACAAAGAGAAAATAAAGTGTAACTAACTAACTAACTAACCATCACGCCGTTTCCCCGCAGGGGTAGGCAGAGAAGACGGACCGCCATATAACTCTGTCTTGGCACACAATCCTTGCTTCATTTACATTCATACACCGTCTCATACATACTCTTCTGTTATTCTGACTCTTCACATGACCCGATTCAAGTATTTAATTTACTTGATCGTGCCATGTCTTTCTTGGGCGTCCTCGAATTCTTCTTCCATTCACTTTCGCATCATATATTCTTTTCACACTCCTTTCTTCGTTCATTCGCTCTACATGCCCAAACCATCTAAGCGTCCCTTTCTTGATCCTATTCATTACGCTATGTATTCAAATTAAAACCATCTATAATCATAAATCATGAGAGAAAAAGGTTCAGATATGGGTATAACAGTGCATGTGTACATAAGCAGAATAAAAAAAAAACAATTTACCAGAAGCTAAGGGTATAAAAATCCAGATGAAAAATATGAATTCATATTATCATATTTGTTAAATCTATAAATTAATATTGATTTGTGAGTATTCAGCTACTCAAACCTTGGCTTCAGCACTAAAAAATGGAGCTAAACTTCACTTTGTAGCATTCTAATACAAGCTATACTAAAAATAATTTATGTTTAAATTTTCTATGAGTAGTTAAAAAAAGTCTAAGGTTCAGTGAATAAAATTTTTAAAGTACAAATTTTTAATTTTATAAAAACATACTAAAATGTCAGTAAAAGGTGCAGTTTGAAAACGAGCAAAGGCATTTCAAATTTCAGTATGCATTTCATAAAGAATTTTTTAAAAATACTGTACGTGTGTCATAACACATTTGATTAATTTAAAAAATATATAAATATATATTTATATATTTGCGGCACGTTCCAGAGTGGTAGATACTGAGTATCGCCCTGGTGAAAGACCACCATTCAGAATCGAAACGTTGCTTGAAATGACTATAGCGGTGTTTGGTAACCAGATCTGAATAGCCAGGTACTTCCCAACCCTCCTCTTCCCCATCTCCTTCCCCTTCCCACTAGCTCCAGCCTCCCAACATACCCCTATCGGGGATGCCATAGTCTCACTGGCTCTAGACGGTGGGAGCAGTTGAGACTCTTGTGCGGTATTCACTATAAATTAAAAAAAAACTGTTTGCGAATAAAATCCATGATCGGTTTTTCCACAGGACGCTCATCATCATTAACATCTTCTCGGCCTTCTGCAAAGCGCGTCCACATTTGAAGTGCGTTGGAGCACTTTATTCCATTTTTAACGCAAAATTTAATACATATTCTTTGATCCATTTTTTTCAAAAGTAAAAAATCGAAGAACACACAAAAACGTGACTAACCTTTCCAGTTGTCAAAAACAAACCACTAATCCAAAATGGCTGATAATGCTAACATATGATAAACATATGTGTACCAACATAACACCAACAAAAAAATCGATAATCGAATGTACACAGCCCGCGAAAATTCAAAATTCAACTTTTCTTTTGAACAGCTCGTACATAATACAAAAAACATATTTGATACTTACTCAGATTTCTTGTGCGTCCATACTCTGCTTAGGTCAATAGCACTCACTTATCAATATTCAAATTGAAAATTTGATAACGAATCGAAAAACCATGACACCAAACACACGGAAATTTTACGCCCTACTGACTTATCGAAATGAAAACTTGATTGAAAATATCGGAAAACTGTTGAGCGGTTACCTAGCTTCAACCACTAGGATAAGGATGGTAATATTTTTTGTTTTTTGTACAAGAAGTGTTTGAGTAGAGTGAGAAGTGCTATGAATGAATGCTATCACCACGCAGTTGTGACACTCGTGAAGTTTAGCCGGTGACTGAGTGGCGCGGTTGCTCATTGTTTACGGCTGTGGTAATGGTTGAGGTAATTATAACACACGGCCAGTTGCTAAATGCCTTCCATGCACACAGATACAGCCGCACAGCCTTACGGCGAAGAAGCCTTACAACTCGGTAATGCCGCGCTACGGTGAAAAAAGCTAAATTTAACTCGTAAATGTGATTAGGTGTACACCACAAATCAAAGAAAGGATGGAAATGTAAAGAAAATGTTTCTCTCTATCATAATTAATAAGCAGGTTTCAAATACGTTCTTTTTTTACGTAAATACCGCACAATAGTCTCAACTGCTCCAAGCCGTCTAGAGCCAGAGAGACCATGGCATCCCCAATCGGGGTATGTTGTGAGGTTGAATGTTGTAGGGATGGGAAGGAGATGAGGAAGGGGAAGGTCAGTACCTGGCTATTCAGATCTGTTCACCACACACGGCTAAAGCCACTTCAAGCAACGTATCAATTCCGAATGGTGGTCTTTCACCAGGGCGGTACTTAGAGTATCTATCACTCTGGAACGTGCCGAAAATATATTATATTTTATTTTATATCAATTAAATGTGTTATGACACATATTTATTAAATAGAATTTATTTGCGCACGCCGGGTTCGAACCCGCGACCTTTGGATTCGTAGTCGAGCGTCTTACCACTCGACCATGCAGGCCGTCAAAGAGTCAGTTCTGATACGTGTTCTGAATTATGCCACCAGTATCACTTTTATGACGTATCGTAGTATTTTGAGAGAAGAAGAGGGATTCGAGAAATTAATTTATTTTTTTGTCTAAGCCTGAGAGGGCTTTTACATAAAAGGTTTACAATTGACAGTGAAAAAATGAAAATTTGTTACGTAGTGGGATTGAACACTGCTTTTACAAAGGCACACTAAATAATAGCAAAAAATATCCTTGTTCTCATAGATCCACTATAAGAACAACGAGGATGACGCTTGAGAAAGACATGGCACGATCAATTGAACCAAAGCACGAGAATTTTCTCAACTAGGGAGGTAATTATCATTAACTACAGAATAGACATTGTACATTTAATAATTTGTATTATACCTACTGTTAGTTTTAAGTAGAAAATGTTCATTTCCTACAATTAATTAATTGAATAAAAAATGTAGGAATTTTAATGAAGCAGTGTGCGCTGAGAGAGTACTTTGGCAGTCCGTTCTCTCTGCCTCCCCCTGTGGAGAAACGGCGTGATGGTTAGTTAGTTAATTTAAAAAAACATATTTTAGTAATCTTTATCTTAGACATCGCACAAAACACGGGAGTGTTAACTAGGAGATTTTAATGAAAATAGTAAATACTCTGAACATTAAGATGTTTTTTACAGAAACATTATAATGTTGATCTGTCGGAGACGTGTTTTCAGAAAACATCGTCTATTTTCACACCCCTCATCCCTTTTATGTTTTACGACCATCTCCCCCCTTGTTCGGTCCTCTGGGGATGTTTTATAAATCCCGAGTTGCACAATTTATCGAGGGTGGGTAAGGACGATCAAGAAAGGGTAAACCTGGGGACATTAAGGTATTAGAGAGAGACCTGTGTTTCAGTCAAATTTAAAAAGAAAAAAAGGTTTTTATTAAATAATTTTTAAAACATTTTTCCGTGAGACTGGTTGTATTTTCGGTGGGTTGCCTTTGAAGGTTTTGCTTCAGTGTGTGTGTAGAGAAGAAGTTATTTTAGAGGTGCGGTTAGACCAGATAATGGAGGCATATCGTATAAGCGAACGAATATCATTTTCGAAGAATTCCATAATCACAAAATGTTTATATCATAAAAGAAAAATAAAAATATTATTTATTTTACTGATAATCAGACGAGATCTCGATACAAGTTTTATTACCTACCTACTTAAAATTTATTATTTCTTTTAACTTACTTGGAGCAAGTGGATGAGTATCTGTATTTAGGAAGTATGTTTACGAGAGACGGAAAGGCTTATGAGGATATTGAAAGAAGGGTGAATGCAGGAAACTCCATTAATCGAGGACAGAACGCTGTTGGCGCAAATAAGAAATATTCCTAAGAAGCGAAGCTAGCAGTCCACAATGGAGTGCTTATACCAACCCTGGTGTATGACAGCAAGGCATGGAACTGGCAGAGGAAGGATGAAAGTAGACTGAATGCTGTAGATATAAGATCTTTGAGACGAATGTGCGGTAAAACCATGTGTGACCGTATTAAAAATGTGGATATCCGGAAAGAATGCAAGGCTGATGTGAGCGTAATGAAAAGGATCAAGAAAAAGACGCTTGGATGGTTTGAGCATGTAGAGCGAATGAACGAAGAAAGGAGTGTGAAAAGAATATATGATGCGAAAGTGAATGGAAGAAGAAGTCGAAGACGCCCGAGAAAGACAAAGCACCATCAAGTAAATCAAATACTTAAATCGGGTCATGTGAAGATTCAGAATAACAGAATAGTATGTATGAGACGATACAAAATTAAACAAACAAAACAAAAACAAAGTGTGCAGTTATATATACATACAGAGGGAGAACAAAATGTTAAATAAAATAACAAAACAATGAGAAAACAGTAGAATAGCATAAATTATAACAAAGGAACAGAGAGAAAGAGACAAATAATATGAATTCAAAGAGACAAAATGTCAACTGAGAAGTGATTAAGGAATAGTGAGGAATTTTGTGATTTTACGTGATTGCTGTTTATAAAATATAGTTTTTTAATATTTAAAAAAAAAAGTCTTAATACATAGGCGATGGTTATGTATTACTGTGTTATAGTGGATTTTTATAAATTATTTCAATGGAATATTTGACTCTGACACTGTGGTTTTATCTTGGGTTCTTTTTTTATATGAATACCTCACAAGAGTCTTAACTGCTCCAAGCCGTCTAGAGCCAGTGAGACTATGGTATCCCCAAATAGGGTATATTGTGAGACTGAAGGTTTTTCGCTTTAGGTAAACACCGCACAAGGGTCTCAACTGCTCCCAACCGTCTAAAGCCAGTAGTACTGTGGCATCCGCAATCGGGGTATGTTGTGAGGCTCAAGGTAGTGGGGAGGGGAAGGAGATTAGGAAGAGGAAGGTTGGGAAGTACCTGGCTATTCAGATTTGATCACCAATCACGGCTGAAGCCATTTCAAGCCGCGTTTCGATTCTGAATGGTGGTCTTTCACCAGGGCGATACTTAGAGTATCTACCACTGTGGAACGTGCCGCAAATATACTTTTTATTATGTTTATTTGAATTAAATGTGTTTTGACACATATTAGTTGAATACAAGTTACTGGCGCACGCCGGGTTTGAGCCCGCGATTTTTGGATTCGTAGTCGAGCGTCTTACCACTCGACTATGGAGGCCGTCTTGGTTCGGAAATTAAAAGCCATTTTCACAGGCTCTATGGGACCAAATGAAGTGAACATTAAGATTTATGTTATGAATGATGACTCAAAGACGATTAAAAGAAAAAAAACCTGCAAAAGTAACATTTGTTAAAAAAATACCTTTTTGCGGAAAAAATGCGAACCTTGGGGTCGAAAATTATATACCGTTTTCTCAGGCTCTATGGGACCGAATGAAGCGAACCTTAGAAATTATGTTACGAATGATGACCCAAAGACGATTAAATGTAAAATTCCTGTAAAAACAACATTTGTTAATAATATCAACCTTTTGTCTTTCCAGCGACGATAAATTAAATAGAATGATAATATTATTAAATTTGAAATAAAAGTAATTTTGTTTTGACACCACTTTATTTAAAATTTAATTATGTCTTACCACAAAGTGAGTGCTTCATGTCAAATATAATATTATTTATTAGTGGATACATTTTGTTGTCGTTAGTATTTTGTTTTTCCTTATGTTCTGAAAAAAAACTGCAATGAGACGAAAGGTGAAAAATTTTATGTGATTGCTATATTATTACTCAAGAGCATGTATTGCCATCGCTCAAGTCCTAATGACAGTCTCATAATGAATTGTTCTCAATTCAATGTGACTGGTCAATTCTACGTCTCAATATCCACGAGCGGACCATGTCAAACATATATGTGCAGATGAATAGAGTTTATTATTATTATTTATTTTTAAATAGACTAACTAAAAATAATTAGACTAACTAAACATAGACAAACCGCCATACAAGTCGATTTATAAAAACCTGACAATATTTAAAAACACCTTTTACCATCGTAATAAGCTTGATGTTGCTTGTGCAATGATGGAGGACTTAGCTAGCATAATAACTGAATCCACATGTCCGGATGGGAATCCGACGCGTTTGTCCACTCAGCTACTGAGCTATTTATTTTATACAGGGCGAGAAAGAGGCGATTATTCATATGATGAAATTGAACAATCATTGAAAATGTGTTCATTAGAAAACCGCGGAAAAGACTGTGATTTAATTTTCATTTACAAAATTATTAATTGTTTTATTGACTCACCTTCTCTGTTACAACTTATCCAGTTCAACATTCCTTGCCGTAGACCCCAGAAACAATGGATTGCTGTTCCTCAATCATCACTATCCTAAATATGGGTATAATTCTCCAATGTCCAGAATGTCAAGACTTGTTAACTCAAGCCACGGTCTTGAAATTTTTGGTAGCAGTCTAAATGATTTTTGTCATTCTTTACGACTCTACCAAAACGTTAACTAGACCATGGCTTGAATTTTCTCTCTTATGTTTATTTTGTCCTATTTTGTCATCGCTTCATTTATTATTATGTATGTGCTATTCCTTCTCTGTGGCTATTTTTACCATTTCGTGTTCTACACGTATTTTTTGTAATAGGACTCTAGTCCGTTAATTTATAAATAAATAAATAAATATCCATCGTTGGCCAAGAATACAATGATGGAGGACTTGGCTAGCAGAGAAATTGAACCCACGACGCCCGGATGGGAATCTGACGCTTTTGTGCACTCAGCTGCTAAGCTATTTGTTTCAATGTATCAATCGTTGGCCAAGAATACAATGATGGAGGACTTGGCTAGAAGAGGCATTGAATCCATGACACCCAATTGGGAATCAGACGCGTTTGTGCACTCAGCTGCTAAGCTATTTGTTTCAATGTATCAATCGTTGGCTAAGAATATAATGATGGAGGACTTGGCTAGAAGAGGCATTGAATCCAAGACGCCCGGTTGGGAATCTGACGCGTTTGTCCACTCAGCTGCTAAGCTATTTGTTTCAATGTATCAATCATTGGCCAAGAAGACAATGATGGAGGACTTGGCTAGAAGAGGCATTGAATCCATGACGCCCGGTTGGGAATCTGACGCGTTTGTGCACTAAGCTGCTAAGCTATTTGTTTCAATGTATCAATCGTTGGCTAAGAATACAATGATGGAGGACTTGGCTAGAAGAGGCATTGAATCCATGACACCCAATTGGGAATCAGACGCGTTTGTGCACTCAGCTGCTAAGCTATTTGTTTCAATGTATCAATCGTTGGCTAAGAATATAATGATGGAGGACTTGGCTAGAAGAGGCATTGAATCCAAGACGCCCGGTTGGGAATCTGACGCGTTTGTCCACTCAGCTGCTAAGCTATTTGTTTCAATGTATCAATCATTGGCCAAGAAGACAATGATGGAGGACTTGGCTAGAAGAGGCATTGAATCCATGACGCCCGGTTGGGAATCTGACGCGTTTGTGCACTCAGCTGCTAAGCTATTTGTTTCAATGTATCAATCGTTGGCCAAGAAGACAATGATGGAGGACTTGGCTAGAAGAGGCATTGAATCCATGACGCCCGGTTGGGAATCAGACGCGTTTGTGCACTCAGCTGCTAAGCTATTTGTTTCAATGTATCAATCGTTGGCTAAGAATACAATGATGGAGGACTTGGCTAGAAGAGGCGTTGAACCCACGACGTCCGGATGGGAATCCGACGTGTTTGCCTACTCAGCTACTAAGCTATATGTTTTATATATGGTATATTCATTGTTGGCTAAGAATACAGTGAATAGGTCATCAATAATGTACTCAACACAAACAATACATCGTCAATGGTCAAGTTGTTGAAGAATACGAAATTAAGTTGAATACGTAGGCGAAGCATGAATACTGAACTACACAGGTTTTCAGGTATTTTGTTCCATTCAAATCTGGGCATATTTTCCAATAGCGTGAGTAAGCTAGCGACAAACAGTACAATTAATAATAATGATGGCATTTCTGACTGTAATTACTATTTAAAGGTTGACGGTTAGAATTTTTCCACTGAAACTCGTGGAGTAATGTGTCGATGTGGTAATAATTAATGCAATTATTGTGGCGTGTAAACAAATTATTATATTCAAAGACAGTATCGACTTTAAAAAAAATTATGCTGCCCTGACCCTTGGTTGTACGGTAATCTTGTAAGTCGTACTATTTGTTATAAATTCAATCTACTTTGGAAACTCAAGCTTAAACTTGTCAAGGTAAACTTCTTGGCTTCATCAATAGAATTGTCTGTGACTTTAAGAATATAAACACCTTAAAAACTCTTTACTGCTTTTTAGTTCGCCCTCATCTAGAACGTGCCAGAGTCATTTGGTCCCCTTTCTATACCGTTCATATTCATCATATTGAATCCGCACGATAACAATTGACGGCCTGCATGGCCGAGTGGTAAGACGCTCGACTACGAATCCAGAGGTCGCGGGTTCGAACACGGCGTGCGCAAATAAATTAAATATGTGTCAAACTCATTTAATTTATATAAAATAAAATATAGTATATTTGCGGCACGTTCCAGAGTGGTAGATACTCTAAGAATCGCCCTGGTGGAAGACCACCATTCAGAATTGAAACGTTGCTTGAAATGGCTTTAGCCGTGTTTGGTGACCAGATCTGAATAGCCAGGTACTTTCCAACATTCCTCTTCCCAATCTCCTTCCCCTGCCCACTACCTTCAGCCTCAAAACATACCCCAATTGGGGATGCCATAGTCCCACTGGCTCTAGACGGTTGGGAGCAGTTGGGACTCTTGTGCGGGGGATTCACAATAAAAAAAAAAAAATAATAATAATTGAACTCACGACGCCTGGGTGGGAGGCCGACGTTTTTATCAACTAGGCTACTAACCGGTCTAGAAATATATTTTTTTTTATTCAGATAAGTTTGTCCAGATTGTGAAAAAGATCTGCTTTATTTCTTAATAATAATATAATAACAGTAAACTTATATAGCACAGTTTTGTGAGATTACACCTCAAGTGCGTTTCATACTAAATTAATTATGCTAATAAGACTAACAAACAAGGACAAAATAATACATAATTTGTATTCAAATGAAAACTATCGAAAATCATGATCGTTATCATAAATCACGAGAGAAAAAGGTTCAGATATGGGTATAACAGTGCAACAATCAACAGATTAACAAATCAATTTATCAGAAGCTGAGGGTATACAAATTCAGTTGAAACGTTTGAATTCATATAAACATATTTGTCAAATCAAAGAAAGGAGATTAGATTGAAGACAGTTAATATGTTGGTACTTAAAACATTAATATTCAAGTATTATAAGTAAAAAATTCTAAAGATGCAAACAGTGCAAATATAACAAGTAACAAAAGAACAATATATATTTATGACAATGAGTATACGGTTTTTAGTAGATAGAGGGACATTGAGTTGTAATGATAGACGTAAGGAAAAAACCGAAACAAAGCAAATAAGGAACGTTTTTAAAGAAATTAATTTTCAAAAGGTTACGTTGTGTGTGTGGGATTTTTAAACAATTTGGTTGTATGGTTGTATATTCGTGTATAGTTAACTTTGTGCTTCGTTCTACAATTGTGAAATGTATTATTTTTTTTTACTAGATGTAACAAACAGTGTAAATATAACAATGTTCGTATAATGATTGTAGGCATGAAGGAAAATTTTATGTTAGTATCTGCGTGTTCGATAATTGCACGATTGCGTGATTAGATTAAACAGTTACCACGTGACTGATGGTGGTCATACGTATCAATATACCAGGGTAATTAATTATTCTTCAAAGCTTCAGCAAACACATTCATTAGCGGCTCGTGTTCGCGTTTCTATCGTTTGTCAACATACTTGAAGTAAGAATATATATATGGAGAGAGAGCTAAACATTTTTACCCAACCTATACAAATTTATGGTAATTTCTCCGGGTTTTTACGCCGTAAGCCGTGGGAGAGAAAGAGACAAGACAAGTTTTCACATAAAATCGCACCACTTTTAGGTATGTAAGCAAGTTTTCCGTCTCCCCTTAGAGTAACCTAGAGATCCAACTTTGCGAAATGCTGAAGCAAGTTTATGACCAAGCTTGACCACTGGAGGTATGGCCCATAAGCTGCCGGCCAATGGAAGGCGAAGAAAACCGTAAAGATAAACATTATTCCGTCTTTATCTGTTTGCCAACAATTTAGCATTGGTACCATGAGAAATAAAGAGACCGGGATGCATTCAGAAGCCGAACGAAAAGGGGTTTTCCGTTCTTAAAAATTTATATGAGAATGTCGTTCATCTGTCTAAGTAAAACATATTAAAAATGCATTAATACTCATTTTAAACGGAAGTTTATTATTTCAAAACGAATAGTACAAAGTTCGATTAAATATTGGTGCAAGTTACTAGTTATTTTGTTGGTTAGGATGTTAAATATTTGAGATCAAACTAAAAAAGACGAATTCTTTGATACATACCAATGAAAACTGATTTTTTGGTCTTTTTTTACTTCGGTTGAAGCATCCGTCAACTGCACATATAGCCATATCGTTTTTCTTAAAGATTGCACTATATTCATTTGAGTTATAATAATATTTTACGCACATTTTACTGTCGGCTCGACTAACATAAGTGATAAGTGTGAAGTTCGTCGACATCAAGAACTGATTACTTGGCGTTTAGCCCGCCCTAAATCGTATCTTTTTTACAGCAATTGTTTGTCTCTTTTTCTCATACGTTTATAGAACCGAGCATAAAGAGAGAGCTCTATTTCGCGAGTATGTCAACGATATGATTCATTTTAGGACGGTCTCTCTATATTGTTACTCTAAGCGTCTCCCGCGCCTCCGGCAAATTCGCCCACTACGCTTTACTAAACGACATAAGATGACAGAACTCAACGGTTTTTTAGGTTATATCACCTTATGTTTTAACATGAACTGTAAAAACGATAAACTACTTCTACTTAATGGAAGTGTCTAATAATAGAAGTGGATAGATTGAGGATTAAAGAAAATAAAGGAAGCCAATTCACTCACCGAAGAAGTTGATGGTTGGAGTTTTTGAAATTTTCTTAAACAATTATATTACTGACGAACACGAATATACCACACTGACTTAAGTGTTCTTAATTCACAAAACCACATTTATTTTAAAATTATTTTGAGAGCAACAACAAAATCGACGAACAAGCAAGAAAACCAACAAGCAACACATTTTTCACCAAATTCTTCTGTTTTCTTGAGTGCCAATTGTTTTTTTTTAACATGGTGTTGTTGAATAAGAATTAAAATTGCGAAATGGCGGGAAAGGTAGGAACTGGATGATAAACAAGAAGGTGAGAACCAAACAAATTATTTATTTGAAATCCAACACTTACATTTTAATTCATAACAATACTGTGAAAAAGTGGTTAAGCAAATAAACAAAAAACATTATATGGACATGTGGTATGAATGAGTGTATAAATAACCTAGCTCTAGCCCTAGCTACGGCCCAGTCAGGCAAAAATCATCAAAACTGACTTCACTAGCGCTCCCTCCTGGTATATTATTGCTCTGAGCAAATACATAAACATTTTTGTAAGATGTATCAAATTTGATAATAATAATAATATTTGGATAATTTGTATGGCGCCGTTTTTGTGAAAAATCACCTCAAGGGCGCTGTATAAATCTTAATTTTTACTTAATATTAATTCCCAGTAAACATCAAAATGCCTAGACTGGTACTGACCTCATCAACGCCATATGCGTAGACAGGTGTAAAAGTTGTCTAATCGATATTTGATATAATCGATTGTCAAAACTTACGATGCAGAAAAAAAAATGATCAAAACTGCATATTTGACTCATGTTTGACCAAAGTGTCGCTTAAACCTTTTTACTTTTCCAGCGATGATATTATCTAGAATTTAAAAAATATCATACAAGTTCTATTTTTGGTCACACATAACATTCGTATATAAATTCGTGGTGTGGAATTTACAAGGTTTATATTTTTGGTTTGTGAACATTCATTTTTAGTCCTTATTTTACTTCCTTTGTTAACCTTTTCTAGTATTGTGATTCAATGGCCCATGCAAACAATATAACGATGCTATCAGGAAGGCAAGCCATTAAATGAAAACATGATAAAGGTAATGTCAGACCATAATATTGTCAGTTATTGGGGTAACTACGTGATCATGATATTGGAAATTATGTCATTTGAAGAAAAAACTTTGTGCTGTTTTGCCAAAAACATATTTACGATAAAATTAAAACAAATAGCACGATAATTAGGTAGATAAGTATTTATTTATAAATTAACGGACTAAAGTCCAATTACATATAAAAACATATAAAACACGAAATGGGAAAAAAAGCAACAGAGAAAGAACAGCACATACATCATATTTAACAAAGCGATGATAAATATAGAAAAAAAATAAACATAAGAGAGAACATTTAAGCCATGGTCTAGTCAAAGTTTTGGTAGAGTCGTAAAGAATGACAAAAGTCATTTAGACTGCTACCAAAAATTTAAGACCATGGCTTGAGTTTACAAGTGTTGACATTCTGGACATTGGAGAATTATACCCATAATTAGTATAGGGATGATTGAGGAACAGCAATTCATTGTTTCTGAGTTTTCAGTATGTAGATATTGTTCATGTGAATTAATTATGAATCGAGCTCATTAAATGTCATTTGCAAAGCCCGCAAAGTATACGTCCACCCAGGAAGGCTGCAAACAAAGGTTGTGGATTTTAGATGATGATTTCTGACTTTTAACCTAAGTCTACATTTTTGCAATTTGCGAGGGGAAGCAAAAGACAAAATGTCTCGGGACTTTGGGTAATCCATGTTCATTATATTTCAACTGTATGGACACCATATACACTCATATCACCATCAGTTAAAAATCTAGTTTGAAAGTGAGAAGTCATAAAGTGAAGCACTGAAGAAGCAAGCGCCCGGTCGTAATTCTCCGTTTTTTTTCTGATATTGCACAGAGCGAGGACGCGTTCGAGAATATATCTTCATTTTTCGCAAAAAATTTGGTCTGTACGTGACCTGGCACGTATTATAAATGAAGATGACATCTTACGCTTTCTTCATTAGCTGTCTGACGAGGAGCATGAAAAAGAAGACATTAAAGATGATTTAGACATTGAAAATGAATTTGAAGATGAAGCGGTGGGACAACAGTCTGAAGAAAGCAAAGCAAATCTATCAGCCGAATCGGAAGCTTAAGATGCTATGGACCTAAGAGATAGTTCTGAATCAGATGATGATTGTACGTTTTTCATTGGTAAATATTTGAAAATGATTTGATGCAGCTAGTAGCATCACAGGCGCGGGGGAGAGCTAAGAATATAAAAAAAAGTTTTCCTAGGCCCTAAACAAGCAGCTTGAGACACTGCTACTGAGAAACATGCATTTTTAAAATATGAATATACATTCTTGTAGTTTTGACGCAAATCAAATGTGTTGTTTCTTACTTTTCGTAGAATATTATTTATTTATTTATTTACGCCTCTTATAGGCTTTATACAAATTTTAAAAATTTTATTAAAAAAAAAAACAATAGCCTCATTAGTGCAAAACAAAAATTGTAAAATAAAAATAAAAAAGAGTATTGAACAGCAGATACAAAATGTTGTAGATGAAAACAACTAATAATAAATAACAGGTTAAAAAATATTGTAAAAGAAAAGAAAATAATAATATTAAAAAACAGGTCCAACTATTAGTTTAGCTCTGCAATATGACAACAACTGTACTAAATTAGACTTATAGTTTGATATTGACGTCTTTAATATATCAACGACATCGGAGTATGTGTTTCCCAGCTGTTGCATTCGTCGAATAGGCGTGTTGAATTGTGAGGTTGAAGCAGAATTGCAACAATAGTACGGTAGGTTGTAACCGTCTTGCTAGGAACATGAAATGAAATCAAGTTTAATAGTTCAGGGCTGTCAATCATTAAATTTATTATTTTGTATTAACAAATCAAGTCGGTAATTATTCTCCGTCAGACAATCTCAATAAATTAAGGTGACAAAGAAAATAATCCTAATTGATAAATTCCCTTAATATGCCCATTCTGGAGTTAATAATAATAATTAATAATTATACCGAATTTATGACTATTAAAATATTTGTGAATCTAAGCAGAACAACCTTATATTTCTGGAATAATCGCTTCCCACGCATAGATGACAAACATTTTGATGAAAAAAGTGGAATTTTGAGATGCCGCACTCAGTGCGGCGCGCCCGGTAGATGTTTCACAACCTCGTGCCCGGCAGTGGGTTAAGAAATAATTTTCCCTATTATATGCTGATGATGCTGTGCTTATTTCTGACAGTATGAAAGATTTACAGTTTCTCGTGTCTAGGATGAACCGAGTATGGATGCAGAATGAATTAATTTATTAATTAGTTTAACAGATATCTAAAAAAAAACAGTTGTTCACGAAATACATTGAGAGATGAATGATATAAAAAAATATTGCAGATATGTTAGTAAGTCCAAAGTCATGGTGTTTGGAAGAGAAGGTACGGGAATAGCGTGCAGTATCGTTGTGAATGATGAATACTTGGAGCAAGTGGATGAGTTAGTGTATTGAGGGAGTATGTTTGCAAGAGGCGGAAAGGCTGATAAGGGCATTGAAAGAAGGGTGAATGCAGAAAACTTCATTGATGGAAGATTGGACGCTGTTAGCGCAAATAAATAAAAAAAAAACGAAGAAGAGAAGCTAGCAATCCACAATGCAGTGCTTACAACAACCCTGATGTATGGCAGTGAGGCATGGAACTGGCAGAGGAAGAATTAAAGTAAACTGAATGCTGTAAAAATGAGATCCCAGAAACGTATATGCGGTAAAACCTTGTATGACCGTGTTAAAAATGTGGATATCTGGAAAGAATGCCAGGCTGATGTAAGCGTAATTAATAGAATCGAAAAAAGGACGTTTAGATGATTTGAGCATGTAGAGCGAATAACCGAAGAAAGAAGTGTAAAAATAATATATGACGCGAAAGTGAATGAAAGAAGAAGTCGGGGATGCTCAAAGAAGACATGGCACGATCAAGCTAATCAAATACTGGAGGCGGGCCATGTGAAGAGTCGGAATAACAGAAGAATATGTAGGTCTGAGACGATGTATGAATGTTAATAAAGTAAGGAGTGTGTGACAAGACAGAGTTGTACAGCGGTCTGTCCTCTCAGCCTACCCCTGCGGAGAAACGGCAGAATGGTTAGTTGGTTAGCTTAAAATACTTTTGAATTCCGTAATTTTGAAAACGTAATCTTTAAGTATCATAATTTATTTATTTATTTATTATTAACGCCCTGATGGGCTTTTACATAGTAATATAACATAAGTAAGTGCATGAGTACAGTTTAAAAAGGACATACATGAAATAATACAGTAAAACGTTTTGAGAAATGAATAGCAAAAAAAATAAAAATACAAAAAATAATAATTAATAATAGTTCCAATACATTAACGATAAGTGAATATTTCGTTTAAAAGTCTTTTAAATTTTGGCAAATTCATATAAAAGATATCAATATTTGAGGTGTATTCATTCCCGAGTGTATGTAGGCGAGAAATGGGTGCATGTATGTGGTAGTTGGTAGTGACATTATTGTTGCAGAAAAGTATATTCTGCCGAGTTGCTCGCTGAGGTACTCTGAAGTTGATAAGGTGCAGGAGTTCAAAACAGTCGAATTCGGAGTGAATTATTTTGAACAGAAAAGTTAAGTCGGCTATTTTCCTAAATATATAATATATTACCAAAATCATACGGTAATTTGTTCAAATATTTGAATGGGTCATGTCAAAAGTCAAAATAACAGAAGATTTGGTTTGAGTAGATGTATGAATGTAAATTAAATTTAAGAAAAATAAAGAAAACAAGGTGTGTGTGCCAAGACAAAATTGTGTTGCAGTCTATTTTCCATATTTTTTTCTGCGGAGAAACGGTGTGCTGGTTGGTGCTAGTTAGTTACAAATGATTCTTAAATAAAAATATAAGAAATTAGAAGATTAAAGAATTTCATCAAATAATGAGTGTGCAAAATGCAAGGGTTTGGCTGGTGACATGAGTGCATTTCTATCGGTCACTAAGTGGCAGATTTGTACGAAACTGTGAATTTGTAATGCAATTAATAAGTTTCAAATATTTCTCAAATAAAAGCACAAGAAATTAAAATTTTATGAAATTTCATCAAATGAGTTGGCAAAATTCAAGGGTTTTAGTGGTGACATGAGCGCATTTTTCTCCACCCCTAAAGGTCAGATTCGTACGAAACTGGGAATTTGAAATGCGATTGACAAATTACAAATGATTTAAAATAAAACACAAGAAGTTAGAATGATAAAGAATTTCATCAAATGAGTATGCAAAATGCAAGGGTTTTGCTGGTGATATGGGCGCATTTTACTCCGTTCCCAAGTGTCAGATTCGTACGAAATTGTGAATTTGAAATGAAATTGACAAGTTACAAATAATTTTAAAATAAATACACAATAACTTAGAATGATAAAGAATTTCATCAAATGAGTATGCGAAATGCAAAAGTTTTGTTGGTGACACGAACCCATTTTTCTCCGTCCCTTAGTTTCAGATTCGTACGGAACTGTGAATTAGAAATGTAATAAGTTGTTAATAACCTCTTAAATTAAATTGGGACAAATTCGAAATATAAAAAAAATATTACAGTTTTTTTTTAACAACGATATAGATATGGCCTGTTGATATGAATTTGGTAACACCTGTTTCTAAATTTTATTTACAGCTGTGATTGTTTTTGGATTGGTTAAATATTTCTCTTTGATTACTACAGTTGGCACGTATTTGAATTACCGATAAATATTAATAAAAAAATTAGCGCCCCCTGTGTAAAGATAAATAGAGCTATTTGTGTTATAATGAATACATTAATAACTTTATATGCATATTACACACATATACTTATCAGCTGTACGCCATCTAGCGGACGATGATCAAATAGCAAGAGGTAGTTATTCTCACAGTTATAAATAAACATATTACGACACCGGAAAGGCAAAAGGGCTGAAGCGCCATTTTGGAAAGTTTACACCAGACCACTTTATTTTATTTTTTTATACAATAAAATTCATAAGAATTTAGTATCGGGTTGGTTTGTGAAATAGGAAAGTTAAATCAATGCCGAGGACGCCCGAGAAAGACATGGCACGATCAAGTAAATCAAATACTTGAATCGGGTCATGCGAAGAGTCAGAATAACAGAATAATATGTATGAGACGATGTATGAATGTGAATCGGGTAATGTGAAGAGTCAGAATAACAGAAGAGTATGTATGAGACGATGTATGAATGTGAATCGGGTAATGTGAAGAGTCAGAATAACAGAAGAGTATGTATAGACGATGTATGAATGTGAATCGGGTAATGTGAAGAGTCAGAATAACAGAAGAGTATTTATGAGACGATGTATGAATGTGAATGAAGCAAGGAGTGTGTGCCAAGACATAGTTTTATGGAGGTCCGTACTCTCTGCCTACCCTTGCGAGGAAACGGCGTGATGGTTAGTTAGTTAGTTAACTCAATGCTCTCAGTAAGTTACCTGAAGCGACAAAAAGTTGAAAAACGTAAAATAAGTATATATAAATATATGTATACTTATTTTTTTTTAATTTTAAAATTTTTATTTTTTTTATTTCTTTATTATTATTTTTTTATTTTTAGGGCATGAGAGCAAATTGAAGATAAAGTATATCGGAGGTATTTTTAATTTTTCGTAGTGAAGAACAGATAATGGTGATAATCTTCTAATGAATTTAAGGAATGAGAGTCGGAAAAGTTTTCTTGGTTCTATTGGGCTTGTTACATCTTGATTGTGGATTTGATTTTCTGAAAAAATGAGTTTTGAGTTTAGCTCTGAACTCTGTCGAGTCTTTAATTACTCTCAGATCGTGTGGTGGTCCATTCCAGGCTTTAGGACCTGACACTCCTGCAGCGCGCTCTCCGAACTTAGTGTCTGGTGTGCGCTTTGGTTCCTTCAACCTTCCGATAGCCGATTACGTTGCCGATCTAAGGGTCGACTGTCGCGAATTGGAATCTTCGGGAATACACAATTCAGATAAATAAGACGGAGCCATTCCGTTAATATTGTGCGGTATTCACCATTAAAAAATAGACGTGTTGCATACAAAAAACCGACCTTTTGCCGTAGCAGGCCCCACAGCTTGGAATAACCTCCCTTCACATTTGCGAAAGATCGACAGCTCAACTGAGTTCAGAGCAAAACTCGCCTTTTAAAATTATCACACCTATAATAACGTCCATTTGCTTCTCTAGAGTTTTGATTAATCAGTCCGAGTGCTATACATAGTTTAATATTTATAGTTTACTATTGATTACTCCATTATTTTCTACCCTAGGTCCGACAACACGGGCAATAACCATTATGTTTACTTGTTAATGTAAATATATTTTAGCTTTATTTATTTTATATTAGTTACTTTGTACATTTAAGTTTACGAGTAGCTATTTATTTCATTTTCTTTTTGACTATATAATGTTTTAATTTATATACAACTTATTATTTTGATTTATATGCATTTTAAATAGTTTTTACAGGCTATTTTAAATTTATTTACTATTGATTGTGTGTTGGCTTTATTCTTTTCTGACAGTCTAATTTTTTTGCTTGATAAAAATTTTGGTAACAAGTTTTTCTTAATTTTATGTATAAATATGAATGTGTTTAATGTTAGCATCTGTTTTACTCTTAGCCAATATAGTTCCTCTGCATTTTAGTTACTTTTGAGTCATTATTAAGTATAATTCTCATTGCTCTATTTTGTTAGTTGTAAGTCACTCGTTATAAGTATTAGGCAAAAGTTAATATTAAGTCGTAGTTTTAATATTATGTTAATTATGTTGTAAAGCGTCCTTGAGGTGATATTTCTGACACAAAAACGGCGCTATATAATACAGCCAATTATTATTATTATTAAAAACAGGTAAATAATAAGGGTTTTTAATGTTTTGTTTTGTTTACTTCCTTACAGTTTATTTTTTAACAAAAGGAAAGCCTTATTAAGTCTAAAACATAAACACATAAGATTCTCGAAATGATTCGATGTGAAATAAATTATTCATCATGGTTTGGTCCATCATCTTCACGCGGTCAGAGGTCTCTCCACGATGTATTTCTTCACAGAGGTCTTCTGAACAATCTTCTGCCTGATCTGGTTGAGATGAGGGTAGCTGGACAGGAATTCCTTCTTCAGCTTTGTCTCCATGGTGTCGGCGAAGCCCGCAAAGTATACGTCCACCCAGGAAGGCTGCAAACAAAAGTTTTGGGTAAAAAGTTATGATTTCTGACCAACAAAAATTAAGCAAAAAGTTTTCAAAATGAATTCCTAAAATGACCAAATATTTATGCCAAATACAAGCCAACTTTTCCTTGTCTGGATGTGGTAAGATTTTATTTGCTTTTTACCCTCTCCACCTGTCTTTTGATTTACGCATAAATGATCTGCTTAATTTTTTTTCAGAATTTTTGGTTTCAATATTTTTTAAATAACTAAATTTTGCTTTTACTATAACTCCACACAGGAGGCCTTAAGGGAAAAAAATCCCTCAAGGCCTCTGTAATCTTTGGGGATGCTGTGTGGAGGGTTTTTGAGGAAAGGAAGGAGTGAACCTGGGTCTTGAAGAGGCCCAGGTTCAAGAAGGGAGGAAACACAGAGGCCGGCAAATCGTTCCATAGCCGAGCTGTTAAACATAATAACTAGTCGTAAAAGCGACCCGTTCTCATGTACTGAATGTTAACTGTGTACAAATGTTGGGCGCGCGTTTTGCGAGTTTCCCGACTATGCACCGGTGACGAAGGAATCAATGACGCAAGTTCCTCGGAGCATCTTCCATTGAAATACCGGTAGAACAAGGACAGCATTCCAACCTGACGTCTGTGCTCTAAATATTGCAATCCGTTTGTTGTGTTAGGAGAATCTATCAAACGGACCGCCCGTTTCTGTACAGAATCAGGGTTTTTTTTCAGGTATTTAGGGGCTCCAGAACAGAGGTGGCTGCCAAATTCAACAGTGGGGCGTACTTGCGATTTGTACAGGGTCAGCAGTTGTGTACTATTGAAGTATCTGCGGGCCCTGTACAACACGCCCAACTTCGGAGAGGCTAACTTTACTCTGGCTTCGATGGAGCCCCGGCGCCTTAACTGGTCACTTAAGGTTACACCAAGCATTTCAATGGAAGGTTTGTTGGGAAGATTACTTCCTTTGAAAGAGACTAAATTATCGTTTGGATCCCTTTTAGCCGTAATCAGACACGATTGAAACATTAAATTCGACGAGATTGTTCTTACCCCAAGAGGACATTCTCTCGAGGTAATCGTCCATTCTCTGTTTCAAAGCCCTACGAGCCATTGTTGTTTTACTGCATAATAACACTATAATTAAAAAGTCCTTGGGGTGATATTTCTTTCACGAAAACGGCGACATAGAAATTAGCCAATTATTATTCCTATTAAAACGAACCAGAATAATTTCCATGCTGAATATCCAATGGTTCAATTTATTTTTCATTTAAATTATGTTAATGTTCTCATATTGGCAGACTAGAATTCAGCCCAAGACATTGTAGCTGGAAAGGCAAAAGGGCTGAAGCGCCATTTTGGGAAGTTTACACCAGAGCACTTAATTTTTTTTTAACAGTGAAATTCATAAGTGGTCGGATTGTGAAAAAAAGTTTACTCAGAAGAAGCGACAAAATGCTAAAAAAGTCCCAAGCTTGTGTCACTTGAGTCTAGCCTTCTCCCAAATGGTGAATATATTTTAGATGGCTGAAGGGTCACAAAAGTTTTCAGAATCACACGAAAGTCAAAGCATACGATGCAGAAAAAAAACTAACCATAGCTGCATGTTTAACTCTTTTTTCACCAAAGTGTCGCTTAAGCCCTTTTGCCTTTCTAGCAGTGATATGTCCTTCTCAAGATTATTAAAAAAAGACGATTAAAATGTGAAGTATGATCTTCGTGCTTTATTACGTGCGGAAAGAACGCAAGGCTGATGTAAGCGTAATGAATAGGATTAAGAAAGGGACGCTTAGATGGTTCGGGCATGTAGAACGAATGAACGAAGAAAGTATTGATAAAAGAATATACTCGTATGATGTGAGAGTGAAAGACATGGCACGATCAAGTGAATCAAATACTTGGATCGGGCCACGTAAAGAGTCAGAATAACAGAAGAGTATGTATGAGACGGTGTATGAATGTGAACGAAGCAAGGAGTGTGTGCCAAGACAGAGTTGTATGGCGGTCCGTCCTCTCTGCCTACCCCTGCGAGGAAACGGCGTGATGGTTAGTTAGTTAAGAAATTGAGAAAAAAAGCAAGAAGTGAAGCCATTATTGAAATACACTTTTTAAATTTTTTTTACATGAATAACGCACAAGAACTGCTCCCAACCGTCTAGAGCCAGTGAGACTATGGCATCCCCAACAGGGGGATGTTGTGAGGCTGAAGGTAGTGGGGAGGGGAAGGAGATGAGGAAGGGGAAGGTTGGGAAGTACCTGGCTATTCAGATCTGGTCACCAAACACGGCTAAAGCCATTTAAAGCAACGTTTCGATTCTGGATGGTGGTCTTTAACCAGTATCTACTACTCTGGAACGTGCCGCAAATATACGATATTTTATTTTATATCAATTAAATGTGTTATGACACATATTAATTAAATAAATAAAAATTCCACACGCCGGGTTCAAACCCGCGACCTCTGGATTCGTAGTCGAGCGTCTTACCACTCGACTATGCAGGCCGTCAATTTTAATAAGCCATAACTAAATCTCAATAAACAAATTGAAGAATTGACAAACTTAAGAAGCATTAATGTGCTATTATTAATTTCAAATCAGACCAGGTGACTCGTTTAAAACAAACAATTAACTTCAATAATCTGGTAAATCGTTTTTCGTTTATCAAACAAATTCAGGGTGAGGTCTTGAGGCCAAAAATACATGGATAAGGCTGATATGTTTGTGTCACTGTTATGAACGATTGTGTAGGTAGGTCCGTGCGATTTAAGGTGCGCTTTTATTTTGACACTTAAGAAAACATTATATTAAGATACGCGAAAGCGATAAAATCTAATTGAAGTTCACCTTCATAAGAATTGACTACGAAACTATATCACTGATATGCGATTAAACATATAGCTGTCTAAACTCACCACATCTGCTCTGATAACGAAGAGCGTAAGTTTGTGTGAAGCGAAACGATTGTCAAAAAGGAGAGGGAACAAATCACGACTTAAAACCAATCAAGATGTTGAGCAATTAGTCAAAGAGATACACATATGACTTACAAGCTTAAAAATAACACGCTCCATAAATAATATTGTATATAACGTAAATGTTCACAATTAACCTACAAGAAGTTGTCACGATTTTAGGATTCCCAAAACAAACAGCAAACGTTATTTTTATGCGGAATGCTAGATTTTCACACCCTGTAAGCCCGCCGGAAGATGTTTTTGGGTAAACATTTTTGTAAATTGATTTCTAAAGGTACTTATAACCCATATATACTAAGGGAGATCAACTTGTTTGCTCTAAGTAAGTACATTTGTGCGAGGCATCATGTGACGTTTTACACATCGAAAGTCATTCCTCATCCAAAAACACTCCAATATAAAGCGATAGAACTATTCAATGAAGCTGCATCTACTTTAGATATATTTCGATACACATATATAGAGTTCTGTCTATCTATCTCTATCTATCTCTTAATGCACGTAAAAGAGTAACCGTTAGGTACATAACGATCTACGAGTACATACTCTTAAATAACATAATGTTTTACACTTGCCAATTCAACGATTATCTCATAATATGTGTATAAGAATGAACCTCGCTTATATCTTATCCTTTTGTTTTTAATTGCTCGCATTATTTGCGTTATTATATCATATAGAGTGCGTCACACTATTTCAGTTTGTACTCATAAAACTTCTTCGTATATGTAATACCTTGTCTATATGAGAGGTGTAAAAAAATGTTTAGTTTCTTTTATTACATTATGCATATATCTACAATATATATTTTTTAATATATCATTCATTAAAAAACTGTTTTTATGAGATCTTTGTTAAATAAATAAACAAAACTCGCGGGTACTTAAAACAGTGTTTTTCATAAAGGTATTTCTTTTAATAGCCTTCCAAAAGCCATAAAAGAAGCCTCAAGTCTTGGCACTTTTCGTAGGGTGTGTGCGGAACATGTAAAGAAAACCTATGATTTGTATACATACTAAGATTCCAATTTACATCTACTTAAATATATAATAATAATAATAACCGTGAACTTATATAGCGCAGTTTTGTGATATTTCACCTCAAGTGCGCTTCATACTAAATTGATTATGCTAACAAAACTAACTAATAAGGAGAAAATAATGTATAATATGTATACAAATTAAAATTATCTAAAATCATGATCGTTATCATAAATCATGAGATAAAAAAGATTCAGATATGGGTATAACGGTGCATGTGTACATCAACAGATTACAAAAAACGATTAACTAGAAGCTAATTGTATAAAAATCCAGATCCAGAAGCGTATGAAAAGGAAATTAGATTGAGGACAGTTAATATGTTGGTACTTAAAACATCAATATGCAAGTATTATAAGTAAACGATTCTAAAAATACAAACAGTGCAAATATAACAAGTAAAAAAAGAACAATAAATATTTATGATAATGAGTATAAGGTTTTCAGTAAATAGAGGACATTGGGTCGTCATTATAGACGTTAGGAGAAAACTGAAAGCAAAATAGGGACGTTTAAAAAAAAAAACAAATAGTTACGTTTTCTATGTAGGATTTTTAAACAATTTGGTTTTACGGTTGTATATACGTGTATAGTAAGCTTTGTGCTTCGTTCTACTATTGTGAAATGTATTATTTTTGTTTACTAGATGTGTGAATAAATAATTTATATAATTCTAAATAAAAATACAAAAACAAAGAAACAAATCGTCAGATTTTCTCTTATAAAAATGACGTAAATTGATACTCACAGTTGAACCGTAAAACCAGCCTTCACTCGCCAACAACTCAAACTTCTGGAGGTAAAATGGAACGACGGTGCTTTCGTATTCTTCGAGGCCTTCGCCCTTCAGAACGGCCATAGAGTGTTCTGAAAATAATGAAGATTCATTATTAGCCTTGTCCTTGTACAACATTTCTTAATTTATAAAATAATGGACTATTGTCCTATTACAAAAAAATAAAAAAATATCGTAACTAACTAACTAACTAACCATAACGCCGTTTCCTCCAAGGGGTAGGCAGAGATGACGGACCGCCATACACCTCTGTCTTGGCACACACTCCTTGCTTCGTTCACACGCATACATCGTCTCATACATACTCTTCTGTTATTCTGAGTCTTCACATGACCCCATTTGAGTATTTGATTTACTTGATCGTGTCACGTCTTCCTCGGGCGTCCTCGACTTCTTCTTCCATTCGCTTTCGCATCATATATTCTTTTCACACTCCTTTCTTCATCCACTACCACTACCTCTCCACAGCATTCAGTCTACATTCATCATTCATCATGGTTGGTTTATTTATTATGAACTGTTAGCTTCGTTTCTTTTGTTAATTCTTTATTAGCGCCAACAGGATTCAGTCCTCCATTTATGGAGTTCCCTGCATTCCCCCTTCTTTCAATATCCATATTAGGCTTTCACTCTCTCGTAAATAAACTCCCTAAATGCACAAACCTATCAACTTGCTCCAAGTATTCATCATTCACAGCTATATTGCACGCTGTCTTCGTACTCTCTATTTCAAACTCCACGACTTTGGACTTACTTACATTCATTATTTACTCATTCTGCATACATGCTTAGTTCATGCTATACATGAGAATTTGTAGATCTACCATGCTGTCAGAAATCAGCACCGCATCATCAGCATACAGTTGGCAACATACTTGCTTGTATGCCTCACAAAAACGAAACATTAATACTGACTGTTCATCAAGTCGACCATATGCGCAACGAGGGCGTCCAGCTGAGCGTTCTTCATAGCATCACTTGGAGCCAGGCCGAAGGTCTTGCCGAGGTACCTGGCGATGGCGGTGGACTGCGTCAGGGGAGAGCCATCTCCGATGTCCAGGACGGGCAGCTGGGCGAAGGGGAGGTCTGAAAAGAAAGAAGGTTTCATTAGATCAAACGTGATAATTGATAAATCTTGCAGTGATAAGGCTGCTTTACTTTAGCTTAGTGCGCAGCATTCTTGAGAGTGGATCTCTGGTATGGGGGCCAGAGAACACCGCCTATGTACTAATGGTCGAGAAAATTCAAAATACATTTATACTATATCTCTACAGGAGAAAGTTAGGTTTTTACCCATGGCTATTTCCAAAAGCGTTTATCTCGGGAATGCTGGGTATCTGCAGCCTTAGTTCGAGGAGGGATATAGCATTACGGCATTTTCGTGTTCTTTTTGTCGTCTTTGCATTGTAATTGGTATAAAACTGTTATTGCAAAATAAAATAAATAACTTTAAAGTTCTCAAATGGTACATGCTTGGTACAGAAAGAAACAAAGATTTTTCAAAAATATATCAGATAGCTTATTAGTTACCGCCCACATGGAATTCGGGAATTTTTAATAAACTTATTTGAACACATTAAACAAAACAAAATCAATACACCATTAAAATTATTTGTAAAGTCAAAATATCACTCAAACACTAATAACAGAAGGTAGACAAAAGTGATCCTGTCTGACTAAGCACGAGTATTACGAATTATCAAAAATGGCAATGAATGTCAAATGAAGAAACATTAATATGGGCACTGAAAGAAAAGTAAATCAGAGATTAAACTTGCTTACCATTTTTGATCTTCAACCAATCTACCTTCTCGATCCTGACATCATTGAATGGTACATCGGCGTAGGCGAAAATGTACCTGATTGGCTCACTCAATCCCTTGACATTGAAATACTTCAGAGTGTATTTGGCCATCTTGCTTGAGTGGAGTTAACGCGAACTGAACGAGTACCCACTTTGACTGGCTTTATATTAAATTTAATGGATACAGAGTCATAGTAGATAGTGTCAGATAAGGAAGTGTGCTGATAAGATTATTTATTATTTTTACTTCTAGAACATGCCTTAATGAATACATGTAGCACATTAGAGTTCCTAGATACCTAATCTATGAAATCAAATCGTTGATAATATACGAACATCATTAAAAGTTACTCTTCTAGCAAATAATTCATGGAATTGAAACAATTTTAAGAAAATTTGAAAGAACCTTTTTTATCGCTGTTGACTTATGGCATATCTATAATTATTTTTTCCTTAACTAGAGTTTTGATCACTCAGTCCGAGTGCTATACATAGTTTATATTATATATATATTGTTAAATATTACTTACTCCACTTTTTTTTCTACCCTAGGTCCGACAGCACGGGCAACAACCATTATAAATATGTACTAATTTTAATATGTTAGTAGTAAGTCACTAGTTATAAGAAATAAGCATAAGTTAATATTAAGTCTTAGTTGTAATATTATGTTAATTATGATGTAAAGCGCCCTTGAGGTGATATCTCTGTCACGAAAAGCGGCGCTATAGAAATCAGCCAATTATTATTATTAACAGAAGCAGTGTGAACTTTTCTCATACCAATGGATACGTGTAAAACATAACGACTGGTCGGTAGCTGAGTGGACAAACGCGTCGGATTCTCGCCCGGGCGTCGTGGTCGTGCGTTCAATTCCTCTGCTGGCTAAGTCCTCCATCATTGCACAAGCAACATCTTCCGATTCTTATGATGGCAGTAGGAGTTCTTCAAATATTGTCAGGTTATTCGTAACCCGGGAATGTTTGTCTTCCTTCTTAAAATAAGAAAATGCATAAACATCGTCGTAGAGAAAATATATATGAAAGTAATTTTGTAAATGAATCCAGAGGTCGTGGGTTCAAACCCGGCGTACGCCAAAGCTTTTATTCGGTTAATATGTGTCATGTCACATTTTATTTCTTCAAAATTAAATTTTTCAAAATAAAATCTTTCAAACTTTTTTGTGATATTATTTTGTTTTCAACATTTTCATTTGTTCGGCTGTCGTATCACTATCGTCTTAAAGTAACAATATATGGAGAGAGAGCTAATTTTTTTTACCCAACCTATACAGATTTGGGTTAAATCACTTTCTCCGAGTTTTTACGTCGTACACCATGAGAAAGAAAGAGACAACAGTTTTCCCGAATTATCACACCGCTTTAAAGTATTGTTAGAATGTTCTTCGTGTCCCGCGTCAACGTTGACTCCGCTTACACGTTATGATACGTGAATAATTTGAGATAACTCAACGATTTATTAGGTAATATGTTATAAATATTCTTTTAACAATACTGTGAAAAGGTGGTTTTAAGAATAAACAAAAACATTATGTCGACACGTACTATGAATGGATGTATAAATACCCTAGCCCTTGTCCTAGTTAAGCCCAAGTCTAGCCGAGTCCGGCAAACCTCGTATAAACTGACTACATCTCTCTCTACAGCGCTCTCTCTTGTATATTATTGCTCTGAGACTATCGTGTTGTTGTATACAGCGAGTTTCAGATAGATAAAAAACATTGTAGTTTGTAACTAAATAATTCATTAGCTTTATTGCTTAAACCATACAATGCTGCTCACACATTAATAAAAAATATTAACACACCGATTGTACTCGTATATAATCCTTAACTCTTTTATAAAACTAAATTGCATTATATGTAAAAGCATTTAAGGCGTTAATAAAAAATAAAAAAAATGTTAGTGTTTCATAAATAAAATTTCAGTTTTTTTCATTCAGTATCGAGACGTTACTTAAAATGGCTCTAGTCGTGTTTGATGACCAGATCTGAAGAGCCAGATACTTCCCAACATTCTTCTTCCCCATCTCCTTCTTCTCCCCATTACCTTCAGCCTCGCAAGATACCCCAATTGGGGATGTCACATTCTCACTGGATCTAGACGGTTGGGAGCAGTTGGGACTCTTGTGTGGTATTCACTATAAAAAATGGCTTTAGACGTGTTTGGTGACCAGATCTGAATATCCAGGTACTTCCAGACCTTCCACCTTCCCATTTCCTTCCCCATCTCACTACCTTCAGCTTCGCAACATACCCCGATTGGGGTTGCCACAGTCTAACTGGCTCTAGATGGTTGGTAGCAGTTGGGACTCTTATTTATTTTTGGATGATTTTTATAGCGCCGTTTTTGTGGAAAATCACCTCAAGGGTGTGGTATTCACTATAAAAAATGGCTTTACACGTGTTTGGTGACCAGATCTGAATTTCCAGGTACTTCCAGACCTTCCACCTCCCCATTTCCTTCCCCATCCCACTGCTTTCAGCTTCGCAACATACCCCAATTGGGGATGCCATAGTCCCACTGGCTCCAAACACTCCGTACACTGTTGCGACGTTAACAAACTTATATAGATGATACTTATGATGATTTTATTGAGAATTAAATATTAACTTTGTACAAGGCCACATATTTTATTTTCATTTTTATGACCCACCGGTTTGGCATAACCTAAACATCACCAGGGTACAAAATTAAACTTAACAAAAATACAAAGTGTGTGGTAATATATACTCATACATACAGTGGGAGAACACTAAGAAAACAAAATAATAATATTTAAATTATAAAAAATGAACAGAGAGAAAAATTTTGAAAATATGAAAAGAAAGAGGTAAAACGTCAACTGAGATCGCGATAAAAGAATAATGAGTAAACGGTCAGTCATCAAAGTTTTTATTTAATATTCTCAAACTATTTGTTACTCATTTGTTTTGAATGTGTAGGTTTCAAACACAGAGCAATAATATACAAGAGAGAGCGTTGCTGTAGTTATTTTTGATGAGTTTTGCCGGACTCGGCTAGACCTGGGCGTGGCTAGGACTAGGGCTAGGGTATTTATACATCCATTCATACCACATGTCGACATAATGTTTTTGTTTATTCGTATAACCACTTTTTCACAGTATGGTTATAAACAAAAATATATCATATTACCCAAAAAACCGTTGACTTATGTCCATTTATGTCGCATATGAAAACGTGTGGGCGGAGTCAACGCAGATGCGGGACACAAAGAACGTCCTTACAGTGCTTTAAAGCGGTGTGATAATTTGGGAACATTTGCTGTCTCTTTCTTTCTCATGGTGTACGACGTAAAAACCCGGAGAAAGTGATTTATCCCAAATTTGTATAGGTTGGGTAAAAAGAATTAGCTCTATCTCTCCCTTAGAGTACATAGAGTGGTATCTACCCAAGGCAGTGTAGTCAGTTTTTGATGATTTTCATCTGACTCAGCGGACCTGGGCGTGGCTAAGACTAAGGCTAGGGTATTTATACATCCATTCATAGCACTTATCGACATAATGTTTTTGTTTATTTGTATAACCACTTTTTCACAGTATTGTTATCAACAAAAATATAGCATTTAACCTAAAAAACCGTTTACTTGTGTCAAGTTTAGTGGCATAATAAAACAAGTGGGCGGAGTCCCGCGGTGACCCAGGAGCCCAAGATCATTTTGACAGTACGTAGAAGCGGAGTATTTTATTTGTTGTCTCTTTCTCTCTCATGGTGTACGGCGTGAAAACCCGGAGAAAGTGATTTATCGCAAGTTTGTATAGGTTGGGTAAAACTAATTAGCTCTCTCTCCATACATTGTTTCTCCAAGATCTCTCCATATATTGTTACTCCAAGGTTTTAAATATTTATCAGAAAAAGGAAAAGAGTTCATAAAAATCACGTTGGCTCCGATTGGTTGGAATAAAATAAGTCAAAGTCACATGATTAATTTTGAAATCAGTTTATTTTGAGAGATTCGAACAAAATTGATACAGTTAGAATTTAGTGAGTCGGTGTTGACTTGTTAGGTCTGTGAGTTTAATCCTGAGAGTGTTGATAATTCAATTGTGATTACGGTGAGGTTCAGTTTGCTGGTGTCATCTGGTTGATCTGCCTAGTCGAATGAAATCAGTAGTCGTATTCTGTCCTCTTGCCGATGTAGGTCTTGATGGCGGGGAGGCTGTGCACCTTGTGGACCAGCTGGTAGAGGTGGGTGTACTTGGGCTGGAGGAAGTCGGCTCCCCACATCCCGATGCAGGACTCCATGATGCCAACAAACCAGAAGTCGACCCATGTGAGCTGGAATGGGAAAGAAAATTATCAATGGTTGACAATTCACACTTATCAACGGTGGCATTTTTTAAAAACAATGTACATATTCAAAACCAATTTGTTCCGGAATACATCCTTTACAATAATAGCTGTGAATTTATAAAGTGCAGTTTTGTGAGAGCTCCCTCGACGATCTGCATGGTCGAGTGGTAATTACGCTCGACTACGAATCCAGAGGTCGCGGGTTCGAACCCGGCGGGCGCAAATAAATCAAATATGTGTCAAACACATTTGATTGATTTAAAATAAAATATTTTATATTTGCGGCACGTTCCACTGGTAGATACTCTAAGAATCGCCCTGTTGGAAGACCACCATTCAGAATTGAAACGTTGCTTGAAATGGCTTTAGCTGTGTTTGGTGACCAGATCTGAATAGCCAGGTACTTTCCAACCTTCCTTTCCCCATCTCCTTCCCCTATTCACTACCTCCACAGCCTCGAAACACCGCTATTGGGGATGCCATAGTCTCACTGGCTCTAGACGGTTGAGTGCAGTGACTCTTGTGGAAACTTGCCAAACACGCGCCCAACATTTGTACACGGTTGACATTCGATACATGAAAACAGGCTGCTTCTTCGACTCGTTCTTATGTTCAACAGCTCGTCTGTGGAACAATTTGCCGGCCTCTGTGCTTCCTCCCTCCTTTGACTTAAGACTCTCTAAGATCCAGCTTGACTCCTTCCTTTCCTCAAAAAGACCCCCCACACAGCATCCACAAATATGACATAGGCCCTGAGGGAAATTATTCCCCTCAAGGCCTCCTGTGTGGAGTTAACGTAAAAACACAAAAGGCCAGTATTATCATCGTTTGAACTCTGCATCAGGGTGACGACACCCTGAAGAAAGCCAGACTCCAATAAAACCAGGCACCAGAAGAAGTTAACGTCAACCTAACCCAAACAAACATACAAATAAACTTGTTTAAAATGACCAACCTTTCCGAAGAAGTATCCACTGTTGGTCTCGACCATCTTGTCCATGCGGGACAGGAAAGTGGGGCAGTGTTCTGTCTCCAGTTTCTTCTTGTACATCGTCTTCCTGGTGGCGTCGGTCTCACTGTACCATTGGTAGACCTCTGAAAAGTTAAAACATTGCTGTAGATTAGGAACCACGTCACAAGAGACAGACTAAACTAAAACTTGTTTGAAATGAAATAGAGAATACTCACTGTGCCAGAAGTGGTGGATGATTTCTCCAAGGGAATCGATCATTCCGTTCATGACGTCGTCGGTTCCGACGAGGTTAAACTTCTTGCCGAAGAAACGGGCGATGGCCATGGGCTGGTACAGCACTTTTCCCTCGAACTCCAACATCGGAAGCCTTCCGAATGGGTAGTCTGGAAAAATAAACAAGCGGTGAATTTTCAACACGTTATCAAATTCATTCCAAAGTTATCACAGGCAACATTTAGACATGGATAGAAACTCTAGAGCTAGAAGAAGGTTTGGATGTTTGGGGAGCCACGTTGTCGAACAAAGAGATTTTCGAAATATCTAATGATAAATTTAGACCGTGGTGAACTACATAGCCTGTTCAAAAGAAAAGGTGAATTTTGAATTTTCGCGGGCTGTGTACATTCGATTTTGATTTTTTTTGTCGTTATGTTGGTACACGTATGTTTATCATATGTTAGCATTATCAGCCATTTTGAATTGGTGGTTTGTTTTTGACAACTGGAAAGGTTAGTCACGTTTTTGTGTGTTCTTCGATTTTTTACTTTTGAAAAAAATGGAGTACATTAAAGTAATATTGATTGAAGGTAAATGATATCATAGCCCTCTTGTATCTACATTCCGTGCAGTTAAATACATCCGCCACCTCTGCGTATGTATTACAAACCAATGACGTTACATATAAATAGACACGTTGTAGCGCTCTCAAAGTGGCAAGCAATAATCACGCTAGTTGGTGTGATCGGTGTTTAAGCCGATTTAGTACTAAACGGTCACGCGTCGCTTGAGGTCGTTTCAAGCAAGTATGGAACGCGGTCCGAACTTCGGATCTGTTTCGTTCATACACATATATTCGATGAATGTCTATCTTTGTCATACATGACCGATATTTGAATGATGAATTTACTGGTAACGTGTGCGTTTCGCTTGCCTGCCACATTTCGTGTTGATATTCTAAGGCTATAACGTGTCTATATATGTAACGTCATTGTTACCAACTACGTGCAATCAAGGTACAAGCGAGTATCTGAAAGACTCAGTCCTGATGTTATTGTTAAAAATTTAATAGAATTTGGATCGAGTAATTCTCGTTGGTATGTGAAAGCAAAAAGGTCGAGTGAATTGTCATGAAATAAATGTAAAATGTTGGTGACTTACTCTTCTTCAGGGTTGGATACTGGGTCTTGTAGCCAACGACGATATCCTCGAAGGTCACCCCTCCGAAGGTCATCATGTACCTGATGGACTCTCCCACTCCCATCAGGTCAAAGTAGGTGAACTTGTAGACTGGCGCCATTTTGCTTGAGTAGTTTTACAAATCTTCAAGAAGAGCAAAGTTTGTTCTGAATTAATGGTATTCCACTAACTGAAGATGCAGAGGCTGAGTGCACTATTTATATGCTGCAGTTATCACACAATTAAGACTTATCGCTTTGTCGCCGGGCAGTTTTTGTTGATTGCAAATAATGAAAGCTTTATCAACATGAATAATAAGAAAAAAATATGTGATAATATTTGTTTGTAATTTTTAATCCACTTATTAGTGCGAAGCTCTTACTAATAATAAAAATAAAAATAAAGTTTTATTCCAGAAGGTATGCAGGAGTAGTGCAATGCAATACCTTCCATACTTGATAATAATACATAGTAATAATAATAATAACATAAAGGTTGTAATACAACTTTTAGGAATCCTCAATATCAGACACTTATATCTTAAATTAGTGTTAAAAATAACTGATTCATCAAAATCTTTAATGTATATCACACATAATAAAAATACAAGGGCCAAACAACAAGAAAGACTTTAAGTACCTAAATACAATACAGCTTTTGCACAAAGACACCATATGTACATCGCGCCACACACTTACAACAAACTCCCACCACAAACTGTAGCCATCACCAATATGTATTCCTTTAATCAAAACATTACTACATGGCTAATGAGTAAGGACCGCAAGGAAATTGAAGACCTCCTAAACTAGCACTTGAAATTCTTACCATAACAAACTAGAACATTGTGTAACAAATATCATCATTTTTTAAAAATTATTCTACTTGTACTCACTGTCACTTACCTCTGAACAGATTCTTATGACCTAGTGAGGTAGGTAATGTAAAAAAAATAATGTAAGAAACATTAAAAAAAAATTAAATTGAAATACTAATGGAGGATATTAGGTCTCATTTCTGCAAAACGCCATCAAGAGGGAGTCCATCCTGGCAGCGTTAAGATTGATGGGGCCAATATCTTACTTTCCACGTGCTAAAAAGGGTACGGATCTCGCTGTGGGATTAAAACTCGATCCATCCAAACACTGCTGGATAAGTTGTTTCTCTTAGTAGTGAATGTCATTTTAATTTAATGAATTATTAAATTTGAATTATATTATTGATATATCACTCGTGTCAAAACAATACCTCGTATCCCTTCACTCTTCACTGGCTTAAATGTCCCGAAAGAATCCAGCTTAAGATTTGCTGGGTGGTATTTAAATCAATTAACGGAATGGCTCCGGTTTATTTATCGGAACTGTGTATTCCTGAAGATTCCAATTCGCGACAGTCAACCCTTAGATCGGCAACGTCGTCGGCTATCGGAAGGTTGAAGGAACCAAAGCGCACACCAGACACTAAGTTCGAAGAGCGTGCTGCAGGAGAGTCAGGTCCTAAAGTGTGGAATAGACTACCACATGATTTGCGAATAATAAAATACTCGACAGAGCTCAGAGCTAAACTCAAGACTCATATTTTAAGAAAATCATATCCATAATAGAATTACAGAATTGCCCTAATTAACACAGCTAGGCTAACCTGTTAGCATCTAAACTCATCAGTTTAATAATAACTTTTCACGCAATGCTCCGGGATCCTCAATCCTCGATCTTCTGCTAAACAAACAGTTCGACAATTTTTCCCAGCCCGCGACAAATGTAAATAACTAATATGTAAATATCAAGAAAGTAATTTTAGCTATAGCTTTAGGTTTGCTTTCGACGGCCTCCATGGTCGAGTGGTAAGACGCTCGACTACGAATCCAAAGGTCTTGGGTTCAATCCGGCGTGCGCCTTTGACTTTTATTTAATTAATATGTGTCATAACACATTTAATTCATATGAAAATAATAAAAAGTATATTTGCGGCACGTTCCAGAGTGGTAGATACTCTAAGTATCGCCCTGGTGAAAGACCAATTTTCTTTAAATATATGAGAGAATTAATACCGTTGGCAAAATATTAGTAAAATACATTTTTTCATTTAATATTTAACAAAATTATTAACTATAACAGATTTTTAAAAAATATAACATGTTATGACCTTCCAAACTAGGCATTTGCCCGTATCATGGTGGTCTGCATTCTACATAAAAAAGTGTCACATGAAACATAGCACTGATCAATAACAAGATCAAAAATAACAATTACAAAAAAAACAACAATTTTCTAGTCAGTCCGGGGATGTCATGGTGGACCACAGCTGACACAACATAACAGTAGAATCTGACCGGAGATGAGAATAGGCTTAGATTACATAGAGTAGTACCTATCCAAAGCAGTGTAGTCAGTTTTTGATGATTTTCGCCGGACTTTGCAGACCTGGGCGTGGCTAGGACCAGGGTTATGGTATTTATACATCCATTCATAGCACATGTCGACATAATGTTTTTGTTAATTCGTATAACCACTTTTTTACAGTATTGTTATCAATAAAAATATAACAAATAACTTAAAAAACCGTTTAGTTGTGTCCAGTTTAGTCGCATATCAAAACATGTGGGCGGAGTCAACGGAGACGCGAAACACGAAGAACATTCTAACAATACCTTCAAGCGGTGTGTTAGTTTGGGAAAATTTGTTGTCTTTTTCTTTCTCATGGTGTACGACGTAAAAATTCGGAGAAAGTGATTTATCCCAAGTTTGTATAGGTTGAGTAAAATGATCAGCTCTCCCTTCATATATTGTTACTTGAAGGGAATAGGGAGAGTGCAAAAGGCATCACTTCCTCCAGGTACCACAGCGATTAGTTCACGGCATTTTGGTGTTAAGACTAAAGCAACTGTTGTGTTTAATTAATTAATTAATTTGTTACTATCACCTAACGATTAGTAGGCAAAACAAGTTCCTCAAAAAGGTTTGAAGTTTCAAGGCTACATATCGTCCGTGATTAAATCCCTAAAGCGTTCTGGCATCTTCTGAAATATGTCTTCACAGTTTCCATGTTAAAAAAAAACATTCCTCCAGCTATTTTGAACGGTTAAGTTCTAAGGGTGGTAGAAGAAAACAAATATCTAGGGCATATCATCACCAGCAAGCTAATGGATGACGACGACATCGAAAGGCAAAGGCGAGCACTCAGTGTGAAATCAAACATGCTCAGTTTAAATTTTCGGCTATGTAGTCCACCAGTGAAAAGTACATTCTTCCTGACGTTCTGTACTACCCTATACACGTGCGAGCTCTGGACGAATTTTAAGAAGAGTAGCATGGAAGGCTTCGTGTCCAGTACAACAACGCCTACCTCACGATGTTCAGTCTTCCCAGGCACTGCAGTGCTTCCGGTATGTTCACCGAAGGGCGAGTTGCTGGATTTGCAGCCCTTATCAACCAGGGTTGCAGGAATGAGGGAAAGGATCAACAACTCTGGAAATCACCTCATCATGGAGTTCCGTCAGATCCCGAATTCTAGCATAGAAGCTCGCTGGAGTAAGATATTGGCCCCATAAATCTTAACGCTGCAATGGTGGACTTCATCTTATACTACATCTACTTCTGTAGACATGAGACATATATCCTACATGAACAATTTTATTATTTTCTTTCTTTATTATAGTGTTTATATGTATAACAACATTATTTTATGCATTATTATCAATTGTAAAATGTGTTGCATTTCACTACTCCTGCAAACCTTCTGGAATAAAACTTTTATTATTATTATAAGTCAAAGAATGCGGAGTTAGCCGTGACACATACACCTTTAGCAATATCGCAAGATTTTCAATTCGTCAGTTCGTGGTCTAGGTTTTGTTTTTCGTAAGCTGTACTGTACGTACAAATATAAAATCCAAATATTCAAAACATTATTCTGTGGTCAGCACTCAAGAATAATGCTAAACGTCACTTTATGGCATTCTAATACAAAAAATACTACAAATGGTTTATCTACAAAAAATCTATGGGTAGTTTGAATAAAGCAATGAAAATGTCTGGAGTTTCTAGTGAATACAATTTGTTTACTGTAATCCTTTATTCGAATCCAGAGATCACGGGTTCAAACCCGGTGTGCGTAAACAACTTTTATTTTTTTACTATGTATCATAACACATTTAATGCATATAAAATTAAATATAACATATTTGCGACACGTTCTAGAGTGATAGATACTCCAAATATCGCCCTGGTGAAAGACCACCATTCAGAATCAAAGTGTTGCTTTAAACGACTTTAGCAGTGTTTGGCGATCAGATCTGAATAGCCAGGTACTTCCCAACCTTCCTCATCTTATTCCCCTCCCCACTACCTTCATCCTCACAGCATATCTCAATCGGGGATGCCATAGTCTCACTGGCTCTCGACGGTTGGGGGCAGTCGGGACTCTAGTACGATATTATTCCTTTTTTTGTACAGTGAACACCACACAAAAGTCCACACATTGTGAGGTGAAGGTAGTGGGAAAGGGAAGGAGATGAGAAGAGGAAGGTGTGGAGTATATTATTATATTATAAAAATAAAATATAAAAGTAATACAATACAATAAAACGAATCAATTTTTCGGAATCGATTTATTTCAGATAGATTCGATTATAACAAACAACTATTGCTCTATTTGAAGTTCATAATAAATAATTTGAAAAATGGTGAGTGTAGCTAATGTTGAGCGTAATGTGTAAAACAAGATTTTTGTGAGGCGTAATTAATTTACACACTTCTCGAAGTAGTACATTTTTTAATAGAAGGATTTTTTCGAAGAGGGAAACAAATTAGTAGTCGTATTCTGTCCTCTTGCTGATGTAGGTCTTGATGGCTGGGAGGCTGTGGATCTTGTGGACCAGCTGGTAGAGGTTGACGTACTTGCCCTGCAGGAAGTCAAGTCCCCACATTCCCATGGCAGACTCCATGGTGCCGACGAAGAAGAAGTCGACCCAGGAGAGCTGGAATTAAATGATGTGATAAATTTTGTACATTTTTTTATAGTGATTTCTGTACGGGAGTCCCAACCATCTGGAGCCAGTGGGACTATGGCATCTCTAATTAGGGTATTTTGTGAGAGGGGAACAAGATGGGGAGAGGTAGGTCGGGAGGTACGTTGCTGTTCAGATCTCATCACCAAACGCAGCTAAAACCATTTCGAAGCCACGTCACAAAAAAAAGTCCCAACCATCTGGAGGCAGTGAGACTATGGCATCCCTATTGGGGTATTTTGTGAGGCTGAATTAAGAAGGGAGAGAGAGGAGATTGGGAAGAGAAAGGTTGGGATGTATCTGGGGATTCAGATCTGGTCATAAACACGGCTAAAGCCATTTCAAGCCACGTCTCGAATCTGCATGGCGGTCTTTCACCAGGCGATTCTTGGAGTATTTTATGCTCTAGAACGAGCCGCAAATAGGTTATTTTAAATAAATCGATTAAATAAAAAATATTTGCGCACGCCGGGATTTGACCCCGTGACCTCTCAAGCCGTAGTCGAGCGTCTTAATCACTCATCAGTAAAAAACAGAGAATTTCAGAAAATTGAGTCGTGTGCTAATGTTGGTAGTTTAGTTAGGTGTTTCAGGTAATATGACCAACCTTTCCGAAGAAGAATCCGTTGTTGGTCTCGACCATCTTGTCCATGCGGGACAGGAAGGTAGGGCAGTATTCTGTCTCCAGGGTCTTCTTGTACATCATCTTCCTGGTGGCATCCTTCTCGTAGTAGTACTCAGAGACCTCTGTTCAATGAAACATCAAAACCATATTAGAAATCTATTGTTGAAAATTACTGTAATTACAGTACAAAATTATGCATTTAAGGTTTATTTTATATTTATACTGACGGAACATTGTCCAACTACAAAAAATACACAATAAGAAATGAGAAAAAAAGAGCAACAGAGAAAGAACATATTTGCTGTCAGCAAACATGGCTGAAGCCATTTTAAGCAACGTTTCGATTCTGAATGCTGGTCTTTCATCAAGGCGATACTTAGAGTATCGAGTCAAAGCTCGAACAAGGTTTTGGTAGAGTCAATGATGTTAAACATAGTAATTTGTATTCTTCAAAGAACTATTGTCGAAAGATTGACAAAAATCATTCAGACTGGCACCAAAAATTTCAAGACCATGCCTTGAGTTAAAAGATTTCGACATTCTTCAGAGTGGAGAATGATACCCATAATTAGTAGAGTGATGATTGAGGAACAGCAATTCATTGTTTCTGATTTTATACTAGGGAAACTCACTGTGCCAGAAGAAGTTGATGCTCTCAGCGAGGGCGTCGATCTGTCCATTGACGACGTCATCAGATCCCATCAGGTTGAACTTCTTGCCGAGGAAGCGAGCGATGGCCAGGGGCTGGTACAGGACCTTTCCCTCGAACTCCAAGGTGGGGAGCTTTCCGAAGGGCACGGCTGAAACGATAACCAACAATCAATAGGAATTATCAACAATATTACACGCCATCTCTTCAAAAAAGCTGACGGAGACCTGTTACCAGAAGAAATAAGAAACTCGAGAATGTTGGTAATTTTTCGGTGGCTTACTCTGCTTTACGGTGGGGTACTGGGTCTTGTAGTTGACAACGACGTTCTCGAAGTTGACTCCTCCGTAGGTCATCAGGTACCTGATGGACTCTCCCAGACCCATGATGTCGAAGTAGGTGAACTTGTAGACTGGCGCCATTTTGCTTGAGTAGTTTTACAAATCGTCAAAGAAGAGCAAAGTTTGTTCTGAATTAATGGTATTCCACTAACTGAAGATGCAGAGTTTTGATCCACTATATATACCAGCGGCTAATCAGAACTGTGAGTTATCTTTTTTTATTTTTGTATTGTTTGTCTGCGATGCAGTATCTTGTGTATTGTCCTCAGTTGGTTTGACCTTTTTAGGCTCTCTGTCGCTTTTGAAGCCGATTAGAAAATCAGTATCGCAAAATTCCGATAAACAAAAGCAGTTAGCGTATTTTTCACATTCGTTTATTACGAATATGCACTTATATATTCACACTGACGACATTGTAATACTAATAGCAGTTAAATTATATAGCGCAGTTTTGTGATATTTCACCCCAAGTGTGCTTCATACTAAATTACCTAACCTAGTATAACAAGGAGAACATGATATAAAATTTGTATAAACAAAATAAAAACTATCTGAAATCTTGATCGTTATCATAAATCATGAGAGAAAAAGGTTCAGATATGGGTATAACAGTGCATGTGTACATCAACTGATTGATGTAGGTTGCGGGTTCAAAACTCGGCGTGCACAAATAACTTTTATTTTATTTATATATGTCATAACACATGGGACGCTTAGATGGTTTGGGCATATAGAGCGAATGAACGAAGAAAGAAGTGTGAAAAAAATGTATGATGCGAAATTGAACGGAAGGAGAAGTCGAAGACAATCGAAAAAGACATGGCACGATCAAGTAAATCAAATATTTGAATCGGCTCATGTGAAGAGTCAGAATAACAGAAAATAAAGTATGAGACGATGTATGAATGTGAATGAAGCAAGGAGTGTTATATGGCGGTCCGTCCTCTCTGCCTACTCCTCCAGGGAAACGGCGTGATGGTTAGTTAGTTAGTTATAAAACATTTAATTATATTATATGTATTTGGGGTACGTTCCATAGTGGTAGATGCTCATAGTGTCGCCCTGTTGAAAGACCACAATTCGAAACGTTGCTTGAAATGGCTCTTGCCGTATTTGGTGATCAGATCTGTATAGCCAGGTACTTTCCAACTTTCCTCTTCCTCATATCCTTTCTCTCCCAACTACCTTCAGTCTCACAACATACCCCGATTGGGGATGCCATAGTCTCACTGGCTCTAAATGGTTGGAAGCAGTTGGGACTCTTGTGCGGTATTCTCTGTAAAAACTGTTATTGAAAAGTTTTTTAAACATTGTTTGTTTCAATCGGTCGTGATTTTTTTAGAGTTGATCTCTATGTTTAAAAAAATGTAGTTTGATAATATTATGTACATGTAGATACACACTTATCTATGGCCGTTATCAATATTCGAATGGTCGTGAAAACTCTAGAACGTAAAAATTAGAAGGCCTATAAGCGACACCATCTTGAGTTTTTCTATCTAGCGATATCATCATATCGCCCCTGGAAAGGCAAAAGAGCTCAAGGGACACTTTGGTCAAAACCAAGTTAAATATGCAGTTTTGAACAGTTTTTTCTTCTGCATCAAAAGCTTTGACTCTCGTTAGATTCTGAAGACTTTTGTGGCCCTTCAGCCATCTAAAATATATTTACCATTTAGGAAAGGTCTCGACTTAAGCGACATAAGTTAGCGACTTTTTAAAGCTTTTTGTCTCTTTATGTTAAATTAACTAATTAACTAACCATCACGCCGTTTCCTCGCAAGGGTAGGCAGAGAGGACGGATCGCCATACAACTCTGTCTTGGCACACACTCCTGGCTTCGTTCACACGCATACGTCGTCTCATACATACTCTTCAGTTATTGTGAGTCTTCACATGACCCCATTTGAGTATTTGATTTACTTGATCGTGTCACGTCTTCCTCGGGCGTCCTCGACTTCTTCTTCCATTCGCTTTCGCATCATATATTCTTTTCACACTCCTTTTTTCATCCACTACCACTACCTCTCCACAGCATTCAGTCTACATTCATCATTCATCATGGTTGGTTTATTTATTATGGACTGCTAGCTTCGTTTATTTTGTCACATGACCCGATTCAAGTATTTGATTCACTTGATCGTGCCATGTCTTTCTCGGGCGTCCTCGACTTCTTTAGGTAACTCAGCGAAAGCGTTGAGCTTTTTTTTTAAATCCAACCAAGTACTGAAAACATTGGATTTTATTTTATAAGAAAAATAATTTAAAATGCTCTGTTTTATCCAAAAGGGCGCTTCAGCCCTTTCGCCTTTTGGGCGATGATACTTAGTTTGAAAATTGCTCTTTCACATAATCAGGCTGTAATCACTATTAATAAACTTCCTCCAAAATTTAGAGGAAAACTGAGAGTTTATATTTTCAGAAAATCATATCCTTAAATAAACTTCGCAATATTTTTTGTCTGCCTTGCTACCTTTGGAATCGTAAATATTGATTATAATTTTGCCATATTCATACACGTATGCAGTAAGTGTATTTATAGTATCACCTTTATGATGTTTGCTTTTTATTAATTATTTATCTCCATCGAACTCAGCCCACTGTTGAAACTTGTTATTTTAAAAACGCATTTAAAATTTCAAGATCGTCCCATGAAAATTTTTGCTCATCTACGTGTTATTAATAATTAATTATGTATCATATTTTATACAACGCTCAGTAATCAAATATATTGTTTTTATAATTTTCTATAAGTAATTGATAAATTTCATCGAAACAAATTGAAATGCGTAAACACATTTAATGTGTTGAAATAAAATCAGTTGTACGGTGTTAATGTGAGGTTAGGTAAACATGATTGTCAAATACCTACCGTTAAATAATGCATTGAAACAGCTGTGGCCGATGTTAGGCCAAATGAGTTGAATTATATGTGGAATGTACCTAACTAACTAACCAACCATCACGCCGTTTCTCCGCAGGGGTAAGCAGATGGGACGGACCGCCATGCAACTCTGTCTTGACACACACGCCTTGCTTCATTCACATTCATACATACTCTTCTGTTATTTTGACCATGTATTTCTCGGGCGTCCCCGACTTCTTTTCTTCCATTAACTTTTGGGTCATACATTATTTTCTCGCACCTTTCTTCGTTCATTCGCTCTACATGGCCAAACCATCTTAGCGTTCCTTTCTTAATACTATTCATTACGCTTACATTAGCTTTGTATTATTTCCGGATATCTACATTTTTAACGCGGTCATACATGGTTTGACCACACATACGCTTTAGGGATCTTATTTTTACAGCATTCAACTACTTTGATCTTGTCTACTTTAATCCTTTCTCTGCCAGTTTTATGTCTCACTCTCATACATCAGGGTTGGTATGAGTACTTCATTGTGGACTGATAGCTTCACTTCTTTAGACATTTAAAAAAAAACCCAACCTAACCTAACCCCACAGGTAAAGCGTATGCGGGGGTCGGCCAAATAAGCGAATAAAAAAAGGAACGCTCTTTGGTTAGGTCAGGTGAGGTTAGGTTGGGGGTTAGGATAAAAAGAGTGGTATATACTCTACATAAGTATCGCCCTGTTGAAGGGCAATCATCCAAAATCAAAACGTTGCTCGAAGTGGCTTTAGCCGTGTTTGGTGACCAGAACTGAATAGCCAGGTACTTAGCAATCTTTCTCTTCCCCATCTCTTTTTCCTTCTCACTACCTTCAGTCTCATAACATCCCTTAACTGGGGATGACGAGTCTCACTGGCTCTAGACGGTTAGGAGTAGTTGGGACTATTGTGCGGTATTCATATAAAAATAAAGTTAACCTTCGTGTCTTGAAGGGGCCAATGTTTAAGGAGGGAGGAAACACAGAGACCGACAAATCATTCTACAGTCAAGTTGTGTGTGCGTGTATCAGGGTGATACTTAGAGTATCTACCACTCCGAAACGTGCTGCACAAATACTTTTTTATTATTTTAATATGAATTAAATGTGATATGACACATATTAATCAAATAAGAGTTATTGGCACTCGACCATGGAGGCTGTCAAATTCCTTTACTTTCCTCAAAAATACCTTCCAAACAGGATCACCAAAGATCCTCCTGTTAAGAGTTATTGTAAAAATAAATAATAACATGAATCGAGTCTACGTCAAGCCTTCTATGACGGAGGCACGTTATAATTCTGAACGCAATACATTCTCATGCACAATCGTAGTTATAAGAACATATATATTATAGGTTTAAAATTACTACCTTACTGGCGCCAATACCAGGAGAGCAGCCCGTGTTGAGGGGTTGCTGGGAGGTTGGTAGGGGGTAGGTGGTGACCCAGTGACCTTGCACTGTCCTAACCCAGTTAGGGGCTGCGAGCTCTGTACTGAGGGACTTCAATGCATTCCAGTCCCACGTGATTACAGTAATCCTTTTACCTTTTTACCTCCGTTCTATACTCGTACAAGCGATCTGTGCCCGGCGTTGCTCGGACGTCAGAGTTATTGCTATCGATTTCGTCAGCAATTGCATTTGACGGCCTCCGTGGTCGATCGGTTAAGACGCTCGACTACGAATCCAAAGGTCGCGGCTTCTAATCCCGGAGTGCGCAATTATACGAAATTTCATTCCATTTGTGCTGGCCCGTTCAAGCCCGGCGTGGGCATTAAATTTAACCAAATTAATATATGTCGGAACACATTTAATTTAAATAAAAATAATACATAGTTTTTCTGCTGCGCGTTCTAAAGTGGGAGAGACTCTTAGTATCACCCTTATTAAAAACCCACGATTCCAAATCGGAACGTTGCTTGAAATGGCTCTAGCCATGTTTGGTGACCAGATCTGAATGGCCAGGTTCTTCCCGACCTTCCTCTTACCCATCTCCTTCCCTCCACTATCTTCAGTCTCACAACATTCCCCAATTGGCTGAACAGCCAGGTCCTTCCTGAACTTCATCTTCCCCATCTCCTTCCCTCCACTACCTTCAGCCTCATAACATACCCTAATTACCATAGTCTGGCTCTAGACGGTTGACGGTTTGACGGCCTCCGTAGTCGAGTGGTAAGATGCTCGACTTCGAATCCAGAGGTCGCGGGTTCAAGCCCGGCGTGCGCAAATTACTTTTATTTAATTAATATCTGTCATAATAGACTTGATTTTAATAAAATTATATTTTTTCGATTTTCCGTCCTCTATGTTTCCTACCTCCTTCAACATGGGTCTCTTCAAGACCCGGGTTCACTCATTCCTTTCCCAAAAAACACCCTCCACACCACATCCCCAAAGATCACCTTGAGGGAGTTTATTTCCGATGTTGATGTTTTACTCATTCCCCGTCTCACTTCGCCACCGACAGCCAGCTTCTGGGGCAGGACACGGAATTCAACCAACGTCATTGTCGCGGCTGCATCTGAATGGCTCAGCTCTTCTCTCAACGAGCGATGGATGCAGATGATGCGGAGACCACCTTGAAGCACGCTCGATTAAAATGACATTCACTTCTAAGAGGAACAACTTATTCAGCTAGCATTTGGATGGATCGAGTTACCCGTACCCATTTTAGCACGTGGAAAGTAAGATATTGGCCCCATCAATCTTAACGCTGCCAGGATGGACTCCCTCTCAGTGGCGTTTGTTTCATTATTATTGTGTGTATTACAAATTTTATGTTATTATTATTTTTATTATGTATTATTATCAATTATGGAAGGTATTGCATTGCACTACTCCTGCATACCTTCTGGAATAAAACTTTATTATTATTGTTAGAATATTGTTTTGGGGGCATTTTTATAATTCCTCCATACCTTCAGAGTGGTAGATACTCTAAGTATCACCCTGGTGAAAGACCACCATCCAGAATCTAAACTTTGCTTGAAATGGCTTTAGCCGTGTTTGGTGACCAGATCTAAATAGCCAGGAATCCACAAAATTCTTCTCTTCTATCTCCTTCCCTCTCCACTACCTTCAGCCTCACAAAATACCCTGGTTGGGGATGCTATAATCCAACTGGCTCCAGACGCAAAACATATTGATATCATGTTGTTATTGTGTGCATTTTTATAATTCCGCCATACCTCTATACCTTCAGAGTGGTAGATACTCTAAGTATCGCCCTGGTGAAAGACCACCATTCAGATTCGAAACTTTCCTTGAAATGGTTTTAGCCTTGTTTGATGATAAGATCTGAATAGCTAGGAATTCACAAAATTCCTCTTCTCTATTTCCTACCCTCTCCACTACCTTCAGCCTCACAAAATACCCCTTTGGGGATGCCATAGTCCAACTGGCTGCAGACGATTAGGAGCAGTTCACCTAATAAATACGTAGTGATTAAAAATAAAATAAAAATAGCATTTGTATTATAACGCATTTAAACGTGATACTAATTTCAATGTTACGCATTTAGCCTAACACGTTAAATATTTTTATTAATATTTCGCTGTCTGACCTAGGTCAAGTAAGATATTGTGAAAAACACTGGCAAGAATAATAACAATGATAGGGGGCGCACCTATTGTAATCATTTCTTCTCCTTGGAAACAATGAATAATTAAATAAGAATAATTAATAATTAATTAATTAAAAACTGTTATTTAATATGAAGCGCGTTATGTCACCAGCTGATAACGCTCGCGTAAAAAATATATTGCGAAAACAATGACGATTCGCGTTTGAACAGCTGTTTCATTATTTTGTTAACTTTGTGAATTGTGGGAGTGTTGTTCTACTAACTGGCGTGTTTTGTTGCTATACTCAGCTAAAAATGTCTTCTCTAGGTGCGGTTAACGTTGGAAAACATGGGGCAGCTGAAAGTATCAAGATGTTGCTTCACGTCGGAGGAGAGAAGCTGGGAGAACTTAAGATCACCGTGGAGGAGTGGCTAGAAGAAAAACGTGAGTTTATTATTATAGTAAGGCAGATGTAAATAAGTCTGTAAAATTACGAGTGTCAAAATATTGCTGTTTCATTGGAAAATCTGTTGACACAACAATGCTCGTTGTACCTACTCTTATATCTTGATTAAAATTTGAAAAATGAAAGAGACCATTTTGAAACAATTGTTAATATTTTATCATTTCTACCTCTCCATGTGTTAGTCTATTTTGGCGTGTGTTTGTATCTCGTTGGTCGGGTGTAAAAAATACTTGCCTTAATCGCATTTACATGTATGTTATTGCGTTAAAAATTAAGGGAACGAAGTTATATTTTGATCTCATTATTGTCAGTAACTGTTGCCTTTAATCTGGGGCCCCAAAATACATGAAAAAACACTAGACTCCAAGCAAAACGGGCGGTCCGTTTGATAGATTCTCCTATCTAAACAAAAGGATTGCAATCTTTGGAGCACAGGTGCCAATGCTGTCCCTGTTCTACCGGCATTTCAATGGGAGATGCTACGGGGAATTTGCGTCATTGATCCCTTCGGCACCGGTGCACAGTTGGGAGACTCGCCAAACGCGCGCCCAACGTTTGTACACGGTTGACGTTCGATACATGAAAACGGGCCGCTTATTTTTTATTGTTTTCATTAACTCCGCACAAGAGGCCTTAAAATGAAATGAAATAATTTCCCTCAGGGCTTATGTCATCTTTGGGGATGTTATGTGGAGGGTCTTTTTGAGGAAAGGAAGGAGTGAATCTGCGTCTTGAAGTGGTCCATGTTGGAGGAGGGAGGAAATACAGATACCGGCAAATCGTTCCACAGCTGAGCTGTTGAATATATGAACGATCTAATAAATGTTCCCATGTATTGAATGTCAACCATATACAAATGTTGGGCGCACGTTTAGCGAGTTTCCTGGCAGTGAAATATCTTCCATTGAAATACAGGTAGAACAAGTACGACATTCCCACCTGACGTCTGTGTTCTAAAGATTGCAATCTGTTTGTTAAGATAGGAGAATGTATCAAACGGACCGCCCGTTTCTGCACAGAGTCTAGGGTTTTTTTTGGGTATTTAGGGGCTCCAGACCAGAAGCGGCCGCCAAATCCAACAGTATGGCAAACTTAAAGACTCGTTTTTGTGTTCGACAGCTCGACCATGGAATAATTTACCAGCCTCTGTGTTTTGTCCCTCCTACAATATGGGCCTCTCTGAGACGCAGGTTCACTCCTTCCTTTCCCCAAAAAGATCCTACACACAGCATCCCCAAAGATGACAAGCCCTTAGAGAAATTATTTATTTTCACTCTTGGATATAGGCTTCTCATTAGGTTTGATATTCCTTCTTATTCGCGAGTCTTGAGACTGCAAGCAGTCTCCCCTGTTGTAGTCAGACCTACGGTTATATCTATTTTTCATACTATAATTTTATTCACTTTCTAACCTTGGTGAGTTTTTTTTATTTTTTTTTACGTGAATAGAGTTTCAACTACTCCCAACCGTCTAGAGTGAGTGAGACTATAGCATCCCCAATTGGGGTATGTTGTGAGGCTGAAGGTAGTGGGAAGAGGAAGGAGATGATGAAGGGGAAGATTGGAAAGTACCTGGCTATTCAAATCTGGTCACCAAACACGGCTAAAGCCATTTCAAGCAACGTTTCAATTCTGAATGGTGGTCTTTCACCAGGGCGATACTAAGAGTATCTACCACTCTGGAACGTGCCGCAAATATACTACATTTTATTTAATATCAATTTAATGTGTTATGACACATATTATTTAAATAAAATTTATTTGCGCACGCCGGGTTCGAACCCGCGACCTCTGGATTCGTAGTCGAGCGTCTCACCACTCGACCATGCCGGCCGTCATAAAAGATTGTTATTAGCACACAAAACACAGTCTACAAAACCTCACTTTAAGTACTTGTATATAAACATATATATAATAATAATAATAATAATATTTTTATTAAATTTATTTTACATGACAAACGTTTAAATTTAATGCATATAAGAAATAAGATTAATTTTTTTACAAATTATAGTACCATATAGATACGCAAGAGAAATAATATTTCAAAAAAATAAAATTTCAGGCAGTGGTGATGATCAGGTCAATGAGGAGAAACTCTTTCAAGAATCAATATGATTTCGCTTCTGAATCTCTCCTCACTGACATGAAATAAGTCGATATCGGAAGAGATTTTGTTCATGAGCAAAATACTTCTCCCCACCGACAGAAAAATTAAAGGCAGTTAAAGCCCTACAGTACCAGAAGGCAGCCCAAAAGGTAGAGAAGATTATTTCCTCATTGATGCACTAACTACAGTTGACACAGAGAGAGGGAGAAATATTTCCTGGCACCGTTAAAATTTTCTACAATACGATAGATAACGTGGCATTGGTTTCCTCATTTCGATCTATTTTCAGAGATCGAAGGAGTTTTGGTTTTCCAAAACGCGGTGGCTGTCGGAAGGTGCATCGGTACTGCGGCGGGACTTATCTCCGGAGATCATTGGCTCGATGCCCAGCTGGACACCCTGGGTCTCCTGGTCTACGAAATGTTGCAAAGTTAGTATATTAAGTAGTAATACTTAACCTTTTTTAAAATTTTATATGAATACCGCACAAGAGTCTCAACTGTTCCCAACCGTCTAGAGCCAGTGAGACTATGGCATCCCCAAATAGGGTATGTTGTGAGGCTGAAGGTAGTGGGGAGAAGAAGGAGATTGGGAAGAGGAAGGTTAGGAAGTATCTGGATATTCAGATCTGGTCACCAAACACGGCTCAAGCCATTTCAAGCAACTTTTCGATTCTGAATGGTGGTTTTTCACCAGGGCGATACTTAGAGTATCTACCACTCTGGAACGTGCCGCAAATATAATTTTTATTATGTTTATATGAATTAAATGTGTTATGACACATATTAATCAAATGAAAGTTATTGGCGCACGATAGGTTTGAACCCGCGACCTTTGGATTCGTAGTCGAGCGTCTTACCACTCGACCATGGAGGCCGTCAAACCTAACCTAACCATCACGCCGTTTCTCCGCAAGGGTAGGCAGAGAGGACGGACCGCCAAACAACTCTGTCTTGGCACACACTGTTTTGTTTCATTCACATTCATACATCATCTCATACATACTCTTCTGTTATTCTGACTCTTCACGTGGTACGATTCAAGTATTTGATTCACTTGTTCGTGTCATGTCTACCTCGGGCTTCCTCGACTTCTTCTCGCATTCACTTTCGCATCATATTTACATTAACTTAACTCAAGCCATGGTCTTGAAATTTTTGGTAGCAGTCTAAATGATTTTTGTCATTCTTTACGACTCTACCAAAACTTTGACTAGACCATGGCTTGAATGTTCTCTCTTACGTTTATTTTAATGTATATGCTATTCCTTCTCTGTTACTCTTTTTTCTATTTCGTGTTTAATATGTATTTTTGTAATTGGACTTTAGTCCGTTAATTTATAAATAAATTAACATACAGTTTGAAAAAAATATATACATAAACACATTGTATGAGAAGATAGCGTAATTGACAAAAACATCGATTTGTAAAACCCAAGTGAGTTATCTTGAAATTACAGTCAGCAAGGTACAACGAATTCGCCTCTTGCTGGAATACAGCAATACAGAAGATACTTCTTGCCAATCGTTAATGCTTCATCACGTTTCTCTTTTCAGAATCAGAGGCTTGGTACTACACTGCAGATAAAGAAGAGAGGGCAGCTCTAAGGAACGAACTTATGGCAGAAATATCTCATTATTATTTGCACCGTTTCGAAACAGCAGTTACAAATAATGACGGTCACTTCTCGTCAAAGGTGGGCTACTCCAAACTATACAACTTATACATGTTTAGTTTTTTTTTTAGTTTTTTTTATTTTGTATTAGTTAGTTTGTACATTCAAGTTAACAAGTAGCTTATTATTTTATTTTCTTTTTAACTTTATAATATTTTAACTTATATACTACTTATTATTTTGATTTAAATGCATTTTAAATAATTTTTACAGGCTGTTTTGAATTTATTGATATGCATAATTTTGATGGTTTCCGGCAGAGCATTATAAGATTTCATCCCTTTATATAGTAAGCTGTTTTGTGAGTTTGCTTTATTTTTTTAATGGTAGTCTAATTTCTTCGCATGCCCTTGTATTATGTTTGTGAATATCAACATTGTAGATAATTTTGTCAGAAAAATATTTTGGTAACAAGTTGTTTTTCATTTTATGTAAAAACATCAATGTGTTTAATGTTGGCATCTGTTTTACTGTTAGCCAATTTAATTCCTCTGACATTTTAGTTACTTTTGAGTATCTATTTCGTCTAAGTATAATTCTCATTGCTCAATTATGGAGAATTTGAAACCTGTTTTGTTATACGTCGTTACACAAGAAAAGAATCCTTAAACAGTAGTAAAAATGTGGAGCAATAATGGAGTTGTATTTTGTAATTGCGGCTTCTCTGCAATTTTTTTGACGAATTCTTCCCAAAGGGAGATCTTCTTCCCAATTTTCTTTAGTGTATACTCAGCATGCTTGTTAAAGGTTAGCTTTGCATCTAATATAACTCCTAAGTATTTTATATCACTTACATTTTCAATAATGTCACCATCAATTTTAATGTTGCCTTTACTGCATGTTTTCTTAAATTCAATTATCATACATTTTGTATTTTTTTTGTTCAGTTTGAGTTTATTCATTTTAAGCCATCTTGATACATTATCTAGTTCATTGATAACGGTCTAAATTAAAGATTAAATAATAAATTGACGATTTATCCTTAGTAATCTGAAGTTTTCAACATTTGATTGCTAACACCAACTCTTGTTAAGAAATAATTTATATCATGAAAGAAACGATCGATTTCTTTCAGCCTAATATCTTTAACGTTTTCGGTATTTATTCTCACTAGGTCATAACATCGACTCACTAGGTCAACCACCACGTTTCGTCGTCATAAGTATGTACCAACTCCCGAATATAACTTCATTAACCAGGTCACAAATTAGGGCACAACTTTGGTATTGAAAACTCAACCCATGTTTGAACTAGTTGCGTATTTACAGCTATTAAAAAAATATTTTTTTTGTTCGATGGGTGGAAACCTTTCGTTACGTTTATAATTATTTTTACACCAAATTGTACCTACCTCTTGATTAAATAAAACTTTTTTGACGGCCTCCGTGGTCGCGTGGTCAAGACGCTTGACTACAAATTCAGAGGTCGCGGGTTCAAGTTCCGACGTGCGCTAATTTTATTCAATTAATTAGCGCTATTTTACATTTAATTCATACAAAATAAAATAAAGTATATTTTCGGCACGTTCCAGAGTAACTAAGTTCCACCATTCGGAATTGAAACGTTGCATGAAATGGCTTTAGCCATGTTTGGCGACAATATTTAAATAGCCAGGTACTTCCCAATCTTTGTCTTCGCTATCTCCGTCCCCTTCCCACTACCTTAAGCCTCACAGCATACCCCCCATTGGGGATGCCATAGTCTCACTGGCTCTAGACGGCTGGGAGCAGTTGAGACTATAGCAACCCCAATCGGGGTATGCTGTGAGACCAAAGGTAGTGAGGAGGGGAAGGGGATGGGAAAGAGGGCGGTTGCGAAGTACCTGGCTATTCAGATCTGGTCACCAAACACGGCTGAAGCCATTTCAAGCAACGTTTCGATTTTGAATGGTGGTTGTTCACCAGGGCGATACATGGAGTATCTACCACTCTGGAACGTGCCGCAAATATATTATGTATTATTTTCAAATTAATTAAATTAAATTAATTTGCGCACGCCTGGTTTGAACAAAGCAATTTAACAACACGAGTCCCATTTTGAATGCTTTTAATTCTACTATTTTTTATGATTTTTATATTTTGTTTGTATTTCAGCTATCTTGGCTGGATATATTCTTTTTTGGGGCCCTGGAGGTCCTGGAGTTGTACTTTGGAGTCAGCTTGATCGACGGGAAGTTCCCTTACATCCTGAAACTCATCGAGGAGGTGGGCAGGATTCCTGCTATCCGGGAGTATATTGCCAACAGGCGGAACAAAGCACTTGTTCCTGAATAAGACGACCCTTTTCAACGATCGACGATTGGAAATACAATAAAATGATCAATATTTATAAAAAACAATGATGATACATATATAGACACCTTATAGCCTTAAAATATTAACACAAAATATGGCAAGCAAAACACACACGTTGCCAGTAAATTCATCATTCAAATATCGGTCGTGTATGACAAAGATAGACATTCATAGAATATATGTGTATGAACGAAACAGATCCGAAGTTCGGACCGCGTTCCATACTTGCTTGTAATGTTGAAACGACCTCAAGCGACGCGTGACCGTTTAGTACTAAATCGGCTTAAACACCAACTAGCGTGATTATTGCTTGCCACTTTGAGAGCGCTACAACGTGTCTATATACGAGAATATGTAACGTCATTGATAAAAAGTACATAATTTTTTTTCAAAATTAATATTTTCTCTTTTACTCTGAAGTTTAATAAATGCATACGGGACATAATCAAATAACAAGGTTAATTGTTAACTCCCTACCACTGCTGTGCGTTACAGATCTAAAATATGTTAATTATTTGTCTCTATTTTCATTTATACACTGTATGTAGTGTTTCTTTTTATTTATTTTTTCTTGTTTATATTAATCATCTTGGGTTACATTCTATGATGTATTATTTACTATACATCAAATAATGACATATCGACCGGTCGGTAGCTGAGATTCCCACCCGGGCGTCGTGCGTTCAATTCCTCCATCATTGCACAAGTAACATCTTCCGCTTCTTATGATGGCAGTAGGAGTTTTTCAAATATTGTCAGGTTATTCGTAACCCGGGAATGTTTGTCTTTCTTTAAGAAAATAAAATATATAGTTTTATTCAACTTCTATGTATGATACGAGTATATACTTTTAATTTATTTTACTTAGCGTGTCTTAAAAGCTAAATGAACAGAACTTTTATTTTATTGGATAGTTTTTTCAATTTTTCTATAAAAATGTTGTTTATTTAAACATTTTATTTTTTTTCTTATTTTTTTTCTTCCACTTTGATTAAAAAAATAAATAAAAACTAATGTTATAGCTTTTATAGTTTATAGCGGAAACTTCACTGGTTAATCTAACAACGTTAATTACTTAATAAATCAAAATGTATATAAAACTGTATGTTTTCCCAAAAAAAAAATATATGAGACGAATAATGTTTAAAATTTGCGTTGTAATTGGTGTTTTCTGTTTTATTATTAACTACCTACGTCATTTTTTTAAAATAAGGTAAGTTTTTTGGAAAAGGCTTTAATAAGGGTCTGTATTCCGGTTTTGAGTGAAAAAAATACCATAATATCAGATACATTTAGTCAATATTCGACCGGTCGGTAGCTGAGTGGACAACCGCGTAGAAACGGGGTGGGACCGCGGGTGGGACCCGGGCATCGTGGGTTCAATTCCTCTGCTGGCTAAGTCTTCCATCATTGCTCAAGCAACATCTTCCGCTTATTATGATGGCAGAAGGAGTTTTACAAATATTGTCAGGTTATTCTTAACCCGGGAATGTTCGTCTTTCCTTAAAAAAAAATACATATACATATATATATATATATATATATATATATATATATATATATATATATATATATATATATATATATATATATATATATATATATATTAATTAAATGTAATCAAAACACCTTTCTTACCTATTAATGTAAACCTTTATGTGTAAACGTCCACTTAGACGTATACAAAAATAATACTAATAAAAAACAATACAAAAGTAAGAATCTCCAGAACGTTTTTTTAATTTAATTTATTCCTTATAAATGTAGATTTGTGTCCGTCAAATTATTTTTATAATTTTTTTGAAAATATATTGATGTCATGTAGTTATTGTGTGTATTTTCTATAATTCTGAATTACCTCTATACCTCCAGAGTGGTAGATACTCTTAGTATCGCCCTGGTGAAAGAGCACTATTCAGAATCGAAACGTTGCTTGAAATGGCTTCAGTGGTGTTTGGTGACCAGATCTGAATAGCCAGGTACTTCGCAACCGCCCTTTTTCCTATCTACTTCCCCTCCTCACTACCTTTAGTCTCACAACATACCCCAATTGGGGTTGCCATAGTCTAACTGGTTCTAGACGGTTGGGAGCAGTTTGGACTATTGTGCGGTGTTCACTTTAAAAAAATACCTCAGTTTCTGTATAAAAATAAAATTACATCAACAGGTAGGTACGTAGTGGCTATTATCAATGAAAATAAATGATATCCTAGCTTTTCATAAACGAAATGTTTTATTCAAAGAAATTTGTTATAGGAATTTGTTAGCCACTGAGAGAGCTGATCTAATATTCTATAAATACAAAATAAAATCTTTTGAATTTTTTTCGTGACAGTAGCGCCATGGCATTCCCAATTTAGTGGGGCCTCAACGTTGTAGATTTTTTTTTGATTTTATAGTTTCTTGTTTATCATTAAGTGATGAATCATTTAAAGTTACGGATTCTAACTCTTGTTCCTTATACCAATAGAACGGCGCTATGCGCCTTATTTCGTTACCTCATGTGGGTGGAAAAATGCTTTTACGTGATTATTGAATTTAAATTCATAAGTTAACGTTGGGAAAAAAATAATTGTAAAAACTCTACAAAAATTACCTGTAATATCATTATCCAGAGTCTACGTCTTCTGCTTCTTACAGCACTACGGCAATATATACATAAGTCTGTTTATGTTGAGTGGGGATGGGAAGGTGCTCGGCTATGGCCTATGTTTAGGAATTCCACCGCATTCGCCATGGTAATAGGGAAAACCATAGAAAACCCTATACAGGTGGAAGCAAAACGATGTAGACGTGGAAGAGAAAGATGACGGTATGGAAATTCTCGGCTACTTACTAAACATGTCTACGTCCGTTTCAAGCAACGTTTCAACTTAGGTGTTTGTCTCTCATTAGTAAGGTAAAGTAAACCATATTCTGGAAGGGCTGCATTCAAATATACTGCATGTTAATCTACGAAAAAAATTAAACTTTGTGCATTTGTATTAGCCCCCCCCATGAAGATTTAAACCAGCAATGTTAAGGTTGAGATATTTTTTGTTTTTTTTCTAAGTGCATACCGCACAATAGTCCCAACTGCTACCAGCTGTCTGGAGCCAGTGATACCATGGCATCTACGATCGGGGTGTGTTGTGATACTGAAGGAGATGGCGAAGAGCAAGGTTAGGAAGCACCTGGTTATTCATATCTGGTCGCCAAACACGGCTAAAGCCATTTCAACCAAAGTTTCGATTCTGAATGGTGGTCTTTCGCCAGGGCGGTACTTAGAGTATCTACCACTATGGAACGTGCCACAAATGGGCTTTTTATTATTTTATATTAATTTAATGTGTAATGACACATATTATTATTATTATTTTTATTATTCTTTTCATCATTACAATATAAAAGTGGAAGTCAATGACGTTACATAAATATACAGACGTTACATACGTTGTAGCGCTCTCAAAGTGGCAAGCAATAATCACGCTAGTTGGTGTGATCGGTGTTTAAGCCGATTTAGTACTAAACGGTCACGCGTTTCAAGCAAGTATGGAACGCGGTCCCAACTTCGGATCTGTTTCGTTCATACACATATATTCTATGAATGTCTATCTTTGTCATACATGACCGATATTTGAATGATGAATTAACTGGTAACGTGTGTGCTTTGCTTGCCACATTTTGTATTAATATTCTAAGGCTACAACGTGTCTGTACATGTAACGTCATTGGTGGAAGTGCTGTGCCTGTCTCGATAGGAATTCCTGTGGTGAGAGTAGGCGTAGTTTACATCATATTTTAAAAATAAAAATAAAAAGTTACAACAACAATACAATATTGTACCATTATAACATATTTCCCAGTTTAAAACATAATATTTGTTTTTTTTTATTTATAAATCAACGGACTAAAGTCCATTTACAAAAAAATACATATAAAACACGAAATGGAAAAAAAAGAGCAACAGAGAAGGAACAGCATATACATAATAATAAATGAAGCGATGACAAAAATAAGGCGAAATAAACATAAGAGAGAACATTCAAGCCAAGGTCTAGTCAAAGTTTTGGTAGAGTCGTAAAGAATGACGAAAATCATTTAGACTGCTACCAAAAATTTCAAGACCATGGCTTGAGTTAACAAGTCTTGAAATTCTGGACAGTGAAGAATTATACCCATAATTAGTATTGTGATGATTGAGAAACAGCAATTCACTGTTTCTGAGTCTACGACAAGGGATGTTGAACTGGATAAGTTGCAACAGAGAAGGTTAGTCAATAAAACAATTAATAATTTAGTAAAAGAAAATTAAATCACAGTCTTTCCGTCGCTTTTCTAAAGAAGACATTTTCAATAATTGTTCAATTTCATCATATGAATAATGGCCTCTTTCTCGCCCTAATCTCCATGCAATACCGCGTAAGAAACGATATTGTACGGATTCAATCTGATGAATATGATCCGTTATACCATTATAATATAATGTTCCTATATTATAATGCATTTTTTAAACTAAGTATCAATAAAAAGTCAATTAACATTGTACCGTAATAATAAAACGTTATGCTTAGTATTTATGATTGCTTATTTAATTCAAAAAAGGTTATTGGCGCACGCCGGGTTTGAACCCTAGACCTTTGTAATCGTAGTCGAGCGTTTTACCACTCGATTGAGGCCATCCAAAGTACCTTGCTATTCGGATCTGGTCACCTAACACGGCTAAAGCCATTTAAACCTCCGTTTAGATTCTGAATGGTGGTCTTTCACCAGGGCGATACTGAGAGTTTCTACCACTCTGGAAAGCTTAGTACCCATAAACGGGTCTCGGAGATTTGAGTATCCTTTCTAAATGTTTCACATTGATTGTAGATTTGAATTTGGAACGTCAGTGAATTTTCCCTTCCGCTTTGGCGGGAAAGCAGCTGATTGGTTTTTAGCCCGATTTCCGGGGCGTATTTAATCTGCAAAATTGAATTAACACCGGATATGTCTTAACTGGTGGATTAATAGATGTGCCACGATGTTTTCTGGCTCAGATTAAAGGTATTGCAAGCTTTTAATATTAATATTCTCATACGATGTTCTACAGTTTTTTATTTATTTTAAATAAAAAAAAAAAAATATATATATATTTAGTGAATACCGCACAAGAGTCTCAACTGATCCCAACCGCTTAGAGCCAGTGAGACTATGACATCTCCAATTGGGGTATGTTGAGAGGCTGAAGGTAGTGGGGAGGGAAAGGAGATGGGGAAGAGGAAGGTTGGGAAGTACCTAGCTATTCAGATCTGGTCACCAACCACGGCTAAAGTCATTTCAAGCAACGTTTCGATTCTAAATGGTGGTCTTTCACCAGGGCGATACTTAGAGTATCTACCACTCTGGAATGTGCCGCAAATATACTTTTTATTATTCTGTATGAATTTAATGTGTCATGACACATTTTAATTAAAGAAAAGTAATTGGCGCACGCCGGGTTTGAACCCGCGACCTTTGGATTCGTAGCCGAGCGTCTTACCACTCGACCATGGAGGCAGTCAATATAAGTAAGTACAAAGTCATGCTGTTTAAAAAGAGGGTATAAGAACAGCGTGCAATATAGTTGTGAATGATGATTACTTGGAGCAAGTGGATGAGTTTGTGTATTCAGGAAGTATGTTCTAGAGAGATGGAAAGGCTGATATTAGGATATTAAAAGAAGGGTGAATGCAGGAGACGCCATTAATGGAGGACTGAACGCTGTTGGCGCAAATAGAAAAATGTCCAAAGAAGCGAAGATAGTAGTCCACAAATACCATTTCCTATGACATAAACTATCGAATGCTTTTCTTAAGTCTATGAATATACTTAAACATTTATTTCCCGAGTCAAGAGCATTATATATTTTCGAGGTTAGTTTCGCGATTGCATCTTGCTTAGTTTTTCTCGGAAACCGAATTGGTTATCATTGATAATTTTATTTGTATAAATTTATCATTGATACCATATATGACATCTGTAGCAGTCGAAAAAATAAAAAAAATACTTCCAATATTCTATATTTAAAATTTGCTCTCATGCCCGAAAAATAAATAAATTAATACAAATAATAATAATAATATAGAGGTAATAATCAGCTAAATTTAAAGGTTTTATGATATGGTGATTGTGTCCTGCCAGAAGTGACCTGCCAGGTAAGTATGTTGCTGTACATTTATATAAACTAGGAATTAATATTAAAAATAAATTAAAATAATAAATTGTTCCAAGAAGCGAAGCTAGCAGTCCACAATGGAGTGCTTATACCAACCCCGATGTATGGCAGTGAGGCATGGAACTGGCAGAGAAAGGACGAAAGTAGACTGAATGCTGTGGAAATGAGATCTTTGAGACCTATGTGCGGTAAAACCATGTATGACCGTATTAAAAATGTGGATATCAGGAAATAAAGCAAGGCTGATGTGAGCGTAATGAATAGGATCAATAAAGGGACGCTTAGATGGTTTGGGCATGTAGAACGAATGAATGAAGAAAGGAGTGTGAAAAGAATATATGATGCGAAAGTGAATGGAAGAAGAAGTCGAGGACGCCCAAGAAAGACATGGCGCGATCAAGTAAATCAAATACTTGAATCGGGTCATGCGAAGAGTCAGAATAACAGAAGAGTATGTATGAGTCGGTGTATGAATGTAAATGAAGCAAGGAGTGTGTGCCAAGACAGAGTTAAATGGCGGTCCGTCCTATCTGCCTTCCCCTGCGGAAAAACGGCGTGATGGTTAGTTAGTTAAGAAATTAAAATTTGTACAGCGCCCTTGAGGTGATCTTTCACAAAAACGGCGCTATACAAACCATCCAAATATTATTAAAACAAACGCTGATGCAAGCATTTATTACAATATGTTATTTTTACCTCGAAATTATAAGATAAATGTGATAATACATGCAACCTTTTATCAAAAAATGGTCTGACTCTCTAGAGATAACTCCATACTATTGATTGCAGGTTCTTATAAATACTGCACTCAGCCTCTGTATCTTCAGTTAGTGCAATAACATTAATTCACAGTAAGCTTTGCTCTTCTTAACGATTTGTAAATCTACTCAACCAAAATGGCATCAGTCTACAAGTTCACGTACTTCGACATCATGGGTCTGGGGGAGTCCATCAGGTACCTGATGACCTACGGAGGAGTCAACTTCGAGAATGTTGCCATCAACTACAAGACCCAGTACCCAAGCCTGAAGCAGAGTAAGTTACCGACACTTACCTACTATTGCCACCAGATGGCTGACAGAGGCGTCTTCGCCACACCTTCAAAAATACATTCGGGTAGTTTTATTACCTTCTGGGAGACGGTTTGCACGGGGTGCGTTTGTGTTTTTTTTTTTTTTTAATTATAATATCTGTAGTTGACAGCTTTCTTTTTCACCTGTTAAGAATAAAGCTGAAAACTATAGATAATATAATTTAAAAAAAAAACATACACAAACGCATCTAACGCATCGCGTGTAAACCGTCTCGCAGAAGGTTAATAAAACCATCCGAATGTATTTCTGAAGTATGGTAAAGCCACTTCTGTCAGCCATAAAACTAAAATCCTTAATTCGCTATGAATATCAATATCCATTCCTTACGGACCTAATAGTATATATTCCATAGACTTACTTAGCGTCGATGTGTCCTTGTTCCCCAACATGACTTTCTGAGGTAAGACAGACGCTCGACTACAAATGCAAAGATCTCGGGTTCAAACCCGGCGTGCGCAAATAAATTTTATTTGATTTATATTAGCGACACGTCCCTGAGTGGTAGATACTCTAAGTATCGACCTGGTGAAAGATCACCATTCAGAATCGAAACGTGGCTTGAAATGGCGTTAGAGGTTTTTTTTGCCAGATCTGAATAGTTAGGTACATCCTCACTACCTTCAGCTTCACTACATACCCCAATTAAAGATGCCACAGTCTCACTGGCTCTAGATGGTTGGGAGCAGTTGAGACTCTTGTGCAAGACAGGACATTGACACTGCAGATAAATCGTTCATTCGTTTCATCATTATATTCTTACCATTTTCATGTTGCTGCAATTAGTAATTGTTCCACTAGCTTCCTCGTTGAGTTTGAATCCGTTTTGATAATTTTTTTTTGTTAAAATTTTATTGTATTAATTTCAGACTACCCCTTCGGAAGGCTTCCGGTGTTGGAGTTCGATGGAAAGGTTCTGTACCAGCCCATGGCCATCGCCCGATTCTTCGGCAAGAAGTTTAACCTCTTCGGAACTGATGATGTCATCAACGGACAAATGGACGCCATGGCAGAGACCATCTACTACTTGTGGAACAGTGAGTTTACCTGCTATTCTATTACAAAAATTATATTATACGTAATCATTAAAATCATTGAAAATCTCTTCATTAGAAAAGCATTGATTTTGAAAGACTTTGATTTTATTTGCATTTTCAAAATTATTGATTGTATAATTGACTCACCTCTTCTGTTGCAATTCACCCAGTTCAAAATTTCCTACCGTAGACTCAGAAACAATGAATTGCTGTTCCTCAATCATCACTCTACTAATTATGGGTATGATTCTCCAATGTCCAGAATGTCGAGACTTGTTAACTCAAGCAATGGTCTTGAAATTTTTGGTAGCAGTCTTAATGATTATTGTCATTTTTTACGACTCTACGAAACCTTTGACTTGACCTTGGCTTTGATATGAATATTTATTCTTGTGCATATTTTGTCCTTTTTTTTTCATTGCTTCATTTAATATTATGTGTGTGTTGTTCTTTCTCTGTTGCTATTTTTTTCCCATTTCGTGTTTTGTATTTTTTTGTAATTGGACTTAAGTCCGTTAGTTTATAAATAAATACAATGTAATCGACAGATTTCTAATGTTATTTTTTGATCTTTTAATTAACAGAGGTTTCCGAATACTACTACGAGAAGGATGCCACCAGGAAGATGATGTACAAGAAGACCCTTGAGACGGAGTACTTCCCCACCTTCCTGTCTCGCATGGACAAGATGGTCGAGACCAACAGCGGATTCTTCTTCGGAAAGGTTAGTTACATGTCTCATATCCTCAAATTCCAAATTCTGTTACTCGGTCAGGTTTATGATAGCACTAAAAATAACTTAACCCACACTTGATTCCTGTACTTTAGAAAAAACCTCTAAAATACCCAGTCATATTAGCAACTATCTTAATATGTCGAATTGATCAATTCATAAAATCAATATGGAACAAACAATAACATATTTTGTACAATTTGTAGACAATCAAATATTTTATAGCTCGTGCCCATCAATGACATTGCTAGCTAAAAATAGCGTTGAACTAAATATACAAGAGACAAAAGATTCTTAGATCAGATTCACCGGTTAGTAGCTGAGTGGACAGACGCATCGGATGCCCACCCGGGCGTCGTGGGTTCAATTCCTCTGCTAGCTAAGTCCTCCATCATTGCACCAAAAACATCTTCCGCTTATTATGATGGTAGTAGAAGTTTTTCAAATATTATCCAGGTTATTTCTAACCCGGGAATGTTTGTTTTAAGAAGATTTGAATTCCATGATTTGTTTTAGTATGACTCGTTCTCATTGATTTTCTGCTTTTTAAGTCACTGCTATTCTGCTCATTCTGCTATTTGGTGCATTGTACCATAACTATCTCCCGACAGTGGTTGTGTAGGTATACCCAGCTAAAAAGATTGTTATATCAATATGTCTTTGAGTAAATTTTGAAGTATTTATCTCATTCAACATTTATTTCCGTAGACTCAGACACAAAGAATTGCTGTTCCTCAATCATCACTCTACTAATTATAAGTATCATTTTACGCTGTCCAGAATGTCGAGACTTGTTAACTCAAGTCATGATCTCTAAATTTTTGGTAGCAGTCTAAATGATTTTTGTCATTCTTTACGACTCCACCAAAACTTTGACTTGATTTTGGTTTTGATTTGAATATTCTTTCTTATGAATATTTTGTCCTATTTAAGTCATTACTTCATTTAATATTATGCAATTGCTGTTCTTTCTCTGTTTCTCTTTTTTCCCATTTCGTGTTATGTATTTTTTTGTAATTGGACAATAGTCTGTTAGTTTATAAATAAATAAATGTCTCTTTCCTATTTCAGCTTTCCTGGGTTGACTTCTGGTTCGTTGGCCTGATCGAATCTTGCCTGGGCATGTGGGGAGTCGACTTCCTCCAGTCCAAATACACCCACCTTTACCAGCTGGTCCACAAGATTCACATCCTCCCAGCCATCAAGAACTACGTTAGCAAGAGGACAGAGTACAGCTACTAATTTATTCAATGTATTAATATTCCAATAGACTCTTACCTTAAAAATGGATTTCAACAATTTAATAAATCAAAATTAATTATTGAATCTTCAACTTGTACTAGAATCTTTTAGAGTTATTTCATGTTTTGTTAGATGTCCAACTGTTTTTGTGATTGTTGATGCTTCTATATCATGCCTTCGAAAATAACTGATAATAAACCAATTTCCAACACACTTATGTTTTTCGAATTAAATTTCCTCGTGTAATTCTTAACTTAATTATTGTGTTATGATCCGACGGAATCTATGCATAACTTTACTGTATATAAAAATAAATAAAAAATTACATTAACTCCACACAGGAGGCCCGAGGGGAAATAATTTCCTTCAGGGCCAATGTCATCTGTGGGGATGCTGTGTAGAGAGTCTTTTGAGCAAAGAAAGGAATGAACTTGGGTCTTGAAGAGGTCCCTGTCCAAGGTCTATGGGAGGAAATACAGAGGTCGGAAAATCGTTCCACAGCCGAGCTGTTGAACACAAGAATATGTATGAGACGATGTATGAATGTGAATACAGCGAGGAGTGTGTGCCATGACCGAGTTGTATGGCGGTCCGTCCTCTCTGCCTACTCCTGCGGAGAAACAGTGTGATGGTTAATTACTTAGTTAGAATACTGAAAAACTGTTCAGATTTTTTATTTAGTTTGTACAAGGCAATAGTTGTTGAATTTTTCGAAAATATACAAATTCACATTCACTGTTTGTATATATTTTCAATGTATGAATGTGAATGAAGCGAGGAGTGTGTGCCACTACAAAATTGTATGGCGCTCAGACCTCTCTGCATAATCCGGGGGTAAACAGCGTGATGGTTAATTAGTTAGTAAGAATACTTAAAAAACTGGATTGATTTTTTAAAAGTTTGTACTATTTCAAGGCAATAATTCTTGAATTTGTCGAAAAAATACAAATTCAGGTTTGCCATTTGTTTATAATAATAATAATAACAGTGAACTTATATAGCGCAGTTGTGTGATATTTTACCTCAAGTTAGCTTCATTCTAAATTAATTGAGCTAATAAGAATACTTATAAGAAGAAATAATGTATAAAATGAATACAAATTAAAACTATCTAAAATCATGATTGTTATCATAAATCCTGTGAGAAAAAGGTTCAGATATGGGTATAACAGTGCATGTGTACATCAACAAATAAAAAAAAAAAACAATTTACCAGAAGCTAAGGGTATAAAAATCCAGATAAAACGTACGAATTCATATTATTTCAAATATTTGTTAAATCAAAGAAAAGGAAATTAGATTGAGGACAGTTAACATGTTGGTACTTAAAAGCATTAATATTCAAGTATTATAAGTAAACGATTCTAAAGATGCAAACAGTGTAAATATAAAAAGTAACATAACTAACTAACTAACCATCAAGCCGTTTCCCCGCAGGGGTAGGCAGAGAGGACGGACCGCCATATAACTCTGTCTTGGCACACACTCCTTGCTTCATTCACATTCATAAATCGTCTCATACATACTCTTCTGTTATTCTGACTCTTCACATGACCCGATTCAAGTATTTGATTGACTTGATCGTGCCATGTCTTTCTCGAGCGTCCTCGACTTCTTCTTCTATTCACTTTCGCATCATAAATTCTTTTCACACTCCTTTCTTCGTTCATTCGCTCTACATGCCCAAACTATCTAAGCGTCCCTTTTTTGATCCTATTCATTACGCTCACATCAGCCTTGCATTCTTTCCGGATATCCATATTTTTAACACGGTCACACATGGTTTTACCGCACATAAGTCTCAAAGGTCTCATTTCCACAGCATTCAGTCTACTTTCATCCTTCCTTTGCCAGTTCCATGCCTCACTGCCATTCATCAGGGTTGGTATAAGCAGTCCACTGTGGACTGCTAGCTTCGCTTCTTCGGACAATTTCTTATTTGCGCCAACAGTGTTCAGTCCTCCATTAATGGAGTTTCCTGCATTCACCCTTCTTTCAATATCCTTATCAGCCTTATCAATACATATTTTATGACAATGAGTATATGGTTTTCAGTGGACAGTAAGGACATTTAATTTAAGGATACAAGTAAGGAGAAAACCGAAACAAAGCGAATAGTGTTTTTAGAGTCACTTCTTTTCAAAAAGTCACTTCTTTTCAAAATGAAACTCAGTTGATAGTTGAGGCAGGATGTTATCTGGCCGTGAATCCAAAGTAAACATTAATTTAGTTTTGCGTTATCTAATCACGGCTTTTCTATATCTTCCATTATCTTCCGCGCCGAAAAGGTATTTCATTTAGTTTTATAAAACATCTGGCCGTTTCGAGTGGTGCTCGGCTAGCCTAATAGCTTCAGTTATTTCAATCAGCATGGCCAAGTACACCTTGAAGTACTTCAACGTGAAAGGCCTGTGCGAGTCGATAAGGTATATTTTCGCTTGGGCCGACGTGGAGTTCAATGACATCAGGATTGAGAGGGAAGATTGGCTGAAACTGAAACACGGTAGATAAGCTAATTTAATCCTTAATTTATTTTATTTCTTTATTTTGGGAAAATTGACAGTAAATTAACATTCATTAGTACATACGAGTATAAAATAATAAAAATAATGAATAATGCCAATTACAAATTTTCTTCTGCTGATGACAAATATTATAAATAAAGTGTGACAATCTACTCGTATATACAGTTATAATTTAGTTTTTTGTTTTGTTTTTGTAATTTTTATTTAGATGTATGCAAATAATTTTTTTCACATATCTAGAAATAAAAACATTTTTACATTTCACAATAATATAACAAAGCACATAAGGTTCCTATACATTAAATATAAATTTAAATCTTAGTAATCTTAAGAATTATAGGTTTTTTTTTACATTTTCAGCACAAATCCTACGAAAAGTGCCAAGACTTGAGGCTTCTTTTAAGGCATTTGGAAGACTATTAAAAAGTTTTTGACCTTTGTAAAACACGCTGTTTTGAGTACACACAAGTTTCGTTTTGGGAAGCATAAAATCATGACAACTTCTCGTAGGATAATTGTGAATCTTTACATTATATATAATGTTATTTAGCAGATATTTGGGGAGCATGTTATTTTTAAGCTTGTAAATAATCGTTAAAGTGTTGTGTATTATATGTTGTTTAGGTGTCGTCATATTTAAATTTCATAATTTTAACTCTAGTAAAAATATTACATTTCAAAATCGTCCTCATCCCCCTATTTTGGAAAACCTGCAGTTTATTATTTTGGACTTCGTTACAAAATAATAAAACACTAGAACAATAATTTAAATGCGGAGTTACAATAGTAACTTAACTTTGGCGGAGGTAGAGGAAGGTGGAAGGGAGTATGGGGGTGGAATAAAGGAAGAAGGACGAGGGCAGATGGGAGGTTAGTTTTAATAATCTAGTTTGGGTGCATTGGAGTCATGGAAATTTGTTTTATATTACGCACAGTTGAGTTAAAGATGTCGATGTGGTGAGATTTAATGATGATTTATTATTTTATTCAATTGAATTTTTATTTTTAATACGTGTGTTTTGATAACGGAAAATGTGTGTTGAACTATTATACTTTCTTTATTATTTATCAAATTAATATGAATAGGTGTCCATAATTTAACCATTTTTTTTTGCAATATTCACCAAACTAGGTCACTCGTGCCTAGATAATATTACGTAGAATTCATTATAGATAAGATATAATAATACATAATATGTCGTACTAGGTATCATCATATAATTTACGTAATTTCTTCAACTGTTTTATATTTTATGTGTATTATTAGTTGGTGTTTTTTTTTCCATTATTTCTTCACAAGTGTTAGTAAGACGTTCTAATGTACTGTTGAAATAAATACATAAAATACGGCCTCCTTGGTCGAGTGGTGAGACGCTCGACTACGAATCCAGAGGTCGCGGGTTCAAACCCGGCGTGCGCAATTAATTCAATAATAATTCATATTCAATAATATACAGAACATTTGCGACACGTTCCAGAGTGGTAGATACTCTAAATATCGCCCTGGTGAAAGACAACCATTTAGAATCGAAACGTTGTTTGAAATGGCTTTAGCCGTGTTTGGTGACCAGATCTGAATAACCCGGTACTTCGCAACCTTCCTCTTCCCCACCTCTTTTTCCTTCTCACTACCTTTAGCCTCACAACATACTCCGATTGGAGATGCCATAGTCTCCACTGGCTCTAGACGGTGGGGAGCAGTTGAAGTATTCACTTAAAAAAAAAGCCTAGCTCTACAAGTTAGGGCAATTCTGTTATCCATTTGTGGATATGATTTTTTGAAGAGTTTTGAGTTTAGCTCTGAACTCTATAAAGTTATTTACTATTTTCAGATCTATTCCAGGATTTAGAGGCTAAAACTCTAAAGCCACACTTAACCAACAAATACCATTCAGCAAAGCTTGAACTGGATTCTATCAAGAAATTTAAACCTGCGAATATATTTAAAGTGCTCTGAAACATGGGAATATTTTGACATGCCGGTGATCTAGTATTGCCGCAGCGTTAAAAACTAATATATTTATTATTTATCTTAAATGAGATCACATCATTGTGTGTTCTAATATAAAAGATTGAATGTACAAGGCCTGTTCAAAAGAAAAGGTGAATTTTGAATTTTCGCGGGCTGTGTACATTCGATTATCGATTTTTGTTGTTGTTATGTTGGTACACATATGTTTATCATATGTTAGCATTATCAGCCATTTTGGATTAGTGGTTTGTTTTTGACAACTGGAAAGGTTAGTCACGTTTTTGTATGTTCTTAGATTTTTCACTTTTGAAAAAAATGGATCAAAGAATAAAATCCATGATTTGTTTTTCCACAACTCCAGGACGCTCATCGTCATTAACATCATCTCGGCCTTCTGTAAAGCGCTTGTACCACTTATAAATACTTTTTTGAGACAAAGTAGACTCGCTGAGTGCGACAGTCAACATTTTAAGTGCGTTACGTTAATCATGGATTTTATTCTTTGATCCATTTTTTCAAAAAGTAAAAAATCGAAGAACACACAAAAAACGTGACTAACCTTTCCAGTTGTCAAAAACAAACCACTTATCCAAAATGGCTGATAATGCTAACATATGATAAACATATGTGTACCAACATAAAAAAAAAAACGGTAATCAAATGTACACAAAACATAAAATATAAAAAATATATATATTTATAAACATCGGGTTACAACAAAATGAACATACAATATCCAACATTAATGTTTATGGAAAACAAATTTTCTTAATTCTTTTTTAAATTGACGAATATTGTCTATTGTAGTGATTTCTGATGGAATTTTATTATTTATTTGGACGGCCCGGTACATGAGAGATTTCTGTGTGCTTGATTTTTTCCTTGTTGGCAATGTAATTAATTTTGCATTTCTCGTCCCATGTCCTTGTATCTCATAATTATACTGTATCCTACCTTTAAATTCCTTAGACATCATCCCTGTAATAATTTTATGTATGAAAATATAAACATTAAAATATATATATTCGTAAAAAGCATTAACTTTGTGGCTTGCCATATTTAATATTGTCATATAATCTTTAATATTGTCCTGATGATGGAAGGGTACTTCCGAAACCGATAGACAAAATATTAAATAAAAAAGTGGTTAAAAACAAAGTGTATGTGTTCTATTTATTAAAATATATTGTTTGCTTCACCGTCATTAAATTAAGCTCTTTTAACATATCCTTAATCCGTATGTATTCGTATATGTTACGCTCTCAGAGCAATAATATACAAAAGAGAGCGCTGTAGAGAGAGCTGTAGTCAGTTTTTACGAGGTTTACCGGACTCGGCTGGTCCTGGGCGTGGCTAGGACTAGGGCTAGGGTATTTTTATATCCGTTCATAGCAAATGTCGACATGATGTTTTCGTTTATTCGTATAACCACTTTTTTATTGTATTGTTAAAAAAATATATCATGTAACCTAAAAAAGAGTCATGCCAATTTATTTCGCGTATCATAAGGTGTAGGTGGAATCAACAGAGACGCGGGACACGAAGAACATTCTAACAATACTTTAAAGCGGTGTGATAATTCGGGAAAATTTGTTGTCTCTTTCTTTTTCATGGTGTACGACGTAAAAATCCCGAGAAAGTGATTTATCCCAAATCTCTCTCCATATATTGTTACTTCAAGGTTACGCTTTAGTATTTTTCTCAGTGCTTTATTTTGCAGTATTTGTATTTTTTGATTTTTTTCTTCATTACAAGGAAAGATAATGCTTGAACAGTAATTTAAATGTGGTGATATTATTGTATTATATTAGATCTTAAATGTTTCTTTACTAATTTTGCTTCTTATTCTACCAAGAAAAGATACTTTTTTGAATTTTTTTTGGTTATGTAATCTGCATTACTTGCTAATATTATATTTTAATTTGATATTTGGAAGACTTGCTTAATATATTCCGTTGCAGCAATCTAGACCTAAAGGACGTACGAGTTTACTAGTATTTTGTTTATAGTAAATTCCACACAACAGTCCCAACTGCCAGAATAGAGCCGGTGGGACTGTGGCATCTCCAATTGGGGTATGTTGTGAGGCTGAAGGTAGTGAGAAGGGTAAGGAGATGAAGAAGAGGAAGGTTGGGAAGTACCTGGTTATTCAGATCTGGTCACCAAACACGACCAAAGCCATTTCAAGTAACGTTTCGATTCTGAATGGTGGTCTTTCACCAGGGCGATACTTAGATCTCTGGATTCGTAGCCGAGCGTCTTACCACTCGGATACAGTTACTCCGTTGGGAGGTTTTAAATTGTATCAATTTTTTTTTCAATCGTTAATTTTTTATAAATATTATCACCTACCGAGTTTGCTTTAGTCAAATTTTATCAGATAATCTAAAATTAACAAAAATACATAATTAGGCTCTCCAGTCTTTATCAGACACTTGTGACAATGAAAACGATAATAATAATGACATTAATGGAAACATGAACATTCTTAAGAACTCATAAAATTATTATTTTATCACGTTATCAGTTGATGTTACGTCTCTTTCATTTCATATTATCTGTCTTTTTCTCCGTGTTATTTTGTTATAATTGAAATGTTTTTATTGTTTTCTTACTGTTCTCTTATTTTATTTTATATTGTGTTCTCCCTCTGTATTTATGAGTATATTGGTGTGCGAAAGGAAGGAAGGGATGAGTCAATAAACGCAGATGTTCAGGAGAGCCAAAACAAAATTGAGGAATTTTGTTTTTTGTATGTAATTATGTCATAATATGTCACATGTCTTTTTCAAAAAAATAATAGCACATTATTTTATTTTCTGACTCATCTCATTTTTCCTTGCTAGATATTTATCTAAATAACAACTTTGCATACTTAACTCAAAACTCGATTTTATTGACTCATCCCTCTCTTTATTTCGCACACAGATATAACCACACACTATGTATTTTTTGTTTATTTTATTTAATTTATTTAACATTTTATTTTGGTACATATAACAGGCATGATGCCCAAAACATACATGAGTGGTTATTTAATTGGAATATTTGACAAGAGTAGGTAATCAAGTAAAATTTTATGAAAAAATGCATGAGTAAATGAAAACAAACAAAATCAAAAGAATAATATTATACAAGGTAGAACATAAATTCGGGGATTATTGGCATCTGTACTGAAGAGATGCCTATTAGCCGTTTGGTACTTGATACTTCATATAACCGGTCCATAACTAAAGGTCATCATACAATATCAGTTTGATATGATTGACAGAATAAAAAAAAAATAAAAAATTATCGTATCAATAAAAATGTCTACTTCATTGCTTGTGCAGTGAATTGTGTTGTAGTTTCTTAATGTTCTCGCCAAAGGAGAGAAATATCCTGTATTTGTGTGGTAGGCTTTAATGTTAAAAATATTGTTTATCCTCCTCGTTGATTTTCTTATTGGTATGTTAATGTTGATTTGGGATAAAATATTTGGTGGTTTAGTTTAATTTTGTACCCTGATGATGCTTAAGATAAGCAAAACCAGTCGGCATTAAAAATAAAAATAAAATCTGTGGTCTTATACAAAGTTATTTTTTCATTTTCATTAATTAAAATTAAAACACGATTTATATCGCTTCGCAAAGCATCACTGAAATAAGGTTGAACTATGAAACTATTTTTTATTTATTTGTCGTGATAACACTGATAAATATTACAATGGTTTTCATATGCCTACCTCACTGGGAGGAGTTTCCGTGTCTAGGCAGACATTGTAGAATATAATATGGAGAGAGAGCTAAACATTTTTACCCAACCTATACAAACTTACAATGAATCAATTTCTCTGGGTTTTTACGTCGATATGAGAGTGAAAGAGACAAGAAAAGTCGTCACATAATATTGCAACACTTCTAAGTATGTTATAATGTTCTCCGTCCGAGCTAACTTCACATCATCGAGTCGTATTACTTACATCAACGGATTTTGAGGTTATTTATATTTGTGTTGGTTAAAAAACTCGCAGTGGTTGTGCAAATAAATCAAACATGATGGTGATATGTGCTATGCGTGAATGTTCAAATAAGACCAAACGAAGACTATAAAATATTATTTTTCACAGGTATTTCAACAGTTTTAAATATTTGTAACCGAAGTTTAGAATTTTCACATTTTCAATGATATAAAGACATAAAATCAACAAAAAGCTTCCATCATTATTTAGGCAAACCTTCTGTTATTATTAGTATTTGTGTGATATTTTGACTTTATAAATAATGGTTTTGTTTAATGTGTTTAAATGTGATATTTTAAATGTCAGTCATGTGGACGTAACTAATAGGATATCCAACACACTTTGATATATATTTGTCTCTTTATATGGAGTCAGTATAAAGTCGAATACTGACTATACTGTTTCTCAAAGGTACCTCTCTATCTGATAGTATTATTACGCTAAGCCGTCTTCTGTACACGATTCGTTAGATCGCTGCGTGTGGCGCTAATGTCTGCAAAAACAATACTGGTAATTTTCGCTCACACGTAAAAAAGTATGAAATTTTATTCCGACTACGCTACTTGGCGATTTCCTTACCATGTCCCTATTGACGTGTGTATCAAGACTAAACTAGTGTATATATCTACTCTAAGAGGCAGACGTAACTAACGACAGTTTCTTCTCTAGAGCAGCCCTTCGCCCAGCTTCCCGTTCTGGACACCGGAGACGACTTCCTTCTGACGCAGTTCACAACCATCGCCAGGTACCTCGGAAAGACCTTCGGACTGGCTCCAAGTGATGATGTGAAGAATGCCCAACTGGACGCTCTAGTTGCTCACATGATCGATGTCATGAAAAGTAAGCATCCATCACAATCGGTCAAGAAACCTGGCTACCACGCTGTGCGTATTTTTTAAAACAAATTATGAAAAGGGATGCTGCAGAATACAGATACTGTGATTTATCGAAACGCAACCAAATATGAAGCTAGCCATTGCCAAGATTGTTAAAAATTTGTAAGGGGTTCGATATTTTTGGCCACTAACTAACCCTTGATAATTTTTAACGGCCTCCGTGGCGAGTGACCGGTCCGTCGATCGATTCCCACCCGGGTGTCGTGCGTTCGATTCCTCTGCTGGCTAAGTCATCCATCATCACATAAACAACATCTTCCGCTTATTATGATGGCAGTAGGAGTTTTTCAAATATTGTCAGGTTATTCGTAACCCGGAAATGTTTGTCTTTCTTTTTTAAAAAAAAGTGGCAAGACGCTCGACTACGAATCCCGAGGTCGCGAGTTCAAACCCGGAGTGCGCAAATAAATTTTATTCAATGAATGTGTCTCATCATAACACATTAATTCATATAAAATAATATATATATTTTTATATATATATATATATATATATATATATATATATATATATATATATATATATATATATATATATATATATATATATATATTTATATATATATATATATATATATATATATATATATATATATATATATATATATATTTATATATTTATATATATATATATATATATATGTATATATATATATATAGAACATTTACGGAAGGTTTCAGAGTGGTAAATACTCCAAGTATCGCTCTGGTGAAAGACCACCGTTCAGAATCAAAACGTTGCTTGAAATGGTTTTAGCCGTGTTTGGTGACCAGATCTGAATAGCCAGGTACTTCCCGACCTTCCTCTTCACCATCTCCTTCTCCTCCCTACTATCTTCAGCCTCACAATATACCCCAATCTTAAATTATTTTTTTTTTTTAAATATACTCCAAGTCTCACTGGCCCTCGACGGTTGGGAGCAGTTGGAACTGTAAAAAAATATTTAATTTCTGAAAGATCATTACTGCCTTGGCGTTTGATTATGCCATTGATCAGTTTATTTTTTTCTTTAAACACGTGTTAATATATTAAAAATTTAATTTAATTTATTTATTAACTTTTTGTTTCTTACATTATTTTTTTATATTACCTACCTCACTAGGTCATAAGAACCTGTTCTGAGGTAAGTGACCGTGAGTACAAGTAGAATAAATAAATAAAAAATGATGATATTTGTTACACAATGTTCTAGTTTGTCATGGTGAAGAATTTCAAGTGCTATTTTAGGAGGTCTTCAATTTCTTTGCGGTCCTTACTCATTAGCCATTTAGTAATGTTTTGACCAAAGGAATACATATTAGTGATAGCTACAGTCTGTGGTGGGAGTTCGTTGTAAGTGTGAGGCGCAATGTACATATATAATATTAACTAATGAACTTGTACGTTTTTTTTCAGAACATTCCGAGGCCGTTCAGAAAGGGGAAGGACTAGAACAGTTTGATAGAGTCATCCTCCCATTCTACTTTAGTAAATTTGAAATGATTGCAGCTCAGGGCTGCTTCTATGGCAACACTGTAAGTATCATTCCACTTCTGTTTAAATAAAATAATTACTTTTAAAATTGTCCAACTTTTTGGCACAATTGGCCAGGCAATTAGAGCAGGCCGCTCCAGGCGGCAAATTGCGAAGGCGCTTTTATAACAATACACAAATTGTATGAGACGCCTGTTTCACACACATATGGTAGACTGAACATAGGCCGGCCAGTCGTGCAGTAGCCGCTGTAATATCTCTCGAAATGCGCCTGCCCGAGAGCTGCTGCGTCAGTGATCCAAAATGGGGTAGAGTCAAGGTCCAGGGTGCAGCAAATCAAACGAGTGGTCAGTAAATCAGGCGGGGATGCGAAGAGTCGAAAAGGTGATACTTGGGGTGTGGCGAGAGTGATTTGAGAGCGAGGACTGTGTTGGCTTATATATCCTCGTCTTTGACGTCCCCGTCCGGTGCACAAAATCATAATACAAACTATGGAAATTTAACAAAACACATTAAACAACAACGGCTCAGAGGGCTTTGAAGCAGAGAATTGACGATTACCTCGAGAGAATCTCCTCTCAAGGAAAAAATAATCTCTAGTGTTTCAAAGACCCATTCATGTCTGATTACGACTAAAAGGGATCCAAATGACAATTAAGTCTCCTTCAACGGAAGTAATCTTCCCAACAAGCCTTCCATTGACATGCTTGGTGTGACCTTAAGTGACCAGCTGAGGCACGAGGGCTCCATCAAAGCCAGAATAAAGTTACGATACTTCAATAATACACAACTGCTGACCTTGTACACATCGTAAATGCGCTTTACTGTTCGATTTGGCAGCCACCTCTGATCTGTTGCCCCTAAACACCAGAAAAAAACCCCTGACTCTGTGCAGAAACGGACGGTCCGTTTGATAGATTCTCCTATCTTAACAGACGTATTGCAATATTTGGAGCACAGACGTCAGGTGGGAATGCTATCCTTGTTCTACCGGTATTTCAATGAAATATGCTGAGGAACTGGCGTCATCGATCCCTTCAGCACCGGTGCATGGTCAGGAAACTCGCACGACGCGCGTCCAACATTTTGTACAAGGTTGGCAATCAATACATTAGAACGGGTTGGGTTCAACAGCTGGGCCTCTTCAAGACCCAAGTTCACTCCTTCCTTTCCTCAAAAAGACCCTCCTCACAACATCCTCATAGACGACATAGTAGAGTTAATGTAAATAAAACAAAAAAAAATTCACTTTAAACGTGTAACCTGCCAAAACGAGTGGTTAACAGTGATGTTTTCTACGAAAGTTATACTTTTTTAAATAATCTTCATGGGTTCACGTGGGATTTAGCGAGGACACCTATTGACAAACTAACTAACTAACCATCACGCCGTTTCTCCGAAAAGGTAGGCAGAGAGGACGGACCGCCGTATAACTCTGTCTTGGCACACACTCCTTGTGTCATCAACATTCATACATCGTCTCATATATACCCTTCTATTATTCTGACTCTTCACGTAACCCGATTCAAGTATTTGATTTACTTGATTGTGCCATGTCTTCCTCAGGCGTCTTCGACTTCTTCTTCCATTCCATTTCGCATCAAATATTCTTTTCACACTCCTTTCTTCATTCATTCGCTTTACATGCCCAAACCATCTAAGCGTCCCTTTATCGATCCTATTCATTACGCTTACTTCAGCCTTGCGTTGTTTCCGGATATCAACATTTTTAATACTGTCATTCACGGTTTTACTGCGAAAACGTCTCAGGGATCTCATTTCCACAGCATTTAGTCTACTTTCATCCTTCCTCTGCCAGTTCCATGCCTCACTACAATACATCAAGGTTGGTAAAAGTACTCTATTGTGGACTGCTAGCTTCGCTTCTTTGGACAATTTCTTATTTGAGATATTCTTATGTTTGATTCCTATTATTATTGTATAATTACACAATAAGCTATTTTAAACGTAGAAAAACGTTTTTCGAAAACGTTGGTGTTAAAATTTATGTTTGACTCAGCCGCCTGCAAATTGGCACTATGCAATTTCAAATCACTTTTCAAATTCAATTACGTGCTTAATGATGATAGCCGGTCAATGACTGACGATTAAATACACCTATTTATTTGCCCAATCCTACACATATCTGATGAATAATAATCTTGAAATACGTCTTACATAAGGCAGGATATACGTTCGAAATATAACACTCTGACTAACTGGTTTTAATCTTATATAATTTCTTATATAATATGTATTAAATGTCAGTTTTTCATGTGTAAAAATTAAATTATTATTGTTTGAAAACATGTAACAATTATTGGACTAATTATATGTTGTATGTTTGTATTATTTATCATTGGTTGAGTTTTTGTAATTTTATATTTAATGTATTCTTTGTATTTTTTTACATTTTTTACGACTGGATCGGTCTCACGAAAGTGAGAACATCTGTTGAAACCTTGGAGTAAGAATATATGGAGAGGTACCTTTGAGAAACAGTGTAGTCAGGACGGTTGACTTTATACTGACTCGATAGAAAGAGACAAATGTATATTAAAGGATGTTGGATAGCTTATTAGTTACCGCCCATATGGAATTCGGACATTTTTAATAAATATGATTGAACACGTTATAATCAATACACCATTAAAATGAGTCGTAACGTCAAAATATTACACAAACACTAATGACAGAAGGTTTGCCTAAATAATGATGGATGCTTTTTGTTGACTTTATGTCTTTATATCATTCAAAATGTGAAAATTCTAAAGTTCGGTCAAAAATATTTAAAACTGTTAAAATACCTCTGAAAAGTGATGTTTTATAATCTTTGTTTGGTGTATTAGAACATTCACGCATATCACATATCACTGTCGTGTTTGATTTATTTGTATAACCACTGCAAGTGTTTTAATCAACACAAATATAGTAAGTAACCTCAAAATCCGTTGACGTTAGTTATGCGACTCGATCATGTGAAGTTAGCGCGGACAAAGAACATCCTTACATACTTAGAAGTGCTGCAATATTATGTGACGACTTTTCTTGTCGCTTTCTTTTTCATGATTCATGATATACGACGTGAAAACCCGGAGAAAGTGTTTATCGTAAAATTTGTATAGGCTGGGTAAAAATATGTAGCTCTCTCTCCATGTATATTCTTACTCCAAGGTTTAAACACATTATAAGTACATATTCTGTTATATTTATATTTAAAAAAAAACAAGTTTTCGGTTTCAAAGACAACGTCGTCATCATGCTTCTGACACTAGCTGCATACGCGTTCGTCCTTTCTTTATTATTTGTACTTATACGTGTAATTGTGTGGTGACCCAAACAGTTTAGCACATGTGCATCTTACCCATGTCACTAAACATTTCTACCAATATTCTATTGTATCCTAATTGCATCCCTTAATGTATTTCTGTCTCATAAATTTTATACTGACATCGCTTTCTAAAATGTCTTGTAAGATGTATTATTCCATAGACCACATGTTTGGACTCTGATACTTTTAGTTTCACCATGCCCATAATGCAGGTATAAAACCAGAGCTATTCTGTAAAAGCACCCACTCTTCACTATCATTCCATATTAAAAATCCCATCGCACTCCCGTGCAGCAGTAAACCATGTTCAGTTAAAGGTTTAATTATGATATTATATAAATTCTTCTAGTAAAAAGTATTCAAGTGAAAGTGATTATATTTTATTCAACACCCCCAACAAAAGCTCGCCTCATCCAAGGAGCATTCTGTCGGTCGCATCAGCGATCATTAAAAACGGTCCATTATTAATACCTAATCACCTTGTTTTATTTGCAGTTGACATGGGTAGACATTTACTTTGCGGGATTCATCGACACTATGGAGACCAAGCTGTGGCGAGAACTATTGCATAATTACCCTAATCTCTATCACATCAAGCAAAAGGTTCTCGAAAAACCCTCTCTACAGAAATATCTAGCGAAAAGACCTCTGACGGCCATGTAAAGAGTGAAACCTTTATCAATGGTTATCCATCACCGACGGGAGTTAGTGTCTCAAATAATCAACGATTCAGCTATTTTAAACTGTTTTCATAAATTGTTGATAGTTTGTTTATCTGTTTGTACATTGTAAAGTTTTTTGTTTGTTTGTCTGTTGTATATATAACGGAGTGACGACAGCACAAATTATGCAATAAAAAGTGTCAACATTTTTTAAATAATTATTTCTGTTCCTGTGCGAGATTCTGCAGGTTCCCAAGATTACAATGGAAATAATGCTAAGATGGTAGGACACCGAAAAGCATGACTTAATGAGTGCCCCAGTGGAAGCGAAGAGGCCAAATTAGGATGCGTTGGAGAAGTTTGAAGCACAATGAAAGAGCTTGAGGTCTGGAGACAAATGACTTGAAGATCTGAAGATTTTTTGACTAATTATATGTACCTTTTGACGGCTTCCATAGTCGAGTGGTAAGACGCTCGACTACGAATCAAAAGGTCGCGGGTTCAAACTTGGCGTGCGCAAATAACTTTTATTTAATTAATATGTGCTAGTAAACCATGTTCAGGTAAAGGTTTGATTAATAATATTACATAAATTCTTCCAGTAAAAAGTATTCAAGAAAGTGATTATATTTTATTCAACATCCCCGAACAAAAGTGCGCCTTACGCAGGGAGCATTCTGTCGGTCGCACAGTGAACATTACAATAACAATACATTATGTCGATATGAGCTATGAATGGATGTATAAATTCCCTTAACCTAGTCCTAGCCACGCCCGATTCAGGGAAAAATCATTAATACTGACTACAGAAGCTGTAATATATTGCTCTGAGTGTTGAACCATTCGAAATTCCTTGTACAAAAATTTTGAATAAAGTTTCCAGGTTATCAAGTGTGCAAATAGAACGGTGACTTTGTGATGAAAAAAGAGAAAAATAATCTTTCATTTTCATCTCTCGGCTCCCCCTTTCACGTCTAAAAACCAGAACAAAAGACGGATCGAGGATTGGTTTGTTTTCGTCGGGATGGGTAACCCACATGGCGATATTGCGGCGTGAAATATCATTTTTTAAAGAGACCCAACTCAGGAATTCATGCGTTCGTCGCGTCTGGCGTCAGAGCGATATCATCGAGATCTGTCAACAGGCAGAAAACAGGGGGAGGTGAAAGTAATTCAGCTTTTTGTACTACTGGAAACAGGAGCGAGGAGTGGAATGAGTGAAGAACTTCTCGGCTGTTTTAGTTTTGGCTTTTTTTGGTAATGATCGCGATGCGACCTACAGAATGCTCCTCGGGTAGGGCGCGCTTTTGTTCGCGGATGTGGAATGAAATATAATCACTTTGTCTTGAATACTTTTTATTTGAAAAAATTATACAATATTATAATTAAACCTTTAACTGAACATGGTTTACTACTGCATGGGAGTGCGATGTGAAAAGGAATGGTAATATAATAGTAGAGCGTAATGGTAGATGGTGTTTTTACAGAAATACTCTGCCTTTATACGTGCAAGGTCAAACTTAAAGTATCAGAGTCCAAACATGTGGTCTATGGAATGATACATGTTAAAAATAATTTTAGAAAGCGATCTTACGATATAATTTATGAGACAGAAATACATTAAAGAATGCAATTAAGAAGTACAATAGGACATTGGTATGAATGCTTAGCGACATGGGTAAGTTTTTTGGTTTGGTTTTATTTATTTTATATTAGTTACTTTCTACTTTCAAGTTTACAAGTAGCTAATTATCTCATTTTTTGACTTTATAATATTTTAACTAAAATACTACTTATTATTTTGATTTATATGCTTATTAAATAATTTTTACAAGCTATTTTCAATTTATTGATGGTTTCCGGCAACGCATTATAAGATTTCATCCCTTTCATAGTAAGCTAGTTTGTGTGTTAGCTTTATTCTTTTCTGGTAGTCTAATTTCTTTGCATGCCCTTGTATTATATTTGTGAATATCAACATTGTAGATAATTTTGTCAGAAAAAAATATTTTGGTAACAAGTTGTTCTTCATTTTATGTAAAAACATCAATGTGTTTAATGTTAGCATCTGTTTTACTCTTGGCCAATTTAGTTCCTCTGACATTTTACTTACTTTTGAGTATCTATTTCGCCTAAGTATAATTCTCATTGCTCTATTTTGGAGAAATTGAAACCTGTTTTGTTTTTACCACTACACAATTGCTCTCAACCGTCTAGAGCCAGTGAGACTACTGCATCCCCAAACGGAGTATCAACGCGTGTCAAATGTCGCGTCAACGTAGGCATTATTTCCAACGGTTACATTAAACAGTTGACAATTGCCAACTATAACGGCGGTGGGGTTTTTTCGAATTATAGTCAACGCCCAGTTCCAGTACCCACACTTAATATATATAAAGAAAGATAAAGGCATCAAGAGCTTCAGAAACGGTGGAGCAAAGGGAAAGAATACTTGAAACCGATCGAGTTAGAACATCTCAAGCCCGTTCGTCTGAGACAGACCAGCAAAGAGAAGAGAAAGAGTCGAACATTAATTCGTAAAAATTAATGATATATTTTTAAGAGTAAATATATATTAGTTTCATTACTGGCAACCCAGGCGTTTATTGGCATCAAATAAGTTATTCCAAAGAAAAAGATTAATATAGTGCACATATTGAGCGAATAACCGTTGAAAAACGTGCGTGGAGAATATATAACGAGCAAGTGGATAGACTAAGTTGGTGACGCCCTAGGCAGACGTGGCAAACGAATTGAATATCTATTTGTTCCAAGACAAGTTACCCACTTTAAAAATAAAACACTTTAAATAACATTAAAAAAATAACTAATGAAAATGACACAATATCGTAATTTCTTTTCTACATACTTTTCAATTTTGTAACTGATGTTAGTTGAAATTATCAAATTTCAAAAGAAACCTATTCAAACCCCTACCTACCTAATAAAAAACTTATCTTTAATGGGTGGATTAAAGCAACTAATATTTTTTTTGGCAAGCCAAGTTATATCACGCAAATATAATAATGATAGCGTGATTAGAGAAAAAACGCAAATGGCTTTTACAGATAAAACACTAACACGTAGGTATATTATAATTGAAATTAAAGATAAAATGTTATCTTGGTAATAACCGAAAATTGTTTTGTTATTCACAATAAATTTTAGATAGCGAGGTAGAATCACCTGTTTAATTGTTTATCTGGTTCTATTTATCTATGGTTCGATTTATGAAATTATGAAAAAAAAACAAGTTAATTTTGTAAGTTTAGAAATGTGTAGTTAGTAATTATAAGATACTCGTCTGTGACAAAATTCGATAAGCAATTAGATTTGTGATAAAAATTAATGATATAATTATTTATTTAATTTTTTTATACTTTTTTATATATTTTTATATGAATACCGCACAAGAGCCTCAACTGCTCTCAACCGTCTAGAGCCAGTGAGACTATGGCATCCCCAAATAGGGTATGTTGTGAGGCTGAAGGTACTGGGGAGGGGAAGGAGTAGGTCGGGAAATACCTGGCTATTCAGATCTGGTCACCAAACACGGCTAAAGCCATTTTAAGCAACGTTTCAATTCTTAATGGTGGTCTTTCACCAGGGCGATAATCTACCACTCTGGAATATAATTTTTATTATTTTTATATGAATTAAATGTGTTATGACACATATTAATTAAATCAAAGTTATTGGCGCACGCCGGGCTTGAGCCCGCCACCTTTAGATTCGTAGTCGAGCGTCTTACCACTCGACTATGGAGGCCGTAAAATATGACGATGAACCAATGACGATGAAATGAAAAACAAATTGAAAAGTAAAATTTGTTTGAAAAATAACATTTTGTGAGCGAAATTGGGAGATGAAATAAGATGTTGTTTTCTCATGCTTTATGAGACCAAATACCATAAAGTCAACTGTTGGGACCATGTTAAGAATTATGAATGTATGATGATAAAATTTAAAAAAAAATACTAAATTAACAATTGCTTAAAATTTTTAATTTTGCGGGTGAAATGCGAGGCTTGGGTTCAAGAATAAGATGTCGTTTTCTCAGGCTCTATGGTATCGAATGAAGTGAACTATTGGAATTATGTTAAGAATGATGAACTCATGACGATGAAATAAAACAAAATCTCCAAAAGTAACAATTGTAAAGAGTACCATTTTGTGGGCGAAATGAGAACCTAGGGGTCGGAAATAAGATGTCGTTTTCTTAGGCCCTATGGGACCGAATGAAGTGAACTTTTGAATTATGTGAAGAATTATGAACTAATGACGATGAAGTAAAAAAACACCCCAAAAGTAACATTTGTTTAAAAAGTACCATTTTGCGGGCGATATGCTAGGCTTGGGGTCGGGAATAAGATGTCGTTTTCTCAGGCTCTATGGGACCGAATGAACTGAATTCTTGGAATTATCTTGAAAATGGTAAACCTTTGATGATGAATAAAAAAATATATAAAAGTAACATTTGGTTAAAACGTACCATTTTGCGGGCGAAATGCGAGGCTTAGGGTTGGAAATTAGATGTCGTTTTCCCAGGCTCTATGAGATCGAATGAAGTGCACTTTTAGAATTATATGTTTATTTATAAAATGTGAAATTGGTTTGGTCTTAATAAAAAATAGCGGGATACAGTTTAAAAAAATGTTATTACAAAATATAAAAAGAAACTCTGCTTACTTCGTTCTAAAAACAAAAATTGATTTTACTACGTTTCGAATTCTAGGTACCTCGTATTTAGTGCAAAATTTATGAACGAAAACTTCAAATGCCTTAATAATATTAACTAGCAGATAAAAACCCGCTCCCGCGTGGTTTAATCACGACACACACATCAAAAGGAACATAGTGAGTAAATCGCGAAGGACCGTAATCGGAAGAAAATTTCAAACTTTTGTATGTATGAGCAATTTTTCCATCGAACGTGGCAGAAGACGGCTTACGGTATTAATACTATCAGATGTACCGGTGAATATAATGCTTAGAGTGAATATATAGGTACGTGTTTGAAGGTTAGGTATTCTCACAATGAAGCCGACTGTGACCACTGTTTGTCAACCCTTTGAGAATAGAAAGTGAATATGGAGTAGTCAAACAAAGCCTCGAGAAGAAAATAAAGAAAACTGTCCCCCGATGAAAGCGCAGACAAAGCGGAAGACAAATAGATAGATCAAACGCAGACAACGTAGCAGAAAGGTAATGCAACCGCTGGGTAAACAGTTTTTCGTACAAAGCGGTCTCGTGAATGGGAATTCAGTGGTAAATTATTTAGAAACCGAAAGTCCAAGAGATAAAAATAGTTGCAATCATAAAAATAAGTATGTTGCTGTATATTTATATAACTAAGAAATTAAAATTTGTACAGCGCCCTTGAGGTGATTTTTCACAAAAACGGCGCTTTACAAATTATCCAAATATTATAATTATTATTCTTAAGCAGACAAGTTCATCCGAAATATTTTTACAAAAATTTTGTAGATAAACATCAATTTTATTATCAGTCTCGCGCCGACCGCTGGAGTGAGAGCACGTCTCCTTGGAGTAACGATATAAGGAAGTACGTACGAGTATAGCTTATATTTTTACCCAACCTATACAAATTTGAGATAATTCACTTTCTCCGGGTTTTTACGTCGCATACCACGAGAGAGAGAAAGATACAAGAAAAGTCATCACATAATATCACAGCACTTAAGTACACAAGTAAGTAATAATGTTCTCCGTCCGCGCCAAATTCACACCATCGAGTCGCATAACTTACGGCAACGGATTTTGAGGTTATTTCCTTTATTTGTGTTGGTTAAAATACTTGCAGTGGTTATACAAATAAATCAAATTGTGCTATGCGTGAATGTTCAAATAAGACCAAACAAAGATCATTCAACATCACTTTTCGGAGGTGTTTCAACAGTTTTAAATATCTTCGACCGAACTTTAGAATTCTCACATTTTTAATGATATAAAGACATAAAATCAACAAAAAGCTTCTATCATTATTTAAGCAAACCTTATGTTTAATAACACTAATGTGTTTGTGTGATATTTTGACTTTATAAATCATTTTAATGGTATATTGATATTGTTTTGTTTTTAATGTGTTCACATATGTTTATTAAAAATGTCCAAATTTCATGTGGGCGGTGACTAATAGGCTATCCAACATCCTTTAATATATCTTTGTCTCTTTCTATAGAGTCAGTAAAAAAGTCAACCGTCCTGACAACACTGTTCCGGAAAGGTACCTCTCCATATATATTCTTACTCCAAGGGCTAATCATTTTAATGTATAAATATACAATTTTAATTTACATATTTAAAAAAAAAAACCTGATAATATACAATCGTAGTGATGCAACAAATTATTATCATCGTAAAAATCACTGAACAGATAATCTCTAGAAGTGTGATGATCTATAACGATTTGAAAGAAAACTAGTGTCGACAATTAGCATAACACCTTTCGACTCTTAGGTCCCAGACAGGCCAACGAAACTGAGTGATTGTCAAAAAAATAGTTTCGGCATTTGGAATTGTTTGACTTATTTCACTAGAAGTAAGGAAAACATGAACTTAATTCGGGCACACAGACACGTCCACGAGAGGTACCTTTACGAAACAGTGTAGTCAGGATGGTTGACTTTATACTGACTAGATAGAAAGAGGCAAAGATATATTAAAGGATGTTGGATAGCCTATTATTTACCGTCCACATAGAATTTGACCATTTTTAATAAACATATTTGAACACATTAAACAAAATGATATCAATACACTATTAAAATTTCATTAAAAATGTGAAAATACTAAAGTTCGGTCGAATATTTTTTTAATGTTGAATTACATCTGAAAAGTGACGTTTTATAATCTTTGTTTATTCTTATTTGAACATTCGCGCATAGCACATATCACCATCATGTTTGATTTATTTGTAATAACCGCCGAAAGTATTTCAATCAACTCAAATATAGGACATAACCTCAAAATCCGTTGACGTAAGTTATGCGACTCGATGATGTGAAGTTAGCGCGGACGGAGAACATCCTTACATACTTAGAAGTGCTACTATATTATGTGACGACTTTTCTTGTCTCTTTCTCTCTCATGGTATACGACGTAAAAACCCGGAGAAAGTGATTTATCGCAAATTTGTATAGGTTAGGTAAAAATAGTTAGCTCTCTCTCCATATATATTCTTACTCCAAGTCCACAACACACTTCTATCAGTTAATCTTTTCAGTGGTATTATGCCAGCCGCGATAGCGCGTGATTAATAAAATATAATGTTATAACATTGCAATATTTAGGTTGAGGTGTTTTAAACTTTGTTGTAATCTTGGAGAAAAAATGTATGGAGAGAGAGCTAATTATTTTTACCCAACCGATACAACCTTGCGATAAATCACTTTCTCCGGGTTTTTACGTCGTACACCATGAGAGAGAAAGAGACAACAAATATAATACTCCGCTTCTATGTACTGTCACAATGATCTTGGGCTCCTGGGTCACCGCGGGACTCCGCCCACATTTATTATTATGCCACTAAACTTGACACAACTAAACGGTTTTTAGGTTAGATGCTATATTTTTGTTGATATCAATACTGTGAAGAAGTGGTTATACGAATAAACAAAAACATTATGTCGATATGTGATATGAATGGATGTATAAATACCCTAGCCTTAGTCTTAGCCACAGCCAGGTCCGCCGAGTCAGGTAAAAATCAACAAAAACTGACTACACTGCCTTGGGTAGATACCGCTCTATATATAGATGTAATAGTATGACATCGTCTCGATTTAGTGATTGACGCCATTTTGTTTTTTTTTTTTAATATTCGAACGGTCCTCGTCAAACGCTGACTGTCGGCTCGTTTCAGGTTTTGAACAAATACGTTATTATGCATGTCAGCTGATCGGACTGCACGTTAACTGTTTTCAATATTATTTCCTTTCTTTGCTTTTAAATTTATAAAATATGTTTTTACATACTTTTCATCTTGATTTTTTACACCCCCAGCTACTTCCAAATTGTTTTAAAAAAAGTTATATCCAATGACGTTACAAATATATAAACATGTTGAAGCGCTCTCAAAGTGGCAAGCAAAAACCACGCTAGTTGGTGTGCTCGGTGATTTTGCCGATTTAGTACTAAGCTGTCACGCGGCGCTTGGGGTCGTTTACTATATTAAATCAAATTACAAAAATAAGTGCCAAAAACGCCCTCGTGTGTGATGAGAAAGTGTTTCAATTACACTGCAAAGTCTACTAAAAGCCAAGGAATAACATTTTATTTTACGCCCAAATTACTTCAAAATACTTATTATTTTAGACAACACAACTATCTCCATTGTTGACCAACATAATGACGTCTTCGTGTAAGCGAGTAAGTGAAGTGCTATCTCATTCTTACCAGAGCATTCAACGGTACTAGCAAGTGTGGAACACAGTATGATCCTATATCTGTTTCGTTTATACACACATATTCTATTAATGTCTATCTTTGTCATACGTGATGATACATGACAGATATTTGAATGACGAATTTACTGGTAATGTAAGTGTGTTTTTTACTTTCCACATTTTGTGTTAATATTCTAAGGCTATAATGTGTCTATATATTTGTAACGTCATTGGTTAAACCCATATCAGAACATTTTATTAAGATTTATGATAACGATTATGATTTTAGATAGTTTTAATTTGAATACATATCTGTTATATATTGTTTTATTGTTATTATATTAGGTAATTTAGTGTGGTGAAGCGCACTTGAGGTGAACTATTAACAAAACTACGCAATATAAATTCACTGCTATTATTATCACAATTTGTTCAAAAAGTGCAATGGACCTAGAATTGATGTTCACCATTAAAATGTAAAAAAAAAACAAAACAAATGGCGCTGATCGTTGAATTGTGACAATGTTAAATGTGACTAAAGTTTGAAACAACTTAGCCTAACTTTATGACCCACCACAGTTTAAAGATCCCTATCTGGAAAATGGCACACCAAACCCATCTGTATAATATATCTGTCACCAGTAAAATACAAACCTACATAGCGTCAATATCTCTGCAAAATACGCGTCTAATAATGGAAAAGTTTACGCTGAAGTATTTTAACGTGAAGGGTTTGGGGGAGCCGATAAGGTACCTTTTCGCTTGGAGTGGTGTTGACTTCGAAGATATCAGGCACACCCTTGAAGACTGGCCGAAGATTAAAAATGGTAAGCGATTTTGACCTTTCGTACTATCTACTAAACATGGTGGATGATGTAACTAACTAACTAACTAACTAGCTAACCATCACGCCGTTTCACCGAGCGGGGTAGGCAGAGAGAATGAAACACTATACAGCTCTGTCTTGGAATACACTTCTTGCTACATTCACATTCATACATTTTCTTCTGTTATTCTGACCCTTGACTCGACTCTAGCGTTGTGACCGCTTTGAAAGAACTAATTCTTTTGGCGACAGTTCCTACTTCATTCATTGTTCACTGAACAAATACTTCAATTGAAGGTGGTAGTTCATTTTAGCATTCATTCGTATCATTAACTTTATTTCACTAAACAAATACTTCAATTGAAGTTGGTAGTTCATTTTAGGGTTCATTCATTTCATTTCATTGAACAAATACTTCAATGGAAGTTAGATTAGAAAGAACTACTTCAATTTGCAGCAGTACAGTTGTGAAGGTGAACCTCAAAGCCTATAAAGAAGTACTTCAATCCAAGTACTTTAATTGAAGTACGACTTGAAATTTCTACCGACTAGTACGTGTTTTTCGGCGAGGAACCAGTTCCAGTTCTTTCCACTTTCCTACCGACTAGGACGTGTTTTTTTCGGCGAGAAACCGGTTCCAAAAAGAACTGAACAAATAACCGGATTAATTCAAATCTCTCTTTTGCGAGTTCGACTTCAATTGAAGTGTTCACTGCGAAGGGTTCATTTTAAAGAACTAGCAATTCGTGAAGCATTCACAAAACATTGACGTTTTTCCCAACGCTACTCGACTTGATTCGAGTATTTGATTCACTTGATCGTGCCATGTCTTCCTCCGGCGTCCCCGACCTCTTCTACAACTGATACAAAAATTGGTGTAGCTTTTTATATATTTTCAAAAAAGAGAGATGAAAATTCCCCAGGTTACGAATAATCTAACAATATTTGATTACCTCCACTTCCATCATTAAAAGCAAAAAATGATGCTTGCGTAATGATGAAGGACTCAGCTAGCAGAGGATCGAACCCGTGACATGTGGGTGGAAACCTGACGCATTTCTCCACTCGTCTACTAACCCGTAAGGTCATATAAAAATAGTTGAAATCATGTATGTGATGTGATCAGCTGACGAGCATAACAATTTGTCCAAAAGTTAAAACGGACCGACAATCGGCATTCAAATGTCAGAAAACAAAATGGCGCTAATCGATGAATTGTGACAATGTCAAATGTGACAACACCCCAACCTGTTAATAACAGATCAACAATCCAATAGATCTTTATCACTATGATAAAATAAATTTTCTATGTATTAATCAATTGATTTAAAGTTGACGAGAGTGAATCATTGATGGCACCATATTCAATAATGGCGTATTGACCTGACGATAACCAATTTCCGGAAGGAAAGGTTTAGCATTGTGACCGCTTTGAAAGAACTACTTCTTTTGGCAACAGTTCCTACTTCATTCATTGTTCATTGAACAAATACTTCAATTGAAGTTGGTAGTTCATTTTAGCGTTCATTCATTTCATTAAACAAATACTTCAATTGAAGTTGGTAGTTCATTTTAGCGTTCATTCATTTCATTTCATTGAACAAAGACTTTCATTTTAGCGTTCATTCATTTCATTGAACAAATACTTCAATGGAAGTTGGATTATAAAGAACTACTTCAATTTGCAGCAGTACAGTTGTGAAGGTGAACTTCAAAGCCTATAAAGAAGTACTTCAATACAAGTACTTTAATTGAAGTACGACTTAAAAGTACTTCGATCTAAAGGAATGTGATTTTTATTTTGGCAAGAAACCGGTTCCTGTTCTTTTCACTTTTAAATCTCTACCGGCTAGTATGTGTTTTTTCGGCGAGGAACCAGTTCCAAAAAGAACTGAACAAATAACCGAATAAATTCAAAGTTTTTCCCAACCCTAATCTTTATCAATATGATAAAATAAATTTTCTATGTATTAATTAATTGATTTAAAGTTGATTAAAGATTAAATCATTGTGGCACCATATTCAATAATGGAGTATTGACTTGACGATAGCCAATTTCCGAAAGCAAAGGTTATTATTTATTACATTAGAATAAAAATCAGTTTGTTTGTATATAATATATATTGATTACCGTACAGTAAAAAAATATCTACAATAAATCTATTACAATCTAAGAAAAACAAATTACAGTTTAAAAAAATTATATAAGTCTTTATATTGTTTTTTTGAGGTTATTTGGTCGAGTAAACAAAATGCTCATAATTTATTACAAATAAATCAAGTAAATAATTAATGTAAGGCTTGACATATAATTTGTCAATAATTATTTAAGAAAGTATGTATAAAATACGCTTTGTTAAAAAGCAACACTATCTAAGAGTACATTGATACATCCAATAGCTGAAAAAATAAAGTAAAAGCTGCAATATTATTGTTGTACACACATAACGGGCACTTGTGACCATAAGATATAACAGGACAACTCGAATATAGAGACAAATGTAGTGGCATTGCTGGGAAATTTTCCCTATTGACAAATATAAAACATTGATTTAGAGTTTGGCAACTGTGGTCACCAGATCCCAGTTGTGCTTTGGCGTTGATAGAAGATTGTAGTGACGTGAATGCAAAGTTTCACTATCGAGGTAGACCTAGAGTTTGACAACAGTTGTCACTATATCCCAGTTGTTCTTCGGCACTGATAGAAGATTATAGTGACATGAAGGCAACGTTTCCCTATTGAGGTAGATCTAGAGTTTGACAACAGTTGTCACTATATCCCAGTTGTTCTTCGGCACTGATAGAAGATTATAGTGACATGAAGGCAACGTTTCCCTATTGAGGTAGATCTAGAGTTTGACAACAGTTGTCACTATATTCCAGTTGTGCTGCGACTCAGAGAGAATGTTATAGTTGGGAGTGATGAATTAAGAAGTCGCGGGCACCTCATTCTCAGGCCTCTTCTCAATGTATCTCTTGACGCTGTCCTTGTTCTTGATCTTCTCCACCAGGGAGGTCAGGTTGGGGTAGGGCTTGAGGAAGTCTCCGATGAAGGACTCCACGGTGTCGTAGAAGCCTGCGAAGTAGACGTCCACCCAGGTTGGCTGGGAGAAAAAAAGACAAATACATTTAAATACATTTTGTTTCCAAACCAAACTGGAAGTTGAGGACTTTGAATTTGTATTAATATATCATAATACTAAAATAAAAATATATCTGTGTGCGCAAGGAAGAACGGAATGATTTAAAAAAACAAGTTTTGAGTTAAGTATGTAGAATTGTTCCTTAGATATATACTATCTATCAAGGAAAAATGAGATGTGTCAGAAGATAAAATAATGTGCTACTATTTTTTGAAAAAGGGGATGTGACATATGGCATGGTTACATACAACATTTTTGGCTCTCCTGAAACCTGGATTTATTGACTCATTCCGTCCTTCCTCGCGCACACAGATATTATTACAATTATATTTTATTTAAAGTCTTTAATTATAAAATTTGAGGAATAGGTTAGATTGTTTACCTTAGATCCGTAGAAGTATCCTTCAGAAGCTATGGGTTCGATTCGGTTCAGGAAGAATTCTAGGGCTTCATCGCAGTCCTTCTTGGCTTCAGGAGTCTTCAGCTGCATCACATCTCGGAACTCTGAAAGTGTCTGCGTGTTAAGTCGACAGTTCTGATACGTAATTAGCAAGCCCGGATTACCATTGCACCTTTTTACAACGACGCAATGCTGTTGCATTCTTGACAAACAAGCTCAATTCCAGAAACAATACTGTCTCATTTTAACTTTACAAAGAATGCCGACAGGAACTCAGGTTGATGAAAGAGTGCTATCAAGTGAATAACAATAAAATAGTTAATATTAGAATTAGGGATAACAAGAGACAATATACTGATGAATGAATTGACATAAAAATCTGTTGATACCCACAGTATCATACCTACCCATTGTGATATTATAATGTATGTAATTCATGTAGAAAAATAAAGTTGGAAAATAAACCCTATCGTCATTGAGGCATCCTCTATCTCTGAAATATGCGCTTTATTATTATACGAGTACATATATACTTTTCACACTCCTTTCTTCGTTCATTAGCTCTATCTGCCCAAACCATCTAAGCATCCCTTTCTTAATCCTATTCATTACGCTTAAATCAGCCTTGCATTCTTTCTGGATTCACATTTTCAACACGGTCATACGTGGTTTTACGCACATACACCTCAGGGATCTCATTTCTACAGCATTCAGTCTACTTTTATCTTTCCTCTGCCAGTTCCATGCCTCACTGACATACATCAGGGTGGTATAAGCATTCCGTTGTGGACTGCTAGCTTCGCTTCTTTGGTCAATTTTTTATTTGCGCCAACAGCGTTCAGTCTTCTATTAAAGGAGTTTTATGCATTCACCCTTCTTTCAATATCCTTATTAGCTTTTACGTCTCCCGTAAACATACTTCCCAACAACAAACTCATCCACTTGCTTCAAGCATTCATCATTCAGAAGTATATTGCACGAAAAATTATTTATTTACAAAAAAACTATGAATATCGAAATTCTTCTTTTCAATTCAATTTGTAAGATAAAAAATTATATACTCACTTCCTTGGAGATCTCTAAGGTTATCGACTAAAGCTTCGAGGAGGGCCTCCTTCAGGGGATCTTCGGTGACCAGCTCAAACCTCTTGCCCAGGTAGCGGGCAATGGCTACAGATTGGTTCAGAACCTTGCCGTCAACCTCCAGAACTGGCAGCTTATGGAATGGGTAGGCTGTAACGGAAGACTTCATGAGACCATAGAGATGGGAGTTTTTTGTTGTTTGTTTTACAGAGAATACCGCACAAGAGACCCAACAGCTCTCAACCGTCTAGAGCCAGTGAGACTATGGCGTCCCCGATTGGGGAGTGTTGTGAGGCTGAAGGTAGTGGGGAGGGGAAGAAGATGGGGAAGAGGAAGGCTGGGAAGTACCAGGCCATTCAGATCTGGTCACCAAACACGGCCAAATCCATTTCAAGCGACGTTTCAATTGAATGGTGGTCTTTCTCCAGGGCGGCACTTAGAGTATCTACCACTCTGGAACGTGCCGCAAATACACTATATATTAATTAAATGTGTTACGACACATATTGATTAAATAAAATTTATTCGCGCCAGCCGGGTTTGAACGCTCGCCCCTGGATTCGTAGTCGAGTGTCTTACCACTGGACCGCGCGGGCTGTCGATTTTTTGTTTTTGTTTTGATTGATTATTGAATATGTTTTATCCTTCTCTTTTGACAGAGAGAGTTCAATCCCTTAAATGTGTTTTTTTTTATCTCAGTCACATTTTAATAATAGTTCATAAGACAAACTGTGTTTATCAAAAATTACAATTGTTATTGCAGGTTATATGAAAACTTCCTGCTGAAGCTTTGTCAAAGTAAGAGGTCTTTGATTAATTTCCATTTTCTCTGAGGGCAATGAAGTCTTCTATACTCACAAGGAACTTTATTGTAATTATTGTAAGTTGACAGTTATTATTTTTTTAAATAATAAAAAATCTGAATAATCAAAGCTGTCAAAGTAGGATTCAATCGTCAACAATATCAACCACGTTGCAATATCAATGTATAGATCTAGCACACCTTTTTACAGTAGATTATTAATTAACTCTTTTTGTCAACATGTTTCACGTTTGCAATCATATAACAGATAGCCACAATCATTTTACAAACACATTTATCAGTAAATCAATCAATCAATATCTATAGCTTTGATTCTAAGTATCACAATGATTGATCAAAAATAATATGTATAATAATAATAATAATGCAACCGGTTAGTAGCCGAGTGGACAAACGCGTCGGATTCCCACCCGGGCGTCGTGGGTTCAATTCCTCTGCTGGCTAAGTCCTCCATCATTGCACAAGCAACATCTTCCACTTGTTGTGATGGCAGTAGGAGTTTTTCAAATATTGTTAGATTATTCGTAATCCGAATATGTTTGTTTGAAAGAATGCACGGCGGATGCAAGCGTAATGAATAGGATCAAAAAAGGGACGCTTACATGGTTTGGGCATGTAAAGCGAATGAACGAAGAAAGGAGTATGAAAAGAATATATGATGCGAAAGTGAATGGAAGAAAAGGTCGGGGACGCCCGAGGAAGACATGACACGATCAAGTGAATCAAATACTTGAATCGGGCCACGTGAAGAGTCAGATAAACAGAAGAGAATGTGTGAGACGATGTATAAGCGTGAACGAAGCAAGGAGTGTGTGCCAAGACAGAGTTGTATGGCGGTTCGTCCTCTCTGCCTGATGGTTACTTAGTTAGTTAGGGAATGTTTGTTGTTGGTTGTTATATCTGAATTGCAGAACATTGTGGTATAAGACAGTTGTCAACATTCTTCGAAGGATGGGGTGTCCTGAAGAAGAACAAGAAAGAAGCACTTACATTCCTTCACGGCAGGCCAGTCAGCCTTGGGCAGCCGGACGTCCTCATAATCCACATCCGCGTAAGCGAAGATGAATCGGATGGACTCTGCCAACCCCTTCACATTGAAATATGTTAGCTTCATCTTAGAGTCTGCCATTTTGAGTTGGACAACTTTCGAGGTGAATCTGTAATGAAATGTAAAGAGACGGATATTTTTATACATTGTTAAATATTTTATACACACAGCACCTGGAGATCAGCAGGCCTCAAAGTCAGTGGTGTAACTTGGACAGTGCGTAGTGTTGAAAAAATCTATGACCGTTGATTGTGAAAATTCCTCTCAACAATTATTATAACTTTACAATTGGTCAAAATACCATAATAAACAAAAAAATTAAATACACTTAAATCTAATTACTAGTGATTTACAAATAATGATAAACCTTCCTTATTTCTCGCATCTTACAGCTTAACTCATTTCTTAAATCTTACATTGCGTAATGAATAGGATCAATGTCCTCAATATCTACTGAAAACCATATAGTCACTCATAAAATATTTATTTTTCTTTTGTTACTTGTTATATTTACACTGTTCGCATTTTTAGAATCGTTTACTTATAATACTTGAATATTAATGTTTTAAGTACCAACATATTAACTGTCCTCAATCTAATTTCCTTTTCTTTGATTTTAGAAATATGTTATTTTGAAATTATAGGTTTCATCTGAATTTTTATACCCTTGGCTTCTTATAAATTGTTTTTATAATCTGTTGATGTACACATGCACTGTTATACCCATATCTGAATCTTTTTCTCTGATGATTTATGACAACGATCATGATTTTAGATAGTTTTAATTTGTATACATATTATGTATTATTTTCTCTTGTTTGTTAATCTATGAGCATAATTAATTTAGTATGAAGCGCACTTGAGGTGAAATATCACAAAACTGCACTATATAACTTCACTGTTATTATTATTATCAAGAAAGGGACGCTTAGATGGTTTAGGCATGTAGAGCGAATGAACGAAGAAAGGAGTGTGAAAAGAATATATGATGCGAAAGTGAATGGGAGAAGTCAAGGAGACATGGCACGATCAAGTAAATCAAATACTTGAATCGGGTCATGTGAAGAGTCAGAATAGCGGAAGAGTATGTATGAGACGATGTATGAATGTGAATGAAGCAAGGAGTGTGTGCCAAGACAGAGTTGTATGGCGGTCTGTCCTCTCTGCCTACCCCTGCGGAGAAACGGCGTGATGGTTAGTTACATTTCGTCGCCGGAAAGGCAAAAGAACTGAAGTGCCATTTCGGGAAGTTCACACCTGAGCACTTTGAAGTTTTTTTTTGTTTTACAATAAAATACATAAGTCTTCAGTACCTGGTTGGATTTTGAAAAAATAAATTGACTCAGGTAACTCAATGCTCTCAATGAGTTACCTGAAGCGACAAAAGCTAAAAAAAGTCCCAAACTTGTGTCAAGCCTTCTCCTAAATGGTAAATATATATTTTAGATGGCTGAAGGCCACAAAAGTCTTGAGAATCCAATGAGAGTCAAAGTCGTTGATGCAGAATAACAAAAACTGATAAAAACTGCATATTTAATTTTGACCAAAGTGTCGCATAAGCCCTTTTGCCTTTCTGGTGAAGATATAATTTATAATCAAGTAACAATTTACTTAAAACTTATAACAAATTACTTATTTATTAATACCGTCTAATTACACATAACTTGTAAACAAATTTTAAGGCAATGCTCTATTTTTTCAAAAGAATAAAATTACAGTGTCATCGAAAATATGGCATTAAAAAGTTCAAATGCTACGAAATGGATGACCGTCTAGAGCCAGTGAGACTATGGCATCCCCAATCGGGTTATGTTGTGAGGCTGAATGATGGGGAATATGATGGTTGGGAAGTACCTGACTATTCAGATATGTTCACCAAACACGGCTAAAGCCATTTCAAGCAACGTTTCGGTTCTGAATGGGGGTCTTTTACCAGGGCGATACGCAGAGTATCTACCACTCTGATCGATATTGAATGAATAACAATACCAAATATGATTACTTCAAAAAGATAATCCGGTAATAGATAAAGAATCTGAGGTAGTTACGCATTATAATTCTTACACAAATATAATGAAACTATTTGTTTACAAATGTTCGGCCAACAAGCTGTCAGTGGGAATTGTGATCTTAACATCCTCGTGTATACAAAAGGAAGGTGAAGTGATTATAAACAATTCACAGTATCGTTTACTTTGTACATTTTGGGTAAATACGTAACACCGGCCGGCTTTGTCGTAATGTCCAGAAATAACTCGGTTCAAGGCCATATAATCATGTAAATTAAATCCCTCCACATTGTCTCATTCGAACGAATATAACAGACAATACAACCGGAAACTCCATCAAATCCAGTACAAAAAAAAACAGATTTGCATCTAACGAAGAGAACGACCACTGTGAAGTAAACCCCGAAAAAAACATCATAATACTTCGGTTTATTTCTGTAGTTCTCGTCCTCGCCGCCAGAACCGCTAGAGTTACCGTTGGCACATTTGAAGCAGACGTCACCGTTGTAATCACACACATCTGACGGTAGAAAGAATAAAACTCGCTCTATAATCTCATCATTGAATAAGATCTATTCTATTCTAATTTATGTTCAGCACTATTTTTATTGTAATTTAATATTCAAGTAACATTAGAGTTCGTAATGTAGTAGTAAATCTGTTCCTAAATGATGAAATAATCACTTACTTGCTAGAGAAATGAAGGACGCGCCCGCGACAGTACCCGTTTAATTCTTGACTGAAATACGATTTTGTAATTTGAAGATAGTTCATGCGTTGCCTGGTAGCGGATATATTATACACAAAAACCTTACAAATACACAATGCTTTGTCACCATCGAACAGAGGCTCTACGCCGCTGAATAAAAAAGGACATAATTTAGGTAAATAATAAATAAAGGGGTATTTTAAAAACATGACTTCGAACTTTATGTTTTATGTTTAGAGTAAATAGAGTCTAAGACTAAGGCTAGGGTATTTATACATCCATTCATAGCACATGTCGACATAATGTTTTTGTTTGTTGGTACAAACACTTTTTCACAGTATTGTTTTCAACAAAAATATAGCATATAACCTAAAAAACAATTTAGTTGTGTCGAGTTTAGTGGAATATGAAAACATGTGGGCGGAGTCCCCGGAGACGCGGGAGACCAAGATCATCCTTACAGTACATAAAAGCGGTGTGTTATTTTTGTTGTCTCTCTCTCTCTCATGGTGTACGACGTAAAAACCCGGAGAAAGTGATTTATCGCAAGTTTGTATAGGTTGGGTAAAAAGAATTAGCTCTTTCTCCATACATTGTTACTCCAAGGTTTTACGCATATAGTTCTTGAAGGAAGAATATACTGTAGATTATTCCTCCCTCAGAGCAATAATATACAAGAGAGAGCGCTGCTGTAGTCAGCTTTGATGATTTTTGCCGGTTTCATGGGGGCGGAGTCAACGGAGACGCGGGATACGAAAAACATTCTTGCAATACTTTGAAGCGGTGTGATAATTTGGGAAATGTTGCTATCTCTTTCTCTTTCATGGTGTACGACGTAATAACCCGGAGAAAGTGATTTATCCCAAATTTGTAAAGGTTGGGTAAAAATAATTAGCTCTCTCTCCATATATAGTTACTCCAAGATTCCTACTCACTCCTCCGAGAAAAACAACCTTAAAGTTATCTTGTAGCATATAAAAAGACACGTTGTAGAGCTCTCAAAGTGGAAAGCAAAATACACGGTAATTGCAGTACTTTCGATTTAGCGAATTTAGTATACTGTCGAGCGTCTAAACAAATTGCACAAATAAATGCCAAAATGCCCTCGTGTTTGATGAGAAAATGTTTCCATTACACTGCAAACACTAATAAAAGCCAAGAAATAACATTTCATTCGTAAATTCACGCAAGTTACTTATTATTTTGAATAAAACAATTAATTCCACGGATGGAGTAATAATTTGAAAAGTTCTTATTTTGATGTTTTTCATTCGGTTCTTACCTATCCCGTCATTTCGCCATTCGATTTCCTTATTCAACAACCCTGTGTTCGAAAACAAATGACAATTGAAACAGAAGATAGTGTAAAAACGTATTTCGTGTTGGTTCGTTGATATTTTGTTTGGTCGTCGGTTTGTTGTTGTTCTAAAAGTAATATTAAATGAAGTGTGGTGTTTTGTTGTGTTTCGTTGTGTGCAAGAATCAAGAACTCCCACTTCAACTACATGGTTTCCTATTTCCAATGATCTGTGCACATCCATAATTAGACACTTCCATCAAGTAGTATAGTTTATCAGTCCACTATTTTCCGAATGCATCTAAAGATAAAAACACATCGGTGTTTTATCGCAGCTTTGAATTTAACATTTTGGTCCAATCGAGTCTAATATTTTGTTATCTTTTATTGGGATTGGTTTAGTTGTGTTTGTTTTCCTAAAAAACCTTAATCCTGTATTCCATATATCCAGACATTTAGGAATTTGAGGTTAAAAATATCATTATTAAAGTAAAAATACGTATTCACATATATTTCCCGCTTCGCATTGGCTACTTTTGAATTTGAATATTTCGAACATCGCTTTTTATATATTTTTCTCTGGGGATACCAGTAGTAAAAAATATTCATTTTATTATTCGTTATTTGTGTGCATTTTTTGTTTATTAAAATAGACTCTCAAATTTATTTGGCTGGCAACATAAAAATGGCGGCCAACGCGATTGTTAGAAATAAGCTGACTAATTTTGGAATTCGTGATATTTTTTATTGTTTAATGAAGGCGGTAGATTCGGGTAATTTAAATAATAAAAAAATATTTAAAAAATGATTGGAATGAAAGGATTTTGAAAATGTTTAACGTGATTTCGTAGAATCTTACATAGTTTTGGAAAGTGGTAAAAATAAAGATGTTGATTTGAAGGAATTGGAAAATTTTGGAAATTTATTTCGAAATTCAAATTATATTTAAGTTTTTCCACCCAAAGACGATAGTCACTCTGCAAAGATGACACAAAATGGTCTTTGTTTTTCGCTTTGATCTTGGCATCCTGACTTAAAAACTGATTATATCAAATTCATGACTAAATAATTATTCTCAGGTCATATGATAGATGTGACAATTTTTGAAGTGATAATTTGTTGGGTTCTTACCTTCATGTTTTTCATCTTGTTCCCACCTTATCCAACCCTATCATTTTATTCGATTTCCGTTTTCAACAACACTGTGCTCGAAACAAGTGACAATCGAAACAAAAAAGAGTTATGTGAAAAAACGTGTTTCGTGGTGGTTCGTTCGTGTCTCGCTTGGTCATCGGTTTGTTGTTGTTCTTCAAGTAATATAACATTAAGTGTGGTGTTTTATTGTGATTCGTGTTTGTTAATAATACAATGTGTAAGAATAATCAAGAACTTCATCTTCTATTACATCGGTAAGTAAATGGTTTCCCATTTTCCCTTTATTTCCAATCGTCTTTCCACATCCATAATTAGACACTTCCATCAAGTCGTATAGTTTATCATTTTACAGTCCACTATTTTCCTAATTCATCTGAAACTGAAAACACATTCGGTGTTTTATCGCAGCTTCGGATCCAACACATACAGTTCTTCTGTTCTTAGAGGTATTGTAAATAATTCCACCTCAGAGATGCAGTCATAAAGTTCTCTGCTAGCATAGAAGTGGGCATCTTGTTTTATTTTTTGAGAGTTGGGTATCTCAACGCAGATGATGTTACGATCGATGACGTTACAAATGTATAGGCACGTTATTGTCTAAGAATATTTACCCAAAATGTGGCAAGTAACAAACACACTTACGTTTACAGTAAATTCAAACAATAGTCATGTATGACAACTCAGAGCAATAATATATATGGAAAGAGAGCTAAATGTTTTACCCAACCCATACAAATTTACGATACATAACTTTTACCGGGTTTTTACGTCGTAAATCGTGAAAGAGAAAGAGATAAGACAGGTTCTCACACAATATAGCACCGCTTTTAGGTATTTTTTTTATTATTTATTTACGCCCGTTACAGGCTTTTACATACATGTTACATACATTTTTTTAACAATAACCTCATAAGTGCAAAAATGATGTAAAAAAAAAAGAGTATTTAATAGCAGACACAAAAATAATTAATAATATTCAGTAAATAACTGGTTCAAAATATTGTAAAAGAAAAGAAAAAAAAATAATGCTAAGTAACAGGTCTAACTATTTGTTTAGCTCTACCAGATGATAACAACTGTACTGAACTAAACTTATAGTTTGATATTGACGTGTTAAATATATCAGCGAAATCGGAGTATATGTTTCCCAAATGTCGTATTCGTCGCATAGGCGTGTTAAATTGTGAGGTTGAAGCAGAATTGCTACAATAGTACGGTAGGTACTGCCTTGTAACAGTCCTGCTTGGAACATGGAATGAAATCAAGTTTCATAATTCAGGGCTGTCAATCATTGAATTTATAATTTTGTAAAAGCAAATCAAGTCTGTAATTATTCTCCGTTAAGAAAATCTCAATAAATTAAGGTGACAAAGTAAAAAATCGTAATTGATACATTCCCTTAATATGCCCATTCTGAAGTTAATAAATCCTAAGAATTTATTTTGAACTCTTTCTATTGTAAGGGAATGAATAACATAAATTGGTGCCCACACTATGTAAGCATGCTCTCCGTCTCCCGCTTCTCCGGCGACTCCGCCCACTACGTTTTGCTATGTGAGATAACAGGACATAACTTAACGGTTTTTAGGTTATATCCTACTTTTTTTTTAATAACAATACAGTGTAAAAGTGGCCATACAAATAAACTAAAACATTATATGAGCTATGAATGGATGTATAAATACCCAAGCCCTAGCCACGCCCCAGTCAGGCAAAAATCATCAATCCTGACTACACCAGCGCTCCCTCTTGTTATATTATTGCTCTGACTGTGACAAAGAACATTCAACAAAACATAAGACACCATCTTTTGTGTGAGAACCACTGTCAGGTCTCATAAAAAAAAAAACAATAATAATAATGATTGTATAGCACTTAAAGATTCCCGCCACAAACGGATAATTAATTAAATTGTTATGAATTATGACTCATGCTTATGAGATGAGATATTTTGGTATTATTAATTTAGGCTGCCTTGAATTTAAAAACTAAACCCATAACTACATACTCACCAAACACTATCTAACTAACGAATTAATCGAAAAGAATTTAATAGCATTTTAACGACAATTTTTAAATTCAAATTCAAGAAAAGTAATAAAACATGAATAAACTAAACAGTATTGCGTCACAAAATTAGACGAGCAAGGTGAACATTTATATTAAATATAAATATGTTGATACTAGTCTGTCGACACCTTAAAGTAAAAATATACATACGGAGGTACCTTTGCGAAACAGTGTAGTCAGTATTGTTGACTTTATACTGACTCGATAGAAAGAGACAAAGATATGTTAAAGGAAGTTGGATAGCCTATTAGTTACCGCCCACATGGAATTCGGAATTTTTTAACAAATATATTTGAACACATTAAACAAAACAATAACAGTACACCATTAATAGATAGATAAAGTCAAAATATCACACATTCACTAATAACAGAAGGTTTGCCCAAATAATGATGGAAGCTTTTTGTTGATTTTTTTATATCATAAAAAATGTGAAAATTCTAAATTTCGGTCAAAAATATTTAAAACTGTTGAAATACCTCTGAAAAGCGTTGTTTTATAATTTTAATTTGGTCTTGTTTGAACATTCACGCATAGCACATTTCACCATCATGTGCGATTTATTTGTATAGCCACTGCAAGTTTTTTAGTCAACACAAATATAGGAAATAACCTCAAAATCCGTTGACGTAAGTTATACGACTCGATGATGTGAAATTGGCGCGGACGGAGAACATTCTTACATACTTAGAGAAGTGCTGCAATATTATATGAAGACTTTTCTTGTCTCTTTCTCTCTCATGGTATACGACGTAAAAACCCGGAGAAAGTAATTTTTCGCAAATTTGAATTGCTTGGGTAAAAATATTTAGTTATCTCTCCATGTATATTCTTACTTCAGAATACCCACAATCTCTTTCTAATTTTTTTTTAATGAAATAGTTGAAACAACAAACTCTATAACTCATGATATAAAATCATTTTCAAAAAGTTGCGTTGGGCGAGAAATTCCATAGAGAAAAAGTTATACAAATTTCATGTTTCCCGTCTTACACGTCGAGAACTATTTTTTACATAAATACCGCACAAGAGTCTCAACAGCTCCCAACCGTCTAGGGCCAGTGAGACTATGGCATCCACAATTGGGGTATGTTGTGAGGCTGAAGGTAGTAAGGAGTCAAAGGAGATAGGGAGGAGGAAGGTTATGAAGTACCTGGCTATTCAGCTGGTCACCAACCACGGCTAAAGCCATTTTAAGCAACGCTTCAATTTTGAATGGTGGTCTTCCACCAAGGCGATACTTAGAGTATCTGCCACTCATTTTTTTAAAGAAAGACAAACATTCTCAGGTTAACTGTTAAAAAACAAAACCTAAAGTCACAGATGTTCACTATGAGACTCAATAAGCGTCTTTTTCGAACACTAATAGTATACGAGTATATGCCATTGATTTAATGAGTAAAGTGGAATAAAGTTAAAAGATGATATTATTAAAATCATCAACCTGACACTATTTGAAAAACTCCTATTGCCATCATAATAAGCGGAAGATGTTGCTCGAACAATGCTGGAGGACTTAGCTAGCAGAGGAATTGAACCCACGACGCCCGGATGGGAACCCGACGCGTTTGTCCACTCAGCTACTAACCGGTCAAATCAATAGAATTTCTGTTTCATACTTAATACCAATCACGCAGGAAATTGGCATTTTATAATTAGAAAATTTAAACAAAGTAATTTTGAAATATTATTTTTATTTAATAGTTTTGTTACCCCTGTAGAAACGACTTTTTGATTACTCAACGCCTTTTGTAGTTAAATAGGTACATAATTTATTGTCAAGTGATTTAAGCCGAATTCACAGGGTAGTGAAAAATCCGCCGCGTGATTTTGGTGTGCGAGTGGGGCTCGGGTATTCGCAGAGCATTGGGCGTTTTTCAGTCGCGATGTTGGAGGACATAGAGAGGTACCTTTGCGAAACAGTGTAGTCAGGACGGTTGACTTTTTTTACTGACTCGATAGAAAGAGACAAAGATATATTAAAGGATGTTGGATAGCCTATTAGTTACCGCCCACATGGAATTCGGCCATTTTTAATAAACATATTTGAACACATCAAATAAAATATTATCAAAACACCATTAAAATGATTTATAAAGTCAAAATATCGCACAGACACTAATAACAGAAGGTTTGCCTAAATAATGATAGAAGCTTTTTATTGATTTTATGTTTTTATGTCATTAAAAATGTGAGAATTCTAAAGTTCATTCAAAAATACTTTAAGCCGTTGAAATACCTCTGAAAAGTGATGTTTTACATTTTTTTTAGTCTTATTTGAACATTCACGCATAGCACATATCACCATGTTTGATTTATTATCACATGTTTGATTTATTTGTATAACCACTGCAAGTTTCTTGATGAACACAAATATAGGAAATAACCTCAAAATCCGTTGACGTCAGTTATGCGACTCGATGATGTGAAGTTAGCGCGAACGGAGAACATTATTACATATTAAGAGAAGTGCTGCAATATTGTGTGACGACTTTTTTGTGTCTTTCTCTCTCATGGTATACGATGTAAAAATCTGAAGAAAGTGATTTATCGCAAATTTGTATAGGTTAGGTAAAAATATTAACAATATCCAACAAGTTGTCACATATTATTGCTCCGCTTTTTGATGCGTAAGCAAGTTTTCCGTCTCCCGAGTCTCCGGCGACTTCACCCACTACGTTTTGCTATGCGACATAACAGGACTTAACTCAACGGTTTTTCAGGTTATTTCCTATATTTTTGTTGATAACAATACTGTGAAAAAGTGGTAATACAAATAAACAAAAACATTATGCCGACGTATGCTATGAATGGATGTATAAATACCCTAGCCCTGGTCTTAGCCACGCCCAGGTCTTAGCCGAGTCAGGCAAAAATCATCAATACTGATTACAGAAGCGCTCCCTCCTGTATATTATAGCTCTGTGGTTATACACCTTGTTCGTGTATTTTTCCACTCTGTCATACCCCCTTTTTACTTGATTGGCTCGGGAAACAAAGGGGAGGAATCAAATAATATATTATAATGATTTGATTAGAGTAAAGCATTTTAATGTAATTATAGATAACTTAAACCATTTATCTACTTATATCTAAATCTTAACTAGTTGTTATACCATATATGGTTCGTGATCGCTTCTTTATTGTTCAAATGGTCGTTGTTGAAAATAAATCCCACGAATATTTTTCATTAAAACTACCTCCATCGTTCTTTAGTATTTGCTGGCCTTGAAAAGGCTGTAGTTTTCGGTGCAGCTTTTGAATTTTCATCATCTGAGGCCTTCTAAGCCGAGTCTATTTCCAGTTCCTCCTGGTTCCTCCCAGTTCCTCCCAGTTTCTCCCGGTTCTTTCCAGTTCCTCCCAGTTCATTCTTCTTGGGTAGAAAATCGCGCACCTGATAATCCGCCGTCGCATTCGCTTTTGTCTTGAAGTTTATTCACTTTATTCATTCTTTCTAATAATATTTGGAAAATTTGTATAGTGCCGTTTTTGTGAAAAATCACCTCAAGGGCGCTGTGAAAATCTTAATTCCACTTTATATAAACATACAGCAACATATTTACCTGGCAGGTCACTTCTGGCAGGACACGATCACCATATCAACTTAAAATTTAGCTGATGTCTAAAATACTCACCTTTTCTTCAGCAAATCACAAATACAAATAATTGCACATTTTTCATCAGATGATGCTGCAAACAACGTATTAACGCAATCGATAATCATACAAAATCTTGCATCATTTTCATCTCAGTAACGACGGTGTGTTGACCTTGAACTGACCTACAAACTTGGCACTCGGTGAGCTAAGGAAGAACACGAGGATTTTCTGGTATTTACGTGATGAGTACGTAGGTACCCACTTCTAGAAAATGTCATCAAAGCGTGATACAGCATATTTTATAGAATTTTTATACGTGTTGGCTCTCATTAACGTCACGTACCACTTTAGCTCATGCGGTAAATTTATCAATTATACAGAGAGCTGCTGTTAAATTATTGTGTTATCGGTTGTAATTATGTTGTCCGGACTATGCATCTGGATAATACAACTGATAGGGCGCGGTACCTCTGATACGTTTACGCTATTTTATTTATTTCAATCAATAATCATTATGTTAGCTGTTTGGTTGTCGACAACGAAACACTGTTAAACAATTAAAAATGGCGCTGATTTTCGATTTGTGACCTTGTCAAATGTGACACAACCGGGCATCATTTAAAAAAATCGTTTTTGTTGTTAATAATTTTAAAACTTCAATCACGGCGCAAGAGTTTTGTGACAATTTGAAAAAAAAAACCATTGTTTGCATTTAAAATATTAAAAAAACCGCTTTGACGTTGTTCTTTTTCAATACGGATTTCAATTTAAATTTTACCACAGTCATCAGTGAACTGTGAGCGAATCTATTTTAAACCATCTTATCTCTTATCTAATTCTGCATTGATAAATAATTATTTAATTTACTTGGGTATCAATTATACAATAATAATAACGACGTAGTAATCAATTTGAATTAAATTAAATGTAATGTTTAAATTTTGATGACTTCTTTGTCGATTTAGTTGTAAGTATTTAGTACTTTGCTCAGCTTAACCAAAACACTCTGATTTCATTGTTGTCGTAAATAACACGAAAACCTCAAAGGAGCACACTAGGAAAGCAGTGAAAAAAAAACAATGAAGTGTTATTTTAAAATATCTGTATTTTACATTTTTTATTTATTTATTGTCTCATTTCATAAAAGCAAATCATAATGGTGTCTTTAGAAAAAAAACTGTAAAAACAGAAAAAAGTACTATGCTATTATTAAGTAAAATTTACATTCGCATAACCCAGTTGTCTTCGGGTCTGTTCTCGATGTATCTCTTAACACTCTCCTTGCTTCTGATTTTATCCGTGAGGGCGGTCAGATTGGGAAAGGGCTTCAGAGTGCCGGGGAAGAATTGATTCATCAACTCAGACATTGCAAAGAAGTGGATGTCATGCCAGGTCGCCTGCAAACAAGTAAAAGGGTTGATTCAACTACACAACCGAAAAATTCTGCCTGGGGCTTCTAGAAGTCGAAAGCTTTCATGTGAATTGGCTATATCAGGTTTTTATACACATGTCCGTCGAAGGAAACTTATAAACAGCTGCTCGATATTTTTACTTACGCTTTTTTCTCCGTATAAGAACCCGCCGGCTGCAAGCGGCTCTATTTTCGCCAAAAAGAATGCCCTAGCATCGTCAGATTCTTTTTTTGATTCGGGGGTTTTCTTCACTAATGATTCTTTGAATTCTGAAATATGTAAACAGTAGCGAAATTATATAAATATCATGAAATTAGTAAGATACAATCTAGTTACCGGGAACATTCAGACTTTAACGGGTCGTTTATTTTGAACTCTTTACTATTATAGAATCTCTCTTGGCCTAAAGAATTTCAATCAAATAATCAAATGAATCAAATAAAGCAGCCGAATAAAATGTTTTTTTTAAACTTACTCGCATGGACATCCTTAAGGTTGTCTGTGAGGGCTTCAAGAAGGGCATTCGTCATGGGATCTGAAGCGACCAGACCAAATCTTTTCCCCAGATATCTAGCGATGGCCACAGATTGGTTGATGGTCTTGCCATCTACCTCCAGCACTGGCAGCTGGCGGTATTCGTAACCTGTGAAAAAATAAATAATAGGTTTTCTGCAACACTCATAATCCAAACAAAAAAGGATTACTTTTTTAATTTTTATTTGAATACAGCAGAAGAGTCTCAACTGCTCCCAACCGTCTAGGGCCAGTGAGACTATGGGATCCCTAAATAGGGTATGTTGTGAGGCTAAAGGTAGTGGGGAAGGGAAGGAGATTGGGAAGAGGAAGGTTTGTAAGTCCCTGGCTATTCAAATCTGGTGACCAAACACGGCTAAAGCCATTTCAAGCAACGTTTCGATTCTGAATAGTGGTCTTTCACCAGGGCGATACTTAAAGTATCTACCTATCTGGAACGTGCCGCAAATATACTTTTTATTATTTTGATATGAATTAAATGTGTTATGACACATATTAATTACATAAAAGTTATTGATGCTCCCCGGGTTTGAACCCGCGACCTTTGGATTCGTAGTCGAGCGTCTTACCACTCGACCATGGAGGCCGTGCATACTCGTCCTATCAATTTACAATCGGTTCTAAGACATTGCCTGAAATATAAAATTTAAAGAAATTAAGCAATTCTCCCTAATGCATTAAATTGTTTCAATATAATACATTTTTAAAACAGGGTTAACATGGAAATTATTAATTAAAACTAATTAATTTATGAGTTAACGTAAAGGTTACTTCGTATTTTTTTAACATATACTTTTAATTTCAATCAAATATGTAAATAATGCGTTATATACAAAACTGTACAATTATTATAAAAAATGCAGTCTTAACTTTAAACATGAAATCTGAAGAAGTGTGTCGGAAGCAGCTCTTTGGTCTTCTGTTTGGAATTTAAAATAATCTATGGTTGCGTTGTTGAGATGTCTCTCGGTAGTGACCACATTGAAATACCGGTATAAAAGATCCAGCGTTCCTGCGAGACGCTAGTGTGTAACGTATTACAACGGTCATTGTTTCATCAGTAAACACTCACTTTCTTTGAGTGCTGGCCAATCGTCTTGCGCGATCCTTTTATCCTCAAAATCTACGCCAGCATAGGCGAATATGTATCTGATGGACTCCCCTAGTCCCTTTACGGTGAAATATGTCAACTTAAACTTTGAATCCGTCATGTTTACTGCAGTCTGGAAAAACAAATAAACAAATTAACACGTTTCCCACCGTTAATAACAAGATTTGCATGACTGGGCAGGAAATGTATTATTGTAAGAATGTGAGATATACAACTTGAGTCATCCACCCACAAAGTTTGTTTATAGTGGTCTTGGAGGTAAATAACGTAAACGTAGATATCTGGACTTTGTTAAGGCAAACACAGCAGTTTAAGTTATAAGAAACTGGAACTCTCTAATTGTTACCTTATAATCTCCCAACAAGCTTACATATTTATAAATACATTCATACCCAAAAACAAATGTTTAGATTACTAAATCAATGCTTATTTTATTCAATACAAGTACCTAAGGCATAAGTCATATCACTGATTTATAAAGTTGTAGAGGAAATACCCTTAAAGTGCTTTTGCCAGGAGGAAGGATGATTTTAGACTGAATGCTTTGGAAATGAGATCCCTGAGGCGTATGTGCGGTAAAAATATGGATATCCGGAAATAATGCAAGGCTGATTTAAGCGTAAGGAATCAATAAAGGGACGCTTAGAAGGTTTGAGCATGTAGAGAAAATGAGCGAAGAGACGAGTGCGAGAGGAATGTATGACGCGAAAGTGAATGGAGAAAGGAGTCAGGGATGCCCGAGGAAGACATGGCACGATCGAGTGAACCAAATACTTGAGTCGGGCCATGTGAAGAGTCGGAGTAAAGGAGGGGTACGTATGAGACGATATATAAATGTGAATAAAGCAAGGAGTGTGTGTCGAGACAGAGTTGTATGGCAGTCCGTCCTCTCTGCCTGTCCCTGCAGAAACGGCGGGATGGTTAGTTGGTTAATTAATTCACTAGAAGTTTTAATCCATCGGGTAATGCGGTGTATTGTGTAAATGCGTTAGTTAATAATTATTTTTTAAAGTGCCCTTGAAGCGATTTTCCCACGAAAACGGCACTATAAAAGTTATCCATTTATTGTTATAACAAAATTGAAAAGTAATAAATAAATTTATAAGAATCTGTACTAACTTTTGTCTCGAACTCTGACAACAAACTCGAATGGTTGATGGTGCTTGACTGCATTGAAACCAAACTCGTATCTTTTTATAAAGAAATTAGCAAACAAAAAAGCATCAGGTATTTGAAACCATTGGTAGTGTTTATATGGATTCATTATATTCGCTAGAAAACAACGGATAAAAAAATGTTCATAATTTAACGTATTGAGGTAATTATAGACGTAACGTTAGATGAGGTAAGTAGAAAACAGTTAAAATCTTTGGCTACAGATCGAAAGGTCGCAGTTTCGAAACTCTTAAATAAAATTTATTTATTTTTCGTATATTTTCCATAAAAACGCATTAAAAATATTTAAATACCAGTAAATTTATAGGAAAATGCATCGTACAAGGGAACAAGTTTTTCTTTCTTCCATTTGTTTTTATAGCATATTATAATATGATTAAACCTAAACCATATTATTTATGATTAACGGAGTAAGAATATATATAGAGAAAGAGCTATATATTTTTACCCAACCAATACAAACTTGCGAAAAATCACTTTCTCCGGGTTTTTACGTCGTATACCGTGATAGAGAAAGAGACAGGAAAAGTCGTCCCATAATATTGTAACACTTCTAAGTATGTAAGAATGTTACGCTAATTTCACGTCACCGAGTCGCATAACTTACGTCGACGGATTTTCAGGTTATTTCCTATATTTGTGTTAATTAAAAAACTTGCAGTGGTTATACAATTAAATAAAACATGATGGTGATATGTGCTATGCGTGAATGTTCAAATAAGACCAAAAAACAAATTATAAAACATCACTTTTCAGATGTGTTTTAAGAGTTTTGAATATTTTTGACCGAACTTAAGAATTTTCACATTTTTAATGATATAAAGACACAAAATCAAAAAAAAGCTTTTCATCATTGTGTAGGCAAACCTTCTGTTATTAGCATTTGTGTGATATTTTTACTTTATTAATCATTTTACTGGTGTATTGATATTGTTTTGCTTAATGTGTTAAAATATGTTTATTCAAAATTCCGAACTCCATGTGAGCGGTAACTAATAGGCTATCCAACTTCCTCTAACACATCTTTGTCTCTTTCTATCGAGTCAGTATAAAATCAACAATACTGACTACAATGTTTAGCAAAGGTATCTCTCCATATATATTCTAACTCCGAGATTAAAACGTTGTGTTATAATATAACGTCCATACGATCTGGGTTTCTAAAACCACTTGTTTGTGATATCTCTTCGTAAAAATATATCATATCTGATATCGATTATTTTAGGTAAATCATCTGATATTTCGCACACATGTATGCACTTATCTCAGCTTTAAGAAAATACAAATGTTAAAATAGGGCTTGGAAGGTGTGACACTGATGACCCATATTTTGCTTCATTATTTAGAGTGTAGCTTTGAAATCAATCATAAAAGGCATCTTCAAATGTTTCCTATTTTATCATTAATTTCATGATGACTCTCATTAATCTGAAATCAGCAGGGTTAAATCATTGTTAGTCAACTCATCAAACCAATACCCACCGAAAAATAAGTACCATAATTTCCTTAGATTCAGTGAATGTGAGTTATGTGAATAATCGAGTTATGGAAATCGATTGAATTCAATTTGAAATACGAGGCCTTTTCAAAAGAAAAGGTGAATTTGGAATTTCGCGGGCTGTGTACATTCGATTATCGTTTTTTGTTTTTTTTTTGTTATGTTGGTACACATATGTTTATCATATGTTAGCATTATCGGCCATTTTGGATAAGTGGTTTGTTTTTGACAACTGGAAAGGTTAGTCACGTTTTTGTGTGTTCTTCGATTTTTTACTTTTGAAAAAAATGGACGCCCGGAAAAAGTGATTTATCGTAAATTTGTAAAGGTTGGGTAAAAATATTTAGCTCTCTCTCCAAATATATTCTCAAGATTTGGGTTTCATTCTAATTTGGAGTAAAATGTTTTGACTAAAAATCTATTACGTGTTTTCGGAGTGTTATAGACTAATAATTCTTTTGAATAAAATTCCATGTAATTTTTAAATTTTGATAACTAAGTATCATATGTAGTATTTTACTCAGTTAAATCAAACAAGTCTGATTTTATTATTGTCGTTAATAACGCGAAAACTTCAAAGAAATAAGTAATTATGCTGTCCGGGCTTTGAATCTGGATAATACAAGCGGTAGAGCGGTACCTCTGATACGTTTTTACTATTTAATTTATTTTAACACAATCATTATGTTAGCTGTCTGTTTGTCGACACTGAAATTCCAGTAGAGGACGATTCGAATGTAAAAAAAATAAAAATGGCGCTGATTTTCGATTTGTGACCTTGTCAAACGTGACACAACCGGCTATCATTAAAAAAAAAAGTTTTTGTTGATATTTTTGTCTTTAATCACGGCGCTAAAGTTTTGTGACAATTTGAAAAATAAATGCATTCAAAATCAAAAAGATTTCTTTACTGGCGTTGTTGTTTTTTAATTTTTCGATTGCCAGTGGATTGTAAGCCTTTTTTATTATCTAATATCTTATCTAATTTTGCATAGGTACATACTTATCTAATTTACTTGGGAATACATTTAAAATTATAACAACGACGTAAAGATTCATTTGAAGAAAATTTTATGTTATGTTTAATTTTTAATATAACATCTTTGCCGATTTGGTTGTAAGTATGTAGTAAACGTTAATTGCTAACTAAAATTTGTACATATTAACGACATATGAATGACGGATCAATTCAAACAGACGAACAGTGACGGGTTTCCCTGTGCCCTGTGGAACGACTCAAAACAACACGGCTGCGTCTGTTTAGATCGAAGAGGCGGCACAACAAGCGTGGCGCGTTGTGCACATACCGGTCACATGTCCATCAACGCGCGACGCGTAGTATCAGCAATGAACGTGTTAAAACAAACAATTTTGATTTTATGCTGTCGTAAACAAAACGAAAACCTCAAAGGAATACACTAGGAAAGTGGTGAAGAAAAAAACAATGAAGTGTTATTTTAAAATATCTGTATTTTACAATTTTTTTAAATTTACTGTCTCATCTCATAAAAACATATCGTAATAGTGTACTCAGAAAAAAAACTGTAAAAACAGAAAAAAAGAACTATGCTATCATTAAGTGAAAATTTACATGCGCATAACCCAGTTGTCTTCGGGTCTGTTCTCGATGTATCTCTTAACACTCTCCTTGCTTCTGATTTTATCCGTGAGGGCGGTCAGATTGGGGTAGGGCTTCAGAGTGCCAGGGAAGTATTGGTTAATCAGCTCAGCCATTGCGAAAAAGTGGATGTCATTCCAGGTGGCCTGAAAACAAGCAATAGGGTGATTTAACTGCACAACTGATTTTTTTTGCCTGGGGCATCTGGAAATCAAAAGGTTTCATGTAAATTGGCTATATCAGGTTTTTATACACATCTCCGTCGGTTCACACATTCAGTGCAAGGAAACTTATGAACATGTTTACTTACTTTCTTTTCTCCATACAAGAACCCACCGGCTGCAAGAGGCTCTATTTTCGCAAAGAAGAATGCCATAGCATCCTCAGCTTCTTTCTTCGATTCGGGTGTTTTCTTCTGCATTGATTCTTTCAATTCTAAAATATATAAATTGATAGCACATATTAGCAAAATTATATAACTATCACGAAATTAGTAAAACACATTTTGGAATGTCTCTTGGCCAATAAATGAATCAAATGATTCAAATAAATAAAATGATTCAAATAAATAAAATGAATCAAATGAAACAAATGAATCAAATGAATCAAATGAATCAGATGAATCAGATGAATCAGACGAATCAGACAAATCAGATGAATCAGATGAACCAGATAATTCAGATGAATCAGATGAGTAAGATGAGTCAAATAAGGGAGATGAGTCAGATGAGTCGGATGAACCAGATGAACCAGATGAATCAGATGAATCAGATGAATCAGATGAATCAGATGAATCAGATGAATCAGATGAATCAGATGAATCAGATGAATCAGATGAATCAGATGAATCAGATGAATCAGATGAATCAGATGAATCAGATGAATCAGATGAATCAGATGAATCAGATGAATCAGATGAATCAGATGAATCAGATGAATCAGATGAATGATATGAATCAGATGAATTAAATTAATCACATGAATAAATACATCGGTTGAATTAATTGAGAACCTAAGAAAATGAACCCAAGGAATCGTATTAATCAAACTTATTTATCAAGTTTGTAAGAAACACTAATGATGGTAGTAGGAGTTTTTCAAATATTGTCAGGTTGTCGTAACCCAACAACTTAAAAAAAAAACATTAAATTAATCAAATCAAGCAAATGAATCGATTGAAACAACTAAATAGATTTTCTTATTTATCAAGGTACGAGTATAATAATTGTGCGTCAAAGCTAAGTCAACCGAGTAAACATTAAAATTTTATATAAATATTCTTGTATCAGCACTGTTGGTTAAATTTGTTTTAGTGTGATAAACAACTTATTTAAGTAAGAATATAACCTCACTTCATATTTGCACACTTTTTTTCTTCAAAACACCTTTGTTAAACTTTTCCTTATTATGTATTTTTGCGGTGAAACAAGTAAATAATAATCTTATCTTAATAAGAGGTTGTATTGATATTTCTATGCAGACGCACAGCATTCCTAGCAACACACATCAATTCTATGAAATAATTTAAGCAGTTTAATATGCTTGTCCAGGTGACCAAGAAAGATATTTCAAACTTACTTGCTTGGACATCCTTAAGGTTGTCTGTGAGGGCTTCAAGAAGGGCATTTGTAAAGGGATCTGAAGCGACCATTCCAAATCTATTCCCTAGATATCTCGCGATGGCCACAGATTGGTTGAGGGTCTTGCCATCAACCTCCAGCACTGGCAACTGACGGTATTCGTAACCTGTCAAAACATAAATAATTAGCTTGAAGTTTTTTAAAGATGGCAAAAGAATTTATAGTTGAGCTGTTGAGATTTTCCCGGTCTATTGAAATACCCAGCACTATTGAAATACCGGTAGAAAAGACCCAGCGTTCCCAACAAACGTCAGTGTATAGCGAATCATAATAGTTAATATTTCATCAGTAAACACTCACTTTCTTTAAGCGCTGGCCAATCGTCTTGCGCGATCCTTTTATCTTCGAAATCTACGTCAGCATAGGCGAATATGTATCTGATGGACTCTCCCAGTCCCTTCAGGGTGAAATATGTCAACTTGAACTTTGAATCCGTCATGTTCACTACAGTCTGGAAGAATAAATGAACAAATCAACACGTTGTGCCACCGTTAATGACAAAATTAGAATAACTAGGACGGTACTGCTGAGCAGGATATGTGGTAAGGAAGTGAGATGTAAGACTTGAGTCAACTACCAGCTTGCTTGCTTAAGCGATGATATTGATCATGGGCGCTTCACATAGGTTACTAATAAACAAACCAAAATACTTAAACTGAAAGATTTAAAAACCTTTTCCACTTGGGGCAGGTCATTTCAAGAATGTGGACCTAGTTCCTTATATTAGCTTTAATGATGCAAGTAAATGCAAAGACATGGTAATTTAACACTGAGTTAACGGGCATTTAATATACCTATTTCCATGGGCACTCGTCAAATTGACGGATATTAACAAACACTGATTAATTGAGTGTTTTATTTAACTGAAATTAGACTCCGCACACTGACTACAACTCTATAACTGAAGTTAAATTTATTTACTTGCACTTATGCAGCCGTATGGTCAATTTCGCCAGATTTCCACTCTCAAAGAGACCTTTTTTACTGCCCCATAAATCATAATGCGCCGAATGTGTTACGCAATGAACGCGCATTTGTAATTTGGGTTGGAAGCAAACTATTCTTCACACCGATGACATTCTTTCTTCATTGCCTCACACAAATTATTACACTATGATTATTTTGTTTTAGAAGTAATAATATCACAAATGGGACAAATTCAAAAGCGTTATAAAACCAAATCCGTCAATTCGACGGGTGTTCGTAGATATAGGTATGTAGTGACTTGATTAAAAAAAAATAAGAAGCTTTCGAAAATAAAAATAAAGTAAATATATTTACACTGTTCAATTATAAAAAGTCGTAAAAAAAAAACCTGTCTGTTTAGTAAAATTTTCAAGGCAAATCGGAAATCCGTCAATTTGAAGGGTGCCATAAAGCTAGTGCTAAATAAATCATTTTTAAAATGTTTTACGCACGCTTGTTATTTTAAATTCAGATTTGGTTAATTCTTGGCATATTAATTAAACCCGGTTTAAAGAAGTTTTAGTTATATTATGATGCCTTTTAATCTCACAACAAGTTTTCATATTTTTGAATACATTGATACGCAAAAACAAATGCTTATATTACTAATTCAACACACGTTATTTTCAATACAAGTAGCTAAAGCATTATACAATTGAAAAATGATAAATTAATTTATAAAAATCTGTACTCACTTTTGTCTCTCTGTATGTTCTGACAACCAACTCGAATGATTGAAGGTGCTTGACTGAATTGAAACCACTTCCGTATTTATTTATAAAGCATTCGGCAAAAAACCGGATCGGGTATTTAAAACCATTGGTTGTATTTTTATGAATTATGTTCGCTTGAAAACAACAGCTAAAAAAATTGATCACAATTTAACGTATTGAGGTAATTATGTACGTAACGTTAGGCGAGATTCGTAGAAAAGCAGTTAAAATCCTTGACTACGAATCGAGAGTTCGCAGGTTCGAAACCCAGCAAGCTCAAATAAATTTTATGAAAAACAAACAAAATTACAAAAAACTTTAAAAATTATTTTAATACCGGTAAACTTTTAGGAAAATGCATGCAACAAGTTTTTTCAACAGGTCTTTTTTCCTAGACAATACACATACAAATATCAAAGTGAAATGTAATCTGGAATTTTGTCGCATATATCTAACGGGAAATCTACAAAATACATTACCCTGATGTGCACCTATTATAATCTATCTTTAGACATTTTACCAAACCAGCAATATAAATATACATTCTGTAAAAAAACATTAACCAAAAAGAAACGGGAAAATCAAAGAGTAAATTAAAAAAAAACAACTGTTAAAAATAAAGCTGACAACTATAGATATTGTATCAAATTTAAAAAAAATCCACAGAAGAATCTAATGCATCTCTGTGTAACCCGTCTCCCGGAAAGTAATAAAACTACCCGAATGAATTTTTGAATGTTATTGTAAAGCCGCCTCTGTCAGCAATAAAACTAAACCCAAAGTCACTGTTGTTCACTATGAGACTCAATAAGCGTCCATTCCGGACACTAATAGTAAATATGTCATAAATTTACTTCAAATTGTACCAGTCTGAAGGTGCTCGCCAGAAGGTGAAACCGGTCAGTTCTTAAATAAAAAATAGTAGAATAAAGTAAAAAAAATGGTTTTATTAAAATCATTAAAACGGAGTTTCACCACAAATGAACAGGTTTAAAATTAGAAATATTCATTTAATTGTTTATCGTATTATCTACTCTGCATATTATAAAATGATTAAAACGTTGTGTAATGATATGACATCGATACAATCTGTGTTTCTGAAACCACTGGTTGGTGATATCTCTTCGTAATAATATATCCTATCTGAGATATCTATTAATTTACGTAAATGATTAGATATTAGACACATATTTGTACACTTATCTCAGTATAAAGAACATAAAAATGTCAAAATTTGCTTGGAAGAAGGTGTGATACTGATGAATCATATTTCGATTTATTAGAATTTTAGAGTTTAGCTTTGAACTCCTTCTAAGAAATCTTCAAATGTTTCCTTTTTTGTCGTTTCATGATGACTTGCATTAAAATCATCAAGGTTACATCATTGTTAGTCAACTCAATTAACCTAATACCCACCAAAAATAAGTACCATATATTTTTTAGATTAAGTGTATGTGAGTTCTGTGAATTATCGAGATTTAAAAAATCGAATGAATTTATTTCGAAATTATTTGTATCAAATTTTGAAAACGATTTATTTAATCTAAATTAAATTATGTTTTAAATTAATTCGAAACGTAAACAAATGAATTAACGCAGGCAGACCTGTGAAAAAACACGAGATATTGTAATTAAGAAAATATAATATTTTCGTTTCTTTTATTATAAAAACAGAAGTTCTAATCAAAATAAGTGTATTTGTCCCTCATCTAGTGTCAACTTTGGTGAGAGGTGCATTCATGAGGAGTATATGTGAGGAGTGTGATGTATACATCTTTATTCAACCCTGAAGAGGGTTTAGATTGAGCTGAAGCCGGTTGGTTTATGCATTCAATAAAGTGGTCTTAAAACAAAGTTACTTTTATTTCTAATTTAATTATGTCTTACCACAAAGTGAGTGCTTCATGTCAAAGTTCAAAATTAATGTATTTGTCCCTCATCCTGTGGTAAGAGATCGCACTTCTAGGAAAAATTTGTTCAGTGTTATTCATAACGATAGGACAGTGTCAAAGTATTATATTTCCTTACGAATACTTCTCGACTAGTCTAGTCATGTTTCATAAATATCGTATTGTAGAAATTGTGAAAAGTGTCAGGGAATATTTCTCCCTCTTACTGTGTCAACTGTGGTTAGAGGTGCATTATACATGTTTATATACAAGGTTAAAGCGAGGTTTTGTAGACTGTGTTTTTATGCTTATGGCAATCTTTTATTTATGCCCTCTCACTAAGGTTAGAAAGGGTGTAAGATGAAATTTGGACGGAGATTAAGGGGGTCCGTACTGGTGGTCCAGCGGCTATGGTTTGAGATGGAAGATTCGGGTTTGATTCTAATTTGGAGTAAAATTTTTGATTAAATCTATTATGTGTTTTCTGAGTGTTATCGGTTAGTAATTCTTTTGAAGAAAATTCCATGTAATGTTTAGATTTTGATATTACTTCTTTGTGGATTGAGCTGTCAGTATATAGTATTTTGATCAGTTAAACGAAACAACTCTGTCGTAAATAACATGAAAAACTCAAAGGATTGAGAAAAATAGTGAAATAAAACAATGATGTGTAAATTAAGAAAACGTGTATTCTAAAATATGTTTTTACATTGAATGCCTTATCTCACATACCACAAAAGCATCTTGAGAGAAAAATGTAGATAGAATCAATGACGTTATATATATAGGACACGTTATAGCCTTAGAATATTAACACAAAATGTGGCAAGCAAAACACACACGTTACCAGTAAATTCATCGTTCAAATATCAGTCATGTATGACAAAGATAGACATTCAAAGAATATATGTGTATGCACGAAACAGATCCGAAGTTCGGACCGCGTTCCATACTTGCTTGAAACGACCTCAAGCGACGAGTGACCGTTTAGTACTAAATCGGCTCAAACACCGGTCACACCAACTGGCGTAATTATTGCATGCCACTTTGAGAGCGCTACAACGTGTCTATAATATATGTAACGTCATTGGAAAAAATGATAAAAAAGTACGATGCTATTATTTTGTAAAAGTTACGGTCGCATAATCCAGTTGTCTTCGGGTCTGTTCTCGATGTATCTCTTAACACTCTCCTTGCTTCTGATTTTATCCGTGAGGGCGTTCAGATTAGGGAAGGGCTCCAAAGTGCCAGGGAAGTATTGGTTCATCAGCTCAGAGACTGCGAAAAAGTGTATGTCATTCCAGGTGGCCTAAAAACAAGCAAAGGGGTTGATTGAACTACACAACTGAAAAATTCAGCCTAGGAAAACTTCTGGAAGTCAAAAGGTTTCATGTGAATTGGCTATATCAGGTTTTTATAAACATCTCCGTCGGTTCACACATTCAGTGCAACGAAACTTATGAACATGTGTACTTACTTCCTTTTCTCCGTACAAGAATCCACCGGCTGCAAGCGGCTCTATTTTCGCCAATAAGAATGCCATAGCATCGTCAGCTTCTTTCTTCGATTCGGGTGTTTTTTTTAGCATTGATTCTTTCATTTCTGAAATATGTAAATTCCATTGGTACGTATTAGCAAAATTATATAAGATTATGTAAATTAATCAAATGACTCAAACGAATCGAATGATTCAAATGAATCAAATGGATCAAACGAATCAAATTAATAAATGAATTAAATGAATCAAATGAATCAAATGAATCAAATGAATCAAATGAATTAAATTAATCAAATAAATCAAATGAATCAAATGAATCAAATGAATCAAATGAATTAAATGAATCAAATTAATCAAATGAATCATATGAATCAAATGAATTAAGTGATTCGAATGAATCAAATGATGCAAAATAATTAAACAAATCAGAGGAATCAATTGTTTTAAAAGAATCGACTAAAAAAAACTACTTTAACCTGAAAACCTAAATCGATTTTATTATTTATCCAGGCTTAATAATTGTACGTTAAAGCTAAGCCAACCGAGTAAACATTAAACATGCTAACTAACCATCACACCGTTTCGCCGCAGGGGTAGGCAGTGAGGACGGATTGCCATATAACTCTGTCTTGGCACACACTCTTTGCTTCATTCACATTTATGCATCGTCTCATACATACTCTTTTGTTATTCTGACTCTTCACATGACCCGATTCAAGTATTTGATTTAGTTGATCGTGCCGTATCTTTCTCGGGCGTCCTCGACCGCTTCTTCCATTCACTTTCGCACCACATATTTTTTCACGCTGTTTTCTTCGTTCATTCGCTCTACATGCCCAAAACATCTAAGCGTCCTTTATTTGATCCTATTCATTACGCTCACATCAACCTTGCATTTTTTCCGGATGTCCACATTTTTAATACGGTCATACATGGTTTTACCGCACATACGTCTCAGGGGTCTCATTTCCACAGCATTCAGTCTACTTTCATCCTTCCTCTGTCAGTTCCATGCCTCGCTGCCATACATCAGGGTTGGTATAAGCACTCCACTGTGGACTGCTAGCTTCGCTTCTTTGAACAGTTTCTTATTTGCGCCAACAGCGTTCAGTCCTTTATTAATGGAGTTTCCTCACATTAAACAAGCATTTTATATAAATATTGTTGTTTCAGCGCTGTTGCTTAAATTTATTTTTGTATACAAAAAACTTGTGATGAACAACTTATTTAAGTAAGGATATAACTTTACTTCATATTTGCACACTTTTTTTGACACCATTATTAAACTTTTCCATTTTATGTATTTTTGCGGTGAAACAGGCAAATAAGAATCTTATCTCAATAAGATGTTAAATTGATATTTCTACTATGCAAACATACAGCATTCTTAGCAGCAAATATCAATTCCATGATATGATATAAAAAAATTAAATGTTTACATGTATGTAAAAGCCTGTAACGGGCGTAAATAAATAAATAAATAAATAAATAATTTGGGCAGTTTAATATACTTGTCCAGGTGACCAAAAAAAATATTTCACACTTACTTGCTTGGAGATCCTTAAGGTTGTCTGAGAGGGCTTCAAGAAGAGCATTTGTAAAGGGATCTGAAGCGACCATTCCAAATCTATTCCCCAGATATCTAGCGATGGCCAGAGATTGGTTGAGGGTTTTGCCATCTACCTCCAGCACTGGTAACTGACGGTATTCGTAACCTAATAAAATAAATAATTAAAAGTTGGCAAAAGAATCTACAGTTGAGCTGTTGAGATTCTCCCGGTCTTTGAGTAAGAATATATAAGAAGATATAGATATAATTTTTTATTTAACCTATTCAGATTTGCGATATATCACTTTATCCGGATTTTCACGCCGTATACCATGAGAGAGAAAGAAACATGAAAAGTCGTCACATAATATAGTAGCACTCCTAAGTTTGTACGAATTTTCTCCGTCCGCGCTAACTTCACATCATCGAGTCGCATAACTTACGTCAACGGATTTTGAGTTTATTTCCTATATTTTTGTTAATTAAAAAAATTGCAGTAGTTATACAAATAAATCTAACATGATGGTGATATGTGCTGTACGTGAATGTTCATATAAGACCAAACAAAGATTATAAAACATCTTTTTTCAGAGGTATTTCAACAGTTTTAAATATTTTTGACGGAACTTCAGAATTTTCACTTTTTTAATGAATATAAAGACATAAAATCATCAAAAAGCATCCATCATTAATTAGGCCAACCTTCTGTTATTAGTGTTTGTGTGATATTTTGACTTTGTAAATTATTTTACTGGTGTATATTTTGTTTTGTTTAATGTGTTCAAATATATTTATTTAAAATGTCCGAATTCCATGTGGGCGGTAACTAACAGGCCATCCAAATAATTTAATATTTCTTTGTCTCTTTCTATCGAGTCACTATCAAGTCAACAATCCTGGCTTCACTGTTTCGCAAAGGTACCTTTCCGTGTCCTCGAAGCTTCCGGTAGTGCTCCCGTGCTGAAAGGCACCACATTGAAATACCGGTAGAAAAGACCGAGCGTTCCCAACACACGTCAGTTTTTAGCGTGGTAAAACGGTTATCGTTTGGTTAGTAAACACTCACTTCCTTTAAGTGCTGGACAATCGTCTTGCGCGATCCTTTTATCCTCAAAATCTACGCCAGCGTAGACGAACAGGAGCCTGATGGGCTCTGCAACCCCCTTCAGGGTGAAATAAGTCAACTTAAATTTTGAATCCGTCATGTTCACTGCAGTCTGGAAGAATAAATAAAAAAATTAACACGTTGTTTTACCGCCAATGACAAGATTTGCATAACTAGGGCGGTACCGCTCAGCAGGCTATGTATTTATTTATTTTATATTTGCAAAAATAGTTTTACACCAAAACATTCCAAAAAACACAAAAAATGATAATCACAATTACACAAAGCTTAAGGTAAAAAGAAGTTTAAAAACAAACAAAAAAACAGTTTTCAAGAAGTACAAAATATAGTTAGAACTTAATAGCTAGTTCTTGCTTAAACTTGTTGTAGCTCGTGTGAAAAATACCCAAATTTCCTGCGAGGCAGTTGATTAACCTAGTTAGTCTTCCCGGGGGTATCACCATTTATAAGTTAGTTCTGCACCTGGGAAGAAACAGAAGCCTGTGTTGGCGGCCTCGCGTGAAATTATCAGGGACATAAAATCCAATTTCCGCCAGGATGTCAGGTATTAATAATACACCGTTCAGAACTTTATGAGCAAAATGCAGTAAGGCTATATCCCTCCTCTAACTAAGGCTGCAGATACCCAGCGATCCCGAGATAAACGCTGTTGGAAACAGCCATGGATGAAAACCAAACTCTCTCGTAGTAAGGGAGTGAGATGTACGACTCGAGTAAGCTGCCAACTTACTTGCTTAAACATTGATATTGATCAAGATCGCTTTAAATAGATAACTAAACTTTTTCTGAGTTACTAATAAACAAAACAAAAAACATGCAGAGAAAGATTCAAAAACCTTTTTATACTTAGCATACGGCAGGTAATTTCAAGAATGTGGACCTTATGCCTTATATTAGTTTAAATGATGGAAGTAAATAGAAAAAAAATGGTAATTTAAATGAATCGTTTTTACCTCAGAGCAATAATATACAAGAGAGAGCGCTGTTGAGAGAGCTGTAGTCAGTTTGTAAGAGATTTTCCGGACTAGGCTAGACCTGAGCGTGGCTACAAGGGCTAGGGTATTTATTCATCTATTCATAGCACATGCCGATGTACTGTTTTCGTTTATTCTTATAACCACTTTTCCACAGTATTTAAAAAAAATATACAAAACATGTAACCTAATAAACCGTTGAGCTATCTCAATTTATTTCGCGTGTCGTAACGTGTGGGTGGAGACACGAAGAACATTATAAAAATACTTTAAAGCGGTGTGATAATTCGGTAAAAATATGTCTCTTTCTTTCTCTGGGTGTACCACGTAATAACCCAGATAAAGTGATTTATCCAACATCTTTATAGGTTGAATAAAAAGAATTAGCTCTCTCTCCATATATTGTTACTTCAAGGTTTTTACAATGTTTAACAAAGTCTCAGTTTTATTACTTGGAGTAACAATATATGGAGAGAGAGCTGATTCTTTTTACCCAACCAAAACAATTTTGGGATAAATCACTTTCTTCGGGTTTTTACGTCGTACACCACGAGAAAGAAAGAGACAACAAAGTTTCCCAAATTATCACCCCGCTTTAAATTATTGTTTGAATGTTCTTCGTGTCCCGCGTCTCCGTTGACTCCGCCCACACGTTTTGATATGCGACATAAATTGACATGACTCAACGGTTTTTTAGGTTATATGCTATATTTTTGCTTATAACAATATTGTGAAAAAGTGGTTGTACGAATAAACAAAAACATTATGTCGACATGTGCTATGAATGAATGTATAAATACCCTAGCCCTAGTTTTAACAACGCCCAGGTCTAGCCAAGTCCAGCAAAACTCATAAAAACGGACTACAGCAGCGTTTCCTTTTGTATATTATTGATCTGAGTCTTCTTATAATACCTTATAATTTCACAACAAGTATTCATATTAGTGAATACTTGTTGTGAAATATACGCAAAAACAAATGTTTATATTGTTAATTCAACACACGTTATTTTCAATACAAGTACCTAAAGCATTATACAATTGAAAAATGATAATTAATCTATAAAAATCTGTACTCACTTTTGTCTCGCTGTGCGTTGTCAACTCTGACAACGTATTCGAATGGTTGAAGGTACTTGAATGAATTGAAACCACACCCGTACCTATTTATAAAGCACTTGGCAAAAAAACGGATCAGGTCTTTAGAACCATCGGTTGTATTTTTATGAATTATATTTTTTTTACGTAAAGAGACTCAACTGCTCCCAACCGTCTAGAGCTATTAAGGCATCCCCTATAGGGGTATGTTGTGAGACTGAAGGTAGTGGGGAGAGGAAGGAGGTGAGGAAGGGGAAGGTTGGAAATTACCTGGCTATTCAGATCTGGTTGCCAAACACGGCTAAAGGCATGTCAAGCAACGTTTCAATCCTGAACGGTGGTCTTTCACCAGGGCGACACTTAAAGTATCTACCACTCTGTAACGTGGCGCAAATACACCATATTTTATTTTACAGCAATTTAATATGTTGTGACACATATCAATTAAATAACATTTGTTTGCGCAGACCGGGTTCTAACCCGCGACCTCTGGATTCGTAGTCGAGCGTCTTACCACTCGACCATGCAGGCCGTTCGAATAAAATAATGTTCCCAATTTAACGTATAGATGTAGTTATAGACAGTTAAAATCCTTGGCTACGGATCGAAAGGTCGCAGTTTAGAAACTCAGCGTGCTGCGTTTTATTTGTTTTTCGTGTGTATTCTTTAGAAAAACGCATAAAAATATTTGAAAACCTGTAAACTGTAATTTTTGTATTCTAATTGCATTCTGAACAAGTATTTTTAGATGTTATTTTAATAGTATTTATATTATCTACTCTGCCATAACTATTGTAAAGTGCAGCAATTTTTGTGTTTTTTTGGATATCTTAATTTTGTATTGTACATCTGTAAGAACGTTACATTTCTGAATAGAAATCGTATTCAAATTATACATACCATTGCAAATTGAAATATAAATTTACTTGTTTCCGATTTTTTTTAAATTTATTCTTATAACATTTTACAACATAATCAAAATGTTGTGTTATGATATGGCGTAGATACGATATGGATTTATTAAACCACTGGTTTGTGATATCTCTTTCTAAACTATGAATTTAAGTAGGTAATTAGATATTACGCACTTATTTGTTATTATCAATTTAATGTACATAAAATGTTAAAATTGGGTTCCAAAAGTGTGACACTGATAAATCATGTTTAGATTTATTAGAATTGTAGAGTTAAGCTTTGAATTCAATCTTAAAAGAATCTTCAAATCATTCCTATTTTACCGTTTCATGATGACTCTCATTAATCCGAAATTAGCAGAGTTAAATCATTGCTAGCCAGCTCACTCAACTAACACTTCCAAAAATAAGTATCATATTTTTTTGTGGATTAAGTGTACGAGGCCTGTTCAAAAGAAAAGGTGAATTTTGAATTTACGCGGGCTGTGTACATTCGATTATAGATTTTTTTGTTTATGTTATGTTGGTACACATATGTTTATCATATGTAAGCATAATCAGCCATTTTGGATTAATGGTTTGTTTTTGACAACTGAAAAGGTTAGTCACGTTTCTGTGTGTTCTTCGATTTTTTACTTTTGAAAAAAAAGGATCAAAGAATAAAATCCATGATTCGTTTCATCATCATCAGGGTAATATCATTGTTAGTTAACTCAATTAACTAATACCCACCAAAAATAAGTACCATATGTTTTTTAGATTAATTGCATGTGAGTTCTGTGAATAATCAAGATTTAAAAATCGATTGAATTTAATTGGAAATGGTTTGTACACAATTTTGAAAGCGATTTATTTAATCTAAATTACATTACGTTTTAAATTAATTTGAAACGAAAACAACAAATATTATGAAGACCTGAAGATGAAAAATCGCAGGATATTTTAATAAACAAAATGAATAATTTTTCTTAGTTATATTATAATAAGGGATGTTCTAGTAAAATTGGTGTATTTGTCCCTCATCCTGTGCCAACTATGGTTAAAGGTGCATTCATGAGGATATCATCTTTTCTACCCTTGGGCTGCCTTTTGATACTGCAGGGCTTTAACTGTGTATATGTTTATATATAAGTAGTTAAAACGAGGTTTGTGGCCTGTGTTTTTTATGCTTATGGCAATCTTTTATTTAAGCCCTCTCACCAAGATTATAAAGGGTATAAGATGGAATTTTGACGGAGATGAAGGGGGTCCATTCTGAGAGTCCAGCGGCTAGAGTTAGAGATGGAAGATTCGGGTTTGATTCTAATTTGGAGTTAAATGTTTTGACTAAATTTATTATGTGTTTTCGGAGTGTTTTTTTGAACAATATTGTTCCATGTAATGTTTAAATTATGATATTACTTCCTTATGGATTTAGTTGTCAGCATGTATTACTTTACCCAAATAAAAGAAACAACTCTGATTTTATTGCTGTCGTAAATAACACGAAAACCTCAAAGGAATAAGAAAATCAGTGAAATAAAACAGTGATGTGTTATTCAACAATACCATGACATTGAATGCCTTATCTCACATATCATAAAGGCATCCTTTGAAAAAAAATAATTAAAAGTACGATGTAATTATTTTGTAAAAGTTTCTGTCGCATAATCCAGTTGTCTTCGGGTCTGTTCTCGATGTATCTCTTCAAACACTCCTTGCTCTTATTTTATTTTCCTTATAGATTAGGAAAACCTTGGAGTGACACTAGTGATAATATATTAATTTTGGAATAAATCACTCTCTCCGGGTTTTTACGCCGTACACCATGAGAAAGAAAGAGACAAGACATTTTCCCAAATTATCACACCGCTTTGAAGTATTGTAAGAGTGTTCTTCGTGTCCCGCGTCTCCGTTGACTTCGCCCACACGTTTTGATATGCGACATAAACTGACATAACTCAACGGTTTTTTATGTTAAATGCTATATTTTTGTTTATAACAATACTGTGAAAATGTGGTTAAACGAATAAACAAAAACATTGTATCGAAATATGCTATGAATGGATGTATAAATACTCTAACTCTAGTCCTAGCTACGTCCAGGTCTAGCCGAGTCTACAAAAACTGACTACAGCAGCGCTCTTTCTTGTATATTATTGCTGAGAGGAAAACGCTTTAGAGTACCAGGACAGTATTCGTCCATCATCTCAGAGAGTTAAAATGATTATTTAAATACGTCATATAACAAACAGTCTGTGTAATGTCACTGTGGTCGTTCAATCTGTATATGGATATATACCATATACAGATTGAACTCTTGACTTACTATATGCATGCAACAATTGAAAGGTGTGGGCTTGGGCGCGAAAATGAACAATCTGAAAATTTGTTGCCTTATGTATACTGATTATGCGGTGCTGATTTCTGGCAGTATGGAGTATGTACAGTTTCTCGTGTCTAGGATGAACCAAGTATGTATGCAGATTGAGTTGATGATGAATGTAAGTAAGTCCAAAGTCATGGTGTTTGAAAGAGAGAGAACGAGAACAGCATGCAATATAGTAAGGAATCCCTCTTGATGGCGTTTTGCAAGAATGAGGCCTAATATCCTCCATTAATATTTTGTATTATTTCAATTTTTAATTTTATTTTCTTATGAATTTTTTTTATATTTTTTTTATATTATTATTGCGTGTATTACAAATTTTATGTTAATATTATTATTACTGTGTATTAATATCAATTATGGAAGGTATTGCATTGCACTACTCCTGGAATAAAACTTTATTATTATAGTTATTATTATAGTTGTGAATGATGAATACTTGAAGCGAGTGGATGAGTTTGTGTATTTAGGAAGTATGTTTACGAGAGACGGAAAGGCTGATAAGGATATTGAAATTAGGGTGAATGCAGGAAACTACATTAATGGAGGACTGAACGCTGTTGGCGAAAATAAAAATGAAATTGTCCACAGAAGCGAAGCTAGCAGCCCACAATGGAGGGCTTTCACCAACCCCAATGTATGGCCGTGAGGCATGAAACTAGCAGAGGAAGGATGAAAGTAGACTGAATGTTGTAGAAAGGAGATCCCCGAGACGTATGTGCGGTAAAACTATGTATGACCGTATTAGAAATGTGGATTCCCGGAAAAAAGGCAAGGTTGATTTAAGCGTAATGAATAGGATCAAGAAAGGGACGCTTAGATAGTTTTAGCATACAAAACAAATTAACGAAGAAAGGAGTGTGAAAATAATATATGACGCGAAAGTGAATGAAAGAAGAAGTCGGGGCGCCCGAGGCAGGCATGGCACGATCAAGTGAATTAAATAATAGAACAACAGAAGAGTATGTATGAGACGATAAATGAATGTGAATGAAGCAAAGAGTGTGTGCCAAGACAGATTTGTGTGGTGGTTTGTCTTCTTTACTTACCCCTGTATGAAAACAGCGTGATTGTTAGTTATTTAGTTTGATATGAAAAATTCTCAGTTTCTCGTAAATGGTTGAATGTTCTCTAATATATTTATTTATTTATTTATTTTATTTATACTGGGTTTTAACAGATTTTTTCACTTACGTGAAAAAATCCAGTTATAAAAAACCAGTTAGTGTACAATCATTGATAAATACAATACAAATAGACAAGATACATTAAATTTTTAAAAAATTGTTGTTTTTGTACTTATTACTACTAGATACATACAAAATATACTTAGGGAATTACTCTAACACCCTTTTAAGCAATAACATGACATTCCGTCTGAAACCGTACAGACCATCAACAAAAATGTCTACATCAGCACACTCTATTAGATTATATAGTCGGCACATTTGTGATAGAGGGCTAAAGTAGGCAATATTGTTTCTGAATGTATTCAGGTGGAATGTACTATGGCGTCTTAAACAATGAGCATTGGGTACATTAATTTCAATAGCGCTAAGACATATTGCAGTGTCGAGATGACCGTGAATTATTTTATGTAGACATATCAACTCAGTTAATTGCCTTCTAGTTTTCAGTGTATCCATGTTAAAGTATTCAAGGCGTGCATCATATGATCTAAGATGGTCATGTAGACCACATTTGAAAGATAACATTCTTAGCATTTTTTTTTGAACAGATTCAACAGTGTTTACATACTTGTGGTAATGAGGATTCCAAATAGTGCTACCATATTCCAATTTACTTCTAACCAAGCTGTTGTAAAGGGTTAGAATTGATTGTGGGTCCTTGAATGGTTTACATATTCTGTGAATAAATCCCATCATTTTGAATGATTTACACTTAATGTCGTTAATGTGAACATCAAATATGAATTTAGAATCAAGAGTGATTCCTAGATCTTTTATCGAAGAAACTTTATTAAGGATAGTATTATTAATGACGTAGGAAAAGTTCTTTGTAATTCTATTTCGAGTGAAGTTTAAAGTGTAACATTTATCAACATTTAAGTGCATATCATTGTCAATACACCAGTTATTGAGTGTGTTGAGGTCATTCTGAAGCAATTGATGATCAGAGATCGACTTAATTTTACGAAAAATTTTAAGGTCATCAGCAAAAAAAGGCATAATCACAGTGTAATTTTGAACCAAGGTCATTTATGAATATGAGAAAAAGCAGGGGGCCAAGATTCGATCCCTGTGGTACACCAGAAGTTACAACTATATGGGATGATTTGTATCCATTAATGAGTACTAGTTGTGTTCTGTTATACAAATATGATTTCACCCAGCGAAAAAAGATCTCCATGTATTCCTATTTGATCAAGCTTATTTAGTAAGATGGAGTGGTTAACTTTATCAAAAGCTTTTTGGAAATCAGTATAAATTGCATCAACTTGTAATCTTTCATTAAATGAATTACAGACATAATTACAAAATTCTAAAAGATTTGAATTGATAGATCTGTGAGGAACAAACCCATGTTGTCTAGTGCAGAGAAAGGGCTTAAAGTGAGAAAAAATATTATTATATATTAGAGATTCAAAACCTTAGCAAAACATGAAAGTATACTGATTGGTCTATAATTTTTTATTAAACATTGATCACCTGATTTGAAAACTGGTACTACATGTGCTTCTTTCCACAAGTCAGGAAATGTTCCAGTGGTTAGTGATTCATTAAAAATAATAAAAAGCGGCAAACATAAAGAATCTGCACAGCAACTGACAAATAAAGGAGGGATTTTATCAGGTCCAGGACCTTTGTTGGAATCTATTTTACTCAAAAAACATTTTATTACATCTGCACTAATGTGTATTTTACCAAGATTGCAATGGTTGTGTTTAATAATAATGTTTGGCCTCGAATCTATACAAGGGGATTTCGACCCGGTATAAACAGATGAAAAATATTTAGAGAACATGTTTGCTATTTGTTCTCCATCATTAGCGGATATATCATCAAGATGCATTACTTTAGGAATACTATTGGTTTTTCGTAATGATTTTGAGTATGACCAGAACACCTTTATATTATCTTGTAAACCACTTTCAACAGAGTTGATGTAAGATTTATAACATTCTTTTTGCATTGTTTTTGACATTTTTCTTAATTTAGAGAATTCTCTATAATCTGATGGAAAGTTATATTTTTTACCTTAAGTCTAACCTTGTACTTTTTCTTAAGAAGAGCAATCAATTGGTGATTAAACCATGCTGGGTATTGACTTTTGATTTGTAAATATATTTTTAAAATTTTTGTCAATTATTTCATATAACTTTTCATAGAACAAGTGTACCATGTTATTAACATTTTTATTTTTAAATAGAGCTATCCAATTAACGGACAATAGGTCTAGTCGACATACATCATAATCTCCCTTCCTGAAGTTGTATTTTGAATCATTTTTATTCAATTCTAAAAATTGTTTTTTATTTTGTTTTACCTTAATTTCAAATGAAGGATGATAGTGATCTAGTTTAGCTAAACCTGGTGCTGTATATATGTCTATGTTCACTTTATCAGATAAAACAAGGTCCAACAAATTTTTATTTCTATTGAGTATATAATTGAATTGGTATAAATCTCAGAAAATAATATATATATATAATATATATCTCAGAAAAGAAGACACTCACAACCTGTAGATGTATGTGTGTCTGAATTGAGTATCAACAAATTTTCTCGTACAATAAAAAAAATAATCTTACCACAATTAGCAGTAATATTAGAAATAATATTTTATGTATATAGACGGGAGACTGACCACGCAATGCAAATTCGCAAACAATTCAGATGTTTGGCGAACATTTATGGAACTAGTAGAGGAAGGACAAACATTGACCAATGCAGTATTGCAAGTCAACCTTCACATCTTTTCAACTGCCCACTCCCGTCGTTCTCAGAAAATTACCCTATTGGGGATGCCTACCGACAGTTAAAAAAGAGAACTTTTTTTTACAATAACTCCACACAGCAGACCTTGAGGGAAATAATTTCCCTCAGGGCCTATGTCATCTTTTGGGATGCTGTGTGGAGGGTCTTTTTGAGGAAAGGAAGGAGTGAACTTGGGTCTTGAAGAGACCCATGTTGAAAGAGGGAGGAAACGCAGAGGCCGGCAAATCGTTCCATAGCCGAGCTGTTGAACATGAGAACGAGTCGTAAAAGCGACCCGTTCTCATGTATTGAATGTCAACCGTCTAAAAATGTTGGGCGCGCGTTTTTTAACAATAATAATAATAATATTTTTTATTAAATTTCTTATACATGACAAACTTAAATTTAATGCAAATAAGAAATAAATTTAAATTTTTACAAAATAATTACAAATTATAGTACCATATAGATACACTAGATAAAATTTCAAAAAAATAAAATTTTAGGCAGTAGTGATGATCAGGTCAATGAGAAGAAACTCTTTCAAGAATCAATATGATTTCACTTCTGAATCTCTCCCCACTGACATGAAATAAGTCGATATCGGAAGAGATTTTGTTCAGAAGCAAAATACTTCTCCCCACCGGCAGAACCATTGGCAGGTTGGTCCTACAGGCAGGAAGGCGAGGCGGTTTGGCGAGTTTCCCGACTATGCACCGGTGCCGAAGGGATCAATGACGCAAGTTCCTCCTAGCATCTTCCATTGAAATACCTGTAGAACAAGGACAGCATTCCCACCTGACGTCTGTGTTCCAAAGTTTGCAATCCGTTTGTTAAGACAGGAGAATCTATCAAACGGACCGCCCGTTTCTGCACAGAGTCAAGGGTTTTTTTTCAGGTATTTAGGGGCTCCAGATCAGAGGTGGCTGCCAAATTCAACAGTAGGGCGTACTTACGATTTGTACAGGGTCAGCAGTTGTGTAATATTGAAGTATCTGCGGGCCCTGTACAACACGCCCAACTTCTGAGAGGTTAACTTTACTCTGGCTTCGATGGAGCCCAGGTGCCTTAACTGGTCACTTAATACATGTGCGGTGTTAATATAAAAAATGTATAACTAATAATAATAATATTTTGATAATTTTTATAGCGCCGTTTTTGTGAAAAATCACCTCAAGGGCGCTGTAAAAATCTTAATTTTTACATAGTATTAATTCTTAGTTTATATAAATATACAGCAACATACTTACCTGGCAGGTCACTTCTAGCAAGACACAATCACCATATCATAATAATTTAGAATACAGCTGATTCTTATATACGAGTACATTTATAATTTTTCGAAGGAAGCAAAAACTTGGGGGTGTGACATTGTATATTAAATAAAACAATAAACTTTGTAAAACACCACTTTATTAGAGTTAATCACCAACCAGGTTTCGCTTTTCTCAAGCTTCTTCAGGGCTTTTATTAACTTATCGTTGATGTAAAAGCCCATAAGCTTGAGAAAAGCGAAACCTGGTTGGTGATTAACTCTAATAAAGTGGTGTTTTACAAAGTTTATTGTTTTATTTAATATACTTATATAATTTTATTTTTATTGCATTATGAATTATACTAGTTTTGTCTTGATACACACGTCAAAAGGGACATGGTGAGTAAATCGCGAAGTTGCGTATTCGGAATAAAATTTCATACTTTTTTACGTGTGAGCGATAACTACCAGTATTGTTTTTGCAAACATTAGCGCTAACGAATCGTGTGCAGAAGATGGCTTAGCGTATTAATACTATCAGATGCTTTATGTGTGGGAAAAGCATGTAACACAGCATTTAGAAAGACACTAACTAACTAATCATCCCGCTGTTTCTCCGCAAGGGTAGGCAGAAAGGACGGACCGCCGCACAACACATTCTGTCTTGGCACACACTTCTTGCTTCATTCACATATATCGTCTCATACATACTCTTCTGTTATTCTGACTCTTCACATGGCCCGACTCAAGTGTTTCATTCACTTGATCGTTCCATGTCTTCCTCGGGCGCCCCCGACTTCTTCCATTCACTTTCGCATCATAAAATTTTAAAGACTCACCTTCTCTTTTGCAACTTATGCAGTTCAACATTCCTTGCCGTAGACTCGAAAACACAGAAACAATGAATTGCTGTTCCTCAATCATCACAATACTAATAATAGGTATAATTCTCCAATGTCCAGAGTGTGAACACTTGTTGACTCAAGCCATGGTCATGCAATTTTTGGTAGCAGTCTAAATGATTTTTGTCATTCTTTACGACTCTACCAAAACTTTGACTAGACCGTGGCTTGAATGTTCTCTCTTATGTTTATTCTGTCCTATTTTTGTCATCGCTTCATTTATTGTTATATATGTGCTATTCTTTCTCTGTTGCTCTTTTTTCCATTTCGTGTTTTAAATGTCTTTTTTGTAATTGTCCGTTAATTTATAAATAAATAAATATATTATTTGCACACTCCTTTCTTCGCTCATTCGCTCTGCATGCCCAAACCATCTAGGCGTCCTTTTCTTGATCCTATTCGATTCGCTTACATCAGCCTTACACTCTCTCCGAATATCCACATTTTTAACACATGGTTTTACGCACATATTTCTCAGAGATTTCATTTCCACAGTATTTAATCTACATTCATCCTTACTCTGCCAGTGTCATGCACTACCATACATCAGGGTTAATACTAATAATGACTGATAAAAAACCTATTAAGTTTTTATAATTGTTTTCTAATAATTATAAGCACTAAATAAAATACGCGTGAGAAGATAACATAATAACCTATGTCATCCAATTATCCTCATAATTATTGAACAGAGATTTATTGCGGTCATAATTATTAACAACATTTTTTAAAACATTTAAATATTATTTTAAATGTCTTTGGACGGATAAAACGAAAGACGATTAGAGTGAATTTTTTCTATCTCTGATCGTACGGTTCAAGTCATTCAGAAATGACGCCCATCATTAGACAAATAATAACTGGACGGGCTCCATAGTCGAGTGATAAGACGCTCGCCCACGAATCCAAAGGTCGCGGGTAAAAAACAAACAAGCCCGGCACGCTCCAAAAACTTTTATTTAAATAAAAAGTGTTGTAACTTAAAAAAAAAAAAACTAACTAACCATCACGCCGTTTCCCCGCAGGGATAGGCAGAGAGGACGGACCGCCATATAACTCTGTCTTGGCACACACTCCTTGCTTCATTCACATTCATACATCGTCTCATACACACTCTTCACATGACCCGATTCGAGTATTTGATTGACTTGATCGTGCCATTTCTTTATCGGGCGTCCTCGACTTCTTCTTCCATTCACATTCGCATCATATATTCTTTTCACACTCCTTTCTTCGTTCATTCGCTCTACATGCCCAAACCATCTAAGCGTCCCTTTCTTGATCCTATTCATTACGCTAACATCGGCCTAGCATTATTTCCGGATATCCACATTTTTAATAAGGTCATACATGGTTTCCGCACATACGTCTCAAAGATCTCATTTCCACAGCATTCAGTCTACTTTCATCCTTTCTCTGCCAGTTCCATGATACATTAAATTCATATAAAAAATTAAAAAAAGCATATTGCGACACGTTATATAATCTAAGTATCGCCCTGGTGAAAGAGCACCATTCAGAATCGAAACGTTGCTTGAAATGGCTTTAGATGTGTTTAGTGACTACAATAAAATGAATAGTCAGGTACTTCCAACCTTTCTATTTCCCATCTTTTTATCCTCCCCACTACCTTCAGCCTCACAACATACCCCAATTGGGGATGCCATAGTCTCACCGGCTCTAGACGGTTGGGACTCCTTTGCGGTATTCGCTATAAAAAAAACCACGCAACCAACAATAATTCACAAAAGGATTTGCTACCAAGCATGACCAAACACTTTACTTGACAAGAAGGTCTACGTTAAAAATAATAACATACAGCATCTAGGAATTTAGAATCGTAGGAAAAATTCTTACATTACCCAGCTGTGTGTTTGTATTTTTATTTTGCTTAAAAAGAAAGACAAATATTCTCGGGTTACGAATAACCTGACAATATTTGAAAAACTCCTACTGCCAATAAGAAGCGGAAAATTTTGCTTGTGTAATAATGGAGGACTTAGCCAGCAGAGGAATTGAACGCACGACGCCCGGGTGGGAATTCGACGCGTTTGTCCACTCAGCTACCGACCGTCAACGGTTGTTAGTAGGATTCCAAGAATCCCATCTCGAATAAACCGGTTCCTCGAAACTGCGTTAGGTGAGTGACGTGGGCGTGTCCGTGTGCCTGAAGTCAGCATTTTTTTCCTTTTTCTTAATAGTGACGGCCTCCATAGTCGAGGGGTAAGACGCTCGACTACGAATCCAAAGGTCGCGGGTTCAAACCCGGCGTGCGCCAATAACTTTTATTTAATTAATAAGTGTCATAACACATTTAATTCTTATAAAAATAACAAAAAGTATATTTGCGGCACGTTCTAGAGTGGTAGATACTCTAAGTATCGCCCTGGTGAAAGACCACCATTCAGAATCGAAACGTTGCTTGAAATGGCTTTAGCCGTGTTTGATGACCAGATCTGAATAGCCAGGTACTTCCCAACCTCCCTCTTCCCAATCTCCTTCCCCTCCCCACTACCTTCAGCCTCCCAACATACCCTATTTGGGGATGTCATAGTCTCACTGGCTCTGGACGGTTGAGAGCAGTTGAGACTCTTGTGCGGTATTCATATATAAAAAAAAAAGTGAATACCACATAAGAGTTCCAACCTTGGAGTGAGAATATATGTGGAAAAAGAGCCAAATACTTTTACCCAATCTATGAAAATTTACGATAAATTGCTTTCTCCGGAGTTTTACGTCGTAAACAGTGAGAGAGAAAGAGTAAAGACAAGTTGTCGCTTAATATCGCATCACTTTTCTGAATAAAAGCATGTTTTCCATCTCCCGCGTCTCCGGCGACTCCGCCAACTACGTTTTGTTATGCCACATAACTCAACGGTTGTTGAGGTTATATCCTATATTTTTGTTGAAAAAAGTACTGTGAAAAAGTGGCTATTTTTTATTATTTAAATTAAATTATTTTATTTGAAAATACATTTTTTTATCAGTTGGTAAATTGCCCATCCCACTATAAGCCTGTGTTGGGATGGCAATTTGCAAAAGTGTTTTTTTTTAGCTACATAGTAACATGTTAATATCGAAAATATAGTACATACATAACAAAAAATAAAAATAATATAAGTAAATGACAAATTTGAAGATATAGAATCTACATATTTAAGAACTAAATTAAACTTGGTTTTTAAGGTGAGTACTGATATTGCTTTTAAAGGAGCTTTTGGTTTGTATGTTTCTGATGGTGCTGGGCAGAGAATTGAATTGCTTAGAGCGTTGTACTTTTTTGTCCGTAAGCGGTTTTATATGCTGGGATATTTAGGAATTTTGTGTGTGGACTGCCTTAAGGTTCTAGAAATTTTCCTTCCTTCAAACATATGGGCATTATTAAATTGGGGCAGTAAGATATTTTTAGAGTATAGTTGTTTCATGTTTAGGACGCCTAGCTCCATTCAGTGCTCGTCCTTAAAGGAACTTTAAGGATAACTTTCAGAAATAATTCTTGGATGTTTATTAGAGCCTCCAGACAATTGTTGGTGGCACTACCCCAAATAGAAATACAAACAGACGCTACATTATTTCAAAATGTGCTATGAATGGATGTGAAGAAGTGTGTCCATGAAAACCCTAGCTACTCCCAAGTCAGGGACAAATCAACAATCCTGACTACACTGTTTCGCAAAGCATCCCTCCTAGTATATTATTGCTCTGAGGTCTCAACTACTCCCGGGACGCACTATGGCATCCCCAATTGGGGTATGTTGCGAGCCTGAAGGTAGTGGAGGGAGAAGGATATACTATATACAGATATACTTAACACAGAGTATCTACCATTCTGGAACGTGTCGCAAATATACCATGTACTATGTTATGTTAATTAAATGTAACCTAGCACCTATCAATTTTTTTTCCCGCACATCGGGCTTTGAACCCGCGGCCTCTGGATTCGCAGACTCAGACTGTCAATGAATTTGAAATGACTCAAGCTGGGCTTATTAACCAGATCTATTTAACCAGATGCTTACGAACCTACGTCTTCCCTTTCTTCCCTTTTTTCCCACGCTAACGAACAAGAGTCCCAAATGCTTCTCACCGCCTGGAGCCAGTGAGACTTTGACATCCCGAATTAGGGTATGTTGTGAGGCTGAAAGTAGTAAGGAGGAGAAGGAGATAGGAAAGAGGAAGGTTGAGAGTACCTGGCTATTCAGATATGTTCACCAAACACGGCTTAAGCCATTTCAAGCAACGTTTCGATTCTGAATGGTGGACTTTCACCAGGGCGATGCTTGGTATATCTACCACTCTGGAACGTGCCGCGAATACACGACACATTATTTTATATTAATTAAATGTTTTATGACACATATTTTATCAAATGAAAGTTATTTGCGCACGCCAGGCTTGAACCCGCGACCTGTAGATTCGTAGTTGAGCGTCTTATCACTCGACCACAGAGGCCGTTAAACTTACTTACTTCTTGTGAAATTTCTCAAACATTTCAGTATGCAGATATTTTTTTAGAACAGGTGGTCAATTTCATTGTCCTTTCTGGGGCCTAGGATTCGGAAAAATTCTTTGTCAATCGGCGATGACCATTTTCTTTCGAACCGGTGTAGATCGCACTTCTAGGTTGAATTTGTTCAATGTTATTCATAATGATAGGAGCTTAGAGTAAATAGAGACCTACCTATCCAAGGCAGTGTAGTCAGTTTTGTAAGAATTTCACCTGACTTTTCTGAACAGGCGTGGCTAGGGATTTCATGGACACACTTTTTTTACAAACAAACACACATTGGACATAACCTCAAAAAAGCGTTAGTATAACAAAACTATATCAAAAATACTTTTAAATGATGTAAAGATTTAGAATATCTTACAAAAAGAATTAAAATTAACGTTTGTTTAAATAAAAATGGAAATTTATAGTTAATATAATGTATTTTTATACGCAATAATTCGATAATTTTAACGTTCTGTCAAATACATTTTAAACTGTTTAAAAACAAGCAAAAAGTGATGTTTTTAATAATAATAAATGGATTACTTTTATAGCGCCGTTTTTTTGGGAAAATCACCCTAAGGGCGCTTTACAAATTAATTTATCTAACATATAATTTATCACTTAAGCTTATAACGAATAACTTACAGTTAAGATTTATTACTAATGACTTACACCTAATATTAATTAATTAATTAATTTAACTCATTTTGGATTTTTAATGCATGCATTCATAGCGCATGTCAACATAATGTTTTGTTTATTAGTATAACCACTTTTTTTCTGTATTTTTATCAATATAAATACAAGACATAACCTCAAAAACAGGTAAATTACGTCGTGGGTGTAAAGTGGGCGGAGTCCCCGATCACGTGGGTCACGGAAAATATTCTAACAATACCTACAAGGCTACAAGCGGTGTGGTGTTTTGAGAAAAAAATGTTTTCTCTTTCTCTCTCATGGTATACGACGTAAAATTCCGGAGAAAATGATTTATCCCAAATTTGTACAGGTTGGATAAAATGAATCAGCTTTCTCTCCATATATTGTTACTCCAAGGATAGGAGAGTGTCCATGGATTATGTTTCTTTATGAATACTTCTCAATAAGTCTAGTTATGTTTGATAAATATCATTCTGTAGAAATCGTGAACCAGTACCCGGAAATATTTCTCCCTCTTCATGTGTTAACTGCGGTAAGAGGTGCATTCATGAAGAGATAATCTTTTCTACCCCTCTGTCTATATGTTTACATACAAATGCTTATAGTGGAATTGTGGAGGCTGTGTTTTTTGTTGTTGCTAAAAGCAATCCCTTATTTAAGCCCTTTCACCAAGGTTGGGGGCATGAGATCATATTCTGTTCTGTTCCGTTCGAAGAGTATTTTTTACATTTGGATTCTTGGAGTCAGTAGAGCTCAAATTGATGATACGATAACAAATATTGTTTTGAACAATAATTAATTACTTTAATCAGTTATTCCACGGGTCAACGAATAAGTGAATAATATTTGAAGGCGTTGACATTCTATTGTTTGCCGACGATCTTAAGATTTATAAAACGATTAGAACCTTAAATGACTGTTATATCCTTCAATTAAATCTTAACCGCTTATATGAATGGTGCAAACTCAATGAACTCTTTTTAAATATAGATAAGTGTCAATATATATCATTCACCAGGAACAAAAATCTTATTATGTCTCATTACCATATCAACAATATCCCTCTTAAAAGAGTTTACCAAATCAAAGACCTGGGAATCCTATTTGATGTTAAATTAACATTTATCCCTCACATCAACGATGTAACAAATAAGGCAATGAAATGCTTGGGATTTGTTTTAAGAACGGTAAAAGACTTCACATCGCTCTATTCTTTTAAAATTCTTTTCACTGCCTTGGTAAGAAGTAACATAGAATACAACACAACGATCTGGTCTCCATACTATAAAAATCATCAACTGAAAATTGAAAGAGTCCAACATAAATTTCTTAGATTCATCAACTTTAAACTCTCATTACCTATTGAACAAAATAAATCATACTAGCTTAATGAAAATATTAAACATAACTAACTTATCTCGTAGAAGAACCATGAATGACCTAGTACTCTTATTCAAACTGGTTAACGGTGTACTGGATGCACCTGATTTAAATAAGCTGATAACGTTCCGTGTACCTAATCGTGACACAAGACTTTCTGAGTTGTTTCATGTTAATTCATCAAGAACCAACTATGCAATGAACTCCCCAGTCCAAAGGTTACATAGGCTTGGAAACCAATTTAGTTATGTTGATATTTTTATGTTTTCAATCATGAGATTCAGATCGGAGTTGTATAGCTACTCTTCACAATTACTTCACTGAAATATACGAGTCTACCAGACAATTGTGAATATGTATTTTTCTTTTCAATGTTTTTATTGTATTATTGTAATTTTCATATTGAATTTTGTATTTACCACTGGTTTATATTTATTTTGATTTTTTCAAGAAGCATGTACTTTTTGTTTTATTTTTTAATGTATCATGTACTATCATATAATACTTTACCTGTCAACATCAATACATTGTACAAATTTGTTGTAAAAGTCCACTAGGGCGTTAATAATAAATAAATAACTAAATAAATAAATCTACGGGTTGACTTTTAGAATTTATTAAATGCTGGAGTAACGATATAAGGAGGTATAACTAATATTTTTACCCAACCTATACACTTCTAAATCACTTTCTCCGGGTTTTTTGTCGAATACCGCGAGAGAGAAAGAGATAAGAAAAGTCGTCACATAATATCGCAGCACTTCTAAGTGTGTAAGGATGTCCTCCGTCTGTGCTAACTTCGCATCATCGAGTCGCATAACTTACGTCAGCGGATTTTGAGGTCATTTCCTAAATTTATGTTGATTAAAAAACTTGCGGTGGTTATACAAATAAATCAATCATGATGGTGATATGTGTTATGCGTAAATATTCAAATAAGACCAAACAAAGATTATGAAACATCACTTTCCAGAGGTATTTCTACAGTTTTAAATGTTTTCGACCGAACTTTTTAATAATATAAAGACTTAAAATCAACAAAAAGCTTCTAACATTATTTAGGAAAACCTTCTGTTATTACTGTTTGTGTGATATTTTAACTTTGTAAATAATTTTAATGTTGTGGTGATATTTTTTTTGATGTGTTACATGTTTATTAAAGATTTTCGAATTCCATGTGGGCGATAACTTATAGGCTATCCAACATCCTTTAATATATCTTTGTCTCTTTATATAGAGTCAGTATAAAATAAAACGGCCTGACTACACTATTTCGGAAACGTACCTTTCCATGTCCTCCAAGATTAAATGAGTTATTTTACGAATAATTTTAGTAAAAAAAATAGTAGATATTTTTTTGGTGAGGGGCCGCCATTCAGAATCTAAACGTTTCTTGAAATGGCTTCGGTCGTATTTAGTGACCAGATCTGAATAGCCGGGTACTTCTCAACCTTATTCTTCCTCTAACCCATCCTCTTCCACTCCCACACCCTTCAGCCTCAAAACATTGTTTACTTGTTTTGTGCGGTATTCAGATTAAATAAATAAAACTATCCAGAACTAGTAGGACTACGAAATCCTTAATTTGTGGAAGACTGTTGGGCTGAGAGGAAGGAGGTGATAAAAAGGAGGGTTGGGAAGTACCTACATATCTAGATCTAGTCACTAACACGACAAAAGCCATTCTAAGCAATGTTTCAAATCCGAATGAAATTTATACTAACGATCCATCATCAACGAGATAAAAATAAACTACAAAATTAGACGTGGAGTTTAATAACTCTCATAAATAAAATTTAGAGGTCGCGGGTATCTACCACTGTAGATCCAGATTTAAATGATTAGGTATTTTTATCTCTTCCCCCTCCTCACTACCTTCAGCCTCACAACATACCCCAATAAAGGATGCCATAGTTCCACTGGCTCCAGACGGTAAGGAGCAGTTGGGACTCTGTGCGGTATTGATAAAAATGTCAATTATAAAATTATTTCTTTTCTGCGCCTCTTTCTAATTCGAAAGTTAATTTTGTTATTTTTTTATCGCGCAGACCAGCCCTACGGCCAGCTGCCTCTCCTGGTGACCCCCGAGGGGGTGGTGCTCACCCAGTCCTCTGCCATAGCCAGGTATCTTGGAAGGATCCAAGGTCTGGCCCCGGACGACGACCTGAAGAACGCCCGACTAGATGCCCTGGTGGACCACTTTTCTGATCTCGGTTCCAGTAAGTAATTATGAAATCAACTGATATTATTTTCACAAAAATGACCAGAACGATGCAGAGGAAGCAGCCGTGAACATAAAATACTTAACTTCAGTCGAGTATAAAATTTTCCATCAGTAACAAGTTCAGAACTTTTGCACAGCTTTTTATCGTGTCTATGCTTAGGGTTTCTTATCCAGTTAAGACCCTTTCCCTAAGAACTCACTAATGTAAACTTCAATTCAGTCAATTAAATGCAACCATCAGATGGCGATAGTAATAAGGCCTAACGAGCCGCAGTACTAGTTAGATAGACATTATGAGGGGTATTTGTATAAGCCCCAGCTGGTTGGCAGAGGATTACGAAAGAATCCATAAAATCCAAAAAAAAACTGATATTATTTATTTACTGTAGTCCATTTCTTTCGCACCATTTTAACCCTTAGAGAGCGACCAACTACAATAGCAGTTCAATGAAATTATGACTTATCTTGAGGTGTACTGCATTTTGTAGTGTGGAGCGCTAGGTTTTAGAACGTTTAAACACATTTCGTTACTACCCATAAAATTCCAAAGTAAAAATGTTGGCATTGTATAAGCATCTGTATTCTTTCAAATACGATTTTCAATTTTTTATTTGGCTTTGAGATATTTTCGAAATATTACCCGGCTCCTAAGGGTTAAAGCTGTTTTAGAAAAAAATACAGTTCAGTCAACAGCCAAACACATTTATACATCGTCTCTTACCATACATACTTTTTCGTTATTCTGAATTATTTATTTGTTTTTCTTTAAAAATAAATAAAAACATTGCCGGATTACGAATAAGAAACTAACTAACTAACCATCACGCCGCTTCGCCGCAGGGGTAGGCAGAGAGGGCGGACCGCCAAATAACTCTGTCTTGGCCCACACTCCTTGCTTTATTCACATTCATAAATCGTCTCATACATACTCTTCTGTTGTTCTGACTCTTCACATGACCCGATTCAAGTTTTTGATTCACTTGATCGTGCCATGTCTTTCTCGGGCATCCTCGACTTTTTCTTCCATTCACTTTCGCATCATATATTCTTTTCACACTTATTTCTTCGTTCATTCGCTCTACATGCCTAAACCATCTTAGCGTCCCTTTCTTGATCCTATTCATTACGCTCACATCAGCTTTGCATTCTCTTCGGATATCCACATTTTTAATACGGTCACACATGGTTTTACTGCACATACTTCTCAAACATCTCATTCCCACAGCATTCAGTCTACTTTCATCCTTCCTCTACCAGTTCCATTGAAAAACTCCTACCGCCATCATAATACGGGGAAAATATTGCTCTTGCAAGGATGGAGGCTTAGAGTAACAATATATGGAGAGAGAGCCTATTATTTTTACCCAACCTATACAACTTGGGATAAATCATTTTCTCCGGGTTTTTACGTCGTACACCATGAGAAAGAAAGAGACAGCAAATTTTCCCAAATTATCACACCGCTTTAAAGTACTGTAAGGATTTTGTTTGTGTTCCGCTTCTCCGTTGACTCCGCCCACACGTTTTCATATGCGACATAAATGGCCATAAGTCAACGGTTTTTAAGGTTATATGATATGTTTTTGTTTATAAAAATACTGTGAAAAAGTGGTTATACGAATAAACAAAAACTTTATGTCGACATGTGCTATGAATGGATGTATAAATAGCCTAGCCCTAGTCCTAACCACGCCCAGGTCTAACCGAGTCCGGCAAAACTCATGAAAATTTACTACAGCAGCGCTCTCTCTTGTATATTATTGCTCTGTGGATGGAAGGTTAAGCTAGCAGGGGAATCGAACCTACGACTTCTGGGTGGGAATCCAATGCGTTTGTCCACTCAGATACTAACCTGTCATTTGATTAACTTTAAAAAAAAATCAATTAGAATTATTTATTAATTTCAAAAACATTGTTTGGGGTGTAAAAAAACAGAGTACAAAGCATATACTCTAAAACAAGATAAAGGTAAATTAGTGATGAAAAAGATATACGAGTACATTTTCTAAGATTTTGTAAATAAACAAAATGGATAAAATATGAAGTAGTTAACTTAACTTGTCCGTTGCTCGGGCGTCCTCGACTTCTACCATTCATCGTCGCGTCATATATTACCCCTTATGCTCCTTTCTTCGTACATCCGCTCTACATGCCCAAACCATCTAAGCGTCCGTTTCTTAATCCTATTCATTTCGTTTACATCAGCCCCGCATTGCCTCCTGATATCTACATTCTTAACACGGTCATACATGGTTTTATGAGACATGTATGAATGAGACATGTATGAGACAATGTACGAACGTGAATGAAGAAAGGATAATGTGCCAAGTCAGAGATGTATAGTGATCCATCCTCTCTGCCTACCCATGCGGAGAAACGGCGTGATGGTTAGTACTTTTGTATGTTTTTCTAGTTCAAAGTGGTTTAAAATTAAAAATAATCAATAAAATGAGAACTCGTAAAGCATTTTTTTTTTAAATAAGCTGCTCAAATTAGTAAAATTGTGATTTAAAAAAATTGTATTTTAATATATGACCGTATTAAAAGTGTGGATATCCGGAAAGAATGCAAGGCTGATGTGTGCGTTATGAATAGGATCAAGAAAGGGACGCTTAGATGGTTTGGGCATGTAGGGCGAATAAACGAAGAAAGGAGTGTGAAAATAATATATGATGCGAAAGTGAATGGAAGAAGAAGTCGGGTCCGCCCGAGTAAGACATGGCACGATCAAGTGAATCAAAAACTTGATTTGTGCCATGTGAAGGGTCAGAATAACAGAAGAGTATGTATGAGACGATGTTTAAATGTGAATGAAGCAAGGAGTGTGTGCCAAGACAGAGTTATATGGCGGTCCGTCCTCTCTGCCTACCCCTGCGGCGAAACGGCGGGATGGTTATGGACTAGGGCTGTTCGATCCAGAAACCGCGAATCGGTTCTGGAAAGACCTGTAATGATTAAATGGACTGTGAAACGATGAAATTCAATGTGTTCGATCCCGAAACCGCGAATCGGTTCTGGAAAGATTTGTATTGAATTAAGTGGACTGTAAAACGAGGTTCTACTTGGTGGATGATTCGATTTATCTGGGGAAACAATGGTAAAGGATTACGCCATCTTGCTCACCTGGTTTGTGTGTCTGCTAAGAGCGGCCAACCTCTCTGTCCCGGCGATAGTTTTGAAGTGAAGTTCCCGGTCCGGGCGATGGTTTTCAAGTGATGGGGACCGGTGTCGACCGTTCGAACGACCCGATCCGAGAGTGGGGGTCAAGTGACAGGCTGATTAACACATGTTTTATACAGCCATGCCAATAGTGCAGGACAGGGTCGCAAAATGACGCATAGGAAATAGGTAAAGACGGGGTAAGAGTGAACATCACATTTGGACCCATCAAAGTGTCGATTCTAGGACCCAACAAGGGCAAAGTCATTTATACATCCATCCATATCACATATCGACATGTTCATTCGTAGAACCACTTTTTCTTAGTATTGTTATAAAGAAAAATATAGCATGTTGCCTAATAAACCATTTATTTCGCGTATCAAAACGTGTGGGCGGAGTCGACGGAGATGCGGGACGCGAAGAACATTCTAACAATACTTTAAAGCGGTGTGATAATTTGGGAGAGTTTGTTGTCCCTTTCTTTTTCATGGTGAACGACGTAAAAACACGGATAAAGTGATTTATTCCAAATTTGTATTGGTTGCATAAAAAGAATTAGCTTTCTCTCCATATATTGTTACTTCAAGCATCCAACCCATATAGAACGCATTAGTACTAAACTATTAGACGTATTGACATTTTGTAGAAAGCATCCAAAAATTAAAAATTTAAAGGACAACGTAGGCAATACAATTATTCTTTTAAAAAATACAGATCATTGATGAACTATTTAAAATGATTCTCATAGAGATAAAACACTGATAGTCTCTGATAGTCACTGATATTCACTGATATTCAACAGTTTTATCTTTTTGGGGTTCGACCTTGGAGGACATAGAGAAATACGTTTCTCAAACAGTGTAGTCAGGACGTTTGATTTTATACTGACTCGATAGAAACAGACAAAAATATATTAAGGAATGTTGGATATTTTAGTTACCGCCCACATGGAATTCGGACATTCTTAATAAACATATTTGAACCATAGATGAATTAAATAATGTAGATACGTTACTGAGACAACGGGCGTGACTGCACTAAACTAAGCCAACGTGGCATACCTGACATTTACTGCGTTTAGTCTCGCACAAACATTCGTTTGACGAACAAACTGTCACCAGCTGCCACAAACGCATCGCTGAAAGCTCTTTTCTGAGATAAAATGCCTTCCTGTGCTTTTGACAAGGGTAAAAATCATTCGGGACCAAAAAACAAATCTCATGGATTTTCTTTTCATGCGAAGTACACACAAATCACTTATTATTTCAATTAATACAACTATTCACATACCAAATGGTATAAGTGAGATAGCGAGTGCAGAAATACATAAGTGTGTAGAAAACAACCTAGCGACAGTACAACGAGTACGTCGCATGCTACTTCGCTCGTAAGTTCGATAGGGAAGAGAGGGCTTGTAACGCGGAGAATGTAACGCGGAACGTTCATATAGCTATCTCATTCATACACACATATCCTGCTTGGTATGGCTATCCTTTTCATGCGTTATGAATTTTCAAACAGATATCAGAAAGTGCCAAATTTATCGTTCAATTTGTATGAATATGACGCGTCTTGTATATCATGTGTATGATTTGAACACATTAAACAAAACAATATCAATACGTCATTAAAATGATTTATAAAGTCAAAATGTCACACAAACACTAATAACAGAAGGTTAGCTAAAATTATTATGGACTCTTTTTGTTGATTTTATGTTTTTATACCATTAAAAATGTGAAAATTTTAAAGTTCGGTCAAAATTATTTAAAACTGTTGAAATACTTGTTTTTGAAAGTGATGTTTTATAATCTTTGTTTGGTCTTATTTGAACATTCACGCGTAGCACATATCACTATCACGCTTGATTTCTTTGTATAACCATGACTACTGCAAGTTTTTTAATAAACACAAATATAGGAAATAACCTCAAAATCTGTTGACGTAAGCTAAACGACTCGATAATGTGAATTCAGCGCGGACGGAGAACATTCTTACATGCTTAGAAGTGCTGCAATATTATGTGAAGACTTTTATTTTCTCTTTCTCTCTCGTGATATACATACTTCGTAAAACCCAGAGAAAGAAATTTATCGCAATTTTTTAAAGGTTGGATTAAAATGTTTAGTTCTCTCTCCATGTACTAGTATACTCTTACTCCAAGGGTTGGACGCTTTCTGCACAGCTTCGTCCGAATAACGCATTAATTTTTTCCGTTATTTTAACGAATTTTAATTTGCAGAGTTTTACACGTGCAAGGTCGGGAGTCCTGAGCGTGAGACATACGTTTCTACCACGCTGCCGTTTTACTTCAAAAAGTTCAACGAGATAGCTGCCGACGGGTGGTTCCATGGCAATACCGTAAGTAAATTTACACTAAATATTGACAAATTAGTTTCAATAACAATACACATGAACAGTAACATAAAAAAGCAAATGAATTTAGTAATATAAGAGATATTGTTAACATGTCTCTTGAAATATTTAAGGTTTATGTTGAAGATATCAAGATTTGATAGTACCATACCCCGTGTCATGGTGTGCTGAGCAAACACGTCTGTTCTGCCATGTGGAATACACTGCAGATCGTGGTGTCGCCCCTGGCAGTAGTTGTTTGGCACAAACAGCTTATAGCATTCCAGGAGGTACGGATTGTCTATCAAATGAAAAATTAATGTTCAATCGACGATTCGACGGCCTCCGCAGTCCAGTGGTTGAAACGCTCGACTACGAATTCTGAGGTCGTGAGTTTAGATTCCAGAGCGCGCAAATACATTTAACTTGATTAATGCGTGTTATGGAAACAAGGTCAAACCTGTTTGGTCTTAATACAAAATAGTGGAATAAAGTTACAAATGTATTATTGCTTTAATTAATACATTATTAAATCATTGAAATGGAGTTCCACCACGAATAAACAGTTTCAAAATTAGAAAATATAGTCAGTAAAGACATCTTATGATTGTAGCTTTAAAAAAAATAAAAATATATTAAAATGATAAAATTTTATGGCATATTCTTGCCAAGGAGTAAAAAAAAACTCATTCCGGGAAGGACAAAATTATGAAATTATAAATATCTTTTTTTTACAATACATACAATTTTTTAAAAGGGAGTACAAAATAAGAGGGAACAAACATAATAAATATAATTGCAGCCAACTGAAAATCACTTTGTAATATTTTGTATACTGTGGAATATTATTATTGTCAACTGTACATATACTAATACCCAACTGTAGAATGCAGGTGTAACGTTTATTGTTGGTTTTCAAAGTGATATTTTGTTAGGTTCTTACCTTGATGTTTTTCATCCAGTTCCTACCTATCCCGCCATTTTGTTATTCGTTATATATTATATTTTCTTATTCAAAAACAATGTGTTCGAAATAATTGACAATCGAAACAGAAGAGAGTTATGTGAAAAAACGTGTTTCGTGTTGGTTCGTTGGTGTCTCGCTTGGTCGTCGGTTTGTTGTTATTCTTTAAGTAATATTAAATTAAGTGTGGTGTTTTGTTGTGATTTGTTGTGTGTAAGAAGAATCAAGAACTTCCACTTCAACTACATCGGTGAGTGAATGGTTTCCTATTTTCCCTTCGTTCCAAATAACCTTTTCACATCCATAATTAGACACTTCCATCAAGGAGTATAGTTTATTGTTTTGCAGTCCATTTTTTTTCAAATTCATCAATTCGCTGTTTTATCGCAGCTTCGGATCCAATTTTGTAATAATCTACTATGATTATCGTATCTCTTTCTTTTTTATATTATAATGCCTTCCTTTTGATTGTAAAGTCACTCTTCCCCATACAGGACTACCCTAGTAAGATGAGAGGCTTATGTTTTGCTATTATTTTGTAATTCTGACTACTTAAAATCTAAGACATAGGCGACGAAAACCGTATTTTACTAGAAAATGGGACATTTTCTACTTCGGAGAGCCGAATGAATTAAGATATTTATTTCAGGATATTTAAAAGAAATTGAAACACGATAATCGATAAAAATGTATGTATGTTAGGGAAGCAGAAAAACCCTAACGTTTTTTTACAATTTACAGCTAAAATCTTTGATTGTACTGAATCAAAAAAAAAGAAAGACAAAATTTCCTGGATAACGAATAACTTAACAATATGACTCCTACTACCATCATAACAAGCCGAAAATGTTGCTTGTGAGATTATGAAGGCTGTCAGTTGAATTGAACCCATGACGGCCGAATGAGAATCTGACGCGTTTGTAGACTCAGCTACTAACTGGTATTCTGTATTTAAGAATTTGGTAGCTGGTATGGAGGGCGAGTAATGGAAGGTGAAAGGATGCAATCACCTGGTAGAATGAATGATGCACAGATAGATTCTCCTATCTTAACAAACGAATTCCAATTTTTGGAGCACAGACGTCAGTTGAGAATGATAGCCTTGTTCTACCGGTAATTCAATGGAAAAGAACTCCGAGGAACTTGCGTTGTTGATCGTTTGTTTGCATCGGTGCATAGTCGGGAAACTCGTTAAACACGCGCCCAACATTTGTACACGATTGACATTTGATACATGTGAACGGGTCGCATCTACGACTCGTTCTTGTGTTCAACAGATCAGCTCTGGAACGATTTACAGGCCTCTGTATTTCCTCCTAACTCAGGATCTCACTTTTCTTTTCCCAATAAAACTCTCCACCCAGCACGACACAGGACCTTAGGAAAATTATTTCCCTTAAAACCTCCTGTGTGAAGTTAATGTATAACAAAAAAAAAATAGAAATATGATCTTTTGCGACCCATGAAAAAAGCTTGCGAGACTGGTGATAGTGTAACAAATAAGAATAATTAAGCAAAGATTAAAAAAACATCACGATTGATGGAGAAAGGGTGTCAGGAGAGAAATATATGACGTGCAAGGGAATGAAAGAAGTCAGCGACACCCTGGAAGATAAGACATTTTTTTGAGAAACAAAAACGTAGGTCAAGTCATGTCAAGAGTTAGAATAACAGAATACTATATGCTCGGATGATGCTCTAGGAGTGTGTTCTGGAACAGATTTTGCTGGCGTTCCATCCACTCTGCCTACCTACGATCCTTATTGGTGATAATTGTGAATTGGTTTTAAATATTCATCTCGGTTACAGATCACCTGGGTGGACATTTACTTTGTTGGATTCGTAGACAACATGGAGACTAAAATGAACGCGGACATTCTGAAAAGTTACCCCAATCTGGAGAAGATCAAGAAGAAGGTTTTGGAGAAGCCATCTCTGAAGAAATACCTGGAGGAACGCCCCATCTGCATAAACTGAAAAAAAAGTGCTACATATTATTTAAATGTAATTAAACTTGATGATGAATATGTATATATTTTTTAGAGTATATACGCCCTGTGAAAGTATCGCCCTGGTAAAAGACCACCATTCAGAATAGAAAGGTGGCTTGAAATGGTTTTAACCGTGTTTGGTGACCAGATCTGAATAGGCAGGTACTTCCGAAACTACCTCTTCCTCATCTCCTTCCCCTCCCACTACCTTTATGGTAGCCTCAAAACATACCCAATTGCAGATGCTATAGTCTCACTGGCTCTAGATGGTTGGGAACAGTTGGGACTCTTGTGCGGTATTCGCTATAAAAAAATGTATATATTGTAGAACTAAGGATTTATAATAAATAAATGTAGAAGGTAATTGTCCAATGGTAGTCGTTAAAGTTTGGTAGAGCACGTATATTTATGAATCAAAACACGCTGACGTAAGTAATCACAAAACAAGAGGTGTTTTCCGTCACGAAGGGAAAACCGAAGGGACAGCGGGAAAATTTCTCATTTCCCGCCAGAAACACCTTTCCCGCGGGAAATACCTTCCTCTGCTAGGCTGTTAGGTGTGCCCCGCTGGTGGCCATGTAAATAAAAATTATAATACATTATCAAATATATCGACGTTGGAAAGGCAAAAGGGCCTACACGACACTTAAAATGAGTCATGTATTTAATTATTTTATTATATACGCCCTCATGGGAAAATGAATAATCTGAAAGTATGTTGCCTATTGTATGATGATGATGTTGTGCTGACTTCTGACAGTATGGAAGATCTACATTTTTTCGTGTCTAGAATGAACTAAGTATGTATGCAGAATGAGTTGATGATGAATGTAAGTAAGTCCAAAGTCATGGTGTTTGAAAGAGAGAGTACGAGAACAACAGTGGTGAATGATGAATACTTAGAGCAAGTGAATGAGTTTGTGTATTTAGGAAGTATGTTTACGAGAGATGGAAAGGCCGATTAGGATATTAAAAGAAAGATGAATGCAGGAAACTCCATTTATGGAGGACTCGACGCTGTTGACGCTAATAAGAAATTGACCAAAGAAGCGAAGTTAGCAGTCCACAATGGAGTGCTTAAACCAACCCTGATGTATGGCAATGAGGCATAGAACTGGCAGAAGAATGATGAAAGAAGACTGAATAGGATATTAGGTCTCGTTTCTACAAAACAAAACCAAGAGGGAGTCCATCCTGGCAGCGTTGAGATTGATGGGGCCAATATCTTACTTTCCACGTGCTAAAAAGGGTACGGATCCCGCTGTGGGATTCAAACTCGATCCATCCAAACGCCAGCTGAATAAGTTGTTCCTCTTAGTAGTGAATGTCATTTCAATCGAGCGTGCTTCAAGGTGATCTAAGCATCATCTGCATCCATCGCTCGTTGAGAGGAGAGCTGAGCCATTCAGTTGCAGCCGCGACAATGACGTTGGTTGAATTCCGTGTCCTCCCCCAGAAGCTGGCTAGTCGGTGGCGAAGTGAGGCGAGGAATGAGTGCACCCCTGCTTCGGTGAACATTGTAGAGGCACTGCAGAATCTTGGAAGTTGGGGAAGTTGCCTATAGGCATTGTTGTGGCAAACCTTCAACTTGTTCCATTGCGCTGTTGGGTATTGAAAAGAATAATCATTATATTTATTTATTTTTTTACAAAAAGAAAGACAAACGTTCCCGGGTTACGAATAACCTGAAAATATTTGAAAAACTCTTACTACCATCATAAGAAGCGGAAGATGTTGCTTGTGTAATGATGGAGGACTTAGCCAGCAGAGGAATTGAACGCACGACGCCCGGGTGGGAATCCGACGCGTTTGTCCACTCAGCTACCGACCGGTCATATAATTACGTAATTTGTTCAATTTCTTCTATATGAAACATATTTGTGACTACCTCCGTGACAAAGCGGTAAGCTGTCAGAGACCGTCATTCAAAATCTAAATGTTGCTTGAAATGGCTTTAGCCGTGCTTACTGACCAGATCTGAACAACCAGCTATTAATGAAACTTTGTCGTCTTCACCTTCTTTCCACTCCCCCTTCTTTCAGTCTCGTAACTTACCCCTCATAATTGAGGATGACACAGACTTGCCTCCGGGTAATTGAAACCACAAAAAAACGGGAAAAAGGGACATCGAGAGGGGTTATTATAATACATTGAACACTTGGAATTATTTATTTTTATTTATTTTTTATGAAAAGAAATAAACACACGTAAGCGTTAGTTGTTAGAATTTAAACAAAAATAACAGATAACCGTCCGAAAAAAGTTTATAAAAACATTGATGAATTTTTCACGAAATCTTGACATGAAAAATTAGTGCGGCATGCAGTCTTCAGGTCTGTTCTCGATGTATCTTTTGACGCTCTCTTTGCTTTTGATCTTCTCACCAAGGGCGGTCAGGTTGGGATAGCCCTTCAGAATACCAGGAATAAATCCGTGCAACCCTTCAATTATTCCGGTGAAGTAGAAATCCACCCATGTCGGCTGAAAATAACATTAACATGTTGACTTAGTGTTGAATCAAAGGCATATCACTGCCATTTCATACCTTTTCTGGTGTTTATTTATTTAATTATATACGCCCTTATGGGCTTTTACATAACTGTGCAATACATAGTAAAAATTAATAGTGATATAGAAATAACACGAAGTAAATGATTAGCACACAAAAACCTAAATAAGTTAATATTAATATTATAGTGTAATAAATTAACATTAATATTTCTGAAAGACGTATGCTATAGCCTTCTTGTAACTAGATTCAGTGCAGTTGAATATATCTACTATTTCAGCGAAAGAATTACGCACTGTATGCAACCTAGGTACAAGCGAATACCTAAATGCCTCAGTCCTGATGTTATTGTTACATTTAAAAATAATTTTGGATCGAGTCGTTCTGTTAGGTACATGGAAGGTAATTAAGCTAAGTAAATCAGGGCTGTCTATAATACCATTAGCAATGTAAAAAATAAACGTCAAGTCGGAAACAAGCCTCCTGTCTGAGAGTGTTAATAATTTTAACTCTGAAATATGTAGCAATGTAGACATCCCTTCAGACCTATAGACAGTTCGTTCATAGCATACACAAGAGAAATTCAGTAGGATGAGTCACGGATAGTAACCACACTCAGAAATGGCAGAAATCTCAAAAAGTTCTTCTAAACCCTCTCCAACATGAGGGAATACTTCTCCTCATGTGGATTCTCAAGCCTGCTTCTTACCAAGGAATTATAAAATATTGTGGGAACCCGGGCGTCTCTTCAATTTACCAAAGAGATCTCAGAAACATAATACAATTTTATATTTTCGTGGAAAGCAATCACTTTGTGGTTTGACATATTTAATAAAAAAGAAAAAAATAACTTTGTTTAAGACCACAGATTTTATTTTAATTTTTATGACGACCGGTTTCGATTAGGCTAAGCTATCATCAGGGTATATAATCAAACAAAACAAAACATACAGAGTGTGCGGTTATATATACATACAGGGGGAAAACACAATATAAAATAAGATAAGGGAACATTATATCCACCTTTTTTCTCCATAGAAGAACCCGTCAGCAGCCAGCACCTCTCCTTTTTTCAAAAGGAAATTCACGGCTTCTTCCAATTCTTTTTGAGCTTCGGGAGTCTTTTTGGTCATAGTTTCTTTGACTTCTGCAATAGAATAGAATTTAATAAATCTATTGAAATTAGAATTGACTTTAAAGCATTGATGCTTATTTTTTACATTTTAAAATAATATCAATAATCAAAAACACAAATATGAAACAGCAAATAAAAAGACAATGGTCACAACAATAACAGAAATAAAACAAACAGCCAAATCAGAGGAAAATTGAAAAAAAAACAATTATGATCCGTAAGAAGTAGATAAATTTAAAATGTCGGTTTCTAATAAGGTCACAATGGTTGAATTTGTTGAAGCGTTACTTCCGGATAGAGAGTAGAGGATCCGAGTTCGAGTCTTGTTTTCTGCCTTTTTCTGTTTCACATTTGTGCTGTTGTTTATTAATATAATTTAAATATTTTTATTAATCTAGGTTAAACGACTAGCAGCTTCGGTCCGTTTAAAAACAGCATTTTACAGGTAGGTACTAATAAATCTGTCCAAAGTGGTAGATACTCTAAGTATCGCCCTGGTGAAATACCACCATTCAGAACCAAAACGTTGTTGAAATGGCTTTGGCAATGTTTGGTAACCAGATCTGAATAGCCAGATACTTTCCAACCTTTCTCTTTCCCATCTACTTCCCTTCCTCACTACCTTCAGACTCACAACATACCCCAACCGACGATGCCATAGTCTCACTGGCTTCAGACGGTTGGCAGCAGTTGGGACTCTTGTGCGGTAATAACTTCAAAAAAATAAAATATATGCATGTATATTTTAGAGAGTCTAGGCGTTCGATGCAATTTTTTTTTATTTATCAAATTTGCATATTTAACTCATTTTTTACCAAAGTGTTGCTTAAACCCTTGTGCCTTTTCAGCGACGATGTGTAAGCTTGTTTTAGTGACTGCAAATCATGTTTACAACTTACTCGGTAGGAGATCTCTAATGTTGTCCGCAAGGGCCTCGAGAAGGGCCTCCGTTAAGGAGTCTGAAGCGACCAGACCAAACCTCTTTCCCAAGTATCTGATGATGGCCACAGATTGGTTGAGGCTGTTTCCATCTACTTCCAGAGTTGGCAACTGACGGTATTCAAAACCTGACGGAAAGAAAAACGTTAACCTCACTTGTCCAGTTTTATGACTTTGTAATTTGCATAACTGGTACGTGAATGCAAGAAATTTCATTAATGAACCACTGAACGCTGCTGGCGCAAACAACAAAATGTCTAAAGTAGCGAAGCAATGGTGAATACTTGGAGTATGTGGATGAGTTTGTGTATTTGGGAAATACGTTTACAAAAAATGGAAAGGCTGATAAGGATTTTGAAAGAAGGGTGAATGCAGGAAACTACATTGACGGAGGACTGAACGCTGTTGGCGCACATAAAAAAATCTTACAGAAGCAAAGCTAGCAGTCCACAACGCAGTGCTTATACCAACTCTGACGTAGAGCGGTGAGGCATAAAACTGCTAGAAGAAGGATAGAAGTAGACTGAATGGTGTAAAAATGAAATCCCCGAAACGTATGTGCGGTAAAACAGTGTATGCTCGTGTTAAAAAGGTGGATATCCGGAAAGAATGCATAGCTTTTGTAAGCGTGATAAATAGAATTAAGAAAGAGACGCTTAGATGCTTTGGGTAGTCGAGGACGCTCGAGAAAGACATGTCATGATCAAGTGAATCAATTACTTGAGTCTGATCACGTCGAGAGTCGAAATAACGAGAGTATGTATGATGTGATGAATGAATGTTAATGAAGCAAGGAATGTGTGCCAAGATAGAGTTGTATGGCGGTTCATACTCTCTGCCTATCCCTGTGGGGTAAATCGTATTTATTTACTTATATCTAAATCTTAACTAATTGTTAGATGGTTCGTGGTCGCTTCTCTATTGTTCAAATAGTCATTGTTAAAAATAATTCACCCTAACAATGCTGTAGAAATTAAATCCGTGAGGCGTATATACGGTAAAGCCATGTATGAACATGTTAAAAATATAGATATCCCGAAAAATTGCAAGGCTGTTGTAAGCACAATAAATAGGATTTAAAAATGACCCATATACTCGTATAATTAAGGTATGTAGAGCGGATGAACAAAGAAAAGTGTGCGAGAAGAATATATGACGTGAAAGTGAATGCTAAAAGGATCCGGGGACGCCCTAGGAAGACGTGGCATGATCCATTGAATCAAGTACTTGAGTCTGACCACGTCAAGAGTCGAATGACGATGAATAAATGTGAATGAAGCAAGGAATGTACGCCAAGAGACTTTTAATTTTTTTAAATTATTGTACAACAGATATTGAATCCAGTTACAGTACAGTGGAAAACAAAAAAAAAGATTTTTTACAACCAAACAATTATTATAATTATAACATTTATAAATTAATAAGTTTTTTGAACATCGGTAAATTTTCGGTATATACTCGTATATATATATATATGTATATACACTTTTTATTTATTAGAATTATACCTCTTTCCATGCTATGCTGTGCCAACACATCTGCCCGACCATAGGGCATGCTAAACATGGCATGATTTCTGCTGCGGCAGTATTTCTCAGGCACCAATAAGCAGTAGCATGCCAAGAGGTATGGACAGTCGATCAAGTGGTTTATAATCTTAAAGCCTATTGTCATAAGACCAGCATTGCGCCTAGTCTCTAAGCTTTGATAATTTGTCTCCTCGAGTAGTTCCATGTGATGCATGAACATAGGGTATGTACCGTGCGAACGCATGTACACATAGTTGAGGATTTTTATCTGAATCTGTTTCAACTAGCGTTGGGAAAAACTTCAATGTTTTGTGAATGCTTCACGAATTGCCAGATCTTTAAAATGAACCCTTCGTAGCGAACACGAATTGAATTGAAGTCGAACTAGCAAAAAAGAAATTTGAATTTATCCGGTTAATTGTTCATATCTTTTTGGAACCGGTTCCTTGATATTTTTTCGAAAAGTACTGACAAATCGACAAAAGTTCCTCGCCAAAACAAAAGTACTAGTCGGTAGAGATTTGAAAACGAAAAGAGCTGGAACTAGTTTCTCACCGAAATAAACACGTACTAGTCGTTAGAGCTTTGAAAGTGAAAAGAACTGGAACCAGTTCCTCGCCAAAACAAAGAACTAGTTACTTTGAATTCGAACTTTGATTGAAGTACTTGAAATGAAGTACTTTTTTATAGGCTTTGAAGTTCAACTTCACAACTGAACTGCTGCATATTGGAGTAGTTGTTTGTAATCTAACTTCCATCGAAGTATTTGTTCAATGAAATGGAATTTTTAACGGCCTGAAAATGAAATAGTTCACACGGAGCAGTCACAACGCTAAAATGAAATACTAACTTCAAATGAAGTATTTGTTCAATGAACAATGAAGGAAGTAGGAACTGCTGCCAAAGGAAGTAGTTCTTTCGGAGCGGTCACAACGCTAGTTCTAACATATTTATATATATGGTCTGGTGAGGAGTCCCGACAGTATTAGTTGTATGGCAGTCCATTTTCCCTGCCTACCCCTTCGGAGAAACGGCGAGAGTGTTAGTTAGTTAGTTGCAGGTTTCATAATCAATGCTGTGCGATTGTTTTATGGGAAATGATGACTTACTTTCTTTGTGTAGCGGCCATTGATCATGCGGTATTCTGTTATCTTCGAAGTCCACCTCGGCATAGGCGAACAGGTACCTGATGGGCTCTGCCACCCCCTTCACGGTGAAGTAGTTCAGCTTAGACTTTGAGTTCGACATTTTTGCTGCAATCTAAAATTAAAACTAAGCCCATCGGTACATCTTTAAAGTATGTAATATTGTCAAAAATGTTTACCCTAAGACAGTCTTTTAATGAATTATTTAATAGTAAAAAAATAACTGTTTCATTTTGTACCCTGATGATGCTTCAGCTAAGTGAAACCGGTCAGTCATAAAAAAAAAAAAATAAAATCTGTGGTCTTATGCAAAGTTATCATTTCATTTTCATTAAATAACTAACTGACTAATCAACTACCCATCAGGTCGTTTCTCCGCAGGGCTAGGCAGAGAGGACGGACCGCCATACAACTCTGTTTTGGTACATACTCCTAGCTTCGTTCTCATTCATACATCGTCTCATACATACTCTTCTGTTATTCTGATTCTTTACGTGGCCCTATTCAAGTATTTGATTCACTTGATCGTGCCGTGTCTTCCTCAGGCGTCCCCGACATCTTCCTCCATTCACTTTCGCATCTTATATTCTCTTCATATTCCTTTCTTTTTTCGTTCGCTCTACATGCCCAAACCATCTTAGCGTCCCTTTCTTGATACTATTCATTACGCTTACATCTGTCTTGCATTCTTCCCGAATATCTACATTTTTAACACGGTCATACATAGTTTTACTGCGCATACATCTCAGGGATCTCATTTCCACAGCGTTCAGTCTACTTTCATGCTTCCTCTGCCAGTTCCGCGAGAAGGAATTGGGTAAGAGAGAAGTGCCTGGCTATTCAGATCTGCTCACCAAACACGGCTAAAGCCATTTCCGTCAACGTTTATATTCTGAATGGTGGTGTTTCACCAGGGTGATACTTAGAATATCTACCACTCTGGAACGTGCCGCAAATATACTATATTTTTTTTTATAATAGGTACCGGCTGGTAGCTGAGTTGACGAACGCGACGGATTCCCATCCGGGCGTCGTGGGTGTAATTCCTCTGCTAGCTAAGTCCTCCATCATTGCACAAGCAACGTTTCCCGCTTATTACATTGGACTTATTACGGTGGCCTGCATGGTCGAGTGGAAAGACGCTCGACTACGAATCCAGAGGTCGCGGGTTCGAACCCTGCGTGCGCAAATAATTTTTAACAATTAATATGTATCATAGCACATTTAATTGATGTAAAAAATAAAATATAGTATATTTGAGGCACGTCCCAGAGTGGTTGGAAATGGCTTTAGCCGTGTTTTGTGTCCAGATCTGAATAGCCAGGTACTTCCCAATCTTTTCCATCCTCATTTCCTTCCCCTTTCGCACTACCTTCAGCCTCACAACATACTCCTATTGGGTATGCCGTAGTCTCAGACACTCGAGAATCTTGTCTGGTGTTCAGATAAACTAAAACGCATTTCCACACGTACGTGTTTGGAGAAACTAAAGTGACTCGATGTGGACAAAATTTTCGCAAGCATTCTCAAAACTCAATTGCAATTCTTTAAACTCGACGGCCTCCATGGTCGAGTGGTACGACGCTCGACTACGAATCCAAAGGTCGCGGGCTCAAACCCGGCGTGCGCCAACAACTTTTATTTAAATTAATATGTTAGTTCATATAAAGTAATGTAAAGTTTATTTTGCGTATTATTATTATCGCCCTGGTAAAAGATCACCATTCAGAATCGAAACGTTGTTACTACCTTCAGCCTCAAAACATTCCCTTATCGGGAAACCATAGTCCCACTGGTTTTAGACGGTTGGGAGCAGTTGGGACTCTTGTGCGGTATTTACTATAAAAATAAATAAATAAAAATGTTTTTTGCAATATAATTCCCCTTGAACAACCACCGTTATCACAAAACTAGTAATCTTTTGGAGAAAAAAGGTGATTAAGCAGAGATTTAGTACCCATTTTCAGCTTGCCTCTCACCTAACTAAACTGAAACACACCCCCAAAACACCGCCCACAGAAGTTCTTATAATCTCCCATAATTTATAATAAAACATCCCTTAGGGCTGTAAATTGACAACTGGGCAGTTTGGGAGTGGGCGGATCCGCCTTTGATACCTTTGTTCCCAGAGAACCATTTCCTGAACTTGAGAAAGTAGTAGACCTATATCTGGAACAGAAAAGAGGGTCCACGTCTAAATGTACATACTAAGTAGGAAGATGGGTAAAACAAGATTTGTTATTTTAACCGAAGAAAAACTTAGGTGGCTGTTTTTTGAGGAACGCCCGTGTAGGCATAGTAAATTGTTTTCCTTACTCATTTTCTTCTTTCAAATACATTATTATCTATGGATATTATAACCACCTTATTGGCACGTGCCCTTGTATAAAAATAAATTAAATATTCAACAACGATAAGATAAGTGTGTCTAAAATAGAAAATATTTTTAAAAATCCGTACATGTGTCCCAAATGCTCCCAACCGCCTAGAGCCAGTGAGACTATGGCATCCCCAATCGGGGCTTGAATACTACGAATCCAAACGACGCGGGTTCAAACTCAGCTTGCCTTAATAACTTTCATTTAATTAAAATGTGTCATAACACATTTAATTCATATAAAAAAAAAAATATGTATATTTGCAATGGTAGATACTCGGTTTCGCCTTGGTGAAAGACCACCATTCAGAATCGAAATGTTGCTTGAAATGGCTTTTGATATATTTGGTTTTTCTTTACTTTTCTTCTTAACTTCAGCCTCACAACATACCCCGATTGGGGATGCCATAGTCTCACTGGCTCTAGACGGTTGAGAGCAGTTGGGACTATTGTGCGGTTTTCACTATAAAAACTAAATACACACATGAGAAGAGGAGGGTTGGGAAGTATGTAATTGATGATCTGATCACCAAACGCAGCTAAAGCCATTTCAAGCAACGTTTCTATTCTAAATGGTGGTCTTACACCAGGGCGACACCATGAGTATCTTCCACTCTGGAACGTGCCGCAAATATATTATACATTATTTAATCTTAATCAAATGTGTTATGACACATATTAAATAAAATTTATTTGCGCACGCCGGGCTTGAACCCGCGACTTCTTGCCACTCGACCATGCAGGCCGTCAATTCTTAGAAGTTAATGCTAGGGAAATGGCTCGGTAACACAAATATAGGAAATAACATAAAAATCCATTGACGTAAGTAATGCGACTCGATGATGTAAAGGTAGCGCAAACGGATAACATCCTTACATACTTAGAAGTGCTGCGATATTATGTGACGACTTTTCTTGTCTCTTTCTCTCTCGTGGTATACGACGTGAAAACCCGAAGAAAGTGATTTATCTCAAATTCGTATACATTATGTTAAAATATTAGCTATACCTCCTTATATGGTTACTCAAAGATACAAGCCCCTTTTGCCTATAACGACAATAAATACAATGTGACCAGCTTTATTATTAATTAGCGTGGACGGAGAACATTCTTACGTACTTAAAAGTGCTGCAATATAATGTGAAGACTTTTTTTGTCTCTTTCTCTCTCATGGTATACGACGTAAAAACCCGGAGAAAGTGATTTATCGTAAATTTGTATAGGTTGGGTAAAACCATTCAGCTCTCTCTCCATAAATGTTCGTTCTCCAAGATCAGAACAGAAAAAGCTCCGCGTATTTTTACTATCAGTCTGAACGCGGCATCGCGCCTACTGCCTACAGTCTGAGGTCAAAGTTTTTTTTTCAATAGTTATAAAAATTATCATTATTTTCTTGCTGTGTTTACACTGTGTTTGCACCCCTGAAAACTCATTTTATTTTATTTTATTTTGTTTGGGAGACCAACAGTTTACATACATACTAGGTAAAATATTATATAAGTAGTATTAATATGACCATTTATAGGTTTCCACTTTAGTGTTTGTATATACAGGTGAACTGATACTGTAAGTGAATCTAATTTTGAAAATTAAACAAGAAATTAAGATATAAATTAAAAGAAATACAAATCAAAATAAAAAATAAAAAATAAGAAACATAATTTTAAAATTTTCATATCAGTATGTTTAAAGGGTTGAGGAAAAGGAAGGACATGAGGGGGGATCGATCTAGATGTAGTAGATATGTATCATTACACAAACAGGCGATTATTGTACATTAGGCGTGTGTGGATGATTCTATAGTTAGTCAGGAGTATTCAGATGGCAAAGATAATAAATCGATAAAAGCTGATAATTAGCTGTATAGTTGATAAAAAGGCCAGACTTTGTTTTATGCCCAATTGTATACAAAATAAATAAAAAATAATACAATATTACCCCTTTGTACTTATTTTTCTATATGGTATACCAGCTATATAATGGAGGACTGAACGCTGTTGGCGCAAATAATAAATTGTCCGAAGAAGCGAAGCTAGCAGTCCACAATGGAGTGCTTATACCAACCCTGATGTATGGCAGTGAGACATGGAACTGGCAGAGGAAAGTGAAAGTAGACTGAATGCTGTGGAAATGAGATCCCTGAGACGTATGTGCGGTAAAACCATATATGACCGTATTAAAATGTGGATATCCGGAAAGAATGCAAGGCTGATGTGAGCGCAATGAATACGATCAAGAAAGGGACGCTTAGATGGTTTGGGCATGTAGAGCTAATGAACCAAGAAAGAAGTGTGTGAAAAGAATATGTGATGCGAAAGTGAATGGAAGAAGAAGTCGATGACGCCCGAGAAAGACATGGCACGATCAAGTAAATCAAATACTTGAATCGGGTCATGTGAAGAGCACAGAAAAGTTTGTACATGTATGAGACGATTAATGAATGTAAAAGGGGTAAAGAGAGTGTAATTTTTTATATTTTTTATAGTGAATACCGCACAATAGTCCCAAATGCTCCCAACCGTCTAGAGCCAGTGAGACTATGGCATCCCGAATAGGGGTATGTTGTGAGGCTGAAGGTAGTGGGGAAGAAAAGGAGATGTGTGAATGTGAATGAAGCAAGGAATGTGTGCCAAGATAGAGTTGTATGGCGGTCCGTCTTCTCTGCCGACTCCTGCGGGGAAACGGCGTGATGGCTAGTTAGCTATACCGGCTACTCTATAGAGTGTAATGTATAAATATGATGAAAAATTAGGATGCTTTTAGAAAATTAAAAAAAAATATTTTTTGGTTTGACAGTAAATTAAAAAAGGTGTAGTTTTGTTAAGAAATTTATATTTATTGTCATGTAAAATTGGTTTTTTTATGACGTGTGGTATTTGGAGAGAAATCGCCCAAATGCTGGGAGGAACAATGTATGGAGAGAAAGCCAATTATTTTTACCCAACCTATACAAACTTGCGATAAATCACTTTCTCCGGGTTTTTTCGTCGCACACCTTGAGAGAGAAAGAGACAACAAATATATTACTCCGCTTCTACGTACTGTCACAATGATATTGGGCTCCTGGGTCACCGCGGGACTCTGCCCACGTTTTTTATTATGCCACTAAACTTGACACAACTAAATAGATTTTTAGGTTAGATGCTACATTTTTGTTGATATCAATACTGTGAAAAAGTGGTTATACGAATAAACAAAAACATTATTTCGATATGTGCTATGAATGGATGTATAAATACACTTGCCTTAGTTTTAGCCACGCCCAGATCCGCCGAGTCAGGTAATTATCATAAGAAACTGACTACACTGCCTTGGATTGATACCACTCTACATACTCTAAGCCCAAATTCATACGTGGCTTATTAGGACACGTGTCACAGTACTCACTGGTTTTCCGTCTGCCATATTTTTCTACCCTTTTCAGACAGGCCACACAGTCCCTCTTGGGAACTTTTCTCAAAATATGAAGTTTTCCATTGAGCCTGGTCTCTAATGGAGTGGAAGTAGATGGTCAACTTCGAGGCTTTTGGTCCTCACCCACTAACTGAACTACTAACATTTTGACAAATTTCAAACGGCTCAATGGTTTTCCGTTGTTATTTTTGTTATAGATATAAAGAAAATGCTTGAGTTAGTGCAACATATCAAATGTACTTTACTGCTCATTAGTTCACCCTCATATAGAATATGCTAGTGTAATTTGGTCCCATTTCTATACCGTTCATATTTATCATTTTGAATCCGTAGAACATCGCTTCTTACGCGGTATTGCACGGAGATTAGGGCGAGAAAGAGGCGATTATTCATATGATGAAATTGAACAATTATTAAAAATGTCTTCATTAGAAAAGCGCATGAAAGACTTTGATTTAATTTTCATTTACAAAATTATTAATTGTTTTATCGACTCACCTTCTCTGTTGCAACTTATCCAGTTCAACATTCCTTGCCCTAGACTCAGAAACAATGAATTGCTGTTCCTCAATCGTCACAATATTATTAACTATGGGTATAATTCTCCAATGTCGAGAATGTCAAGATTTGTTACTTCAAGCCATGGTCTTGAAATTTTTGGTAGCAGTCTAAATGATTTTTGTCATTCTTTACGACTCTAACAAGACTTTGACTAGACCATGGTTTGAATGTTCTCTCTTATTTTTATTTTGCCTTATTTTTGTCATCGCTTCATTTATTATTATGTATGTGCTTTTCCTTCTCTGTTGCTCTTTTTTTCCATTTCGTGTTTTATATGTCTTTTTTGTAATTGGACTTTAGCCCGTTAATTTATAAATAAATATGTAGATAATCTACGTCTGAAATACTTGAACTGCTACTGATGTCCAAAACACGCCATTTTTTCGTCTATATCCTATGAAATCACTCTCCCTGCTTGAACTTATAGTATCATTATTACTATCTATTGAAGTTTCATCTGAAAAGTCACTTTGCACTTCAGAAACAAACTCGTCTTCCTACTTCTGAACTCTAAGTTTTCCTCCATATTTACTACGCAGAAAAAAATATTAAAATAAAATGAATGCGTAGTTATTGTTTATGAATGAAAAACAGAGCAAAATGCACAACCTGTCGCCAGGGGATACTGTATACAACTGAACAGTACATGTGTATACTGGCGTTGTCACCGCTTTTAATGAACTACTTCAAAGAACTACTTAACTGGCAGCAGTTCCTACTTCATTCATTGTTCATTGAACAAATACTTCAATTAAAGTTGGTAGTTCATGTTAGCGTTCATTAATTTCATTAACTTTATTTAATTCATTTCATTGAACAAATACTTCAATGGAGGTTAGATTTCAAAGAACTACTTCAATTTGCAGCAGTTCAGTTGTGAAGTTGAACTTCGAAGCCTTTAAAGAAGTACTCCAATTGAAGTTCGACTTTTTTCGGCGAGAAACCAGTTCCAGTTTTTTTCGTTTTCTAATCCCTTCCGACTAGTACTTTTTATTTTGGCAAGGAACCGGTTTCAGTTCTTTTCACTTTTAAAGCTCTAGCGACTAAGATGTGTTTTTTTCCGCGAGGAACCGGTTCCAAAACGAATTGAACAAATAACTAGAAAAATTCAAATCTCTTTTTTGCGAGTTCGACTTCAATTGAAGTGTTCACTGCGAAGGGTTCATTTTAAAGAACTAGCAATTTGTTAAGCATTTACAAAACATTCAAGTTTTTCCAAACGCAAGTGTATATGGTACCCTCAGAGCAATAATGTCCAAGAGAGAGCGCTGCTGTAGTCAGTTTTGATGAGTTTTGCCGGACTCGGCTAGGATTAAGGCTAGGATATTTATACATCCCTTCACAGCACATGTCGACATAATGTTTTTGTTTATTCGTATAACCACTTTTTCACGGTATTGTTACAAACAAAAATATAGCACATAATAAAAAAAAAACCGTTGACTTATGTCCATTTATGTCGCATATCATTTTTTTTCATTTATGGCGGAATCAACGGAGATGCAGGACACGAAAAAGATCCTTGCAATATTTAAAGCAGTGTGATAATTGTGAAAATTTTGCTGTCTCTTTCTTTCTCATGGTGTACGACGTAAAAACCCGGAGAAAGTGATTTATCCTAAATTTGTATAGGTTGGCTAAAAATAATTAGCTCTCTCTCAATATATTGTTACTCCAAGTGCATCCTGTAAAAGGACCCTTTTATTTTTTAAGCAATAAAATGTATACCTATTGTTTATGTCGCCGCTGCGGCGCCATCGGAGTTGCTAATAATAATTGTAATATATTTAAAATGTGTACAAATGGCATTTTTTTTTGTTCGGTCGATATTAGTTCCTAGTTAAGCAGATTGCCTGTTCTAAGAACCCGAATAAATGACAATATCTAATTGGCAATGAACATTCGTTTGATCGTCAGCCAAATGTTTGATTTGAAACATCCAACCTTTGCGGCAGTACAGTAAACTAAATAATCTTGTAAAATTATTTATTTGAAATAATTATTAACTCTTCACGCCTTCCTAGGGGTAGAAGAGCCTTTACGCGGATGGCACATTAGCAGCCCTAAGCTGCATGTACCACTTAGTTCTTATGCCTCCTTTATGCCGCATAAAAAGGGCTCGAAATACGTCAGTGAGTAGGTGTAATTGTGAATAAGTGGTATGCGGGATTATGCAAATGCATTAAGGGGTGGTTTTTTATTTTATGTAGTGAATACCGCACAAGAGACCCAACTGCTCCCAACCGTATGGAGCCAGTGAGGCTGTGGCATCCTCATTCGGGGTATTTTTCGAGGCTCAAAGTAGTATTATATTATTAAACACCTAGAAGTGCTGCAATCTCAGAGTAATAATATACAAGATGGAGCGCTGCCGTAGCCCGTTTCGATGATTTGCCTAGACCTGGGCGTAGCTAAGACTAGGGCTAGGATATTTATACATCAATTCATAGCACATGTGTAACATAATGTTTGTGTTTATTTGTATAACCACTTTTTCACAGTATTGTTATAAACAAAAAAATTATCATGTAACCTAAAAAACTGTTGACTTATGTCCATTTATGTCGAATATAAAAACGTGTAGGCAAAGTCAACGGAGACGCGGGACACGAAGTACATCCTTACAGTTCCTTGAAGCGGTGTGATCATTTGGGAAATTTTGTTGTCTCTTTCTTTCTCATGGTTTACGACGTAAAAACCCGGAGAAAGTGATTTATCCCAAATTCGTATAAGTTGTGTAAAAATAATTAGCTGTCTCTCCATATATTGTTACTCTAAGGCTGCAATATTATGGGACGACTTTTCTTGTCTCTTTCTCTCTCATGGTAAACGACGTAAAAACCCGGAGAAAGTGAATTATCGCAAGTTTGTATGGGTTGGGTAAAAATAATTAGCTCTCTCTCCATATATTGTTACTCCAAGGCTGCAATATTATGGGACACATATTAACATATCACCATTATGTTTAATTTTTTTGTATGACCACACAGGAAATAACCTCAAAAACAGTTGAAGTAAGTTATGCGACTCGATGGTGTGAAGTTAGCGCGGACGGAGAACATCCGGGCATACTTAGAAGTGTTGCAATATTATGTGATGATTTTTCGCATATCTTTCTCTCTCATGGTAAACGACGTTAAAACAAGGAGAAAGTGAATTATCGCAAGTTTGCATAGGTTGGGTAAAAATATTTAGCTCTCTCTCTTTATATTTTTACTCCAAGGGTGCAATATTATGGGACGACTTTTTTTGTCTCTTTCTCTCTCATGGTAAACGACGTAAAAACTCGGAGAAAGTGAATTATCGCAAGTTTGTACAGGTTGGGTAAAAATATTTAGCTCTCTCTCTCCATATATTTCTCACTCCAAGCTTTGAAATCCTTTTGTCAAACCTTTTAGACGTAAAACAAAACAAAATCAAAATAACAGATTCCTTCGTATGGGGGATTATGCATGCGCATAAAAGGTTGGCGAAGTGAAATATCATGTTCGTGCAATGCACAGGATAACGCTGTGAACTTCACCACTAGAGGTTATTATAAAGAATAACGTCACGCGATCCCCTGTGCTCGGTACCAGGAATTTCTCATTTTAATATCAGAGGCGGGGGACGTTGATGTTGCGGGAAGTTAATGGTGTGCTTTGTTGATACGACATCTAGATGAATTTCTGATGAATGTTCCGCGGCGCTCGACTCGAGAGGAAAGCGTCTCACTCTGTGCATGAGTTTCTCAAACACAATGTTCCCTCAACTGCCCCCCTTTCAAAGATTCATTCGCACTAGCGTTGTGACCGCTTCGTAAGAACTACCTCAAATAACTACTTCCTTTGGCAACAGTTCCAACTTCCATCATTGTTCATTGGCATAGCCGGGCCTTCGTTTATGTGGTTTAGCAGTTATCTAAAAAATAGGAAACTAGCTGTTAAAATTGATAGCTTAACTTCGAATAAATTCATTGCTACCAGCGGTGTTCCTCAAGGGTCACATTTAGGACCAACTTTGTTTCTACTATTTGTAAACGGCGTTTTATCTGTTTTCAGCGATGTCGAAGTGTTAATGTTTGCCGATGATCTGAAAATTTACAAAACTATAAGAAATATTTGTAAAAAGCATTTACTTTGTGGCTTGCCATATAAAACATAAAAACTTTGTTGAAAACCACTTTATTATTTAATTTTGCTTTGTTAGCCGATTTTGTTTTGCTGTCTATAAAAATGTCCATGACCGTCACACATTGTTAAGTAATTTGTTCTTACTCTTTGTATGGTGCCTAAATAATGATTTGCAACTAAATATAAGTAAACGTCTAATTATATAATTTTATAGAATAAAAAACCCAATAATTTATGATTATACCATAAACGATACTTCGCTAACAAATATAACCGAGGTAAATGATTTGGGAGTACACTTTGATCAAAAAATAAACTTTAATAATCATATTGAAATCGCATCAAATAAAGCTTTAAAAATATTGGGTTTTATATTAAGAATGTGTAGAACCCACAATACTCCTGTACCATTTTGACAAATTGTAAATTTTTATTTAATTAATATGTATCTTATCACATTTATTTACGCCCGTTAAAGGATTTTCATCCAAATATTAACATTTAACCATTATGTGACTGAAAGGGTACCCGGGTACCCTCTTCGATTTAGTATGAAGCGCACTTGAGGCGAAATATCACAAAAATGCGCTACGTAAGTTCACTGTTATTATTATTATTTAGACGGTTGGGAGCAGTCGGAACTTTTGTATGGTATTAATTGTAAGAAGAAAAAAAACAGTTGTGCATTCTTTTCATATATCCACATTTTTAACACGGTAATAAATGGTTTTATCGCACATACGTTTCAAGGATATCATTTCTATAGCGTTCAGTCTTGTTTGTTCGATTTCATCATATGAATAATTGCCTCTTTTTCGCCCTAATCTCCATGCAATTCCGCGTAAGAAGCGATGATGAACGGATTTAATATGATGAATATTAACAGTAGAGAAAGGGGACCAAATAATACTGGCATATTCTAGATGAGGGCGAACTAATGAGCAGTAAAAAGTTTTTAGAATCTGTATATTCTAAAAGTCACAGGCAATTCTATTGACGAAGCCAAGAAGTTTTAGTAATTTATTAGCTAATAATAATGATAATAATATTTAGATGATTTGGATAGCGCCGTTTTTGTAAAAAATCACCTCAAGGGCGCTGAACAAATCTTATTTTCTATTATTACATATTAATTCCTGGTTTAAATAAGAACATATACAGGAACATACTTACCTGACAGGTCCTATCAGATAGACACACTTATAAACTTTAAATTATAACTATGATTTTTTTTCCGATTTAGAGCATGGGAGAGAAATTAAAAAAAATAGACTTTTTGAATTTTTCGTACAGTACAGGATTTGGTTAAAATTTCTATATCTAAAGGGGATTCGTCGAGAGACAGATAATGTTGAGATTATTTTGATGAATTTAAGGATATGAGAGTCGAAAAGGTAAATTTTCAGTTTGGACCGAAATTCTGTTGGGCTCGTTATACATCTTAGTTCCGGAGAAAGTTTATTTCAAGCCTTCGGCCCCGATACTCCTGCAGCGCGATCTCCAAACTTAGTATTTGGATTGCGTTTGGGTTCTATCAGCCTTCCGATAGCCGATGACGTTACTGATCTAAGAGTCGACTGCTTTAGAAGTATGTTTTTTGGAAAGTATAGTTCGGTGATGTACAGTGCGGCCATTTCATTAATGGATTTAAACACCATTCAGCACAACTTGTACTGGATTCTTTAGTGCACTTGAGCCAGTGAAGGTTTCGAAGGTGCTCTGAAATATGCATACTACTACTTTATTAATATGGTCGCGAAAATAAAGATAACAGTCTAGAGTGACACCAAGATCTTTTATAGATAGAACAAACACATATAAATAATTCAATAAAAATGTTTTCGTAATTTTTTTCTAAGAACAGATTGATTGAATTCCCCCCGTTTTAAGGCTGTGGCCCCCGATTTAAGCTCCCAAATCCAATTCCAATCCTCAAAGAACCCGCAAGTTTAATAAGTGACTTATCGCTTTTTGGAGGAAAAGTTTAAAATGAATTTTCCGAGAAACCAAATTAGTGGATTCACCCTCACCGCACCACTGTTTGCACTTGCTTTATTGAAATTTCTCAATTTTATGAATCTTCACACAATTTGCTTTGATATAAGTCGAAGGAAGATTTTCTAAATACACCCCGAGGGCACATTGAAAGGTTTTTATCATAAACAAGTTGCAGTACAATATTTGTTTAATATGTTTTTAAACTTTAATTCAGAGATGCACCAGCACTAAACACGATCACAAAATCAAATGCACTTATCGTCATCTAATCACGTAACAATGTTTTGGAATTAACTAACTAACTTACCATCACGCCGTTCTCCCGCAGGGGTAGGCAGAGAGGACGGACCGCCATATAACTCTGTCTTGGCACACACTCCTTGCTTCATTCACATTCATACATCGTATCATACATACTCTTCTGTTATTCTGACTCTTCACATGACCCGATTCAAGTTTTTGATTTACTTGATCGTGCCATGTCTTTCTCGGGCGTCCTCGACTTCTTCTTTCATTCACTTTCGCATCATATATTATTTTCACACTCCTTTCTTCGTACATTCGCTCTACATACCCAAACCATCTCGGGCGTCCTTTTTTTGATCCTATTCATTACGCTCAGATCAGCCTTGCATTCTCTCCGGATATTCACATTTTTAATACGGTCATACATGCTTTTACCGCACATACGTCTCAAGGACCTCATTTTCACAGCATTCAGTCTATTTTAATTCTTCCTCTGCCAGTTCTATGCCTCACTGCCATAAATCAGGGTTGGTATAAGCACTCCATTGTGGACTGCTAGCTTCGCTACTTTGGACAATTTCTTATTTGCGCCAACAGCGTTCAGTCCTCCATTAATGGAGTTTCCTTCATTCACCTCCTTCTTACAATATCCTTATCAGCATTTCCGTCTCTTGTTAACATACTTCCAAAATATATAAACTTATTCACTTGCTCCAAGTATTCATCATTCACAACTATATTGCACGCTGCTCTCGCACTCTCTCTTTCAAACACCATGACATTAGACTTACTTACATTCATAATCAACTTATTCTGCATACATACTTGGTTCATCTTAGACACGAGAAACTGTAGATCTTCCATACTGTCAGCAATCAGCACCGCATCGTCCGGATACAATAGGCAAGGGAATTAAGTAAGTTAGGTTAAATTAGGTTATTAGTAATTTGTCCAATGAAAAATGAAGAACATTCAAAGTTGACATAAATGCAGGAAGGTAGACTGATATAAGCAATAATATTATAGTGTTACTGTACTGGTTTAAGGAGCGCCATTTTCGTGACAGAAATATCACCTCAAGGGCAATTTACAACATAATTAACAAAATATTAAAACCAAGACTTTTTTATTTAATTTTTAATTTTTTTATTACTATTTATATCTTGCTAACATATATGGCAATCCCGATGAGTTAAAAAACACACTCTGGGACATTTCCAATTAGAGAAATACATGAGTTACAACAGAATACAGAGATCAAACTAACATAAATCCAACATTATAACATAATAAGAAATACAGTGCAAAAAAAATAAGGTATTTAGTATTAATATAAGATACAACATTATAAATAGAAACAAAGGAGAAAAAATAAAACCCACTTTTGCAGTAAATGAGGATGTTTTTACGCTACCGGGAAAAGAAAACTGATTTCGAAATTAGGTATTTTCATCTGTAAGTGAATTAAAAAAATATTATTTTAAAGAATTACTTTGGAATTTTTTATTAAGTTGATTATTTTTATATTTATCTGGAAGCGAGTTATATAATGTATAGGCAATGTATTTCAAAAATTTTATCCCATACTTTGTGGTGTGTGTAAGTAGAATGTGAATTTTATTGTTATTTCGTGTGTTATGTTGGTGGATGTCTTGATTGTAAAGGGGTTTGATGTTAGTGTGCGTTAATATTAACTATGTCTTATACTTATAACCAGTGACTTACAAGTAACATATTTACAATGTTATTTCTAATTTCGAAACTGTTAATTCTGAGGTAATTCCTCCCCAAAAAAATACTAGCAAATCAACAAAAAAAAAAACGGTTCCTCGGACAAATGATGTGGATTTTTATTTTCCAAAAAAGGAACCGGCTCTTCACAGAAATAATATTGACGGTTCCAGTGACCGAATTGGAACCGGTTCCATTTAACCGGGACAGGAATATCGACCATCTCTAAAAGCGATCCAATTGCGCATCTACAGGACCGGCCCTGCATGGAAGTGTTTGTTTTATCCATACATTTCCACGTAGTACGTATAGTTTGGATTTTCACGTAGATGAGGGTGTGCATTAGGCATGGGATTCACGCTACGCAGCAGCCTCCTATCTCCTCTTCTATGTGACGTGACTAGAGGCGGGGCATTAGCGGGGCTCCCGAAAAAACTCATTTGGAGTTACTCACGCACCGATTCCCTTTATTGGCCCTGGCACGGGTCACTGAGAAAGGGGAGAATTCACTCTATTTCCATGAAAAATTCACATCGAATCTGACGCAGTTTGCTCCAAAGAATTTTTCAAAGTCGTCATTTTACATCGTTTTTGTTTGACCGAACTTTGGAACGGCTATTGATTTATGGAGTTTGCGTTTTCTTTTTTGCATGGTTTTTCAATGCAGCAACCATTTTATTATTTTTTTTTCGTAGAAAGCAATCACTTTGTGGTAAGACATATTTATAAAAATGAAAAAAATGAATGTAAGTATGTCCAAAGTCATGGTGTTTGAAAAAGAGAGTACGCAAACAGCGTGCACTATAGTTGTGATTGGTGAATACTTGGAGCAAGTAGATGAGTTTGTGTATTAAGGAAATATATTTAAGAGAGATGCAGGTTTATAAGGATTTTGAAAGAAGGTTGAATGCAGGAAACTCCATTAACGGAGGACTGAACGCAAATAAGAAATTGTCAAAAGAAACGAAGCTAGCAGTCCACAATGGAGTGCTTATACCAACCCTGGTGCATGGCATTGAGACATGGAACTGGCAGAGGAAAGATGAAATTAGACTGAATGCTGTGGAAATGAGAACCCTGAGACGTATGTGCGGTAAAACCATGCACGACCGTGTTAAAAATGTGGATATCCGAAAGAATGAAAGGCTGATGCAAGCGCAATGAATAAGATCTATAAAGGGACGCTTAGATGCTTTTGGTATGCAGAGCGAATGAACGACGAAAGGAGTGAGAAAAGAATATATACCGCGAAAGTGAATGGAAGAAGAAGAAGTTGGGTGCACCCGAGGAAGACATGGCACGATCAAGTGAATCAAATACTTGAATCGGGCTACGTGAAGAGTCAGAATAACAGAATAGTATTTATGAATGTGAGGTTACACCCTTAGCTTCAAGTCAATTGTTTTTTTTAATCTTGAAAATTCACTGTTATACCCAAATCTGATTTTTTTTTTCATGATTTATGATAACGATCATGATCTAGTTTTAATTATTTGCATAAATATCTGTTATATATTATTTTCTCGTTGTTATATTAGGTAAGGTAAGGTATAGGTTCTGTGAACTAAAACTATACTGCGCTACAATAATTCACTGTTATTATTACCGCTTCATGTTAGTTTTACATTAATTTATTTATTATTTCAACCCTTCGTAAGCGCCCTTGAAATCAAACTTCAAAAAATATCTCCTTAAAAATCACAAAGCATTCTTTCCAATGGAGATTGATTCATAAAATACATATTCAGTGTTCAATTATTTGTTTTGTTACCAAATTTAATAATTTTTTTGTTGTTTTGTTTCAGGTAAGCAACATTATCAGACATGTCTGTTATCAATAAATAATACAATACTCTTGAACAACAACTTTTGGTAAGTGGAAAGTTTTTTTTGTAGTTTTTAAATCGTGTGTAGCATATAATATTCACATCGAATTCAGCTCTGTAGATAATTTTTTAATGAATTTTCGTAACTTTTTGTATCACTAGTATAATAAAACTATGTGAATCAAATACTTAAGTCAGGCCATGTGAAGAGTCAGAATAACAGAAGAGTATGTTTGATACGATGTATGAATGTGACCGAAGCCAAGGGTGTGTGCCAAGACAGAGTTATATGGCGGTCCGTCTTCTCTGCCTACCCCTGCGGAGAAACGGTGTGATGGTTAGATAGTTAGTTTGTCAATTACGAATTCCTTACCCCTGCTGTGTTTAATAAATCTTTAAACTATGTTAATTATTTTTATCTATTTTATTATGTTATTTTTTTGTTTTATTTTATTTTAGTACATACGAAATTTAACTAGAATATTTAACAACAGTAGGTACCAGGGGTGTTATTTGAAGTTTGCTGGTTTTTTCAATAAGGAAAACGCTTAATTCTCAAGGGAATCTCAAAAATTTTTATTCAAAGTATTGACCATCGGATTCTATACATTTTGCCCATCTTTGCAAACCAAAAACCATTCAAAAAAAAAAAAATTCTTTCGAGGCAAACCATTCGACGAGCCATTTTTCGACTTTTTCAAAATTGGCGAAGCGCTGCTCTGCGAGTGAGTGTCCCATCGATGCGAAAAGGTGATAGTCGGACGGGGCAAGGTCTGGAGAGTACGGCGGGTGCGCTAATATTTCCCAATTCAATGCTTTGAGAGTATTTTTCACTACTTTAGCTGTATGAGGCGGTGCGTTGTCATGTTGTAGGATAACTTTGTCTCTCGTTCATTTGGTGTGGTACCCATTTTCCATACTTTTGGATCTTTCCCATTGCTTTTAAACGTTGGCAAATTGCTCCTCGGGTCACATTAAGTGTTTGGGCCAGTTGATGTTGCGATTGGGTTGGGTCTTCATCCAATAACGCCTGCAATTCCTCGTCTTCGAACTTTTTCGTTGCACCAGGATGTTCATTGTCTGTTAAATCGAAATCTCCACTTTTAAATTGACGAAAACATGTCTCACATTTTCTAATCACTGGAGCATGTTCACCATAAGTTTCTACCAGCAACCGATGAGCTTCAACTGCTTTTTTCTTTTGATGAAATAAGAAAAGCAACGAATGCCGCAATTGCGATTTACTTGGAACGAAACTCGACATATTCACTGAGGTAAACAACTATGACACTATTATTTTAGCAGAATGTAACTTGTGTATTTTTGAAGGTATGTGTCCATAGAAAAATATGACATAGATCCCAAATCATAGAAATGTATACATATCTCTAGCGACATCTATGAGTAAAGCCGGCAAACTTCAACTAACACCCCTGGTACATAAAAAAAGTTTATGAAAAATGCAAAAGTAAATGAATAACAAACAAAAGCAAATGAATAATATTATTTAAGGTAGAACATAAATAAATGGATTATTAGCACCTGTTCTGAAGAGATACACTGATATTCACTTTAGAAATGCTTTTGTATCGTCATATTTTCAAACTGCTTTTTCTCAGTTTATCTGTTCGGAATTGGATACTTTCTGTATAACTACGTCCAATTGGGGATGCGATAGTTCCACCGGTTTCAGACGGTCGGGAGAAGTTGGGAGTCTTAGGAGTCTTGATTTGAGTCCGCGAACTCTGGATTCGTAGTAGAGCGTCTTAACCATTCGACCACGGAGATGGTATATTTAAAAAATCTAATTATTCCTGTGAATTGTGACGTGATGTTATGTGTTTTTAAAATACATGCATTTTAATAGCACGTCTCGTTTCAAAACGTAATACAATACAGAAATAGGCATAACACAAAAGCGTTTCAGGTTGGGTGCATTTTCTGTAGAACCTTATCATAGACTTGAGTAATTTCATGGAAGGGTATTTTGTTACTTGTATTTAGGGGTGACCTTTATACTACTTCAGTTGTCCCTCCTCCCCTAACTCGTTTTGGGGTATGTTTAGGATTTCTTGCCATGTACAAAGTGCCCTTGGGGAGTCTACGGGCTACGGAGATTCCCAAACTACGCTATAAAGCTAAAGGAACGTCTGGCGATGATATGTTTCAAACAGGTCAGTAACATCTGAAGATCAGCATAATTAAAAATGAATAAAGAAGAATTTAATACATATTTTATAAAGAAAAGTGTTTGAGTAGATAGGAATTATGAAACAAATGTGTAAATACCTTTTATAATCAACGCATATTTAATGCAATAAATAATACGCTCATCATAAAAAATGAAAAGTTAATAACTAATAAGCTTTGAATGCTTGTAGGCTGAAGGTTGAATGATAAACTTGTGTGTAGGTTAAATGTAAAACATTTGTTGGTTGAATGTAAAAAATGTGTGTCGGTTGAATGTAAAACATGTGTGTAGTTTGAATCTAAAACATGTGTGTCGGTTGAATGTCAAACATGTGTGTCGGCTGAAAGGAAAACATCTGTTGGTTGAATGCAAAACATGTGTGTCGGTTGAATGTAAAACATGTGTGTCGGTTGAATGTAAAAATGTGTGTAGATTAAACATAGAACATGTTTAAAACGATTAATTAATCAACAATCAACAATCAACAATCAACAATCAACAATCAACAATCAACAATCAACAATCAACAATCAACAGTCAACAGTCAACAGTCAACAGTCAACAGTCAACAGTCAACAGTCAACAGTCAACAGTCAACAGTCAACAGTCAACAGTCAACAGTCAACAGTCAACAGTCAACAGTCAACAGTCAACAGTCAACAGTCAACAGTCAACAGTCAACAGTCAACAGTCAACAGTCAACAGTCAACAGTCAACAGTCAACAGTCAACAGTCAACGGTCAACAGTCAACAGTCAACAGTCAACAGTCAACAGTCAACAGTCAACAGTCAACAGTCAACAGTCAACAGTCAACAGTCAACAGTCAACAGTCAACAGTCAACAGTCAACAGTCAACAGTCAACAGTCAACAGTCAACAGTCAACAGTCAACAGTCAACAGTCAACAGTCAACAGTCAACAGTCAACAGTCAACAGTCAACAGTCAACAGTCAACAGTCAACAGTCAACAATCAACAATCAACAAGCATTGGCGCAAATAAAAATTGTCCAAAAAAGCGAAGCTAGCAGTCCACATAGGAGTGCTTATAATAACCCTGATGTATGACAGGAAGGCATGGAACTGGCAGAGAATGGATAAAAGTAGATTGTAGAAATGAGATTCCTGAGCAGTATGTGCGTAAACCATGACCGTGTTAAAAATGTGAATATCCGGAAATAATCCAAGATTGATTTAAGGGATAAAAACAGGGACGCTTAGATGGTTTGGGCATGTGGAGCGGATGACCGAAGAAAGGAGTGTGAAAATAATATATGATGAAAAATTGAATGGAAGAAGACGAAGACGTCCGAGAAACATATGACACAATCAAGTTAATCAAATACTTGAGTCAGGTCATGTGAAGAGTTAGAATAACAGAAGAGTATGTATGAGACGATGTATAAATATGAATGAAGCAAGGAGTGAGTGCCAAGATAGAGTTATGTGCTAGTCCGTCCTCTCTGCCTACCCTGGGGGGAAGTGGCGTGATGGTTTGTTAGTTAGTTAGTAGGAGTTTTTCAAATATTGTCAGGTCTTTCTTAAAAATAAAATAAAATGCAAATAGAAATAATTAATAAGAGATTCGAAAGCCCAGTAGAAAGAAGCGAGTCACTTTCAATTCGTAAAAAAATACTGACAAAATGCAAAGCTGTATAGCATTCTCAAATTTTTCCCTGAAATTTACACGGGTAACACACGAGTATTTTTTTTTAACAAACAGCCTGACATATCTGTGCTTTTACAAGTGCTAAACTGTTGGCATTATTGGCTCGCTTCCCGCCGCATATAATGAATCAACCCCAAACGCCGCTAAGCCATGGAACTTTTTCCCAATTTCAGTTTCCAAATAAAGGAGGTTCTCGGAGGCTCACGGCTCAGGGCTCAGGTGTGGCGGAGGGGTAAAAATTGAAATTGGAAAGAATAATTGAACGGGAAAATTATATTTCACGAAGCGGATATCCGGCTCGGATCACTCGTAAGTATCGATTACAAGGAGATACACCGATGTTTTAAAATGATAAATTGAACGTAAGAAAGCAATTTAGGAATGGGGTGAAAAACAACTTAAGCCTTTCCCATTCGAGTTCATAAAAGGAGGCTTTAACATTTTCGGTATTCGATAATTTTTATCGGACTTGAAAAGAACAGTAAAAAGTTTTTTAAATTTTAAATAAATGTAACTTTGTTTTGACACCAGTTTATTAGAAACATATACTAACCGGTTTCGGCTCTGCCTGAACCTTCTTCAGGGTTGAACAAATATGTATGATATTGTTCATACCTTAGAGTATTTAGAGTGGTATCTACCCGAGGCAGTGTGGTCAGTTTTTGATGATTTTTACCGGACTCGGCGAACCTGGGCGTGGCTAATTATACATGCATTTATATCACATATCGACATAATGTTTATGTTTATTCGTATAACCACTCTTTCACAGTATTGTTATCGACAAAAATATGGCATTTAATCTAAAAAACCGTTTAGTTGTGTCATGTTTAGTGGCATAATAAAAAAATGTGGGCGGAGTCCCGCAGTGACCCAGGAGCCCAAGATCATCGCGACAGTACATCATAGAAGCGGTGTATTATATTTGTTGTCTCTTTTTCTCTTGTGGTGTAGGACGTAAAAAACCGGAGAAAGTGATTTATCGCAAGTTGGTAAAGGTTGGGTAAAAATAATTAGCTCTCTCTCCATACATTGTTACTACAAGGTTCATAAATATTTGTTCAACCCTGAAGAAGGTTCAGGTAGAGCCGAAACCGGTTCGTATATGTATCTAATAAAGTGGTGTTAAAACAAAGTTATTTTTATTTAAAATTTAATTATGTCTTACCACAAAGTGAGTGCTTCATGCCAAATTTAAATAAGTTTTTTCAAGGTACTCACTTGCACTTTTTATTTTGTTTTTATTTTAAAGTGAATACCGCGCAAGAGTCTATACTGCTCCTAACCGTCTGGAGCCAGCGAGACTATGACCTCCCCGATCGGGGTATGTTGTGAGGCTAGATGTAGAGGAGAGGGGGAAATAGGAAGGTAGGGAAGTACCTCTATGGTGGAATGGTAAGACGCTCTTTATATTAATATGTCTCATCACACATTTCATTCATATAAAAAAAATTGAAACGTGTATTTGCAGCACGTTCTAGAGTGGTAGATACTCTTAGTATCGCTCCGGTGAAAGACTACCGTTCAGAATCGAAACATTTCTTAAAAATGGTATTGGCCGTGTTTGGTGACCATATCGGAATAGCCAGGTACTTACAAACCTTCATATTTCCCATCTCCTTGCCCTCCCCACTAATTTTAGCCTCACAATATACCTCACTTAGGGATGCCATAGTCTCACTGGCTCCAGAAGGTTGGGAGCAATTTGTGTGGTAATTAATATAAAAAAAATAAAAAAAAATACTGCAGCGGGACTATGAACTCCCCGATTGGAGGGTGTTGTGAGGCAAGATGTAGTAGAGAGGGGAAGGAGATGGAAAATAGGAAGACTGGGAGATACCTGGCTATTCAGATCTGGTCACCAAACACGGCTAAAGCCATTTTAAGCATCGTTTCGATTCTCGAAGGTGGAGAGAGAATCTACCACTCTGGAACATGCCACAAATATATTGAATATTATTTCATATGACTTAAATGCGAAATAACAGAATAACATAAGACTATGTGTGAGATCATGTATGAATGCTAATGAAGCAGGAGTGCGTGCCAAGACGGAGGTGTATAACGGTCCGTCCTCTCTGCCTACCCCTGGGGAGATACGGTGTGATGATTAGTTCCAGTCGAAATTGGTTATAACGATCACGGTAATAGAGGTGACAGCTATAATGAGCATTTACTTAATAATATTTTGGTTCGGGCTTATTTTCATACAATCGTGTGGGGTTATAACGAGGTCGCTTCACTGATATAACGTCCAAATAATATTGTCAACTCAATGCGCCCGGGTATGAGAAAAAAACCCAATTCTCGAAAAAATCAAATAATGTCATAAACAAGACAAAGAACGCCACCCATCTATACGGCTGCGGACTTTCCACAAATCACGTTAAGGAGGGTTTATAATCCCTGATAGTCGTCGCTCTAAGAAACATTTCTATCCAGTACTATTGGACGCGCCATTGAGGTGATTTTTTTACAAAAACGGCGCTATACAAATCATCCAAATATTATTTACTATCTAAAAGTGTCGTTTAAAATAAAAGTCACACAGAATTTATTCCTTGTAATTCTGTTCCTTTTTTACAAATTTGTTTTTACTCCATGCCTAATTTGTATCTGGTTTTCCCTATTTCTTAAAAACAATAAATTTAATAATATGCAAGCTTTCATACCCTGGCGTAATTATCGATATTAGTAGGTAGGTACTTTTTTACCTACCTACGTTTGTAACGAGTAATGGCTATTAGGAGCAAATTTGGTTGGTCCCTTCGCGCTCGTTATGACCAAGTTCGACTGTAGTTAGTTATTACTATTTCAACTATCTACCCACTTTATTCGAAAGTCGTTGAAAAAACCGCTGAGAATAGATGAATTTCTATTTACTGTGAAATTTAGTTTTTATTTAGTAATTTTAGCGAAATCAACTTCTGAGAACAGACAAAAAAAAACATAAAAAATAATATCCGTTTGTCAACGAGCGCTACCTAAAGTTTTCATAATAGAATCTCAGTCGAAAAGTAAAAATCTCCGGAGTCACTTAGCGAAGCCTTTTATAAAAATCTCAGATTCCTCCCCCAAGAAACAAAAGTTGTGTCAGCGGAACTTTTACAATCACGGAGGCAATAAGTCATGCCTTTTAACTCTGTCTTCTCTTTTTTGGAATTAAATTTAGACTTTTTAGGGATGCTGTGCACGCTTAATGAATAAAAAAAAAAACCGCAGGAAACCCATGTTCAACGTCTGAAAAGTTTAAAAGTTTGTTTTACGCGGAAATGTAAGTAGGTATGTGATTTACCTACAACTAACTTCTTGAATACAAATTCTGCGGATTTTTTTATGAGGAGTGGTTTGTTATTTCGTGGACCGCGACATAGGGTTTTTAGGGATGGGAAAGGTTGTGAGGAGGCTGACTGAATGCGATACCTATCGATGTGAAGCTTTTGTTCCATTCTCAGGGCCTGCCATCAACGTGGACATACATTTCTATTCGCAAAAAGAAGAGAGAGATGAGTCAATAAACCCAGATGTTCAGGAGATGTTTCTGGATGAAGGGCAGATTAGTGGATACTCGTTACTTCGTTTCAAATGGCTTTAGCCGTGTTTAGTGACCAGGTATGAATAGCCTGGTACCTCCCAACCATCCTCTTCCCCGTCTTACCCGTCTCCTCCCCCCTTGCAACAGTCCGACTAGCTCCAGACGGTTGGGATTCTTGTATGTATTAACGTAGAAATAACTAGCCAACCATCACGCCGTTTCTCTGCAGGTGTAAGCAGAGAGAATGACCCGCCATAAAACTCTCGCTGTATCTGTTTTTACGATCCGACTCAATTATTTGATTCACTCAATCGTGTCGTGTCTTTCTCGGATGTCCCTTATTTCTTTAATTTTTTTTTGCGTCATGTATTCTCTTAACACTCTTTTCTAGTCAATCCGCTCTACATGCAGAAGCTATATAAGTGTCCCTTTCTATTCCGTTTTAAGAAAGACGAGGATTCCCAGGTTACGAATAACCTGACAATAATTTAAAAACTCTCACTGCCATCATAATAAGCGTAAGATGTTGTTTGTGCAACGATGGAGAACTTAGCAGAATTTCGGTTCAAACTGAAAGCTTACCTTTTCAGACTCTCATATCCTAAAATTTATTAAAAGAATCTCAACATAATCTGTCTCTCGACGAATCACCTTTAGATATTCAAGTTTTAACCAAATCCTGTACTGTACGACAAATTCAGAAAGCCAAAACAAAATTGAGGAATTTTGTTTTCGTATGTAATTATGTCATATGTCTGATGTTCTTTTTCAAAAAAGGAGCACATTATTTTATTTTCTGACTCCTGTAATTTTTCCTTGGTAGATATGTATCTAAGGAACAACTATGCTTACTTCACTTAAAACTCGATTTTATTGACTCATCCCTCTCTTCCTTTCACACACAGATTTATACGATCTTTGACGGAATCAATAGCAAATTGCGCATGTTTGATGCAACGTCATATTATTAACTCTGAATTCACTACTTATTTATTTTATATATCATCGTCGGAAAGGCAAAAGGGCTAAGGCGCCATCTCGGGAAGTTTACACCAAAGCACTTGAAAGTTTTTTTTTGTTTTACAGTAAAATTCATAAATTTTCAGTACCTGGTTGGAAAAAAACTAACTCAATACTCTTTCTGAGTTACTTAAAGCGACAAAAAGCTTAAAAATTTCAATCTTGTGTCGCTTGAGTCAAGCCTTCTCCCAAATGGTAAATACGTTTTAAATGGCTGAAGGGCCACAAAAGTTTTCGGAATCAAACGAGAGTCAGAGCATTCGATGAAAAAAAAAAATCAGTTCAAAACCGCATATTTAACTAATTTTTGACCAAAGTGTTGCTTATGACCTTTTGTCTTTCCAGCGATGACATTTATACGGCACAAACATGTGCCATTGATTTGGAAGTTAGTGAAAAAGAAGCACAGAAAAACTAGAAATTGAGAAATTTGTACACAATAGTTAAAAAGGAAAAAGAAAAAAGAAAAAAAGAATACAAAATTCTAGTACTACTGAGGAGGAAAAATTAAAAATATATTGCTAAACTACCAGTAATAATGTAAATATTTTGTGGAATTAATGACAGTGAAAAAAATTATAAGTATCCCAAATGATTCATATCTAGTTATAGGAGAGCAAATGTGCAGTAAAACCACGTGTTCAAAATGTGGATATCCGGAAATAATGCAAGGTTGATGTAAGCTAAATGAATATGATCAAGAAAGTGGCGCTCACATGGTTATGACATCTGCGGTACATATATTCACTGATATTATTATTTCATCAAAGAAGCGAAGCTAGCAGTCCATAATGGAGTTCTTATACCAACCCTGATTGATGTAAGGCATAGAACTGGCAGAAGAAGGATGAAAATAGACTGAATGCTGTAGAAATGAGATCCCTGAGGAGTGCGTGCAGTAAAACCATGTATGACCGTGTTAAAAATGTGGATATCCGGAAAGAATGCAAGGCTAATGTAAGCGCAATGAATAGGATCAAGAAAAGGACACTTAGACAGTTTCGGCATGTAGAGCGGTTTTTTTTTTAAATATTTAATTTTCTTCAAAAATCATCATCCGATGAACGAAGAAAGGAGTGCGAAAATAATATATGACGCAAAAGTGAATTGAAGAAGTTGGAAGCGTCCGAGGAAGACATGGCATGATCAAGTGAGTCAAATACTTGAGTCGGGCCATGTGAAGAGACAGAATAACATAAGAGTATGTATGAATGTGAATGAAGCAAGAAGTGTGTGCTAAAACAAAGTTGTATGGCAGTTTATCCTCTCTGCCTACCCCTGCGAGGAAACGGCGTGAAGGTTAGTTAGTTAGTTAGAGTCCCAACTGCTTTCAACCGTATGTAGCCAGTGAAACATCTCTCTCTCTATGTCATCTTTAATTGAAGTATGTTGGGAGGCAAGAGAAGGGCTTGGCAAGAGAAGGCTTGGAAGTACCTGGCTATTCATATCTGGTCACCAAACAAGGATTAAACCATTTCAGGTATCCATTCGATTCTAAATAGAGTTCTTTCGCCAGGGCGATTTTTAAAGTATATACCACTCTGAAACATACCGCAAATATTATATACTATTTAATATTTTATATGAATTACAGGTAAAATAACACATAATAATAATAAAAAAAAATGTTTGTGCACGTTTGTTTTGAACCCGCGATCTCTGGGTTCGTAGTTGGGCGTCTTAACCACTCCACCACGGAAGCCGTCCTTATTGGCTGTACTTGTTTACAATTTGGCCCGCTTTTCTTTTAAAATTATTCCCACCCAAACAGCCTTCGCAAGAACGATATTGTTGTCTGATTATTGTCACATGGCCGCCTGGCAGGCTCCTATAGAGAAAAAAATAGTTCAGTTCGTCTCGGTCCATTGTCGCGTCGAGTGTTGGACAAACTCGTGTTCGAAAACCACTTTTATAAAAAATATTAACAGTCAATTAGTTCGTTTACGATAAACATATAAATAAAGTGCGTAGATATGTATAAACCAATTGAAAAAGTGATTTGGCAGTGTCAAGGATAAACGTAAGGCTTAAAACATTTCCACCCAAACTCTTAACCGATCAAAGTGCCCGTTGGTATTCCAATCATTGTGCAAATCTTCGAGGAAGGAGTGTGTGTGAAGCAGCCGAAACGTTGCCAGACTTGCTGCAAGGTAGGTGGAACTCTATAAGGTTTCTACACCCCTTCTAATCTCCAATTTATCTGTGTGGTGAAATCCACAAGTTTCACTGCCCACGTTGTTCTTGTGCAATGGTACATTACCATGAGTACATCATTATACATGAAAACTATATTAATACTATTTGCTTATCTCCCCTTATCTTTATCTCAACCACCAATCTAGAGGTTGCGGGTTCAAATACTGGCATTCAAAAATAAAATGTGTATAATTGTTGTGGATATCTGGAAAGAATGCAAGGCTGATGTAAGCGTAATGCATTGAATTAAGAGAGAGAAGCTTAGATGGTTGAGGCGCGTAGAGCGTACGAACGAAGAAAAGAGTGTGAAAATAATTTATGACGCGACTGAATGCTGAAGAAATGAGATCCCTGAGGAGTACGTGCGGTAAAACCATGTATGACCGTGTTAAAAATGTGGATATCCCATAGAAATAAAATACAAGATAATCATATTCGTACAAATCTGACGAAAAATGTAGCACCACTAATGTTGCACCACTAATATTGCACCACTAATGTTGCACCACTAATGTTGCACCACTAATGTTGCACCACTAAATGTTTAACCCGCGAATGAAAAGGATAGCCAATCAAATAATATGTGTGTGCGGAAGAGATAGCTATATGAAGCATGTTTTGAAGGTATGCCTCGTTGACTTGGTTTAGTGCAACCAGGTGCATTGTCTCAGTATCGTATCTACATTATTTAATTCATCTAAGAGATATCCGGAAAAAATGCAAGGCTGATGTAAGCTTAATGAATTGGATCAAGAAAGGGGCGCTTAGGTGGTTATGACATCTGCGGTATATACGAGTATATTCACTGTTTTTATTATTGTCCAAAGAAGCGAAGCTAGCAGTTCACAATGGAGTGCTTATACCAACACTGATGTGTGACAGTGAAGCATGGAAATGGCAGAGGAAGGATGACAGTAGACCAAATGCTGTAGAAATGAGATCCCGAAGGAGGATGTGGGGTAAAACCATGTATGACCGTGTTGAAAATGTGGATATCCGGAAAGAATGCAAGGCTGATGTAAGCGTAATGAATAGGATCAAGAATATGACGTTTAAATGGTTTAGGCATGTAGAGCGAATGAACGAAGAAAGGAGTGTGAAAAGAATATATGATGCGAAAGTGAATGGAAGAAGAAGTCGTATATATATTCACTGTTTTTATTATTGTCCAAAGAAGCGAAGCTAGCAGTCCACAATGGAGTGCTTATACCAACCCTGATGTATGGAAGTGAGGCATGAAACTGGCAGAGAAAGGATGAAAGCAGACTGAATGCTGTAGAAATGAGATCCTTGAGGAGGACGTGGGGTAAAACCATGTATGACCGTGTTCAAAATGTGGATATCCGGAAAGAATGTAAGACTGATGTAAGCGTAATGAATAGGATCAAGAATGGGACGTTTAGATTGTTTGGTCATTAAGAGTGAATCAACGAAGAAAAGAGCGTGAAAAAAATATGTGTCGCGAAAGTGAATGGAAGAAGAAGTCGGGCACGCCTAAGAAAGACATGGCACGATCAAGTGAATCAAATACTAGACTCGGGCCATGTGAAGAGTTAAAATAACAGAAGAGTATGTATGAAACGATGTATGAATGTGAATGAAGCCAAGAGTGTGCCAATACAGAGTTGTATGGCGGTTTGTCCACTCTGCCTACCCTTGCGAGGTGACGGTGTGATGGTTAGTTAGTTATAATTATTATGTGTCATTTCACATTTGATTAATATAAAATAATATATAGTATATTTGCGGAACGTTCCAGAGTGGTAAATACTCTCAGTATCGCCCTAGTAATAGACCACCATTCTGAATTGAAATATTGCTCAAATGGCTTTAGCCATGTTTGATGACTAGATCCAAATAGCCAGGTAGTTCACAACATTCCACTTTCACATCTCCTTCCCGAGAGCAGCTGATATTCTTATGTGGTATTCATTTTATTTAATGAATACAACACGATGGTTTCAACTGCCTAGAGCCAGTGAGACTATGGCATCCCCATTTCAGGTATGATAGGCAAGATGAAGGTTGGAAATTATCTAATTGTTCAGATTTCATCACCAAACACGAATAAAGCCATTCAAGCAAATTCTATATACCGAATGGTAGTATTTCAAAGGGGCGATACTGAGGGTATGTGTCACTCTGTCTCTCTAGAGTGAAGTCTTTTTTGTATATTTTTTAATAGTGAATACCGCACTAGAGCCAGTGGGACTATGACATCCTCAATTGCGGTATGTTGAAGGTAGAGAAAGGGAAAATAAATGGGAAGAGGAAGTTTGGAAAGTACCTGGCCATTCAGACTGGTCACCAAACACGGCTAAAGCCATTTCAAGCAACGTTTCGATTCTGAATGGTGGTCTTTCACCAGGGCGATACTGAGAGTATCTACCACTTTGGAACGTGCCGCAAATATACTTAATATAATTTTTTTTATATATTAAGTAAAATGTGTTATGAAAATTATCAGTTAAATAAAAAATATTTGCGCACGCCGGGTTCGAACCCGCGACCTCTGGAATCGTAGTCGAGCATCTTACCACTCAGCCATGGAGGCCGTCGTTCAGTCTTGCCGTAAGAACTGACAGAGGTAACCTTTGAGTCCTTAAAACAGTTAAAAAAAGTAACGTTTGCTCTTGAATCAGTCAGTTGTATTAAAAACAACCAATTATACTGACGAGGCGTAAAACAGTACTTAAAAAAAAAATTGTTATTAAAATAATATAAAATCTCAGAAGTTAACATTTTATTTCTAGGCTAAACTAATTAACGAAAAGAACTCGGAATTTTTCATTATCAAATAAGGTGCCTTCGAATGATACCTTGTAAACATTTAATAAGGCATCGGGAGGTGCCTCCTGGGGGGTGTTTGTAAGGGTGCGCCTCCCGGGGGTGGTGCTAGGGGGGAGGGGTGGGAGGTTTTGTCACAACAGAAACAATCCTAGCGCATTCCGGAAACACTTGAAGAACGCTTGCTGAAAACAGCTGAAACTTTTTAATTAAAAAAAGGTCTGGCGGCTAATCTATCGGTGTTTTACAAGGGCGGAATCGGACGTGAATTGGATTCTCAAAATTTGCTACTCATAATTTGCATTTAATTTATGTATAAACACGATTTTTTAAGGTTTAGCTGAGCAATGGATACATTAATATTATTTAATTTTTCAAAAGGAAAGACGCACAATATATGCAATATGCAAAAAAAAAAATTTAAGCATTATAACTTAGAGTACATAGAGTGGTACCTACCCAAGGCAGTGTAGTCAGTTTTTAATGATTTTTTCAGGACTCTGCAGACTTGGGCGTGGCTATGGGCTAGGGTATTTATACATCCATTCATAGCACATGTCGACATAATGTTTTTGTTTATCCGTATAACCACTTTTTCACAGTATCGTTATCAACAAAAATATAACATATAACCAAAAAAAAAAACGCTTAGTTTTGTCGAGTTTAGTCGCATATGAAAGCATGTAAGCGGAGTCCCCGGAGACGCGGGAGACCAAGATCATCCTTACAGTACATAAAAGCGGTGTGTTCTTTTTGTTGTCGCTTTCTCTCTCATGGTGTACGACGTGAAAACCCGGAGAAATTGTTTTATCGCAAGTTTTGTATAGATTGGGTAAAATAATTAGCTCTCTCTCCATACATTGTAACTCCAAGCATTATAATTTGTTAAACGGTAATTGCTTACTGCCGGCCTTTATGGTCGTGTGGCAAGACGCTTGACTACAAATCTAAAAGTCGCGTGTTTAAACCCGGTGTGTAAGTATGTATTATGTTTCAAGGAACACAATACACTAGCTAGTCAAAGCTCATTTTAATTTATGTATTTTATTTTAATTTAATTAGATTAAAGAGAATTATTAATTATGGCTATGAGACATCTACATGTGTTTTAAGTCAACTTTAATTTATGTAACGGTGATTTTGTTATGGTTTTGATTCAGAGATGGCGTTGTGTTAAAACAATCCTACAATCGGAGCGATGACAGTTGTTTTACGACTATTTTTGTGCAGTAAACGTCACTGTAATTCACAATTTGTTTACGATTTAATTATAAAGTTTTGGTTGGCTTATTGTGTATCGGTTTGCGCACTATTGATTATGACTGTATATTCACTGACGCCAAATATTTTATAACCACAAATTTTTGTCTTTTCTCTTAATTATGACAGAAGTTAGTTTTTTGAAGGTTAAATACGCACAGTTAACGCGCGGTCACAACTTTGTTTAACTCTGCACTTTTCACTGACTTTCGATTACTTTAGATGCGTTTTATTATCAATTCAGTTCTCAACAGCGGAGATACGTCAGTGGTGTTGGAAGGTAGGTGGTAGTTTAATTTTTCAAAACATTATTTTCAAAGGTCGAAAACATAGTTTATGACGGATTGTTTCAAATTTTTGTTTCATTTTGCATCGTCATAATTTAATGACTAGCGCTATGATGTGATTTTTCACAAAAACTTCACCATACAAATTATCCAAATATTATTATTTTGTTTTGGTTTTATTTTGAAATTTGAACAATCATCCTTTAAACGCCAATTGTAAGTTCGTTTTTTCTTTCAAAGAAATTTTGATCAGCTGAACGATAAACAGTCATGTTGTTATGCTTATCAGCTATTCACAATTTGTTCAAACGCTTAAACGGGCTTAGAATTGACAGTTAACTAATAGGTTTAATACACCAGAGTGGTAGATACTCTGAGCACCGCCCTGGTGAAAGGCCACTATTATAATAATTATAACAGTGAACTTATATAGCGTAGTTCCGTGATATTTCAACTCGAGTGCGCTTCATACTGAATCAATTAAACTAATTAGACTAACTTAACAAGAAGAAAATAATACATAATTTGTATACAAATTAAAACTACCTAAAATCATGATCTCTCTCATACATCATGAGAGATAAAGGTTCAGATATGGATATAACCTTAGAGTAACAGCATATGGAGAGAGAGATTCTTTTTACCTAACCTATACAGATTTAAGATAAATCACTTTCTCCGGGTTGTTACGTCAAACACCATGAGAAAGAAAAAGACAACAAAATTTTCAAAATTATCACACCGCTTTAAAGTATTGTAATAGTATTCTTCGTGTCCCGCCTCTCCGTTGACGCCGCCCACACGTTTTGATATTTGACATAAATTGACACAACTCAACGGTTTTTTAGGTTTTATGATATGTTTTTGTTTGTAACAATTCAGTGAAAAAGTGGTTATACGAATAAACGAAAAATATTATGTCGACATGTGCTATGAATTGATTAATAATATACCCTTGCCCTAGTCCTAACGCTTAGGTCTGGCCGAGTCCGTAAAAGTTCATTAAAACTGACTACAGCAGCGCTCTCTCTTGTATATTATTGCTCTGAGGGTATAACGGTGCATGTGTACATCAGCAGATTAAAAAAAACAATTTCATTTAAGCTAAGGGTATAAAAATCCAGATAAAACATATGAATTCAAATTAAAATATTCTTCAAATCAAAGAAAAGGAAATTAGTTTGAGAACAGTTAACATGTTGGTACTTAAATATTCAGCACTATTCGTAATCCATCCGTTGCTTCAAATAGCTTTAGCTGTGTTCGGTGAACTAATCTGAATAGCCGGGTCCATTCTTTCCACTACCTTCAGCCTTAAAACATGATTAGGGATGATATAGTCACACTGGCTCCAGGCGGTTTGGAGCAATAGGGACTGGTGTGCGGTATTCAATATTTAATATTTGTTATTTCAATTTTAAAAATCACTGCAGGGAATTGCTCCAGCCTATATATCGGAACTGTGCGTCCGACAAGCCTTAAATAGTAGACAGCTTACTTTGAGGTCAGCAGATGTAGATGCTGCTGTTCGATTAATCGAACCATCTCGATCAAATAAACCTGTCTACTATGATCGCGCTTTTGGTGTATCTGGTCCAGTCATCTGCAATAAGCTTCCCACAAAACTTGCTAACATACAAAACCTAGCAGAGTTCGAACGGGTCTTAAAAATCGTGCATACAAAACGTAACTTATTAATATTTAATTTCTTTCTAAACGTCCCTAATTTGCTTTGTTTCGGTTTTCTCCTTACTTCTATCATTATAACTCAATGTCCTCACTATCTACTGAAAAACACATACTCATTGTCATAAAATATTTATTGTTCTTTTGTTACTTGTTATATTAACACTGTTTGCATTTAAAAAAAACGTTTACTTTTAATACTAGAATTTTAATGTTTTAAGTACCAGCATATTAACTGTCCACAATCTAATTTCCTTTTCTTTGATTTGACAAATATGTTAATATGAATTCATACGTTTCATCTGAATTTGTATACCCTTAGCTTCTGGTAAATTGTTTTTTTAATCTGTTGATGTACACATGCACTGTTATACCCATATCTGAAATTTTTTCTCTCATGATTTATGATAACGATCATGATTTTAGATAGTTTTAATTTGTATAAATATTATATATTATTTTTCCTTGTTAGTAAGTCTTATTAGCATAATTAATTTAGTATGAAGCGCACTTGAGGTTAAATATCACAAAATTTCGCTTTATAATTTCACTGTTATTATTATTATTAAAAGTGGAAAAAGAACTTCTGAGCTCAGTAGTTGCGGAATAGATTTTTTTATTAGGGTGAATTGTGAACACGTTGGTAGACGTCTAGAATAATGCAAATTATCCCACAGGAAAACAAAAACCCAACTGCATTTAATAGCACTATTGCAGAGGTAGGCGAGAACAAGTTTCCTGAAATACTTAATTGAAATATCAGCCGGTGAAAATGATAACGAATTGCTCCGCGAACTTTAGGACCAAGGCTTAATTTCCATATCTCTGCATAAATTGAAAAACAGAAAATGAGGGAGTCAAATCGATTAATAAAAATAATAAGGTAGCAGAGTTGCATCTAAGTAGGTTAAGGAGAAATAATTAGTTTTCTTGTCATTGACGGCCTCCATGGTCGAATGGTAAGCGTTCGACTACGAATCCAAAGGTCGCGGGTTCAAACCCGGCGTGCGCAAATAACTTTCATTTAATTAACATGTGTCATAACACATTTAATTCGCATATAGATGATATACAAGAATATTTTCGGCACGTTTCAGAGTGGTAGATACTCCAAGTATCGCTCTTTTGAAAGACCATCATTTAGAATCGAAACGCTGCTTGATTGAAATGGATTCAGCCGTTAGTGACCAGGTCTAAACAGCCAGGTACTTCCCGACCTTTCTCTTCCCTATCTCCTCCCCCTCTTCACTACGTTTAGCCTCACAACATATCCCTACTAGCTCTAGACGGTTGGGAGCAGTTAGGACTCTTGAGCAATATTCACTAACTAACCGTCACGCTGTTTCACCGCAGAGGTAGGCAGAGATGGCGGACCGCCTTACAACACACTCTGTCTTGGCACACACTCCTTGTTTCATTCACATTCATACATCTTCTCATACATATTCTTCTGTTATTCTGACTCTTCACATGACCCCATTCAAGTATTTGATTTACATGATCGGGCCATGTCTTTCTCAGGCGTCCCCGGCTTCTTCTCCCATTCACATTTGCATCATATATTCTTTTTACACTCCTTTCTTCGTTCATTCGCTCTACATGCCCAAACCATCTAAGCGTCTCTTTCTTGATCCTATTCATAACGCTCACATCAGTCTTGCATTCTTTCCGGATATCCACATTTTTAATACGGTGTGGTATTTACAATACAAAATAAAAGAAGAGGAATTTTATGGCTGCTCAAAAGATAATTTACTCAAGTGTCAATGTTCTATAACTGCAATATCTCTTCCACTCCAGCTAGCCTCCTGCTGTCTCCCTCCTACATATTATTAAAATGTTGATATGTTTATCTTCACACCGTCCAGTCACCCAGTTTAGGGGTCCATCATAAACCTTCGAACACAGCCTTAGTTCAATCGTCTCCAGTTTTGCGAATTGCTTATTGGCGACTCTCATTCAAAGACGGCATTTAATTTTTCAACGTCAACTCATCTCGTCTGTGGATGACCTCTGTTGCAGTTTTCCAACTGAACACTCAGTCCTGTGTTTCTCTTTATTTAAATCGCATATCAAAACGTGTAGGCGGAGTCAACGGAGACGCGGGACACGAAGAACATTCTAACAATACTTAAAAGCGGTGTGATAATTCGGGAAAATTTGTTTTCTCTTTCTTTCTCATGGTTTACGACGTAAAAACTCGGAGAAAGTGTTTTATCCCAAACCTGTATAGGTTGGGTAAAAATAATTAACTCTCTCTCCATATAAAGTTACTTTGAGGTTATATCTACACATATTATCTCTTGCGTATAAGTCTTTTCTGCAATACTAAATTAACAATTTATTAAAGTACCTATTCCGGAAAGAATCTTTATTGATACACTTGTATGATTCATAATTTTCTGCCTCTGTTATATCATAGTAATTGTGGGTAAACCTTTATTTCACGATATTAATAAACAAATAGATACAAACGTCCCAACAAAGTGTAAAATAGTAACGCGATAAATTACTCCCTCTTGTTTGTTGACACACCCCTTTCAAGTCTTTCGACTAGCAGAAGGTAAGATTCACACATTTCCGTTTCCGGATAAAGGCTAACATTTGACACGGTATCAGGAAAGCATAAGATGAAGGGGCGGTACTTAACCCCTGCATAGTTTAGCAGATAATAGAGTTGGCCGGTGTCAGCTTTAATGACTCCGAGGTCCGGCCACTAAACAACCCTCCGTCTGGGAAGGTCGCACTTGGCGACCCCTGACCCGAGGTAACGGGGTACTTGAAAGCTAGGGGGTTAGTGGTAAAACAGGAAACTGTACATTATTATGTATAAGGCTTTTAAATTTGACCGAAACGAAATTTTAATTTCCTCGTCTTCATTTTTATAATTCAATGTAAGTTGTTATAATTTCTCAGCTCGAAAACTTAGACACTAAACCAAGTATTATGGGTAAAAAGCTGGGTATTTTATGGCATAATATTGATAGTGTAATTAATGTAGCTTAATATTTGTAAATACTTTTTCTTAACATGTATGTATACTTTACACAATCTTGTGTTGGGTAAAGGTTAGTTTTTCATAGTAAACACCGCACAAGAGTCCCAACTGCTCCCAACCATCTGGAACCAGTTGAACTTTGGTATCCCCGATTGGGGTGTTTTGCGGGGTAGAAGGTAGTGGAGAAAAGAAGGAGATGGGAAAGAGGAAGGTTGTGAAGTACGCGGCTATTCAGATCTGGTCGCCAAACACGGATAAAGTCATTTCTAGCAACGTTTCAATTCTGAATAGTGGTATTTTACCAGGACGATATTTGGAGTATCTACCACGCTGCAACGTGCTGCAAATATACAATGTATTATACTAAATACATTAAATGTGAACACATGTTGATTAGACCGGTTGATAGCTGAGTGGACAAACGCGTAGGAATCCCTTCCGGGCGTCGTGGGTTCAATTCTTCTGCTAACTAAGTCATCCATCATGGCTGTTACATCCAAAAACTGCGATAAACACCGTGTGCGTTTCAGTTTCGAATGAATTTTGAAATTAGAATGGATTGTAAAACGAAGACTACTTGCTGGAAGGTTCCAATGTATATTGTGGATAAAATGAGGATTTAAGCCAATTCACTCACCGATGAATTAGATGTTTTCGACTCCTTGAAATCTTGAATTCTCCTTGAACACTATGTTGCGATCAACAACACAATCTCCCACAACCGACGACGAAGCCAGAAGAACGCACCAACCCGCGACACGGCGATCACCAACAACGTCGTCTTCTTCTTTTTTTGCAAGGTTTTTCAATAATGAACCGAATGGCAAATTGGCGGGATAGATAAAGACTGAATGATAAACAAAATAAGAGAACTTTACAAGTTGTCTATTTGAAATCCAAAAATTGCAGTAGTAAATTTTCAAATATTGTCGAGTTATTCGTGACCCGGGAATGTAGAAATATTGTTTTTACTTATATTTATTACGCCAGGGATCAAGGTCCCAACCTCTGGATTCGTAGTCTAGCGACTTATCTACTTGACCACGGAGGAATATAAAGATAAGGATAATGACCGCGCAATTATCTTCAAAGAGGACTCACATCAAAGCTTGCGATAATCGCTTGGAGGTTTTCATATTATGCACCCCGGCAAAAAGAAAAAAAACAATATTTCACTAAGAGAGATTTCATGTTATTACGCACTGCTCCCGGCTTGTGATATATTTTCGAAGAATAAAAGCTCAGAAAACTTCTTAATTAAAGTTGTAATTTAGCTTTGCGCTACCTAAAACACCGCCGACACGACAACCGCAGAAGTACAAATGTAAGCTCGCGAGAAAAGTGAAATCTAATCGGATTATCTGGAACTACAGCCTCCCGTCTCCCCCTTTCCCTCTCCCTTCAGCCGCACCACCCCACCCCCCTCCTCCCCGCCCTCCCGTGTGAGAAGTGGGCGAGTGTACCCTTTGTGAAGAGAAAAGCTCTCTTTGGAAAAGCTCCATGGAAGAGCTTTGCGTTTTGATAACTTCCTACTTGTATATCATTTCAATGAAACCGTAGATTGGAAAGTTGTTTACGAATTTTGCTTCGAGTTATTCGTAACTTGTTGTCGCTTCAAACAATAAATAAGTACCTACTTAATAGAATTCCGAGTGAATAACAAAATAAATGTTGTTTTTTTATGATATTGAATAAATCTTTTCATGCTGGGTTCTTTGTCTACTATATTCAAATCAAATAATATATCCTCGCCGTAAAGGTAAAAAGGCTGAAGTGCCATTTTGGGAAGTTTACACTAGAGCACTGAGGTACACGTCTAGAGCCAGCGAGACTATGGTGTCCCCAATCGGGGTATGTTGTGAGGTTGAAGGAAGTGGGAAGGGGAAGTAGATGGGAAAGAGGAAGGTTGGAAAACTCCTGGCTATTAGGTACTTCCCAACCTTCCCCTTTATCATTTATTTCCCCTTCCCACTACCTTTAGCCTTACAATACGTAAAAAAAAAAAAGATTAAACGTATGAATTCATAAATTCAATACACTCACTATCGACTTTTATGGCCCTTCAGCCATTTAAAATACATTTACCATTAAGAAGAACGCTTGCCTTAAGCGGCACAAGTTTGGGACCTTTTCAGCTTATCGTCGCTTCAGGCGACTCAGTGAGAGCATTAAGTTACTTGAGTTAACATTTTTTTCAAAATTCGACCAGGTACTGAAAACTTTATAAGCTTCCTAAAATGGCGCTTCAGCCCTTTTGCCTTCCAGCGACGATATGGTTACATACTTGAAGTAACAATATATGGAGGGAGAGCTAATTATTTTTACCCAGCCTACACAAACTTGCGATAAATCACTTTCTCCGGGTTTTTCCCGTCGTACACCATGAGAGAGAAAGAGACAAAAAATTTCATAGACCGCTTCTATATACTGTCGTAATGATTTTAAGCTCCTGGGTCAACGCGGGACTCCGTCCCCATTTTTTTATTATGCCACTTAACTTGACGTAACTAAACTGTTTTTTAGGTTATATGCTATATTTTTGTTGATAAAAATACTGTCAAAAAGTAGCCATAAGAATAAACAAAAACATTATGTCGATATGTGATATGAATGAATGTATAAATACCCTAACCTTAGTCTTAGCCACGCCCAGTTGCTTCAAGTCAGGTTAAATCATCGAAAACAAGTCAAAAAATGACTTCACTGCCTTGGATAGATATAGCTGGCGCAACGAGAGTTGAAACAAACAATACATGCATAGCGTTGGGTTTATTGTGTATCGGTATACGCTCCAGTGGCGATGTATTTACGATGTGTCATAAAGAAAGAGCCTTTTGTCTTGTTTACGCCTACTTATTGTCACTAGTGGAAAAGGGACAGCGAGTGTTTATGTTGATATTGTAAATGCGTGTCCTATTCATTCAGTTCGACACGCTGTACGTAAGCTATGCATCTGTGTGAGTATTGGCCGGCACCAACTCTCGTGGTGAGACCTATACTACTCTATGTACTCTAAGGTGACATTATTTATCTTTAAAAACGAACAATTTGGAATCTCCCTTTCTTAGAAGCGTTGATCCGAATAGGATAAAATAAAATACTATCGCTTGCTCTTTTTGTGTCCTTCGTCCATTTTTACACTAATTGCTTTATAGTATCACATCCCAGGGGACGCAGACTGCTGGGCACAATGGTAAGGGTAGGGGGTGGATATGAACACCGTTTATAAGTGCTAGCAGTATCCAGTATCCAGTGTCTGGTAGTTTCTCTGGTTGGATAAGATGGTCGACCGGGGAATCGTTTGTCGACTTTCTCCCCAGGCGGTAGTTCTCCCCTCAGATAGTTTCAACCCTTATGTGACCGAAGAAAACTACACCTTTTTAAAGTTGATAAGGTTTTTTTACAGTATACTATTTGCTGAAGTTTGCTTTACCACTTTAATGACGTAATTTTTTTATTTATTAACTTTTTGTTTCTTAATTTTTTTTTTTTTATATCACCTACCTCACTAGGTCATTAGAACCCAGTCTGAGGTAAGTGATACTGGGTAAAAGTAGAATAATATTAAAAAAAATAATCAAATTTGTTACACAATGTTAGATGATACAACAGATACTGACCGTAAAACTTTCTTGATACCATATAAGATACATTGACAGTAGGTAAAGTTGCAAGGCACTAAATCCTATAATTAAAGACAGTGGATACGATACAAATATACGTACATTTTACATCGTAACAATCCTACAATTGTTTATAGTGAACACATTACATTTTATACCTAAAGAAAAAAGAAAGTGCTAATTTTAAACTAGTATTTAATAATAGTGGATTTAAAAGAATTATTATAGGATTATGGTGCAATATTTATATATGGTAATATCGTGTTATTATGTAAGAGGAATGTAATTTTTTAGGGTCGAGCATTTAACAAAGCTGCTCTAGTTTGTCATGGAATGAGTTAAGAATTTCAAGTGCTATTTTAGGAGGTCTTCAATTTCCGTGCGGTCCTTACTCATTAGCCATTTAGTGATGTTTCGATTAAAGGAATACATATTGGTGATGGTTACAGTCTGTGGTGGGAGTTTGTTGTAAGTGTGATGCGCGTAATTATAACAAAATAAATTCTTAAGATTTATCAACTTCATACTAATAAGCATATTAAGGGAATATATCAATTATGATTATCTTCTTTGTCACCTTAATTTATTGAGATTGTCTGAACGTAGAATAATTACCGACTTGACTTGCTTATGCAAAATTATAAAATCAATGATTGACAGCCTAAAATTATTATACTTAATTGCATTTCATGTTCTTAGCAAGACGGTTACAAGGCAGTACCTACCATACTATTGTAACAATTCTGCTTCCACCTCACAATTTAACACGCCTATGCGACGAATGAAACAGCTGGGAAATATATACTCCGATGTCGTTGATATATTTAACACGTCAATATCACACTATAAGTACAACTAAGTGCAGTTTTTTACATATATATAACGCTGGACCTATTATTTATTTATTTTTTCTTTTCTTTTACAATATTTTTGTACCCGTTATTCATTTACAATATTATTTACATTGCTAATAACTTAATAAATAAGTAATACATTTTTACCCCCGTCCAAGACTTGTGGAAGTGGGTGGGAATTTCACCGAGTACCATCCTTTTTTGGGGTTTTTAATTCGGTGGGCGATTAAAAACAGTATTAAGTAAACAGGTCATGTATCTTTAATACAAACGTACACCATATTTATCATTTAAAATAAAAATAAAATGATTAACAAAAATAGACAAGCTTCAAATTCTATATAAAATTCATGAGAGTACCCGAGTACCCTTTCAGAAGGTGTTAGTTTTACTTAAGCGTTTTCTGCTCACATACCACCCTCCATAAATCCAACGGTTATGTTTTGTTTTTTATTTTCACTATTGTGGAAAAGTCATGAAGTTTTAACCGGTTAGACTTACTGGAACATTAAAAAAATCTATGTTGAAAACCGAAAAGGGTACCCGGTACCCTTTGAGTCACATAAAGGTTAAAGAGATTTTGCTACGATTATCATTCTATATCGCCAGGGGCCCTCTTTGTACCATTCACGATGAACATTGGTTGCCAATTTGAATGTTTCAAACGCATAGGAAAAGGTTTTATGTGTTTGGAATGCTTGAATTTAAGCGATTTCTTTTTTTAATACCCTCGGGGCTATTTTGTCGAAAACGGCGTTACTGCATGTTTTTCAAATAGTGAATACCGCACGAAATTCCCAACCGTCTGGAGCCAGTGAGACTATGACATCCCCTATTAGGGTATCCTGTGAGGCTGAAGGTAGTGCAAGGGAGCAGGAAATGGGGATGAGAAATGTTGAGAAGCACTCGGCTATTTAGATCTGTTGACTTTACATGGCCTGTTCAAAAGAAAAGGTGAATTTTGAATTTTCATGACTCTGCCCACACGTTTTCTTATGCGACATAAATTGACATAAATCAACGGTTGTTTAGGTTAAACGATATATTTTTGTTTATAAAAATACTGTGAAAAAGTGGTAATAACAATAAACCAAAACATTATGTCGACATGTGCTGTGAATGGATATATAAATACCTTAGCCCTAGTCCTAGCTACCCCCAGGTCTAGCCGAGTCCGGCAAAACTCATCAAAACTGACTACAGCAGTGCTCTCTCTTGTATATTATGTACGATCAAATGGACCATTTGCGTTACATTTTAATTTTTAAAAAATTGATAAACCGTAAAGCATGCGTTTAAGAGTTACGAATGAGCAATAACCACTCCCGAAGGTCACGATTGTTTGCATGTTGGATAATATGTCTATTGAGTTGAAATAGAAACTGTCAATGTTAATAACACAGCGTTTGATTAGTAATTAATTTCATTTTGATTTATTTTTCGAAAATTTAAATCATAACTTTTTGGCAACCAAATATTAACTATTTTTTATAACAAACGAAACCTAGCGGAGCTTGAGACAGAAATGAATGTCGAAGTATTTTACCTCTCAATTTGGTTGAGAATTAATAAATTAACCCTTTACGTAAAAAAACAGATTACCTTATATTCGGTAGCAAGAAAAAATACAGTCCTAACATCAAACTAACGAAAAGAAATCGAACACAAGATATGTGAGCCTTATCATAGATTCACAGCTCTCGTGAGATCTCTACACAAATTATGTAAAAAAGAAAATTACCCCCGTAACTGGTGTGCTATAAAAGCTGCAATGATTACTTCCCACTGCAGTACTAACTTCGATTTATTATGCCATGATTCACTCACATCTATTTTATCTCTGCTGTATCTGGGGCTTTGCCTCCAATAAAATGATCTCTGACCTCCAGGTGGTCCAAAGCTAAGCTCTCAGAAATGTCCTTGGTCTTCATGGGACACTCATGTCAGGGACATTTATTCAAATACCGGCATCCTTCCAATCAAGATCCTCCCAAATATGAAATTACAAGCACCATTTTACAAATCACTCGGCAAACAACGCTCACTAATATCAAACCCCTTTAACATCAAGACATCCACCAATATAACACACGGAATAACAATTAAATTCACATTCCACTTACACACACCACAATGAATGGGATAATATCTTTGGAATAAATTGCCTATATATTATATAACTCGCTTCCAGAAAACAATAATACAAAAATAGTCAACTTATTAAAAAAAATCCAAAAGTATGATTTAAAAAAATATTTTTTAAATTCGTTTGAAGGTGAAAATACCTAATTTCCAAATCAGTTTTCTTTTCCGGTAGCGTAAAAACATCCTCATTTACTGCACTTAAGGATTTTATTTTTCTCCATTTGCTTATATTCATAATTTTGTTGCAACTTATATTAATACTAAGTACCTATTTTATACACTGTATTTCTTATTATGTAATATTGTTTTATATTGTTTGATTTATTATGATTTACGTTAGTTTGATTACGCTTTATTTTGTTGTAACTCATTTTCAATTTCCATTATTCCAGAGTGAGTTTTTATGACTCATCGGGATTGCTATGTATGTTTAGCAAGATATTAACAATAAAAAAAGAAATACAAAAAAGGAGGTGAAAAAAATCTATGAATTATTAACATTATTTAATTTGTTCACCATAAAAGCTCTCGTTTTCAATGCAGTTTTAATTTTAATAAGTGTTCTTTGTGCCATTATGAAGGCAGGAATTTTGTTGAAAATAATTTACCAGAGGTATTTACAAAAGTAACGTAAATTAGAGGAAATATTAATGTGTTATTTTAAATTGATCGCAGGATTCAATCACAATAATAATATGAAATACAAAACCAAAATAGATTAAATTTGCACGTTTGTTCAGGAAAGTAATAATTACATTCTGTAAAGGCTGTTTATTTGAAATCCAATTGGTAACCATTTGATTATAATAACAAATGCATGGGACGTACTTAGGTGACGTGTTTAATTTATCACTTTTCAGAGAATGTAATAATTGATAGTCAAACAATACTAACCATCATGCCGTTTCCTCGCAGGGGTAGGCAGAGAGGACGTACCGCCATGCAACTCTGTCTTGGCACACAGTCCTTGCTTCATTCACATTCGTACATCGTCTCATACATACTCTTCTGTTATTCTGACTCTTCACATGACCCGATTCAAGTATTTGATTTACTTGATCTTATCGTGTCTTTCTCGGGCGTCTTCCACTTCTTCTTCCATTCACTTACGCATCATATATTCTTTTCACACTCCTTTCTTCGTTCATTCGCTCTACATGCCCAAACCATCTAAGCGTTCCTTTCTTGATCATATTCATTACGCTCTCATCAGCCTTGTATTCTTTCCGGATATCCACATTTTTAATACGGTCATACATGGTTTTACCGCACGTACGTCTCAAGGATCTCATTTCCACAGCATGCAGTCTGCTTTCATCCTTCTCCTGCCAGCTCCATGCCTCATTGCCATATGTCAGAGTTGGTAAAAGCACTCCATTGTGGACTGCTAACTTCACTTTTAGGAACATTTTTTTACTTGCGCCAACAGCGTACAGTCCTTCATTAATGTAGTTTCCTGCATTCCTTAATCTTCTTTCAATTTCCTTATCAGCCTTTCCGTCTTTCGTAAACAAACTTAAAACCAACATACCCAAATACACAAACTCATCCACTTGCTCCGAGTATTCACGCTGACTATATTGTACGCTGTTCTCGTACTCTCTCTTTCAAACATCACTACTTCGGACTTACTTACATTCATCATTAACTCATTTTGGATACATACTTTGTTCATCTTAGACACGAGAAACTGTAGATCTTCCATGTTGTCAGAAATCAGCACCGCATCATCGGCATACAATAGGCAACACATATTTAGATAAATGAAATAATTACGTTGGTATTTATAATTCTCTAAGAACTGTTATTAAACAGCTAATACAACGAGAGGTTGAGCTATCCGTTGTTCAACCCTTATCCTTACAATGAATATCTTTAATATACATTAAACGTTAGCTAGCATTTTAAGTATTGGGTAAAAAATTCGTAGAACAGATTCAACAAGTTGGCTTGGCAACATATTTAAATCTTATAGAAGCAGTTAATAGATCAGTTCATGCTCTAATATATTTTTTTTATACATTGCTTTCAAATTTCTTATTTATGTTCTCAATGTAATTTCGGTAATTGATTTTCTTCTTAAGCATCATCGCTGGAAAAACCAAAGGTTCTAAGCGACCACTTGTTCAAAAATGAGTTAAATATGTAGTTTTGATCAGTTTTTCTCTCTGCATCGAATGCTCTGACTCTCTTTTGATTCTGAAGACTTTTGTGGCCCTTCAGCCATCTAAAACATATTTACCATTTAGGAGAAGGCTCGACTCAAGCGACACAAGTTTGGGAGTTTTTTTAAGCTTTTTGTCGCTTTACGTAACTCAGAGAGAGCATTGAGTTACCTGAGTCAACTTTTTCTTTCGAAATACAACTAGGTATTGAAGACTTGAATGAATTTTTATTGTAAAACTAACAAAAACTTTTAAGTTTTCTGGTGTAAACTTAGGAAAATGATATAACCAAAACGAATTCTCGGCTTATATGAACATTTCTGCTGACCACGTGGTGAAGATTCAGAAGTGAAACGTATAAATAGTGATCAGGGAAAAGAGGTTGTACTACGCCACCATAAAGAAGACATTATAACCGTTATTCGGATTTGATACATTCACGTATTATCATTCCATCCCGTTACAACCTTTTTATACGGAGATAAATGGATGACCCAAAAGCGTTAACCCAAAAGCTCTGGGAGGCCTCAGTTTCTACTGCCAAAAGGAATTTTGGGATTATGGGTCAAACGCACTGAACGGAAAATCATTAGAAGTGTTATCCATTCCGTTATGAAAGAAGATCAAAGTCGCGAATTTGCATTACAAGTCACAGAGAGATCAATGCAATTGATTTTCTTTTCAAGAAAGAATATCAAATTTGAAAATTTTTGATCAAGTCACCAGAAGTAAGGAAAAAAATGCTTATTTCGGGCACACGGACACGCTCACAATATTTTGTCCTATTGTGAAATTCAATTGTTTTACGAATGTATGATGAAAAAAACCCCGAATAACTTAACTAGCTAAACACCACGGAGTTTCTCCGCAGGGGTAGGCCAAGAGGACGGACCGCCATAAAACTCTTTCTTGGCACACTTTCCTTGCTTTATTCACATTCATATATACTCTTCTGTTATTCTGACTCTTCACGCGGTCCGGTTCAAGTGTTCGATTGACACGATCGTGCCATATCTGCCTCGGCGTCCCCGACTTCTTCTTCCAATTATTTTCGCGTCATATATTCTTTTCATTCTTCTTTCTTCGTTAATTTGTTCTACATACCCAAACCATCTAAGCGTCCCTTTCTTGATTTTACTTATTACGTTAACATCAACTTTGCATTCTTTCCGGATATCCACATTTTTAACACTATCATACATAGTTTTATCGCATATTCGCCTCAAGGATCTCATTTCCACAACATTCAGTCTACTTTCATCCTTGCTCTGCCAGTTCCACGCCTCACTGCCATACATCAGGGTTGGTAGAACTGCCGGCTTCGCTTCTTATGATATTTTTTTTATTTGCGTCAACAGCGTTCAGTCCTACGTAAAAGAAGTTTCCTGGATAAATTATTTCCTACATAACTTATTTTCGCTTATTTATTTTTGACTGGACCGGTTTAACCTTGAAACGGGCTGGTCAGACTGGTGCAATCTGAAGATGCCTGTTACAAGGTAAAACCGGTCTCATAAAAAAATAAACAGATGAAAGTTATGAATGTTTTTTTAAAATCATTGTTGTATCCGAATCTGCAATAAAACACCGAATCTGTTTTCAGCTTAGATGAATTTTGAAAATAGTGGACTGTAAACCGATAAAACTATACTACTTGATGGAAGTGTCTAATTGTAGATGTGGACAGATTATGAAGTGAATAAAGTAAGGAAACCAATTCACTCACCGATGAAGTTGACATTTAAGTTCTTGATTCTTCTTACATAACGAATCACAACAAAAGTAATATTATTTGAAGAACAGTAACAAACCGAACGACCAAACAAGACACCGACGAACGAACATGCTTTTTCACATCGCTCTCTTCTGTTACTTGTATATCACTTAATTTCGAACTCGGTGTTGTTAAAAACGAAAATAGTAAAACGGCTGGATAAGGTAGGAACTGAATGAAAAGCAAGAAGGTTAGAACCTAACAAATGATCTCTTTGAAATTCACAACTCGGCTGATTTATAAAGCGCCATTTTTGTAAAAAAAACACTCAATTTCACTTGAAGAATAACTTACTAAACGACGACCAAGCGAGGCACCAAGAACGAACCACCTAAATTTTAAATTATTTGAAAATCAAAACAACAAACCGGCGAACAAGCTGAAAAGCTACGAGTAACACATTTTCACATGACTCTTCTGTTTCTTGACTGTTAATTGTTTTTAACACAGTGTTGTTGAGTAAGAAATCGAATAGCAAAATGGCGGGATGGGTAGGAACTGAATAAAAAACGAGAAAGTGAGAACCTAACAAATTATTTCTTTAAAATCCAACAACTCAGCTGTTTTATATTGCGCCATTTTTTGTGAAATAACATGTTAACTACTAGATTGAATTATCTCTCTGAAATCCAATAATCACAAATTTAAATTTACACTTCTATTGGTTTTTTCCATTCGGTGGTCAACTGTTTGTACGCATTGTCTCGATATTGAATCTTCGAACGGACGTTCGGCGGTTTCATATATTTTTTCGCTTTCGCGAGACGGAAAAACATTATTTTGAAATGGTGCTCTATCGCAATCTCGCCAAGTGGACGCATTAGATTTTATTGTTTTAATATCACAACAAACCAATCTGAAACCTTCAAGAATTTTATACGACTAAAGTAAGTGGAAAAAGAAGTCAGAGGGGGTGGGAATATAAAAAGGTTAGAAGTAGGCGCTTCAAACCTTAGGCTATTCAAATCTTATGACTTAACCTCAGAGCAACAATATACCAGGAGGATCACTCCTGTTTAGTCACTCCTGTTCGGTCGCTTGTGTAGTCAGGATTGTTGATTTTTCCTGACTCAGGCGTGGCTAAGGCTAGGGTTAAGGAATTTAAACATAGATTAATAGCACATCTCGACATAATGTTTTTGTTTATTTGTATAACCACTTTTTCACAGTTTAGTACAGTTATATCTTAAAATAGTGTTAAAAATAACTCATTCTTCAAAACCTTTAATGTACGAGAATATCACACATAATAAAAATACAAGGGCCAAACAACAAGAAAGACTTTTAGTACCTAAATACAATACAGCTTTTGCACAAAGACACCATATGTACATCGCGCCTCACACTTACAACAAACTCCCACCACAGACTGTAGCCATCACCAATATGTATTCCTTTAATCAAAACATTACTAAATGGCTAATGAGTAAGGACCACAAGGAAATTGAAGACCTCCTAAAATAGCACTTGAAATTCTTCACCATGACAAACTAGAACATTGTGTAACAAATATCATCATTTAAAAAAAAAATATTCTACTAGTACTCACTGTCACTTACCTCAGAACAGGTTCTTATGACCTAGTGAGGTAGGTGATGTAAAAAAAATAATGTAAGAAACAAAAAGTTAATAAATAAAAAAAGGAAAATATAGGATATAACCTAAAAAACCGTTGAGTTATGTTCTGTTGTGTCGCATAACAAGCAGTGGGCGGACGTCACAGGAGACGGAAAACAAGCTTGCATACCGAAAAGTGGTGCAATATTATGTTACAACTTGTCTTATCTCTTTCCCTCTCACGGTTTACGACGTAAAAACCCGGGTAAAGTAATTTATCGTAAATTTGTATGGGTTGGGTGGAAATATTTAGCTCTAATTAACTAACCATCACGCCGTTTTTCCGCAACGGTAGGCAGAGAGGACGGACCGCTATATAACTCTGTATTGGCGCACGCTTGTTGCTTCATTTATATTCATACATCGTCTCATACTCTTTCTTCGTCCTCGACTTCTTCTTCCATTCACTTTCGCATCATGTATATTTTTTTACACTCCTTTCTTCGTTTATTCGCTCTACATGCCCAAACCATCTAAGCGTCCCTTTCTTGATCCTATTCATTACGTTCACATCAGCTTTGCATTCTTTCCGGATATCCACATTTTTTAGTTTTGTAGCTCTATTTTAGCTCTCTCTCCATATATTATTATATTCTTGCTCTGAGGGCTGAACACTGCAACCATTATTAAATACATATTTTAAACTTCTAGCAACCCTTCAATTCCGAATGGTGATTACTTATCAGGACGATGTTGAAAAAAAATCCTACTCTAGAACAAGGTGCGTGTTTTCATGTGAGCACTACACAGAAGGCTGCGAGGGAAATAATTCCCCTCAGGGCCTATGTCGTCTTGGAGATCCTGTGTGGAGGGCATATATGTTTAATATATTCTGATGTCTTAAATACTGTAGTTTCATGAATCATGACTTTCATGATACTTTGCGTATGTTGGTTATTAGAACCGCAATCTCTAGGTTCAAAACTAAGGATAATAATTTTTTTATTTTTTTTATTTTTTATTTTTTTTTTTATTTTGTTTGGGAGACCAACAGTTTACATACATACTAGGTAAAATATTATATAAGTAGTATTAATATGACCATTTATAGGTCTCCACTTTAGTGTTTGTATATACATAATATACATAATAATACTCGTGTTGGATCTGAACCTGCAATAAAACACCGAATGTGTTTTCAGCTTCAGATGAATTTCGAAAATAGTGGACTGTAAAACGATACAACTCTACTACTTGATGGAAGTGTCTAATTAGGGATGTGGATTTATTATTAAGTGATTGAAGTAAGCAAACCAATTCACTCACCGATGAAGTTGTGGTTTAAGTTCTTGATTATTTTTACACAACGAATCACAACAAAACACATTTAATTTAATATTATTTGAAGAACAACCACAAATCGAACGACCAAGCGAGACACCAACGGACGACCACGAAACACCTTTTTTCACATCACTCTCTTATGTTTCTTGATTGTCGATTGTTTTCAAACTCAGTGTTTTTGGATACGGAAATAAAATATAGTCAAATGGTTGAATAAGGTAGGAACTAGATGAAAAATAAGAAGGTAAGAACCTAACAAATTATCTCTTTTAAATTCAACAACTCGGCTGAATTATATAGCGCCATTTTTGTGAAAAAACATTTTTTTAAGTACTGACACGTTAAATACTCATTTACTGGTAGTTATTAGTTAGGTTTACTGAGTTAATCAACAACCTTGCAGGAAATGTGGATATTTTTCATATGACTTTTAACAAGTTTAAGCACGAACTACCTTTTAAGTTTTGTGTTTTTTTTTTACAATGTTTGGTGTAAAACTGTTTTTGCAAAAATAAAATAAATTACTGTTCTCAATATTGTTTCATTTTCTTTGCTTTTAATTTTTCTTTCATTTTGAAACATCTTTTTTGATGATTTATGATAGCGTTAATGATTTTAGATAGTTTTAATTTGCATGACCATAGGTTATTTAAAATTTTCTCGTTGTTATATTGGGTTAGGTAATTTAGTGTGATATGCACTTCAGGTGAACCATCACAAAACTGCGCTATATAAATTCACTGTTATTAATATAATAAAATATTGAACAGCTTATAAGCGACCTTAAGCCCTGATATTTTGAAACGCGGACCGCTCTATAAAATAAAACCATTTACTGTAAACGACACACCTAGCAGTTTTAATAAAATCGTTTACCGAAACCAAAACAATCCTTTTAGTTGAGGACCGTCATTAGACGTTCCATATCCCGTAACGTCGGATGAGTGAGGGCGGGCGAATCGGCGCCGGGGTGAATCGGGCCGCCTGGAACGAGCATTATAAAAACGGGGAGAGCGAGGCATAACAGGTAAGCCCCGTGTGAAATGGCATTACGTGTAACGACACAATATGTCGCCATTATAAAGTTGTGCTTCGGGGAATCCGGGCTAATTTCGCGTCTGGCTCCAACCTGAAATATAACTCAATTGCGTATTGAAATATTATCATTTCTCCTGGTAATGCCTTAATATGCCGCAGCAGGGTTGTTTTAGGGGGAACAACCACCACGTAGAAGGCACTCTATATTTAATTCTGATTGGACTACAATCCTACGGAAATTAAATCGTAACTTTTTGTTCTAATTTTTGCATTGAGAATAAATGAAAAGCGGATAATAATGAATGTAATTCTCGTCTAATACGAGGCCTGTTCAAAAGAAAAGGTAAATTTTTAATTTTCGCGGGCTGTTTACATTCGATTATTGATTTTTTTTATGTTGGTACACATATGTTTATCATATGTTAGCATTATCAGCCATTTTGGATTAGTGGTTTGTTTTTGACAACTGTAAAGGTTAGTCACGTTTTTGTGTGTTCTTCGATTTTTTACTTTTAACTGCTCCCGACTGTCTAGAGCCAGTGAGACTATGGCATCCCCGAAAGGGGTATGTTGGGAGGCTGAAGGTAGTGGGGAGGGAAAGGAAATGAGAAAGAGGAAGGTTGGGAAGCACCTGGCTATTCAGATCTGGTCACCAAACACGGCTAAAGCTATTTCAAGCAACGTTTCAATTCTGAATGGTGGTCTCTCACCGGGGCGATACTTAGAGTATCTACCACTCTGGAACGTGCCGCAAATATACCTTTTATAAATTATTTTTACATAAATTAAATGTGTTATGACACATATTAATTGAATAAAAGTCATTAGCGCACGCCAGGTTTGAACCCGCGATCTCTGGATTCGTAGTCGAGCGTCTTACCACTCTGCCATGGAGGCCGTCAAAGTCATTATATCATTTTCATTAAATAATATATGACAAACCACAAAGTGATTCCTTTCTACGAAAAGGTAATATTTTTGTTTAGTATATTGTGTTTGAGCTTAAGACTAAGTTTTTTTAATACTATTTTGAGCTTTTCGACACATTTTTTTTATTGTTTACTAAGTAACTGACCATCACGCCGTTTCTCTGCAGGGGTAGGCAGAGAGGACGGACCGCCATATAAATCTGTCTTGGCACACATTCCTTGCTTCATCTACATTCATACATCGTCTCATACATACTCTTCTGTTATTCTGACTCTTCACATGACCCGATTCAAGTATTTGATTTGTTTGATCGTGCCATTTCTTTTTCGTCCGTCCTCGACTTCTTCTTCCATTCACTTTCGCATCATATATTATTTTCACACTCCTTTCTTCGTTCATTCGCTCTACATGCCCATACTATCTAAGCGTTCCTTTATTTATTACGCTCACAGCAGCCTTGCATACGGTTATACATGGCTTAACCGCACATACGTCTCAGGGATCTCGTTTCCACAGCATTCAATCTACCTTAATCCTTCCTCTGCCAGTTCCGGAAAAGTGCTTTATATGTGTTTTAAAATAATAAAAATATATCGCTACAGGTGAGGCCCTTATCTCGTGACAGCGAATCCGAGTCGTATTAATTACGCACCTGGAAATATTATTTGACTTTTACGGTCACATCTCGCATCAATCAGAAGGGGCAACATGGTTATTTTTTGTTTTGACACCAATATGATTTTGGCTTCCTGGGGGAAAAAAAACGTATTCATCAAATTAGATTGAGGCTTCGTTCTTTGAAGGCTTTTGCGTCAGAAAGCTGTGCGTCATCACTACAGAGGTAGACTTTTCAATGGGTTGTTGTTAAAAATACTCACACGAAACACGTACTATATTCAATTCAGTAAAAACAATTTTCAAAATGGGGTTTCGATGTTTTCCGCGAAATGTATGTATTATTTATTTTGGTACTCTCGTAAAAAAATGTGTTTCAAATAAGATCAATTGGTCTAATCAACTAACCATCACGCCGTTTCCCCGTAGGGAGAGAGATATGCAGAGAGGACGGACCGCCATATAACTCTGTCTCGGCACACATTCCTTGCTTCATTCACATTCTTCTGTTGTTCTGACTCTTCACACGACTCGATTCAAGTATTTGATTTACTTGATCGTGCCATGTATTTCTCGGGCGTGCTCGACTTCTTCTTCCATTCACTTTCGCATCATATATTCTTTTCACACTCTTTTCTTCATTCATTCGGTCTACATGCCCAAACCATCGAAGCGTCCCTTTCTTGATCCTATTCATTACGCTCACATCAGCCTTGCGTTCTTTCAGGATATCCACATTTCTAATACGGTCATATATGGTTTTACAGCACATACGTCTCATGGATCTCGTTTCCACAGCATTCAGTCTACTTTCATCCTTACTCTGCCAGCTCCATGCCTCACTGTCATACATCAGGGTTGCTATAAGCACTCCATTGTGGACTGCTAGCTTCGCTTCTTTGAACAGTTTCTTATTTGCACCAACAGCGTTCAGTCCTCCGTTAATGGAGTTACCTGCATTCACCCTTCTTTCAATATCTATATCAGCTTTTCCGTCTCTCGTTAACGTACTTCTTAAATACACAAACTCATCCATTTTGTCCAAGTATTCATCATTCACAAATATATTGCACGCTGTTCTCGTAGTCTCTCTTTCAACACCATGACTTTGGACTTACTTACATTCATCGTCAACTCATTCTGCATACATGCTTGGTTCATCCTAGACACGAGAAATTGTAGATCTTCCATACTGTCAGTAATCAGCACCGCATCCTCCGCATACAATAGGCAACATACTTTTAGATTGTTCATTTTTGCGCCCATCAATTGGTCAATGTTTTCAATATACACTGAGGCTGGAGTGTGCAGTATATGTATTTTCAAATCAAAGGTTATATTATTAACCTTTAGAATGCCGGATTCCAGCAAGGTATAACTTCTGTCGTGCCTTGCTGACTGTAATTTCGTAATAACTCATTTGTGTTTTACAAACTGATGTTTTTGTCAACTATGCTATCTTCTCAAATAATGTGTTTATGTATTTTTAAATTCGTATGTGGTATAATTTTTTTTTTTTTCTACAATAGCTGCTTATCGTTTATTCTTTTGTTAATTGTTATATTTAGACTGTTGGCATTTTTAGAATCGTTTACTTATAATACTTGAGTATTAATGTTTTGCGTATTAACATATTAACTGTCTTCAATCTCATTTCCTTTTCTTTGATTTGACAAATATATGAGTATGAATTCATACGTTTCATTTGAATTTTTATACCCTTAGCTTCGGATAAATTGATTTTTTAATCTGTTGATGTACACATGCAATGTTATACCCATGGAGAAACAATGTATGGAGAGAAAGCTGATTATTTTTACCCAACCGATACAAACTTGCGATAAATCACTTTCTCCGGCTTTTTACGTCGTACGCCATGAGAGAGAAAGAGACAGCAAATATAATACTCCGCTTCTACGTACTGTCACAATGATCTTGGGCTCCTGGGTCACCGCGGGACCCCGCCCACATTTTTTATTATGCCACCAAACTTGACACAGCTAAACGGTTTTTTAGGTTAGATGCTATATTTTTTTTGATAACAATACTGTGAAAAAGTGGTTATACGAATAAACAAAAACATTATGTCGGTATGTGATATGAATGGATGTATAAATACCCTAGCCCTGGTTCTAGCCACGCCCAGGTCTGCCGAGTCAGGTAAAAATCATCAAAAACTGACTACACTGCCTTGGATTGATAACACTCTATACACTCCAAGGTTATACCCATATCTGAACCTTCTTCTCTCATGATTTATGATGACGATCATGATTTAGTTAGTTTTAATTTGTATACATATTATACATTATTTTCTCCTTGTTAGTTAGTCTTATTAGCATAATTAATTTAGTATGAAGCGCACTTGAGGTGAAATATCACAAAACTGCGCTGTATAAATTCACTGTTATTATTATTATATATTCGGAGAATTGTTTTTTTTCCCTCATGTCACAAAAGTTTGATTAAGAAATATAAAGGTTTTTTTATCGTTTATTGTATTTTTGTGAGGCTGAATATATGTCCTTCTAATTCAAAATAAAATTGAGTGAGGTTTTTCTGTAGATGTCACTTGGAAAATTGTTTTTTTTCAATCGTACTGACTTAAGCAAACTTCAAATGTATATTACTCGACTTATAACGAATTTAACGCAATACTAAATATATCTTCGGATTGATTATTTTGTCGACAAGCAGTATTATTCCCTGTTCGTTGATTTAGCGCCGTCTAGGTTCAGCAATAAACAAACGAAGTTTTTCTGTAAGCAATATACAAAAAATAGTTCAACATAACATATAAACGAAACACTTTAACAAAATACGTCTGTTTATTGTAATTTATTCGCATTTATTCATTCTGCAGAACGAAGCTGAAATATAATGTGTTTTACTAGACCATTCGAACTTATTGTAGACTCTACACTTATACGATAGCTAAGTATACCTAAATGCCAAGTACTCGAGTGAGGTAATGTATCCTTCTTAGCTGTTGAATTTCAAAGAGATAATTTGTTAGGATCTTACCTTCTTGTTTTTCAACTAGTTACTACCTTTCCAACTATTTTACTATATTCGATTTCCGTATTCAACAACACCGAGTATGAAAACAAGTGAAAATCGAAACAGTAGAGAGTTATGTGAAAAAACGTGTTCGTTCGTTGGTGTCTCGCTCGGTCGTTCGGTTTGTTGTTGTTCTTAAAATAATATTAAATTAAGTGTGTTTTGTTGTGGTGTTCGTTAATGATACAATGTATTAGTTTCCTACATCCTTCATTCCTTAATCTCTCCACATCCATAATTAGACACTTCCATCATGAAGTATATTTTTATCGTTTTACAGTCCACTATTTTCCAAATTCATCTGAAGCTGAAAACACATTCAGTGTTTTATCGCAGCTTCGGTTCCAACATAAGCTTTGCATCTTCTTTATGGCCTCTTTTCCTCGCCCCGTTTTAACACACTGCATTCAATTATCCTTATTTTATTTTCCAAATGGCGCTGGCACTAATACTCCGTAATAGATCGCTGGCTGGTAACATAGAGAGCCCTCTCGAGTGCGTGCCTCTTCAATTGCTGGGAATTTATTCCCAATCACGCACATATTTCGCTGTCGGGTCTCGAGACAAAAGAAACGTCCTATGTTACATTATTGGTACTTAGTGCTCCATATAGTTTGAATACTTATGGAAATCAAAAGTAAATAAATAAATACAAACTCGAGTGAAATACTAAGTGGCGCAAATATTGATTCACGGGAAATACAAATGCCATTAAAAATAATATGAAAAATGTGAGAGTAAATAAATAATATTTTTTGGTATAAAGCAAACACTTTGTGGTTTGACATACTTAATGAAATGAAACAAAAACTTTGTATTAGACCGCAGAATTAAGTTTTTTATTTCATGATCGACGGGTTTCGCTTAGCCTAAGAATCATCAGAGTGCAAAATTAAGCTGTCAGTTGGTCGTATTCAAAGTTTGGTTTTATTTCATTAAATAAATATTACGTTTTACACCGGTTAGTAGTTGAGTTGACAAACACGTTGGATTCTACGCCGGGCGTCGTGTCTTCAGTTCCTCTGCTAGCTAAGTCCTCCATTGTTGCACAATCAACATCTTCTCTTTACTATGATGGTAGTGGGAGTTTTAAAGTATATTATCAGGTCATTCGTAACCCGGGAATGTTTGTCTTTATTTTAAACAAAACAAAAATATTTAAGAAAATGTTCAGCATACGTTCAGGTCTCCGCGGTCGAGTGGTTAAGACACTCGACTACGAATCCAAAGGTCATAGGCTCGAATCCCGGCATACGGAAATACATTTTATTTGATTAATTTGTGTTTTTCACATATTTTTTCCCGTGTTTTTCAACGTTGCTTGAAATGGCTTTAGCCGTGTTTGGTGACCAGATCTGAAGAGACAAGTACTTGCCGACCTTCCTCTTTCCCATCTCCTTCCTCTCTCCACTACATTAAACCTCAAAACATACCCCAATAGGGATTGCCACCATCCCACAGAGGGTTGGGAACTGTTGAAACTCTTGTGCTGTCTTATAAAAAGGTTTTTGAAATGAATTTCAGTAGTTCGTTCTTTTGCTAAGCATTTCGCTAAGAAAATGTTTTATTTAACTACGAGTTTGCTCAGTTTTGATTGGTGAAATCGGCAATTAAAGTAAGATTTGAAAAAGTGTTTTCGAGAATGGTATTTTTAAACGGAAGTATTTAATTAAATGTAGATCTTAACGGGTTCTTCTCACGAGAGATTGCCGATGGCCGCCCAGCGCCGGATTAGGGGAGATTTAAGGCTCCATACAGGGCCGTTTCAGCAACCCTTATTTATATGCCGATGGTTAAATATCACTTAGGGGCGGGCAGTGTTACCGACTCTGTTTACACTATTTCCGGCAGAGTCTGTTGGAATATCTCAAATAGTAGAGCTGGGAAGTCGTTACGAGTAATTTACTTGCTACGTTCGTATTACAGTTGACTGTTTGTGGTTTATGATGACATTACACAACATTCATGAATTCAATTGGATTTTATACAGTTCACGTTCTATAAAAAAATCTACCGACTTTGGAAAACAAACATATCGCTTATGTCAAAGCAATACTTATCCGTTTATTTTTATACTTTTTAAAAATTATTTTTTTATACTGAATACCGCACAAGAGTCCCAACTGCTCCAAGCCGTCAAGAGCCAATGAGACTATGACATCCCCGATTGGGGAAGGTGTGAGGCTGAAGGTGACGGGGAGGGGAAAGAGATGGGGAAGAGGAAGGTTGGAAAGTTCCTGGCTATTCAGATCTGGTCACACACGGCTAAAGCCATTTCGATCATGCAACGTTTCGATTCCGAATGGTGATCTTTCACCAGGGCGTAGAGTATCTACCACTCTGGAGTATCACTCTGGATTATCACTCTGGAGTATAACTCTGGAGTGTCACTCCGAAGTATCACTCTGGAGTGTCACTCTGGAGTGTCGCTCTGGAGTGTCACTCTGGAGTATCACTCCGAAGTATCACTCTGGAGTGTCACTCTGGAGTGTCACTTTGGAGTATCACTCTGGAGTATCACTCTGGAGTATCACTCTGGAATATCACTCTGCAGTATATTTAGAGTGTCTTCCATACTAACGGACCATTGTCCGATAACAAAAAATACACTACGCGAAATTATAAAAAAAAGCAACAGAGAAAAAACAGCACATACATTATATTTGAATAAAGCAATGATTAAAATAGGACAAAAATATACATTTGATAGAACATTCAAGTCAGAGCCTAAACAAGGTTTTGGTAGAGTCAATCAATTGATAGAGACATCATAAATTGTATTATTAAAAGATTATTATCGTAAAGAATGACAACAATCATTTATACTGGTAATGAACATTTGATTTAACATTTTTACCCATTTGTCAAAAGTGACTATTCAGTAGAGAGTGACAGAGGAGATCCCTGAAGCGTATGTGCTAAAACCATGTGTGACCGTGTCGAAAATGTAGATATCCGGAAAAAATGCAAGGCTGATGTGAGCGTAATGAAAAGGATTTAGATGGGGATTAGGGACGCTTATATGGTTTGGGCATGCATACCATCTAGAGGTCAGAAGGGAAATGTACATTACAACATATTTCTTCAGATTGATTCGTGGATGGTCCGAAAACTCAGCTATCATGGAGAGCATTCATTTCTATGTTCCTGATGGTTATCTTTGCCATCGACAGCATAGATTGTTTTATCTCCCGGCCTGCAGGACTAGCTTGCCAATGGTCATACCGGTGGGGAGGGCAATCTTGTTGTTGAATCGAATCGCTCTAAAATAAGTGAAGTTAGTCCACAATGCAGCGCTTATACCAACCCTGATATATGGCAGTGAGGCAGTTTCCCCGCAGGAGTAGACAGAGATGACGGACCGCCTCTATCTTGGCACACACTCCTTGCTTCATTTACATTTATACATTGTCTCATACATACTCTTCTGTTATTCTGACTCTTCACATGACCCGATTCAAGTACTTGATCATACCATGTCTTTCTCGGGCGTCCTTGACTTTTTCCTCCATTCACTTTTGCACTTCTTTCTTCGTTCATTCGCTTAACATGCCCAAACCACCTAGGCGTCCCTTTCTTGATCCTATTCATTACGCTCACATCAGCCTTGCATTCTTTCCGGATATCCACATTTTTGATACGGCATGCATGGTTTTACGCACATACGTCTCAAAGATCTCATTTCCACAGCATTCAGTCTACTTTCATCCTTCCTCTGCCAGTTCCATGCCTCACTCCCATACATCAGGGTTGGTATGAGCACCCGATTGTGGACTGCTAGCTTCGCTTCTTTGGACAATTAGATGATTAGCGAATTCTGAAAAACCGTGGTTATTTAAATATCTAAGATATTTTTTGATTCCTATATTGGCATTACGGGTTTTACAAATATAAAATGCAGAAAAATCACTACAAACTAATTTATAAATTCCTGATCGCTTTAGTTTATCATCTTTATCTTAAGAATTGATGAGAAATTTACCTAAGTTTTTATTTTTATAACTCACTTTCATTTTGGCACTTGAAAAGTTAAAATATACAAATAATTGGTAATAAACTTCCCTTTTGTCATATCCCGGCTCTCTGTTCATCACATTACAGTTTTAAAATAAATTAATCCACCTAAAACTTTGTCATGAAGCGTCTCCTACGAATTCTCGTAATTTATAACTTGTCCCATAAGAACACCCTCTGCATTTGTCTGTCGTGCATCTAATGTCGTTACATTCTAAATTTTAGCAAAACCAAATATGTGGAAGAAGTTCTAATCGTATTTTAAACCTCGTGCCGTGGATCAGAGATTCTCAAACTAAACTTATCATTAAGATTCTCTCTTTAGAATAGTACACATACTGCTACAACACAAAAAAAACTTATAAAAAATCTACTGCCCTATGCCCATATTGGCGTTTATAGTAATAAAAAAACCGACTATCAATTATTTTGGCTATTTGCCGATTGGTTTTTGACCAAGAGTCGCTAGCCATTACCCACGATATCATAAATAACTGTCGAAACATCGTTTCCCCATTATCAAATATGTATCCGTTTATTTAAAAGAAGCCCGTGCATGTTGACCTTCCACGCGGCAATTTTAGTCGTTATGTTTATCGACGTGTCGAAAAACTTATCTACGGACTGACGTATCGTGCCAAATTAAACAGATTTACTTGCATAAAAAAAATATAGTGTTTTTAATCATTTTACTATAAAGTAGTTCAGAACAAAGTATCATTCAATTATAAACTCGAGCCTCAGAGGGTCCATAGTGATTGCTTTCGTTGATAATTTAAACAGATTTAACCAACGTGAACTGTCACAGAGTCGTTGGCGATCTGCGGTCGTGTTCAGGAATGTCGGAAAATAGGTGATATTGTTGATTTGAACTAAATAATTGGTGTTGGATCTGAAGCTGCGATAAAACACCGAATATGTTTTCAGCTTTAGATAAATTTGGAAAATAGTGGACTGTAAAACGATAAAACTATACTACTTGATGGAAGTGTATAATTATGGATTTAGAGAGATTAAGGAATGAAATATGTAGGAAACTGATTCACTCACGGATGAAGTTGATGTTTAAGTTCTTGTTTATTCTTACCCATTGTATTATTAACAAACACCACAGTAAAACGCACTTAATTAAAAATGATTTGATGAACAACAACTAACCGAACGACCAAGCGAGAAAACAAGGAACGAACACGTTTTTTCACAAAAATCTCTCCTGTTTCTTGATTTTCACTTATTTTCAAACTCGCTGTTATTGAATACGGAAATCAAAAATAGTGAAATGGTTAGATAAGGTAAGAGCTGGATGAAAAACAAGAAGGTGTGAACCTAACAAATTATCTCTTTGAAATTCAACAGTTGGCTTTCATGCGAAATGTCGGCGGTGTTTTCCAGACAGTCAAAACTAATTGATACGAATCGGTACGCACCCACCGTTTGTAAGTTCTCTTCGGAGGTACTCAATATTAATTTACAAGTTTATTTTATCAAACACACTTAAGATAGGCGAATTATCCGCGTGAAGTTAATTTAAGTAGATGAGAAATGTTTTTCAATTCAGAGTCTTAAGTATAACTTCGGTATGTTGGCTTCTTGTTTCAACTTTATATTCTTGACATCCTTTGTTGTAGGGATATTTAACTTCTCAGAAATGTAAATAATACCAGAAAGTCAATAACAAAGCACTGCTCATATTTCAGTATTAATTAATTTTCCGAATATTGCAAATATATCAATCTTGTGGGGTGTGACATTGTATATTAAATAAAACAATAAACTTTGTAAAACATATCCCTTTACTATATCTTGTATCTCCCTCTGCCATTTATTACTGCCTTATATGGATCTCTCTATATGTAGTTGTGTCTCTCTCTACTATATCTTTTATCTCTCTCTTTCATCACTGTCCTATATATATCCTGTCTGTATGTAATGTTATTTAGTTGATGTAAAAGCCCTGACGAAGCTTGAGAAAAGCGAAACCTGGTTGGCGGTTAGCTCGAATAAAGTGGTGTTTTAAAAATATCTATTGTTTTATTTAATATTAAATAAAAATAAAAGTGGTAAATTAATATATCGCAGTTTTGTGATAGTTCACCTACTAAAGTGCGCTTCACACTAAATAAGCTTTCCTAATATGACAAGAAGAAAATAATATACAATATGTATACATATTATATATATTCGACGGCCTCCGCGGTGGAGTGGAAAGATGCTCGAATACGAATCCAGAGGTCACGGGTTCGAACATGGCGTGCGCAAATAAATATAAATAAAATGTAATAAAATATAAATAATATATAATATGTTTAAATTTTAATTTTTTTTTTTATATGAAAACCGCACAAGAGTCCCAACTGCTACTAACCATCTAGAGCCAGTGAGACTATGGGGCCCCGAAATAGGGTATGTTGTGAGGCTGAAGGTAGGTGGGAGAGGGGAAGGAGAGAGAGAAGATGAAGGTTGGAAAGTACCTGGCTTTTCAGATCTCGTCACCAAACACGGCTAAAGCCATTTCAAGCAACGTTTCGATTCTAAATAGTGGTCTTTCACCAGGGCGATACTTAGAGTATGTATAACTCTGGAACGTGCCACAAATATACAAGATTATATTTTATATCAATTAAATGGGTTTTGACACATATTAATTAAATAAAATGTATTTGCGCATGCCGCATTCGAACGCGCGACCTCTGGATTCGTAGTCGAGCGTCTTACCACTCGACCATGCAGGCCGTCAAAATGAAATCCCTCTGACAAATGTGCGGTAAAAGCATGTATGACCTAGTTAAAAATGTGGATATCTGAAAAGAATGCACATCTGTTGTTTTTTTCTTACAATTAATAAATATCATAGAAGAGTCCTAGCTGCTCCTAACCGTCTAAATAATAATAATAACAGTGAACATACATATAGCGCGGCTTTGTGATATTTCACCTCAAGTGCGCTTCATACTAAATTAATTTATTATTTGTAAAAAGCATTTACTATGTGGCTTGCCATATTGATAAATAAAACAGATGATCTTTGTTTAAAATTATTCAATATTAAGTATAAGTATCGCCATGGTGAAATACCACCATTCAGAATTGAAACGTTGCTTGAAATGGCTTGAGCCGTGTTTGGTGGCCAGATCTGAATAGCCAGGTACTTCCCAACCTTCCCCTTCCTCATCTCTTTCCCCTCCAAACTACCTTCAGCCTCACAACATACCCCTATTGGGGATGCCATAGTCTCACTGGCTCTAGACGGTTGGGAGCAGTTTATACTCTTATGCAGTATTCACGTAAAAATTTAAAAAAAAAATGTCTACTTTCATCCTTCTTCTGCCAGTCCTTTGCCGACAAAAGTATATAAATGCAAATGAGACAAAAAGTGTGTGGCAGGACCGATGTTTGTATGGCATTCCATTCTCTCTTTCTACCCCTGTGGAGATATGGCGCTTAGGTTAATTACTCGGGTAGTTAAACATCTTTGTTTAGTGCCATTCACGTAGATGGTTATCAACTAACGGGGAAATAAAACAAAAGTTCTTATGTTCCTCATAAATGTCAAAAGGGTACGACGTAATCGCGATAAAAGCACGTGAAATCGAAAACTTCCTTAAACTTTAGGAGACTGAAAGGGTACCCAGGTACCCTTTTTGGTTTCCAACATAGATTTTTTTAATGTTCCAATAAGTCTTACCGCCTGAAATTTCCTGACTTTTCCACAATAGTGAAAATGAACAATTAAACATAACCGTTAAATATGTAGAGGGTGGTATGTTAGCGGAAAAGCATAAGTATAATTTACAATTTCTGATGACTATAAGTGTACCCGGGTACCCTAATGTGTTTATATGAAATTTGATGTTTGTCAGTATTTATTAAATCATTTTAAATGATAAATATGATGTACTGTTGTGTTCAAAGTACATCACCTGTATCCTTAATACTATTTTTAATCACTTGTTAAATTAAAAACCCCAAGAAAATATGGTACTTGATGAAATTCCCACCCACTTCTCCAAGTCTTGAACTGAGTCGAAATGTTTTACGTCATAAAAGTGGTCATCAGCAAATTATATAATGCGATAGAAACCTTCATTTCAATTTTGAAAAGGTATAGTTTTTTCAGTCACATAAGGGTTAATTAGGATTATAAAGCGAGTCAATGTTAAAATCAAATTACATAACGTAATGAATGCACTTAAGAACGAGCACTTATGTTTCCCCCGACGGTTGCGTAAACCACCGAGAGTTAAGTATTTCGCTACATTTATGAATAAAGTTTACACTGTACAGGGTAAGGGATAATATATTTGGATACATCCCTTAAATTCGAGAGAAACTTTCGCGATAACAGTTAGAAAATGTGGCTTTTCTTCGAACTTCAGTACTGCCGCTTACTAAATACAAATGCCTTAACGACCGGGCAAGGCCGGGATCCAAAGGTCTTACCTACCCCGCAGTAAAGTATACTGTGCGGATAGGATGGCTTAAAGTGAAGTTTAGTTAAGAAGTGGCGCTGGGGTGAGAACTTTAGTCATTATTTACAACCCTTAACAAAAACAAATAATCGGAGCCTCAGAACATGCTTTATTAGAAAACAAACGCGGAATTTACAGCAGGCTTTAAAATGTAGAGGAAACTCGAATTATTTGATTGAATTACATGTATTTCGAACAGGCCCGTAGCATGATATTTTTGTAGCAAATATAGGTAAATATCCCGGGTTACGAATAACCTGAAAATATTTTTAAGAAATCTACCATAATAATCATAATATTTGGATGATTTCACCTCGAGGGCACTGTATAGATCTTATTTTCTATTATTACATATTGATTCCTAGTTTAAATGAGAAAATATACAGGAAAATACTCACCTGGCCAATGAGAAAGACACACTTATTAAATTAAAATTATGATAATGTTTTTTTTTTCCGACTCAGCGCGATCTCCAAACTAAGAATTTGGATTGCGTTTGGGTTCTATCAGCCATCCGATAGCCGATGACGTTGCGGATTATCACAATAAGCACAAGATGTTGCTTGTGCAATGATGATGGGGAGGACTTTGACTGAAGAAGAACTCGACGCGTTTGTCCACTCAGCTACCAACCGGTCGTCATTGATAATATTTATCATTAAACAAAAAAAAGTAAATACCGCACAAGAATCTTAAGCTGATCATAACTGTTTGAAGCCAGTTGGGCTATGTCATCCGAAATTGGGGTATGTTGTGAGGTTTAGAGTAGTGAAGTGGGGAAAGAGATGTGAGGAGGAAGGTTGAGAAGTACCTGGCCACTAAGAAAGGGAGACTTAGAAGGTATGGGCATGTAGAGCAAATGAACGAAGAAATGAGTGTGAAAAGAATATATGATGCGAAAGTGAATCAAATATAATCGAAGATGTCGACGACGCCCGAGGAAAACATGGCACGATCAAGTTAGTAAAATACTTGAATCGGGTCATGTGAAGAGTCAGAATAACAGAAAAGTATGTATGAGACGATGTATGAATGTGAATGACGCAAGGAATGTGTACCAAGACATAGTTGCATGGCAGTCCGTCCTCTCTGCCTACCTCTGCGGGGAAATGGCGCGATAGTTAGTTAGTTAAAAGTAAACAAAACCATATCCAATCTTTGGCAAGAATGGAAATTTAGTAAGCGTTAAAAATACTGGTCTTCCCATTGATATTACATGTGAATGGAAGAAGATGTCGACGACCGAGGAAAACATGGCGCGATTAAGTTAACAAAATACTTAAATCGGGTCATGTGAAGAGTCGGAATAACAGAAGAGTATAAATGAGACGATGTATGAATGTGAATGAAGCAAGGAGTGTGTGCCGAGACAGAGTTGTATGGCGGTCCGTCCTCTCTGCCTACCACTGCGGGGAAACGGTGTGATGGTTAGTCAGTTAGTTAGTTATTTTTAACGACGTAAATTTAACATTCAAAACCTCAGTAATTGAGTTACCCTGCACTGAATTATTTCGATCCCAAGCCATTCAAAGTAATCAGGAATTTCGAGATTTCTATTTAGTCATAGTTTGAAGATGTAATTAAACAGACTAGCCGATTTCCTATTTGCAGAAGTTCGCCCTCGTTGAGCGGACAGACCAGAGCCGATCTTGAGATTTAGAGTTTTGCCAAAATGTTTGACCATAGCGGAATTTATGGCGAGTGAATCGGTGAACTAATTGAATTCCATTTTGATCCAGAATTTTCGAGGGATTCTTTGATAAAATCTGCAAAGGGAATTTCAATCGTTCAACTCAGATTACATTGCATTTTATTTTCACAACGTTTTTAAATATGTAAAAAAAAATACTATAACCATCTGAGATTATGTTGCCTATTGTATGTTGATGATGCTTATTTACTTTACCTTAACTATGATTTGTAACGATTGCTTCTAATAACTTAAATATCTCTATATAGATTGTCTGAACGGAAAATAATTACCGACTTGATTTGCTTATACAAAATTATAAATTCAATGATTGAAAGCCCTGAACTATCGAACTTGATTTCATTTCATGTTACTAGCAAGAGATTAAATGGCAGTACCTACCGTACTATTGTAGCAATACTTCTTCACCCTAGCAATTCAACACGTCTATGCGACGAATGCAACAGCTGGGAAACACATAACTCCGATGTAGCTGATATATTTAACCCGTCAAAATCAAACAAGTCTAATTTAGTACAGTTGTTGTCATCTGGCAGAGCTAAGCTAATAGTTGGACCCTTAGAGTATATAGAGTGGTATCAACCCAAGACAGTGTAGTCAGTTTTTGATGATTTTTACCTAACTCGGCGGACCTGGGCGTGGCTAAGACCAAGGCTCGGGTATTTATACATCCATTCATTTCACATATCAACATAATGTTTTTGTTTATTCGTAAAACCACTTTTTCACAGTATTGATTTCAACAAAAATATAGCATCTAACCTAAAAAACCGTTTAGCTGTGTCGAGTTTAGTGGCATAATAAAAAATGTGGGCGGAGTCCCGCGGTGACCCAGGAGCCCAAGATCATTGTAACAGTACGTAGAAGCGGAGTATTATATATGTTATCTCTTTCTCTCTCATGGTGTACGACGTAAAAACCTGGAAAAAGTGATTTATCGCAAGATTGTATCGGTTGGGTAAAAATAATTAGCTCTCTCTCCATACATTGTTTCTCCAAGGTTTGGACCTGTTATTTAATTTAATTTTTTTTATTTTCGTTTACAATATTTTTGAACCTGTTATTTATTAATAATTTTAGTTATTTTCATCTACAATATTTTGTATCTGCTAATCAATACTCTTTTTTACTATTATTTTACAATTTTTTTTTTGCAGTAATTAAGTTATTGTTTAATAAAAATAATATATGTTAACATTTGTATAAAAAGCCTATAACGAGCGTAAATAAATAAATAACCATCATAAATACTGGCTTCAGATTTACGGTGTTCCTCTTTAATACACACATTAACGCATTGGATGAAAAAATAGGGTTTATATTAATTAGCACTTATTGGGCAACATACGGGATATTTTGTGAAAATCAGGAATAAATTCAATTTTTACCTGTGAAATGATTACACAGCACCGGAACGCGAAGAATGATATGGCATAGTAAGGGAAAGGTTTAACAAACAGAATAGGGAGTAATATCAAAGACACGTCTGTTCCGGAGCTAGTGCATTTATTGACTGTGCTGTTAGTAGTTAGTTGTTTCAGACAATGTTGAAGTGATAGGGGGAGTGAAGCGCAGCGTAACCGCTACACAGGCAATGCAGAGTAATGTGAAATATATTGATACCCTCTTGGAGTAAGAATATGGTACATTTGCGAAACATCATTTCGGTTGACTTTATACTGGCTCGATAGAAAGAGACACACCAACTAACTAACTAACCATCACGCCGTTTCCTCGCATGGGCAGGCAGAGATGACGGACCGCCATATAAATCTGTCTTTTCACACACTCCTTGCTTCATTCAAATTCATACATCGTCTCATACATACTATTCTGTTATTCGAACTCTTCACATGACCCGATTCAAGTATTTTATTCACTTGATCATGCCATGTCTTTCTCGGGCGTCCTCGACTTCTTCTTTCATTCACTTTCGCATCATATATTCTTTTCACACTCCTTCCTTCGTTCATTCGCTCTACATGCTTAAACCATCTAAGCGTCCCTTTCTTGATCCTGTTTACTACGCTGACGTCAGCCTTGCATTTTTTCTGGATATCCACATTTTTAATACGGATATACATGGTTTCGAGACAAGAGACAAAGACATGTTAAAGGATGTTGAATAGCGCCTATTAGTTACCGCCCGCATGGAATTCAAACATGTTTAATAAACGAATTTAAACACATTAAACAAAACAATATCAATACACCATTCAAATGATTTATAAAGTCAAAACATCACACAAAAACTAATAACAAAAGGTTTGCCTAAATAACGATGAAAGCCTTTTGTTGATTTTATGTCTTCATATTATAGAAAAATGTGAAAATTAAAATAAAGTTCAGTCAAAAGTATTTAAAACTGTTGAAATACCTCTGGAAAGTGATATTTTATAATCTTTGTTTGGTCTTATGTGAACATTTACGCATAGCACATATCACTATAATGTTTGATTTATTTGTACAACCACTGAGAGTTTTTTAATCAACACAAATGTAGGAAATAACCTCAAAATCTGTTGACGTAATTTATGCGACTCGATGATATGAAGTTAGCGCGGACGGAGAACATTCTAGCATATTAAGAAGTGCTGCAATATTATGTGAAGTCTTTTCTTGTCTCTTTCTCTCTCACGGCATACGACGTAAAAACCCGGAGAAAGTAATTTATCGCAAATTTGTATTGGTTGGGTAAAAATATTTAGCTCTCTCTCCATGTATTTTTTTTACTCCAAGTGTGAAGTATATTGACTCGATATTTTTAAAAGGAACATCATCTTATTCAAAATGTTGTATGTAAAACGTAGACAAAACCAATATTCCAATTCAATGGAAGCATCGCATGAAATATGATCGGAAGCCGAATGCCTAACGCAATTTTATAAATGGCGGATGCACTTTCAGGATGCCATCTAAAATGCATCATATTCAACGACACTTTTTGTGACCTCCTTGACATAAAATGTGCAAGATTTACCCACGAGGAATGAAAAATGATCTGAAACTATCCGTACTTTGTTGTTTGCTATTCAACACTAAGTATTAATAAACTATACGAGTATATATATTCTGTGTATAGCACTCGGACTGAGTGATCAAAACCCTAGTGAAGAAAATTGACGTTATTGTGGGTATGATCATTTAAAAAGGTGTGTCTTTAGTTTTGCTCTGAACTCAGTTGAGCTGTCGATCTTTCGCAAATGTGAATGGAGGTTATTCCAAGCTGTGGGGCCTGCTACGGCAAAAGCTCGGTCTCCGAAATTGATGTACAACATACCCCAATTGGGAATGCTTTTGTCTGAGTGGGATTGATATGAAACCACTTCAATATGGTAACATTTTAAGCATGGCATACTCCAGGGTTCGTTGTCAGAATTCGTTAAAATATTTTGATACAATCATGCCATCATTTTTTGTGAACCTATTGTGCTCATGTTCCACTTTCCTTTTACATTAAAAGTCTGATTTATGCTGAATCAATATTATATACCATAATAAAATCTGTACCGGCATGATATTTACATTATGCGAGAATATGTGCTGTTTAACTTTAGAAGTTGGACTGATTGTAAATAATTTAAACAAGTTTTGCAAGAATGTCCCCCAAATGGGTATTCCATACCGCAAAGTTGATTTTGCGAGTGACAAGTAAATAATTTTAAATTCTAATTTCTAATTATATTGACGGTCTCCATAGTCGAGTGGTAAGACGCTTGACTACGAATCCAAAGGTCGCGGGTTCACACCCGGCGTGCGCCAATAACTTTTATTCAAGTAATATGTGTCATAACACATTTCATTGATATAAAATAAAATAAAGTATATTTGCGGCACGTTCCAGAGTGGTAGATACTCTTAGTATCGCCCTGGTGAAAGACTACAATTCAGAATCGAAACATTGCTTGAAATGGCTTTAGCCGTGTTTAGAGACCAGATTTGAATATCCAGGTACTTTCCAACTTTCCTCTTCCCCGTTTCCTTTCCCTCCCCACTTCCTTCAAACTCACAACATACCCCGGATTCCATAGTCTCACTGGCTCTAGACGGTTGCGAACCGTTGGGACTCTTGTGCGGTGTTGAATTTCAAATAGACAATTTGTTGGGTTCTCACCTTTTTGTTTTTCATCCAGTTCCTACCCATCCCGCCAATTTGCCATTCGGTTTCCTATTTAATAACACTGTTATATAAAAAAAGAAGAAGAAGAAGTTGTTGGTGAACTACATGTCACTGGTTGGTGCTCTTGCTTCTTCATCGTTGGTTTTGTTTTCACTCCCAAAATAATAAGTTAAAAAATAAATTTTGTTTCGTAAATTAAGAATATAATATATTAATACAAGTGTTTCAAGACGATTTCAAGGATTCTACCATAACTTCATCGGTGAGTGAATTGGCTTCTTAATCTACCCACATCTATAATCACACTTCTATCAAGTAGTATTAGTTTATCGTTTTGACAGTCCATTATTATAAATTCATCCGAAGCTGAAAACACATTCGTTGTTTATCGGAGCTTCGCATGCAACATGCGGTTTTAACTATAAAAAAGTAAAAATAAGTTTACTTAATATTGCCCGCAGCCTTTTACAAATGTTGTTCACATAGATGTCCCATTAAAAGTTGTAATCAATAATCATAAAAGTAAATTAATCTAGTGATTCCGTATGAATTATACGAGTCGCAGAATCAATTTAAGGATGTTACACCATATAACCGATCCTCTTCAATTATAAATTAAATAGTGTCTCCCTATCTACCATCAGATCTATAAAAGATCTTGGTGTCACTCTAGACTATAATCTTTCTTTTCGTGATCACATTAATAATATAGCTAATAAATCACTAAAACTTCTTGGCTTCATCAATAGAATTGCGTGTGACTTTAAGAATATAAAGACTCTAAAAACCCTTTACTGCTCATTAGTTCGCCCTCATCTAGAATATGCTAGTGTAATTTGGTACACTAGCATATTCTAGACTCAGAAACAATGAATTGCTGTTCCTCAATCATCACAATACTAACTATGGGTATAATTCTCCAATGTCCAGAGTGTCAAGACTTGTTAACTCAAGCCATGGTCTTGAAATTTTTGGTAGCAGTCAATCAGGTAGCAAACTTTGACTAGACCATGGCTTAAACGTTCTCTCTTATGTTTATTTTGCCTTATTTTTGTCATCGCTTCATTCATTTCTATGTATATGCTATTCCTTCTCTGTTGCTCTTTTTTCCATTTCGTGTTTTATATGTATTTTTTGTAATTGGACTTAAGTCCGTTAATTTTTAAATAAATAAATAACTGTACCTGCGTGTGTAAGAATATGAAGCTCTTGTATTAATGTTTAAAGGAAATTAATATTTCTCAAACTATTGTTCAACGCGCAATAATATGTAAAAGGATTGCTCTTAACTCCGATATATCAAACGCCGAGTAAAAAGAAGTATTCGCAATGAAATATAGGAGCTTAAAAAGATTTCTACGTTTTGTTTTTACAAAATATTATGCTACGACCGAAGCTAGATGTAAACTAAAACATTTTAAATAATGACTCCACAATATGTTTTTAGAACGAATGTTCCTGATATCTACTTCATAAGCTAACCAGAAAAGTTTAAAAAAAACGGGCGATGTCATGAGAGCTTGAAGGTTAACATAAAATTATGAAAATAACCTAGACATGTTTTGTCATGCCATCACCCACGTTCTAATTAAAGTGTCAAAAAAATCCACGCTGTCAAAGCTGAATTACATGTTAAACATATATTTAAAATACCAGCCATTTTTACTCAAATAAATTGCGTTAAATTGGCTTCAGCTTTTGGCACTTATTTTTCTTCAGAATAATTTCGTCAATATTGCTGGTAGGTTTCACTTAGAACTTTGACTTACCTCATTCCTAAGATTTTGAAATGTCAAAACTATTTTCGTAAAGGTGATGGAAAAACTTAAAGAATATTTTAAATGTAAAATTGACTTTTTTTATCAATATTAAGTATTTAAATTAACTGGTATTTGAAAGAGAGAGTACGAGAACAGCGCGCAATATAGTTGTGAATGATGAATACTTGGAGCAAGTGGATGAGTTTATGTATTTGTGAAGTACATGGCCTGTTCAAAAGAAAAGGTAAATTTTGTATTTTCGCGGGCTGTGTACATTCGATTATCAATTTTTTATTATTGTTATGTTGGTACACATATGTTTATCATATGTTAGCATTATCAGCCATTTTGGATTGGTGGTTTGTTTTTGACAACTGGAAAGGTAAGTCACGTTTTTGTGTGTTCTTCGATTTTTTACTTTTGAAAAAAACGGATCAAAGAATAAAATCCATGATTGGTTTTTCCACAACTTTAGGACGCTCATCGTCATTAACATCTTCTCGGCCTTCTGTAAAACGCTTGTACCGCTTATAAACACTTTTTTGAGGCAAAGTAGACTCGCCGGATGCCACAGTCAACATTTTAAGTGCGTTGGAGCACTTTATTCCATTTTTAACGCAAAATTTAATGCATATTCTTTGATCCATTTTTTTTAAAGTAAAAAATCGAAGAACATACAAAAAACGTGACTTACCTTTCTAGTTGTCAAAAACAAATCACTGATCCAAAATGTTCTAGAGAGATGAAAAGGCTAATAACGATATTGAAAGAAGGGTGAATGCAGGAAACTCTATTAATGGAGGACTAGACGCTGTTGGCGTTAATAAGAAATTATTCAAAGAAGCGAAGCTAGCAGTCTACAATGGAGTACTTATACCATCCCTGATGTATGGCAGTGAGGCATGGAACTAACAGAGGAAGGATGAAAGTAGACTGAATTGTGGACGCCCGAGGAAGACATGGCACGATCAAGTGAATCAAAAACTTGAGTCGGACCATTTCAAGAGTCAGAATAACTGAAGAGTATGAATGTGTACGAAGCAAGGAGTGTGTGCCGAGACATATTTGTATGGCGGTCCGTCCTCTCTGCCTACCCACGCGGCGTGATAGTTAGTTAGTTCTGTAAAGAGTATCGGGGGGTTCGATTTCGAGCATATCTCCATGAGATATGCTCAGAATTTGAATCCCGAAGGGAACAAAAATTTCGACGGCTTAAAGCCCAGAATGGATGATTACCTCTAGAGAATTTCCTCTTGGGGTAAGAATAACCTCGTTGAATTTAATGTTTCAAAGACCTACTCTTTTCTGATAATGACGAAAAGGGATCCCAATGACAGTTTAGTCTCCTTCGACGGAAGCAGTCCTCCTAACAAGCCTTCCGTTTTCAAGCCTGGTGTAACCTTAAGTGACCAGCTGAGGCACGGGGGCTCTATCGAAGCCAGAGTCAAGTTAGCCTCTCAGAAGCTGGGCGTACTGTACAGGGCCCGCAGATACTTCAATAGTACACAACTGCTGACCTTGTACAAATCGCAAGTGCGCCCCAATATGTGTATGAGACAATGTACGAATGAATATAAACTATCACACAAAAATACAAATTGCAGTTATTTCTAATTTTGAAACTGTTAATTCGTGGTGGAATTCCATTTTAATGATTTAATAAAACAAATTTGTAACTTTATTCCACTTTTATTATTTTGACTGGACCGGTTTCGGCCTATGACGGCCATCTTCAGACTAGTCTGAAGATGGCCGTCCAGTCAAAATAATAAAAGTGGAATAAAGTTACAAATTTGTTTTATTAAATCACAAATTGCAGTATTGTTATTTTCATCTCGTAGAGGTAAGGCAAATAGCGTATCAATTCTACAAGATATTGCTTTTATCGACTTAGAGTCAGACCACCAAAATTTCACCTACGAGGAAACGTCAATGGCGCTGGGGTTAACCGGCAAACGAAAGGTAGTCAGTGTGAGTTGAAGACGTACTCTTAAAATCTTGGGGTAACAATGTATGGAGAGAGAGTTAGTTATTTTTACCCAACCTATACAAACTTGCGATAAATCACTTTCCCCGGGTTTTTACGTCGTACACCATGAGAGAGAAAGAGACAACAAATATAATACACCGTTCCTATGTACTGTCGCGATGATCTTGGGCTCCTGGGTGACTGCGGGACTCCGCCCACATTTTTTATTATGCCACTAAACTCGACACAACTAAACGGTTTTTTTAGATTATATGCTATATTTTTGTTGATAACAATACTGTGGAAAAGTGGTTATACAAATAAGCAAAAACATTATGTCGAAATGTGATATGAATGGATGTATGAATACCCTAGCCTTAGTCTTAGCCACGCCCAGGTCCGCCGAGTCCGGTTAAAATCATCAAAAACTGACTACACTGTCTTGCATAGATACCACTCTATATACTCTAAAGTTCAAATCATCAAACGATGTAGAAAGCGCAACTTACTCAGTAGGGTAGTTAAAAATTAATATTTTAATATTTGAAATAGACCTGGTCTTTGCATTTATTATTATTTAAAACATTTTTGGGTAACGTTTTTTTACCTTCTGGTAATAAATTTATTTTTTAATGCGTCCGTTTAAAACGAGAATCCATGGTGGGATGCTTCCACGAATATATTTATGAAGGGAAAGGCATGAAATATACGGCGTAAAATGAGTATAATATGGAACTGTAGCGCCTCATGCATACACACATAAGTATGTAGAGCGTAGGAACGTTCCAATGAATAAAAATTGAGACATTTCTTCCCCAAATGTTCGCTGGAACGTGTTCCGCCATTAATATATATGTAAATTTAAATTTACAGCATGGATATTTCGCTTATAAATATTTATTGGAATGCCTGAGCGTCGAAAACGAACATTTCTCGGCATTAAAAAAAACCGTGATTTTATACACCTGTAATATTTACGAGGTTTTTTCCTCCGATATTTATGTAAATGAAAACTGAAAACAGATTTGAGATTTGCATACCGTCGGCACCGATAGGGGTGTTTTTGGGGTGAAATTCGCCCTTCGACGCAGTTATGAAAACGGTTATTCTTAATGAACTAAACTTTTAACATTGATATAAATTTACGACCTTCTAGGAAGGCGACTGTTAACATTTAAAACTAATTACCTAACCATTACGCCATTCCTCCGCAGGGGTAGGCAGAGAGGACGGACCGCCATACAACTCTGTATTAGCATACACTACTTGCTTCGTTCACATTCACACATCGTCTCATATATACTCTTCTGTTATTCTGACTCCTCACGTGGCCCGATTCAAGTATTCGATTCACTTGATCGTGCCGTGTCTTCATCGGGTGTCCTCGACTTCTTCTTCGATTAACTTTCACATCATACATTCTTTTCACACTCCTTTCTTCGTTTAACCGCTCTACATGCCCAAATAATCTTAGCGTCCCTTTCTCTTGATCCTATATATTACGCTTACAGCAACCTTGCATTCTTTCCGGATATCCATATTTTTGAAACGTACCTGTTGTATATATGTACCTGGACACAATGATACGACACAATGTACTTATAATGTGAAAATATCTAGTCTAATGATAAATTTTCACCATTACCGTCATGTCAAAAACAGAACAGAGAAACTAAATAAAACATTAATCGCTTTTCATTAATTTTGGAAAGTTGTAGAGCTAGATAAAACTACTTTTGAATCTACGAGGGTAGTGGTTTTAAAAAAATCTACAGTTGAATTAATAAATTTGCTTTTGATGTGTATTCAATCAATGTGTTTTCTATAAATTTACCGAGGTAGTTTCGCAACCCCCGGAAGGCGAAATAGTTTTCACAACTAAAAATAAATACACCAAACAAGAATTATAAAAAAGGCTTTACTGAAAATAAAACATAGCCTTGTTTGGACAGCGTTTTGACTTATTTTGTAAACGCGACAGTGACTCGAAGCACTTTATGAAATTTATTATGATTGAACATTCTTTCGGTCATATAAGTAATTTATACATTACAAGCTTTTTTAAATAAACTCAGTAGTGAAAAGTCGAACTTAATTTTTAAATTAACAGGAACTATTTCACATATAATAAATAAATAAATTAATATATATATATATAGTATATTAGCGGAACGTTCCAGAGTTGTAGATACTTTGAGTATCGCCCTTGCGATAGACCACCATTCAGAATCGAAATGTTACCGCTAATTAATTCTAATTTAGAAACTGTCAATTATTCGTGGTGGAGCTCTAGTTCAATGATTTGATAGTACTAACTTAACTTTATTCCGCTATTTTTTACGAAGACCTGACCGGTTTCGCTTTATGATGGGCATCTTCAGACTGGTAAAATTCGAAGTAAATCTATGGTATACAGGCTTGGAGTAACAATATATGGAGAGAAAGCTAATTCTTTTTACCCAACCTATACAGATTTGGGACAGATCACTTTCACCGAGTTTTTACTTCGTACACCATAAGAAAAAAAGAGACAGCAAGTGTTGCCAAATTATCACACCGCTTTAAAGTACTGTGAGGATGTTCGTCGTGTCCCGCGTCTCCGTTGACTCCGCCCACACGTTTTCATATGAGAAATAAATGGATATAAGTCAACGGTTTTTAAGGTTATACGATATATTTTTGTTTAAAACAACACTATGAAAAAGTAATTATACGAATAAACAAAAATATTATGTCGATATGTGCTATGAATGGGTGTATAAATACCTTATCCCTAGTCCTAGCCACGCCCAGGGCTTTGACTACAGCAGAGCTCTCTCTTGTGTATTGTTGCTCTTAGTATACGGGAATTTACTATTTAGTCCAGAATGGACGCTTAATGAGTTCATATCTTAGGGAACATCTGTGAATTTGGGTTTTGTTTTATTGTTGACAGAGGCGGCTTTATAATGACATTGAAAAAATATCTGAAGATACCGGTTATAAGGTACTGGTCAGGTATTAATAAAAACGTTGTGTAATAATGTTGAAAATTGGTATAATTAAATCGTTACGTCAAATACTTGCATTTTTAAAACCGTCATCTTATTATACTCGAGAATTGATGTATTTACACACAAAGACGTTAACTGTCTTCAATATTATTTCCTTTTCTTTGCTTCAACGAATTTATTCATATTTATTTTAAATAGTTTTCATTTTGATTTCTTACACCCTTAGCTTCTAGTGTTTTTTTTTTCAATTTTTTGATGTGCGCATGCACTGTTATATCCTCAGAACAATAATATACAAGAGGGAGCACTGCTGTAGTCAGTTTTTATGAGTTTTGCCGGACTCGGCTAGACCTGGGCGTGAGCGTGATCCATGATTTGTTTTTCCACAACTCCAGGACGCTCATCGTCATTAACATCTTCTCGGCCTTAACACTTTTCAGAAGTCCTGGAGTTGTGGAAAAACAAATCATGGATTTTATTCTTCGATCCATTTTTTTCAAAAGTAAAAAATCGAAGAACACACAAAAACATGACTAACCTTTCCAGTTGTCAAAAACAAACCACTAATCCAAAATGGCTGATAATGCTAACATATGATAAACATATGTGTACCAACATAGCAAAAAAATAATCGATAATCGAATTTACACAGCCCGCGAAAATTCAAAATTCACCTTTTCTTTTGAACAGGCCTCGTATGTTATATTAAATGTTTTATTGTTTTTATATTAGGTTAGGTAGTTTAATGTAAGGTGCACTTGAGGTGACCTATCAAAAAAATTGGGCTTTACTTGTTATTATTATTATTTTAAATGGTTTTAGCCGTGTTTGGCGATCAGATCTGAAGAGTCAGGTACTTCCCCGCGTTCCTCTTCCACACCTCCTTACCCGATCCACTCCCTTCAGCCACACAACAAGCCATAGTACCACTCGCTACGAGGAGTTTGTGCCCTTGTGCGGTATTCACCTTTATAAAAGACAGACGTAACATGTTGAAATGTTTCATATTTAATTTACTCATCTGCTCTGATACACTGTTGAAAGGATGCAAAGCGTAGCTAAACATCAACAAGTCAAACCGTAAATCTAAAAAAACAATGATCACTCATCTCAAAGAAATTAAATGGCTTCCACTATATCACACGTTATTACATCATATTTAACGCTGACAGATTAAAGTTCATGCCTTCAAAGGACAGGGTAATAAAACGAGTCTGCATATGACAGAGCAAACAACGGAAAACGAGTATTCACCCCATACCTCGGTTGGTTCTACCCTCAGAACAATAGTATACCAGAAGGGTGCGCTAGTCTAGTCAGTATTGATGATTTTTGTATGACTGGGGCGTGGCTATGGCTTTAAACTAGGGTTAGAGTATTTATATATCATTATATAGTGAATATCGACATAATGTTTTTGTTTATTTGTAAAACCACTCTTTCACAATATTGTTAAAAACAAAAATGCAGGATATGACCTAAAAACCGTTGAGTTCTGTCCTGTTATGTCGCATAACAAAACGTAGTGGGCGAAGCCGCTGGAGACGCGGGAGACGGAGAACATGCTTACTTACTTAAAATCGGAGCTATGTTGTGTGAGAACTTGTCTTATCTCTTTCTCTCTTACGGCTTACGACGTTAAAATCCGGAGAAAATGATTTATCGTAAATTTGTATAGGTTGGTCAAAAATGTTTAGCTCTCTCTCTATATATATTCTTGCTCTGAGTATATAACCTTAAAAACCCTTGAGTTATGTCGCATAACAAAACGTAGGTGGTGGAGTCGCCGGAGACGCGGGAGACGAAAACATGCTTACATACCTAAAAGCGGTGCTATATTCTGTGAGAACTTATCTCTTTCTCTCTCACGGTTTACGATGTAAACACCCGGAGAAAGTGATTTATCTTAAATTTGTATAGGTTGGGTAAAAATCTTTAACTCTCTCTCAATATATATTCTTGCTCTGAGGTTGCATTCCACCCCTAAAGCCTGCGAGGGAGGAAGCGGCTACTGGTTGGTACCCCCTCGTAAGTAGCCGCGTCGAGGGGTTGTAGTAACAAAAGTTCCATCAACGCGAAAGCTCCCACGAAAGGGGGTGACGACGGAAAGAATTCTGCGGGTTTAGACCCCTATGGAAGTTACCTTAGTACTTCTTTAAAATGAATTACTCCACTGTTTTCCACTGAAGCAACTTCGGAAAGTGTTTCCGTAGATTAACATACAGTTTAATGAGAAGAGCGAATTACTGGCTCTTGTTAAATGTTTCGCGTTAAGCTTTAAAACAAAGTTTTTCAATAAGATTTTAAATCGAAATTATTCTACAAATGTCATTATTCTCTTGAAAATACCAATATATAGAGGGATAAGGGTTGTTAATTAACTTGTTGTGATTTCATGTGTTTTTGTTAAGGTTTAAATTTTGATTAGTATCCCCTCTACAAGCCAGATGCGCCTGCTTTGAAACAAAAAAAACACCTCGCCCTCAGGAGTCCTTGTAACCTAACTTTCTGGATGACCCACGTATTAAAATATTGTTTTTTTTTACATGAATACCGCACAAGAATCTCAACTGCTCCCAACCGTCTAGAGCCAGTGAGACTATGGCATCCCCAATAGGGGTATGTTGTGAGGCTGAAGATAGTAGGGAGAAGAAGGAGATGGGGAAGGGGAAGGTTGGGAAGTACCTGGTTATTCAGATCTGGTCACCAAACACGGCTAAAGCCATTTCAAGCAACGTTTCCATTCTGAATGGTGGTCTTTCACCAGGGTGATACTTAGAGTATCGACCATTCCGAAACGTCCCGCAAATATTCCATGTATTATTTTACATGAAATAAATGTGTTATGACACATAATTTAAACATGATATTAAATAAAATTTATTTGCGCATGCCGGGCTTGAACCCGGACCCGGACCTCTGGATTCGTAGTCGAGCGTCTTACCACTCGTCTACGGAGGCCGTCAATGCATTCACAAACTGGCCGTGTAAATATATGTTTTTTTTTAAATATTTTATTTGGCTCCTCTTTTAGCTAATTTAAAAGGGACATTACTTTGAATAATGCTCGATAAAAATGTCAACACTTTTGTTTTTATTTTAGCTTTTACGAAACACGCCATAACTTCGCTCGGCCACGTGGTTGTGCGGTTAGAGTTGTAGGCTGTCACACGATGTCAACGTATTTTAATTTCCATGCTTGTATTTGGGCTCGCCCGGTCTACGATGACGAGAAATGTTACCACTAAAACGTGATTATGAAAACCACTAACTTGTCTAATGCGAGAACAGACAAGGCGTTTATAATGATTTTAATAATACCAAATTTTACACTCTATTTCCCAATTTTTATTCATGACCCGACCGGTTTCACTTTATGACGGACGTATTCAGACTGGTACCATTTTAAGTAAGTCTATGGCATGTATACTATTAGTGTCCGGAATGGACGCTTATTGAGTCTCATAGTGAACATCTGTTACTTTGGGTGTTTTTTTTATTTCTGACAGAGGTGGCTTTAAAATTACATTTTTAAAAAATTTATTATTAGTTTCAATTTAACATTTTGAAAAACAGATATGTTGAAAAATAGATATTATGAAAAACAGATATGTTGAAGAACAGAAATGTTGAAATACAGATATGTTGAAAAACAGATATCTTGAAAAATAGATATGTTGAAAAACAATAATATTTTATTCACAGTCCTCCACACTAGGGATTTCTGTTCCGAGGGGGACTGTAAGTTGCTGGGTTGGTGTCACTGGTTCTAGGATTACTTCAAAATCTTTATAATTTCCTCGTCTTCATGGTTATTGATCCACATTTTTATATTGCTCTTGAGCATTTGCATCCATTAAAAAACATTCGGGTAGTTTAATTATCCTCCGAGAAACGGGTTACATGGGATGCGTTAGATGCGTCTGTTAGTTTTTAATTTATATAATATCTGTTGTCAGCTTTATTTTTAACAGTTGGCAATTTTTGAATTTACTTTTTGATTTTCCCATCTCTGTTTAGTTAAATTTGAAACTTTCGTACTATTAAAATCATTCAAATGGAGTTCCACCACGAATAAACAGTTTCAAACTTAGGAATAATAAAAGGCCTTCGTAGGTTAGTTGAGGAAAACTTCAATGTGTCGCGTTACCTGAAATCTGCAATATCAAATACTTGAGTCAGTTCATGTCAAAATAAAGTTTAAGAGGAGTATGAGATGATACACACAGCATCCCCAAAGATGACATAGGCCCTGAGGGAAATTATTTCCCTTAAGGCCTTTTGTTTAGTGTTAATGAAAAAATAAACACAAATGTTTGTTTTATATTTTTATTTAGATATATGAAATTTTTTTTTTTTTTCAAATCTAGTAAGAAAAAACATTTATACATTTCACAATAATAAAACAAAGCACATAAGGTTCCTATACAGCAGATATAAATTAAAATCTTAGTAATTTTAAGAATCATAAGTTTTTTTAACATATTCAGTAAATATGTAAAAAAAATATTATAAATGTGAATGAAGCAAGGAGTGTTTGCCAAGATAGAGCTATGTAGCGGTGTATCCTTTATGGCTACCCTCTAGGAAAATACCGTGTCCGCTAGTTTAACATGTCGATGAATTTTATGAGATGGACTGTGTTTAGAATGTGGATATCCGGAAAGAATGCAAGGTTAATGTAAGCGTAATGAATAGGACCAAGAAAGGGACGCTAAGATGACTTGTGCACGAAGAGCGAATGAACGAATAAAAGAGTGTGAAAATAATAAATGATGCGAATGTAAATAGAAGAAGAAGTCGGGGATGCCCAAAAAAGATATAGCACAATCCAATAAATCAAATACTTGAATCGGGTGATGTAAAGGGTCAGAATAACAGAAGAGTATGTATGAGACGATGTATGAATGTGAATGAAGCAATGAGTGTGTGCCAAGACCGAGGTATATGGTGGTCCGTCCTCTCTGCCTACCCCTGCGGGGAAATGGCGTGTTGGTTAGTTAGTTTTATCTAAGAAATTTGTGTTGGATTTTTTCGATGGAGTTGGAGTGAATTTTATAGTTAGGGGACCAGATAGATGAATTATATTCACAATGTAGGTTGAACAATTTTTTTAGCTATCATAAGTTTTGTGATTTAGTAAGGATTCAACGTGAGGGTAGGTTGCGGAGATCAAGCCAAAATGAGGGTCAGTTGGTGAGATAGCTCATGGCAATTTTTTTACGAGATTTGAAAATTCAGTCCACAGTTTGATTACGAAAATTTCGAGTCTGCTAGGAAAATGATTTTCTTCACTCAGCGGGGAGGCTGTTGAAATTATGTATCCAATAATGATAATGTAGACACTTCATCTTCATAAATTTGTTTGACAGTGTAAAGCAGATATTTCAATCAACCGCTTAGTTCAGTTTGTTGATTAACAAGGTTAATTAATGGTTTTCTCCTTACTTGTATCCTTGTAACTCAATGTCCTTACTGTCTACTGAAAACCCCATACTCATTGTCTTAACATACGAGTATTTTCTCATTCTTTTGTTACTTGTTATGATCACGTTATTTGCATTTCTTAGAATTGTCAACTTACAATTGTCTAGTTTCTAGTTAATGATAATTAACAATACTTACTTATTGATGTTTTTAAGTACCATCACGTTAACTGTCATAAATATTATTTCATTTTCTTTGACTTAAAAAAACTATTAAAATCAATTCAAACCTTTCATCTGCTTTTTTACATCCTTAGCTTCAAGTAAATTGTTTTTTCAATCTGTTGATGTACATGAGGGGTACAGAAGCAAAGGCAGCAATTTTTTTCATCCTAAATTAATTCTTGAAAAGTTGATAAAGCGTTTTATGGACTTTTCTTTCATGAATATGTTAGAGATACATTTACAGATTATTATTTCAAATTGTTTCTTATTTAATGTACACAAACATTTTGATACACAAAATTTTCTGTTTCTTCGTAATAATTATTCAAAAGTTGACAAGGCAACAGAACCGTTTTTGTAAATTGCTACCTATGCTTCTAAGCCCCTCAAACGCACTTTTATACCCATATCTAAACTTTTTTTCTCATGATTTATAATAACGATCATGGTTTATGGTTTTGAAGTTTATTTTGTAGAACGCCTTCTGAGGGCATTATCAAACTGTGACAGTTTGATAATACAGTCTAAAGGCAAAACAGCTGTCACGCGTAAAAATAATTACATAGCAGAACTTTTAACTTAAAATTGTTTTTTAAAATTAAAAATAATAACAATTATTGTTATAAAATTAAGAAACCTAAAAAAAAAACCGATAAAAAGTTTTAATTTGAATACATATTACATATTTATTATTTTCTCCTTGTTATATTAGGTTGGGCGATAAGTGTGAAGCGCACTTGAGGTGAACTATCACAAAACTGTGCTATATAAATTAAATGAAACAATACACTTTGTAAAACACCACTTTATTTGAGTTAACCGCCAACCAGGTTTCGCTTATCTCAAGCTTCTTCAGGGTTTTTATATCAACTAAATAACATTACATACATACAGATATATATATATATATATATATAGGACAGTGATAAATGCCAGAGATTCAAGATATATTACATGGAGACAGAGAGATATAAGAATACTAGAGGAAGACAACTAATTACAGGTGAGGCGGGGGTAAAGGGAAGAAGGGATTTTTACCTGAACAAATCAAATATGAGATTTATAAATTTTATTTGTTTGTGTAATTAATAAACAATTGGCGTTTAACTTAGATAAAGTGGTATTTTACAAAGTGTATTGTTTCATTTAATACATAATGTCACACCCCCAAGATTTTGCTTCTTTCGAAAAAAAAAATCACTGTTATTAGTATTATCAAACATATATTTAGATTTACTATTAAGTTCAGCGTGTTGATTAATGTCTTAGAGTACATAGAGTGGTACCTCTCCTTAGAGTTTACTAGAGGTAGCCCAAGCCAAGGCAGTGAAGTCAGTTTTGGACTTGTTTTTGATGATTTTAACATGACTCGGCGCAAATGGGCGTGGCTAAGACTAATGCTACGGTATTTATACATCTATTCATATCACATATCGACATAATGTTTTTTTGTATTCGTATATCCACTTTTTCACAGTATTTTTATCAACAAAAATATAGCATCTAACCCAAAAAACCGTTTAGTTGTGTCAAGTTTAGTGACAAAATAAAAAATGTGGGCGGAGTCCCGCCGTTAACCAGCGAAGATAGCCAGCTTAAGATCATTGCGACAGTATATAGAAGCGGTCCAAGAAATTTGTTGTCTCTTTCTCTCTCATGGTGTACGATGTAAAAACTCGGAAAAAGTGATTTATTACAATTTCGGATGGGTTGGATAAAACAAATTAGCTATACCTCCATATATTGTTACTTCAAGTACCTATCCAAGGCAATGTAGTCAGTTTTTGATGATTTTTGCCGGACTCAGCAGACCTGGGCGCGGCTAGGACTAAGGCTTGGGTATTTACACATCCATTCATAGCACATGTCGACATAATACTTTTGTTTCTTCGTAAAACCACTTTTTCACAATATTGTTATCAACCAAAATATAGCATATAACTTAAAAAATCGTTTAGTTGTGTCGAGTTCAGTCGCATATAAAAACATGTGGGCGGAGTCCCCGGAGACGCGGGAGACCAAGATCGTCCTTACAGTACATAAAAGCGGTGTGTTATTTTTGTTGTCTCTTTCTCTCTCATGGTGTACGACGTAAAAACCCGGAGAAAGTTATTTTTTCGCAAGTTTGTATAGTTTGGGTAAAAAAAATTAGCTCTCTCTCCATACATTGTTTCTCCAAGATTAATATCTTTGATTTAGTGTTCAGAAGAAGGGTAGCGCGGGGTAAGATTGTACATGCCGGGTAAAATGATACAAGATGGGTAAATTCAGCCCCGAGTTTAATTGTGAAACTTCCGCACATCCCCCAGATCGAGGCTCTCATGTTAAGTTTAGACATAACAAGCCACGCGGTCACGGAAGGGAAACTAGAATCGTTAAACAACAGCCATAACTCAATTCTCAAACTTTCAATCGTACTCACGAGCGTGCGTGTGGGGACTGCAGCCTGGAACTGGAACTGGAACCAGAACTGGGATCTTGGAACATGAGATAAGATCCTTCTTGTTTTACATAGTTGTTCTAAGACCCGAGAATTTGCTGACAATTTGAAGGCAACACCTTCTAGAATAATAATAACAGTGAACTTAAATAGCGCAGTTTTGTGATATTTCACCTCAAGTGCGCGTCACACTAAGTTAATTATGCTATTAAAACTAACTTACAAGGAGAAAATAATATATAAAATATGTATACAAATTAAAACTATCTAAAATCATGATCGTTATCATAAATCATGAGAGAAAAAGGTTCAGAAATGATCAACAATTAAAAAAAAACAATTTACCAGAAGCTATGAGTATAAAAATTCAGATGAAACGTATGAATTTATATTAACATATTTGTCAAATCAAAGTAAAAGAAATTAGATTGAGAACAGTCAATATGTTGGTACCTAAAACATTATTATTCAAGTATTATAAGTAAACGAATCTAAAAATGCAAACAATGTAAATATAACAAGTAAAAAAAGAACAATAAATACTTTTTGACAATGAGCTTATGGTTTTTAGAAGATAGTGAGGACATTGAGTTATAATGATAGAAGTAAGGAGAAAACCGAAACAAAGCAAATTAGGGACGTTTTTAAAGAAATTAAATTTTAATAAGTTACGTTTTGTCGTAGGATTTTTAAATGATTTGTTTTTTAAGACCCGTTTGAACTCTGCTAGGTTCTGTTTGTTGGCAGGTTTTGGGGTAAGTTTATTCCAGATGACTGGACCAGATACATCAAAAGCGCGATCATAGTAAACAGGTTTATTTGATCGAGATGGTTCAATTAATCGAACAGCAGTTTCTACATCTGCTGACCTCAAAGTAAGCTGTCTACTTTTTAAGGCTTGTCGGACACACAGTTCCATGACTATTCGACATTATGTATCAGAAATGTAAAAGGGCTGAAGCGACACTTTTGTCAAAAATGAGTTAAATAAGTAGTTTTGATCAATTATATTTTCTGCATCGAAAGCTCTGACTTTCATTTGTTTTTGAAGACTTTTGTGGCCCTTCAGGCATTTTATTATTATTTAATAATTGATACCGCACCAGAGTCCCAACTGCTTCCAACCGTCTAGAGCCAGTGAGACTATGGCGTCCCCAATCGGGGTATGTTGTGAGGTTGAAGGTAGTGGAGAGGGGAAGGATATGGGAAAGAGGAAGGTCAGTAAGTACCTGGCAATTCAGGTCTGGTCACCAAACACGGCTAAAGCCATTTTTAGGCAACGTTTCTATTTTGAATGGTGGTCTTTCTCCTGAGAAATACTTAGAAAATCTATCGAAGGAAGCAATCACTTTGTAGCTTGACATTATTATTTAAATAAAAAATATATTTGTTTTAAGCCACTTTATTTATACACATATAACAATTCGACCGGTTTCGGTTAAACTTATATATACGTTCCTGAAGAAGGTTAAGTTTAACCGAAACCGGTCGAATTGTTATATGTGTATAAATAAAGTCGCTTAAAACAAATATATTTTTTATTTAAACTTAGAAAATCTATCACTCTGGAACGTGCCGTAAATTTGCTTCACATTATTTCGTATGAATTAAATGTGATATGACATAAATTAATTAATTACAAGATATTTGCGCACGCCGGGTTTGAACCCGCGACCTTTGGATTCGTAGTCGAGCGTTTTACTTCTCGACCATGGAGGCCGTCTAAAATATCTTAAATATATTAACCATTCGGAAGGGGGCTTGAATCAAGCGACACAAGCATAGAACTTTTTTTATAGCTTTTTGCCGCTTCAGTGAGAAGATTGAGTAAACTTTTTTTTCACCATTCAAACAAGTACTGAAGACTTATGAATTTAATTATAAAACAACAAAAAAATCTTTTAAAGTGCTCCGGTGTAAACTTCCTAAAATGGCGCTTTAGTCCTTTTGCCTATCCGGTGACGGTATAATCATTTGACTTGAAATCTTATTTTGCAACCCTTTCAAAGCAATTATACATATTTTCGAAGTTTATTTTTCTCAAGCCTTATAAATGCTTCGGATCGAATTTCTCTATAGTTTTCATATTTATTTGAAGAAGTTTTTCCATAGTTCTTAGAAATAGTTCTGTAAAGTATCAAATTAATAACAAAACAAATAAAAAATATTTTCATAAGTTTCTTATATTATTTTACACTATTTACTTCACGATAATTTATTCTGTTTGATTTTTAGACCACTTTTGGAGAAAGAAATAAAAAAAAATCAATTTTATGTTAGGCAACCCTGAATAGATCAGTTTGGTTGCCAGGGTTGGGATAAACCCACAGTTTTATCGTTATTTATTTTTAAAAAAATGATCAAGAGAATATATCAATAAATATACAGCAAAAACATTAAAATAAACCATTAAACTTTGAAGCATGAATGAAATTGAAATTTGCTTTCGATTTTAAGATATTTATTATTTTATGTAAATACCCATTTATTTATCACCATGCCTCCAAAATCAAGTGGTAAGACGCTCGACAACGAATCCAGAGGCCGCGGGTCCAAGCCCGGCGTGCGCAAATAAATTGCATTTGATTAATATGTGTCATATCTCATTTAATTAATATAAAATTATATATTGTATATTTGCGGCAGGTTCCAGAGTGGTAGGCACTTTAAGTATGGCCATGGTGAAAGACCACCATTCAAAATCGAAACGTTGCTTGAAATGGCTTTAGCCATGTTTGGTGACCAGATCTGAATAGCCAGGTACTTTCCGACCTTCCCCTTCCCTATCTCCTTCCCTTCCCCACTACCTTTGATCTCACAACATGCCCTGATTGGGGATGCCATAGTCTCACTGGCTTAATTTTGGCACCCCGGTCGTTCTCCGATTTCGAGAAGCTAATGACGGCGATTAACACAGGAAACATGATAAATTTATTGATGAAGGCGATTAAGACAGGCAACATAAAGTGTTGACTTTTTTTTAATAAAAATCATGGGAAAACATTGCTAAGTATTCGAAATCGCTTCAGAGGCTTTTGTTGTTTTTATTTTCATTTTTTTTTTTATTGAGGAGAACATACAGATACAGACACTCATAAACTAACACTAATAAATAAACAATATTGAACACAAAATATAGAGAATTCGCCTGACACCTTACCATTTCTCACAGATTAAGCACTTATGAGCAGCAATACACAAAGCAAGATAGATGGCGTAATACCTACACAGAAATAAATTTAATACACTCATAAAAGTTATGGTAAACACAATAATCAGGACAATAATTTCATGTCATTCTCATGTCCTTTAAAGAATTAAAGCTTTTATATTTATATTTAAGATGAAGGATGAATCAAGGGGTAAAGCTGAGTACAGTACCTGCACAAAGATACATTTAAGAAAATACGCTTTGGAATATGAAACCTTAAGATAATGCACAAAGTAAGCAGGACCAAATATATGACTAATGAGCAAAGTTTATTTTTATGTAACATAGAATTCGTCTGCTTCTGCATTTCTTGGTAGAAATGTGTTCCCTGAGGCGTATGTGCGATAAAACCATGTATAACCGTGATAAAAATGTGGATATCCGGAAAGAATGCAAGGCTAATGTATACGTAATGATTAGGACTGAGAAAGAGACGCTTGACACGGAAAGAGAGAGTACGAGAACAACGTGCAATATAGTTGTGAATGATGAATACTTGGAACAAGTGGATGAGTTTGTGTATTTGGGAAGTGTGTTCTAGAGAGATGGAAAGGCTGATAAGGATATTAAAAGGAAGGTGAATGCAGTAAAATCCATTAATGGAGGACTGAACCCTGTTGGCGCAAATAAAAAAAATGACAAAAAAAGCGAAGCTAGCAGTCCACAATGGAGTGCTTATACCAACCCTGATGTATGTCAGTGAGGCATGAAACTATCAGAGGAAAGATGAAAGTATGCTGAATGCTGTAGAAATTAGATCCTTGAGGCGTATGTGCGGTAAAACCATGTATAACTGTATTCAAAATATAGATATCCGGAAAGATGGCAAGGCTGATGTAAGCATAACAAACAAGATTAAGAAAGGGACGCTTATGACGAGTGTGAAAATAGTGTATGCCGTGAAAGTTAACGGAAGAAGTCGGTTACGTCCGAGGAAGACGTGGAACGATCAAGCGAATCAAATACTTGAGTAGGGCCATGTGAAGAGTCAGAATAACAGAAAAGTAAATATGAGACGATGTATGAATGTGAATGAATCAAGGAGTGTGTGCCAAGACAGAGTTGTGTGCTAGTCTTTCCTCTCTGTTTACTTTTGCGGTGAAACGGCGTGACGGTTAGTTAGTTAGTTAGTTTGTCATCTTATGAATAAAAACATTAGGAAAAGTGCGAAATCGAAAGATGAAAATATCTGACGTTCTTTAGGACTTGAACCAAGATTCTTTTTTTAAAAAAAGAAAAACAAACATTCTTGGGTTACGAATTATCAATAATATTTAAAAAAAAACTCCTACTACCATTATAATACGCGGAAAATGTTGCTTGTGCAATGATAGAGGACTTGGCTAGCAGAGGAATTGAACCCACGACGCCCGGATGGGAATCCGACGCGTTTGTCAACTCAGCTACTAACCGGTCAAATAAAAGGTAATTTCCTTTTTTCTACATTGTGTTACAAAAACATTTAACCTCCAACGTTAGGCGTCATAAGAGAAACAACCTTAAAATATATCATAAATATTTTGAAATGCTTTGACATTTAACTTATCCGTTTCAACTTAGTGTTTGAAAGATTATTGGTAGATTTATCAAAGCAATTTGACGGTCTAAAAAATAATTACCCTGAATGATCACGTATGACAGATGTCTTCCTTGAATACAGAAATCCTGGCAAATTCAAGTTGGGTTTTTTTCTATTGGGGAAAATTATTAATACATCAATTTGAAAACTTCACCGCGCAAAAGTTGGGCCATTCATCAACTCTAGTGCGAAAGTTTCTGGCGTCTCCTCCCCCTAACCCCTGACCCCCTGGCCACCTCTACCGCTTCCCACCTGACCTTCCTTTACACCTTACATCTTACTTCATTGCTGACAAGGTACTCACCCTATCATCAATGTTTTCTTTACATATTTCTGAATGTGATCATAAATCACACTGGCGAAGAATATTTCAATTGCCCAGCGATTTAACTTCACATTAATCAAAATGACTCATCCTTCTTACAACCTCTCAAATGGTGAGTTTTGGCTTAGTGAAGTTAGTATTTTTGGTGTTTGAAAGAGAGAGTACGAGAACTGCGTGCAATATAGTTGTATATGATGAATACGAGGCCTCTTCAAAAGAAAAGGTGGATTTTGAATTTTCGCGGGCTGTGTACATTCGATTATCGATTTTTTTTGTATTGTTATGTTGGTACACATATGTTTATCATATGTTAGCATTATCAGCCATTTTGGATTATTGGTTTGTTTTTGACAACTGGAAAGGTTAGTCACGTTTTGTGTGTTCTTCGATTTTTTTACTTTTGAAAAAAATGGATTAAAGAATATGTATTACATTTTGCGTTAAAAATGGAATAAAGTGCTCCAACGTACTTAAAATGTTGACTGTGGTATTCGGCGAGTCTACTTTGTCTCAAAAAAGTGTTAATAAGTGGTACAAGCGATTGACAGAAGGCCGAGAAGATGGTTATGACGATGAGCGTCCTGGAGTAGTGAAAAAACAAATCATGGATTTTATTCTTTGATCCATTTTTTTCAAAAGTTAAAAAAATCGAAGAACACACAAAAACGTTACTAACCTTTCCAGTTGTCAAAAACAAACCAATAATCCAAAATGGCTGATAATGCTAACATATGATATTAGTAGTAAGTTAGTCAGGCCATGTGAAAAGAATAACAGAAGAGTATGTATGAATCTGATTGAAACAAGGAGTGTGTGCCAAGACAGAGTCTGTTGTGTGGCGGTCCATCCTCTCTGCCTACTCCTGCGGGGAAACTGCGTGACGGTTAGTTAGCATTTTTCGACAGGAATTCAATGATTCTTTTTTCAGCTCGCAACGTCATTCAAACCAGGAGCTTTGGAGTTTCGAAATAAATATTCAGTTTGGGTATCAAAAATAACATAAGAAATTGTATTAGTTTTTTTAAAGTTTTACACAATACAAATATCAAATCGTAAGGTAGTCAAGCTGATTTATAATAAAAAAAGAATATGAATTTAATAAAGACGGCATCCGTGGTCGAGTAGTAAGACGCTCGACTGCGAATCCAGAGGTTGCGGGTTCAATCTCGGCGTGTGCAAATAACTTTTATTTTAATTAAACTTAAATTCTTATAAAAAAAATACATGTATATTTGCAGCACGTTGTATCGCTCTGTTGAAAGACCACCATTCAGAATCTAAGCGTTGCTTGAAATGGCTTTAGCCGTGTTTGGTGACCAGATCTGAATAGCCAGGTGCTTCCCAACCTTTGTCTTCCCTTTCTCTTGAACTGTATTGAATAAAAAAAAATATATACAAAAAACAAATTAACAGCAGACATTAAGCCTATTGTTAATACCTCGGAGCAATAATATACCAAGAGAGAGCGTTAGTGTAGTCAGTATCGATGATTTTTCCTGACTAGGGCGCGGCTAGGGTTAGGGCTAGGGTCTTTATATATCTATTCATAGAACATATCGGCACAATGTTTTTGTTTATTTGTATAGCCACTTTTTTTATAGTATTGTTATAAACAAAAATGTAGGATATAACCTAAAAAACCGTTGAGTTCTGTCCTGTTATTTCGCATAACAAAACCTAGTGGGCAGAGTCGCCGGAGACGTGGGAGACAGAGAACATGCTGACATACCTAAAAGCGAAGCTATATTGTGTGAGAACATGTCTTGTCTCTTTCTCGGTGTATTATATTTGTTGTCTCTTTCTATATCACGGTTTACGACGTAAAAATCCGGAGAAAGTGATTTATCGTAAATTCGAATAGGTGGGGTAGAAATATTTAGCTCTCTCTCCATATATATTCTTACTCTAAGGTCAATACAGTTGAATTAATACACTTACTTTTATAAAATGCTTCTGGCTTTTGCTAAATTAGTACCACGTACATGCGCCCCAGTACGGCCTACTAATTCACGTATTTTATCCCCGGATAATTGCATTGTCACAAATAAAATAAAATAATACAATTTAAATAAAAAACAGGGATAGCCGGAGCGTAGCTAATTTAGCAAATGAAATAAAGCAGCAACACACCGTCAAATTCCGCAAATTTGCGGTTTTTAGGCTGTAAAATCTGAAAGAGTTCTGGTGTTCCCATAAATGTTGGGTAATTAGGGCTTTTTGTTCCCGTGTTCCATTACCACAGTGGCGCGCCCCCCTCGACGAGCCCCCCGTCAACAACCTCCCGACAACCGTCAAAAACCTTCCCCAACACCCGTCAAAACGCCTCCGACCCGAACAAATCCAGTGACGTACGTTTCCGCGCGGGCGATTGTTCGAGCACAATGGCGCAACTTGGCACCGCTCGGCGAAACTTTTGTAAAAGGTCGCCGCGGTTTTCTTTCGAATTTTCGAAACCGGCAACTCCTACTTTTTGTTACTCCGGGTTGTTCCGATTGGTAGTTATTTTTTATCGGAGGTGCTATGTCTTCGAAGGCTTTTGAGTTGAGCAAACGCGACGACGCGATGAGGAGATTAATTTTTATATCGACCGGAACAACGGGCCTTAAAGCGATTAGGGAATTGCGTAAAAAAACATTAAGGGTACATGGAAAAACGAGGTTCAAACAAACTTTTGTGAAGTCAATCTATGAACGACATATTAAAAATGAAAGAAAAAAATATAAAAAAAAACCTTCATTAGAAAAGCGTAGGCGACGCTTTGATCTAATTTAAATTTTCAAAATTATTGATTGTATTATTGATTCACCTTCTCCGTTGCAACTCATCCAGCTCAACATTCCTTGCCGTAAACTTAGAAACAATAAATTGCTGTTCCTCAATCATCAAAATACTAATTATGGGTATAATTCTCTAATTGTATAAATAAATAAACCCATGTGTTTTCTATTAGTTTTTATAAAACTTATTAAGGTGGGTTTAATTAAGTATTAAAAAAGATATTTTGCCACGAGGTGGTATAAACTACATTAGATTAAAATGTATTTTATTTTCTGTGTGTTTTCTTATATTCATATTCTTGATTGAGAATATTATTTTAATAATCAAATTCACAATGATGCGTAAAGCTTTGAAATTTTTTATTTTATTTAAAAATATTAATTTGTAAATTCAGTACTTTATTCGATGTACGATAACTAGAAATGTAGTTATATAAAAACTTGAGGTTTTTATGCAAGCTTTTTAGTGTACTTTATTCATACAAAATGCTAAGTGAGGAAAAAAGCGCAGGAAATACTTTGATTTAATTTTCATTTACAAAATTATTAATTGTTTTATTGACTCACCTTCTCTGTTGCAACTTATCCAGTTCAACATTCCTTGTCGTAAACTCAGAAACAATGAATTGCTATTCCTCAATGATCACAATACTAATTATGGGTATAATTCTCCAATGTCCAGAATGTCAAGACTTGTTAACTCAAGCCATGGTCTTGAAATTTTTGGTAGCACTCTAAATGATTTTTGTCATTCTTTACGACTCTACCAAAATTTTGACCATACCATGGCTTGAATGTTCTCTCTTATGTTTATTTTGACCTATTTTTGATATCGCTTCATTTATTATTATGTATGTTCTGTTCTTTCTCTGTTGCTCTTTTTTCCCATTTCGTGTTTTATGTGTCTTTTTTGTAATTGGACTTTAGTTCGTTAATTTATAACTAAATTATTATTATTGCTGCTTGAATTACAAAGACAGAAAGTGTGTATTTCTGGGTTCTGACCCTTAACAGAGTCTTGAATTCCTCTCATAATGTCCAAAAATAATTTATTAACATCATCTTTTAGGAAGTTTTTTAGTTAATGGCCTATCCTCTCGCGCAATTGTTTCGTTTCTACATCTCTAATGTTTCCCTTTTTGGTGTAATTTTAAAGTTTATATGTAATTTTTATGTTAGTACTTGAATTATTTGACGATTATTTATATTAATTTATGTACCAGTACTCAGTAGTCGACTACTAAAAGTTCACGTGGTAAATCGATGGATGGGGTTATATACAAAAACTTTATCGGGTATTAATATTAGTATAAATTGTAATTATATTTTATTTATATCGAATTAATCATGATTTAATATCACTCCATTGCTTTGAGATTTTACTTTTTAAATCGCTTTAAACTTAGCACTACTTAAAGCAGAAATGATATTGACAAACAAAATTGTTAGAGTCCAGAAGATAAATATTATTTTTTGTGTAACTGAGATTTTATTTAATCAATATATGTTATGATGCATTTCAATTCATATACAATAATGACCGGTCGGTAGTTGAGTGGACAAACGCGTCGGATTCCCACTGGGGCGTCGTGCGTTCAATTCCTCTGCTGGCTAAGTCCTCCATCATTAGACAAGCAACACCTTTCGCTCCTTTTGATGGCAGTGGGAGATTTTCAAATACTCTCAGGTTATTCGTAACCCGGGAATGTTGGGCTTTCTTTAAAAAACCATATTGCTATATATTATATTTTTATTTATATTTTAGGAAAGACAAACATTCATATATATATATTTATATATATATATATATATATTGGCGGCACGTTCCAGAGTGGTAAATGCTCTAAATATCACCCCGGTAAAATACCACCATACAGAATCGAAACTTTGCTTGAAATTGATTTAACCGTGTTTGGTTATCAGATCTATAATAGCCAACTTTCCTCTTCCCCATGATATTCCCCCCCTCACAACCTTCAGCCTCACAACATACCCCGTTTGGGGATACCTCACTGACTCTAAATCATAGATTCTCAACCTTCTTTTGCCCACCGCCCACTATGATTTTTTGTTTTTTTTGGAGCCCCTCAATTTTTTTTACTTACCACCTGTTGCGTCCGCGGTTCCAGTTACCGGTGAATACCGAGGAACTGGCTATTTATCAAGTTCTTTTTGGAGCCGGTTACTGGTGTTTTTTCGAAAAGTACTAGCAAATCGACAAAAGTTCCTTGTATATCTGTTGTTAAGTAGTATGCCTACGACGTGTTATGTCGTACAAAAGAGAGTAAGATTCAGGAGTAAATCGCTCTCCCAATTTTGTGTATTCTGAAGCTAAAAAATAAAAAGATCAATGCTGGTATATCAAGGTAATGTTACTAGATCAAGTTTAGGAAATAAAAACATCATATTCTGGGAAAAAGCCTTTCGGCATAAAAAACCCAATTTATTAATATAAGTACAAAGAAAAATGTATTATGAGTAACTACTATGTGTGTGTGTGTGTATGTGTATGGTGCGAGCAGTCCGCTAGACTGGCGCATGTTCTCGTTACGAGAGGGGTTCCTTGAGTTCGCCGTTACGAACAAGAAACGTGTGGCACCCTTTTGGTGTGCCCAGCCCGACCGAACTGGCATGATCAAGTAGATGCACACCAAGCTGGCGCACGGAGGCTATGTGTGTGTGTGTGTGTGCGATTTTATAAGGAGATGGTGCTAGCAGTCTGCTCGACTTGTAAGACGTGGTGTCTTAGGGACAGTTGGCCAAACTGCCGCATGCTCTCGTTACGAGAGGGTTTCTTGAGTTCGCAGTTACGAACAAGAAACGTGTGGCATCCTTTAGGTATGCCTAGCCCGACCGAACTGGCATGATCAAGTAGATGCACACCAAGCTGGCGCACGGAGGCTATGTGTGTGTGTGTGTGCGATTTTATAAGGAGATGGTGCTAGCAGTCTGCTCGACTTGTAAGACGTGGTGTCTTAGGGACAGTTGGCCAAACTGCCGCATGCTCTCGTTACGAGAGGGTTTCTTGAGTTCGCAGTTACGAACAAGAAACGTGTGGCATCCCTTAGGTATGCCTAGCCCGACCAAACTGGCATGATCAAGTAGATGCACACCAAGCTGGCGCACGGAGGCTATGTGTGTGTGTGTGTGTGCGATTTTATAAGGAGATGGTGCTAGCAGTCTGCTCGACTTGTAAGACGTGGTGTCTTAGGGACAGTTGGCCAAACTGCCGCATGCTATCGTTACGAGAGGGTTTCTTGAGTTCGCAGTTACGAACAAGAAACGTGTGGCATCCTTTAGGTATGCCTAGCCCGACTGAACTGGCATGATCAAGTAGATGCACACCAAGCTAAATCAAAATCAAATCAAATCGTGATATCCCGTGTATGTAACCATGTACGAGAAAAGGATGTGATATGTGCCCGCACGTGTGGTAACGCGGCAAAGAAGGCCTAGAGGCGACCTCGAATAATATCATATTTATGAATGTATTTCACTAATCCAAAAAACGATGTGATTTAATAAGAATGACGATACTAAACAAAATATTATGCAATTAGGAACGCTGCGGCGTAGTGAAAAATGTAGCACCCGAACAGTAAGGTCGTAATAAAAGAATTATCACGTTAAACTAAATAGTTAGCAAATCAATACGGTTCAAAATGAATGACAACACGAAGCAAAATATTATGCAATAAGGTAAGTATCACGTTAAACTGAATATTTAGCGAACTAATACGGTTCAAAAAGAATGACAATATGAAACAATATATTATGCAATACGATATGTATCACGTTAAACTGAATAATTAGTAAGCTAATACGGTTCAAAAGGAATGACAATATGATACAAAATATGTGCAATACGGAATCAATACGGATTGAGGAGATATAGCTCAGCTGGAGACGTCTGGCCAGTAGGCCCGTCGGATGGTAACTGTTACACGACGCGCATAAGGCCGTGCGAAATACTCAGGCTGCCGAATTGGCACCCCTGAATACAGATATTCAGAACTCAGGTTAAGAAACCCGAGCGCAGAAGCGTGACGTTAGCAACATATTCCCACGCGATTAATTGATTACTTTTGTTATTTCCTATTATAACGCGTTGAATCTTTGAATGTTATTCTAAACGTAAAACATATCTTCTTGGGTGTTAAGGGCTCAAGATAACGACGCAACATCTGTAACTCCGAAACATTTGTCTTTAGACGAAATTGCGATTAGAGTATTTCATTTAAGTTACGTGCTTGGAGCAATGATATACAAAAGGTAACGCTGTAGATCGATTTGTAGTCAGTTTTCACAAGGTTTTACTGGCTCGGTTATAATTGGGCGTGGCTTAGCCTAGGGCTACGGTATTTATACAACATAATGTTTTCGTTTATTCATATAACCACTTTTTCACAGTATTCTTATAAAAATAAATATACCTGTTGCGTCCTAGAATTGACATTTTGTGGATTCCAATGTGGTGTTCAATCCTACCCCGTTTTCACTTATCTCCTATGCGTCATTTTGCGAACCTGTCCTGCCCTATTGGTATGGCTGTATAAAATATACATTAATCTGCCTGTCACTTGACCCCCACTCTCGGATCGTGTCGTTCGAACGGTCGACACCGGTCCCCAACTTCACTTCACATTTAGCGCCCGAAGAAGGAGGTACCTCCTTCAAGACCACGCTCGGCCCTGGAAGTCATTTTTCACACTATCACCGGAACAGAGAGGTTGGCCGCCATCAAGCAGACACACAGATCAGGTGAGCAAGATGACGTAATTCCTCTACAATTGTTCCTCAGATAATCAAGTCATTTACCAAAGCACCATCTCGCCTTTTACAGTCCACTAAATTCAGTCCAATTCCATTCAGAAACCGATTCGCGGTTTTTGGATCGAACATTTGGTCCTACTCGAACCGGATTACTACCGGATTACTTTCGTACTATCGGATGATTACTTTCGTACTATCGGATGATTATTGTCGTATTATCGTTTATTGTTATCTACTTGGTGAATCGATTTGATTATCTGTTTTCCTAACCTCGATTCCACATGTTGAACCTACAAAGTGTTGATTATTATTCCGTGAATTAGTTTTTATTGTCACATAAAAACGGGATTCACACACACTCGATTTCGTATTTTGAATTCCAAGATTCGTTGTTTGTTTTCGCTAAATAATTGTTGATTATTATTCAGTGAATTGGTTTTTATTGTCACATAAAACGTAAGCCACACGCGCTCGATTGTCGTATTGTTGTTTTTCTAAATAATTGTTGATTATTACTCCGTGAATTAGTTTTATTGTTACGTAAAAACGTAAGCCACACGCTCGATTTTCGTATTGGTTGTTTTTCTAAATAATTGTTGATTATTATTCCGTGAATTGGTTTTATTGTCACGTGGAACTAAAGTTACTACAATGGCGGCGATCGCAGCAGTACGAAATAGATTGGCTAATATAGCCTTGAATGACCTTTATAATTGTTCGGTAAAAGCATTGAATTCGGTCGATATTATAGATAAGAATTATTTACAGGCGAAATTCAAGGACATTGAGAATGTTAGACACGATTTCTTGGAATCGTACATGACTCTCGAAACGGCTCGAAATAAAGATTGTGACATGGAAGAATTACAGAGTCGTTATACATGTTTTATGAAAATGTACTATGATATCCAAATCAATTATAGTTCGGTGTTCCCTTCCGTAGAAGATTGTCACTCGGCGAAGGTGACGCCTCGTAATAATTCCGGTTTCGCGTTGCCAAAAATAAGTTTACCGACCTTTTCGGGCGGTACGTCAGAATGGATTAATTTCATAAACACGTTCAATACCATAATTCATGAAAATGAGTCTTTAAGTGAAATACATAAGCTACACTATTTATTGGGGTCCCTCACCGATGAAGCCTTAAATACAGTAAAACATCTTCCAGTTTCAATAGGTAATTATCAGGTTGCGTATAACTTATTAAGAGAACGGTTTCATAACAAAAAAGAGTTATTGCAGACAAACACGTGGATAAGATTGTTTCGTGTCCCCTAATAAAAGGGAGTCACTCAGATTTGTTGTAAACATTTTGAAAGAAAATATTCAGGCCTTGAACGCTCTACAGTTTCCAACCGACGAGTGGTCATTATTATTGTTACATATCATTTTAAAAAAACTTCCTGACGATTTACGTGTTAATTTTGAGTCAACTGGCCACGGAAAAGAGATTCCCTCGTTTTCGCAGTTATTGTTGTTTTTAGAATCACAATGTATAATTTTTGAATCTCTTCAAACCTCTGGCGTGAATTTGCACTCGACCAAGGGCAAGGCTAATCGATTAATAAATTCTTTCATCAGTACACAGAAACCGATCTGTGTACTTTGTAAACGTGATCATTTCTTATCAAAATGTAATCAATTTTTAACTCTATCCCCACCGGCTAGATTTAGTACAGTGAAAAAATATAATCTGTGCCAAAATTGTTTGTCTAACCAACATTTGGCTACACATTGTACGTCTCGTTTTACTTGTTTTAAATGTCGTAAAAATCACCATTCATTATTACATTTTTGTGAATAACCGGATAGGGTCAGGACAAAGAAATGTCGAACAACCCGGCGTAGACAAGTGTGTGTCGCCGCCCCAGGTTATTAACACAATTCTATCAACTAGTATCACGCCGCATGTGGATCTAATTAAAAACACCGAGGTGTTAACTAGTTCGAATAACTCATCCGTCTTATTATCTACGGCTGTCGTACAGGCAAAGATAAACAAGGACGTTATAAGAATGTACGCGTCTTATTGGATTCTGCAAGTCAAGCTAACTTCATAACTCATGATTGCGCAATTCGTTTGGGCTTCGATTGTTCTAATCGTCACGTTCCTATTCGAGGAATTGGACAGGTGTCGGCCATTGCACAAAAAGGGATCGCTTAATTGTCAAATTCGGTCTCTCTGTTCGCATGAGCATTATAATGGGGAATTCGTGGTGTTGTCAGATATCTGTGCAGAGATGCCGAGTGCTCCCATTTGTCGGGGAGACTGGAAACATATTAAAAACTTGAAGTTAGCTGACCCAAATTTTGAAACTCCATCTGCAATTGATATGCTGCTGGGTGCCGGACTTTTTGCATCTATTCTTCGTTCAGGACGCATGGAAGGTGAGCCTACTCAGCCCATTGCTCTGAATACAGTTTTTGGTTGGATTTTAATGGGTTATGTCGATAATTGCGTGTCTCATCCTATTAACTCATTTTTGACTACTTCAGATTCAGTTATTGATACTCGCTTAAAGGCCTTTTGGGAAATCGAAGACCTTCCAATGCATCCTTCGCCGCTATCTCCAGAAGAGGCACTTTGTGAAAAAGGCCTTTTCAGCGCAACATTCTAGAAATACTTCCGGACGGTACATTGTTCCGCTCCCTTTCAGGGACGGTGCTTCGGAACTCGGTGATTCATATATCTCAGCAGTATCTCGATTGCGTCATCTAGAACATCGTTTTGCGAGGAATCCACTCTTAAAAACGGCATATATTAAATTCATGACAGAATATGAATCTTTAGGTCATATGATCGATGTGACAAGTTCATTAACTTCACGTGGAAAATATTTCATTCCTCATCATTGTGTAATTAAAGACACTGGTTCTACTAAGAAACTTCGAGTAGTTTTTTTGATGCAAGTTCGAAAACCACATCTGACCAGTCATTGAATGACATACTTTTGACAGGACCTAAACTTCAACAAGATATTGTGAAATTAATTTCGAGGTTCAGAACGCATAAAATAGTTTTTACAGCAGATATCTGCAAAATGTATAGACAAATCTTAGTGCGTCCGGAGGATAGGCCGTATCAACATATTTTGTGGCGTGAATCACCTGATCATGAGATCAAAGAATTTGAATTACAAACTGTGACTTACGGAACTGCCTCGGCACCTTTTCTCGCTATACGTACGTTACATCAGCTCGCACTAGACGAGGACATCAAGTTTTCGGCGGCATCAAAGGTTTTATTATCAGATGCTTATGTCGATGATATTTTAACCGGAGCTTCCACGCTCGAATCGGCGCGCAAATTACAACAAGATTTGGTGAAGTTGCTTCATCTTGGCGGTTTTGAATTGAGTAAATGGTCTAGTAACTGTTCAGAATTACTGTCTGATATTCCAGCCTCACATCGCGAAGTACCTATAGATTTCGATTTGAATCATGATAGCATTAAGATTTTAGGTATTGTTTGGGGAGCCCAAAAATGACTCGTTCTCGTACCGGGTGAAGACTTCCCAAATAACTTATTCGAAAAGGTCAATACTATCAACGGTTGCTAAGATTTTCGATCCGCTTGGATGGATTTCTCCCGTCACGTTTTCAGCAAAGTGTTTACTACAACAATTATGGAAACTTGGATTGAATTGGGACGATCCAGTCCCAGTCGCAATCCAGTCTCATTGGATGGCAATAGTATCGTCATTGTCAACATTAGCAACCATTCAAATTCCGCGCTATATTGGAGATAGTTTAAACAACACTTATCAATTAGTCGGTTTTTCCGATGCTTCCGAAAAGGGCTATGCCTGTGTTGTGTACATTCGGTCCCAACACTCGGAACAACGAGTTAACATTCGCCTTTGACGGCCAAGTCAAAGGTCGCTCCAGTCAAAACCCTTTCTATTCCGCGGTTAGAATTATGCGGCGCTTTATTGCTTGCTCGACTTTTTAGATTACGCGTTGAAATCTGTTAGTGCCATTTTAAATATTGATAAGGTGTTCGCTTTTACGGATTCTACCATCGTTTTGTCATGGATTCATACGCCAACATATGATTTACAAACCTTTGTCGCTAATCGAATAGAACAAATTAATGAAGTTGATCCTTTAATAAAATGGTTTCATATCCGCACTCATGTGAACCCGGCAGACGTAGCGAGTAGGGGACTCTTACCAGATCAATTGGTCAACACCGAGTTATGGTGGATGGGGCCTCCTTGGATGATGTCACCCATCGATGAATGGCCATTGATCCATTCCTTCAGGGTCAAACTTAATTCTCTTCCCGAGCTTAAGACTCCCAGTATTCAAGCGTTGACAACCATGACTTCATGGGATGAAGCCGTATTAAGTAGATTTTCGTCATTAACAAGGTTACAACGAGTCACAGCTTGGGTTGTGAGATTCATTGCTAACACTCGACACGGGATAAAAGATCGCAATCTTGGAGTTTTAACTGTCGAGGAACTATACTCATCTCTAATTGTCTGGATTAAAAAGGTGCAAAGGGTGCACTTTCATACCAATTCAGACAAACTTCATCATAACTCTTTTCACGTTCGCAAACTAATGCCATTTGTAGATTCGGTTGGTTTATTTAGAGTTGGCGGTAGATTACATCATGCCCCTCTAACCTCCAATGAACAACATCCCATACTATTGCCTAATAAAAGTCATCTGACTAATTTAATTATTGACTCGTACCATAAGACTTATTTACACGTGGGGCCCAGAACGCTATTATCAATTTTACATGCAAAATATTGGATTATTTCTGCTCGTAACATCATTCGCTCTCGCCTTAGTAAATGTATAATCTGTTTTAAGGCTCGTCCTTTTGGTCTACAGCCAGTCATGGGTGATTTGCCTCAGTCCCGATTTCGTGAAGGCCGCCCCTTTCTTAACGTTGGTGTGGATTTGGGTGGCCCATTTTTGATAAAAGAAAGTAAACGTAGAGGAGCAAAAGTGTTAAAGGCTTATTTGTGTTTATTTATTTGTTTGAGTACCAAGGCAGTACATTTAGAAGTTGTATCTGACCTCACGTCAGAAGCCTTTTTAGCGGCTCTGGATAGATTCATATCCAGACGGGGAATGTGTTTTAGTATCACTAGTGATAATGGCACAAATTTCGTCGGTGCTAACAAGCAGCTAACGGTTCATGAGCAGTTCTCATCTGCTCTCACTACGCGTCAAATCAAATGGTATTTTCATCCTCCTTCTGCACCCCACTTTGGAGGTATATACGAAGCAGGAATAAAATCTGCTAAATATCACTTAAAAAGAGTAATAGGTGAGCAGATTCTCACCTTTGAAGAGTTGGCAACGTTATTTAGTCGAATAGAAGCAATTTTGAATTCTCGACCACTTTCCCAATTATCTTCTGATCCATCGGAATTCGAAGCGTTGACACCAGGTCACTTTTTGATAGGGGCTCCTCTTACTTCGGTCCCTGAACCTGAATGGTCTGAAGTGCCTATGAATCGGTTATCGCGTTGGCAATTGTTACAAAAAATCACTCAATCTTTTTGGGATAGATGGCGAAAAGAGTATTTAAACACCCTTCAGCAACGTGGCAAATGGGTCACGTCTTCACCTAATCTCAAAATTGGAGATTTGGTGTTAGTTAATGACGGAAAATTTCCTTCCTTACATTGGCCGTTGGGACGTATCGAGGAATGTCATCCTGGTCATGATCAAGTCGTGCGCGTAGTGACAGTTAAAACTGCACAGGGAACATTTCGTCGTCCAGTTGTCAAGGTTTATCCATTACCGATTTAATTATTCATCGATCACAACGAGGATATACGTAGTTTGTTTTTTCGTCCCATGAACCTGTAATTGTCAATAGTTTATCTACTTTATTTTATTTCTCTTTTGAATAATGTTATAGTAAATAGATAAAGTAATTAGTTTAATAGTTTTACGTAGTAGTAAAACCAATTTTCATTAATAATCGGAGGTGGCAACGCACATTTTCAAAAATAGGTGATCGAATTTATTAGATAGATTTGTGCTAATAATCTATTATCTATATTATTATACTAGTATGACTCCTGTTGAGTCTTCGATACGTACATGTTGCAAATAGCATACGAATAAAATAAATGTTTTCAAACGCAACGACTCTATGAAGTCCCGCTTAACATACCCGACAGGACAGCGATGTGTGTTTTCCGTTTCTAATGAATAACGATGATGTTTTTCCACTAGTTTGACAATAAATTTCAATCAAAGCTACATTCGATAATCGGTTTCTCACCGATTTGCCAATAACCAAAGGGAAGACTATTGTAGTTTATTCGAGTTTTCAAATTGAGTTTCCATAGACGTTAAGTATCGGTTGCTTACACAATTAATTAATAATTTTGAGATTATCATTTTCGGTTGTTATGATTTAATTTGTTTATTGACAATAATCGAGAATGTGTGAATCATCGACGTTTGGTAGATAAGAGATTTTCATCTCTTCTCGGGGGGGGGAATGTTGCGTCCTAGAATTGACATTTTGTGGATTCCAATGTGGTGTTCAATCCTACCCCGTTTTCACTTATCTCCTATGCGTCATTTTGCGAACCTGTCCTGCCCTATTGGTATGGCTGTATAAAATATACATTAATCTGCCTGTCACTTGACCCCCACTCTCGGATCGTGTCGTTCGAACGGTCGACACCGGTCCCCAACTTCACTTCACATTTAGCGCCCGAAGAAGGAGGTACCTCCTTCAAGACCACGCTCGGCCCTGGAAGTCATTTTTCACACTATCACCGGAACAGAGAGGTTGGCCGCCATCAAGCAGACACACAGATCAGGTGAGCAAGATGACGTAATTCCTCTACAATTGTTCCTCAGATAATCAAGTCATTTACCAAAGCACCATCTCGCCTTTTACAGTCCACTAAATTCAGTCCAATTCCATTCAGAAACCGATTCGCGGTTTTTGGATCGAACAATACCATTTAACCTAAAAGACTGTTGAGTTATGTTACCTCAATTCACTGTATAATTCTATAATAATAATAGTAATTGATTGATTTATATAGCGCCGTTTTCGAAGACTTCGTTTTTACAATAACTCCACACAGGAGGCCTTGAGGGAAATAATTTCCCTCAGGGCCTATGTCATCTTTGGGGATGCTGTGTGGAGGGTCTTTTTGAGGAAAGGAAGGAGTGAACTTGGATCTTGAAGGGACCCATGTTGAAGAAGGGAGGAAACACAGAGGCCGGCAAATCGTTCCATAGCCTAGCTGTGGAACATAATAAAGAGTCGTAAAGCGACCCGTTCTCATGTATTGAATTTCAACCGTGTACAAATATTGAGTGCGCGTTTGGCGAGTTTACCGACTATGCACCGGTGCCGAAGGGATCAATGACGCAAGTTCCTCGGAGCATCTTTCTTTGAAATACCTGTAGAACAAGGACAGCATTCCTACCTGACGTCTGTGCTCCAAAGTTTGCAATCCGTTTCTTAAGATAGGATAATCTATGAAACGGACCGCCCGTTTCTGCACAGAGTCAAGGGCTATTTTCAGGTATTTAGGGGCCCCAGACCAGAGGTGGCTGCCAAATTCAACAGTGGGGCGTACTTGCGATATGTACAGGGTCAGCAGTTGTGTACTATTGAAGTATCTGTGGGCCCTGTACAACACGCACAACTTCTGAGAGGCTAATTTTACTCTGGCTTCGATGGAGCCCCGGTGCCTTAACTGGTCATTTAAGGTTACACCAAGTATTTCAATGGAAGGTTTATTGGGAAGATTACTTCCGTTGAAGGAGACAAATTTGCGTGTATAGTAAAAACAAAAATAAATAAAATCAAGTAAAATGGTTTTCGTTTACAAGTAGTTTGAACATTTACAAATTACATAAGAGAAGTCATTAGTTACCAAGCCACCCTTCTCCACTTAGTTTTAAATAAGTTCATCCCTCAAACTTCCACTGTGTATCTTTCAGAGCCGCAATACAATCGCTCGGGTGCGTAAACGTCACGCGGCGCCACGTGTCGTCACGCGGCGCCGCGTGTCTCGCGGTCGCTCGCTACGCGGCCGCGCAGCGAGATGAATTTGTCACTCGCGAAGGGTTAGCGCGTCGTTTATCACCGCTGCGTCTTCGTTAAGTTATCGGTCCAAGTCGAGAGTGTTCCGCGGGAGATTTTCACTTTCGCCGAACGGAAGCTGAGAAAGATGCGGCACGTCCGTGGACAAGCCCGGGAGCTACAGCCTCGGAGTAAGAATATATGGAGAGAGAGCTATATTTTTTTTACCCAACCTATACAAATTTGCGACAAATCAATTTCACCCCGAGTTCTTACGTCATAGAGAGAAAGAGAAAACAAAAAATTCGCAAAATATCACACAGCTTTTATGTATTTATTTAACTAACTAACTAACTATCGGGCCATTTCCCCGTGGGGGTAGGCAGAGAGAACGAAACTCCATATAACTCTGTCTCAGCACAAACTCCTTGCTTCATTCACATTCATACATTGTCTCATACATAATCTTCTGTTATTCTGACTCTTTACATGACCCGATTCAAGTATTTGATTTACTTGATTGTGCCATGTCTTTCTCGAGCGTCCTCGAAGTCTTCTTTCATTCACTTTCGCATCATATATTCTCTTCACACTCTTTTCTTCGTTCATTTGCTCTACATGTCCAAACCATCTAATCGTCCCTTGATTGATCCTATTCATTACGCTCACATCAGCTTTGCATTATTTCCGGATATTCACATTTTTAATACGATCTACATGGTTTTACCGCACATACGTCTCAGGGATCTCATTTCCACAGCATTCAGTCTACTTACATCCTTCCTCTGCCAGTTCCATGCCTCACTGCCATACATCAGGGTTGGTATAAGCACTCTATTGTGGACTGCTTGCTTCGCTTCTTTGGACCATTTCTTATTTGCACCAACAGCGTTTAGTCCTCGATTAATGGAATTTCCTGCATTCACCCTTTTTTCAATATCCTTATCAGCCTTTCCGTCTCTCTAGAACACACTTCATAAATACAAAAACTCATCCACTTGCTCCGAGTATTCATCATTCACAACTATATTGCACGCTGTTCTCGTACTCCCTCTTTCAAACACCATGACTTTGGACTTACTTACATTGATCATCAACTCATTTTGCATACATACTTGGTTCATCTTAGACACAAGAAACTGTAGATCTTCCATACTGCCATTTATCTATTTATTCTTGTTAAAATATTTAAAAAAAAACATGTGTCTGGTCCATGTCTGTCTCACTAGGTTATTCCTGTGGCGAGACAGGCGTAGTATACATAAATTTTATAACATTGAATGTGAATATTAATAAAAATTAATAATAAGGAAAAAGAAGAAGGAAAATGAAACATGAAATTGAATGAAAATTAGAACAGAATTATCTCATGAAGGTCGCATTTTATCGATATTGTTTAGGTTGTGCCCAAAAATAAAAAAAGTAATAAAAATGGAAGGAAAAATAAATAAAAGGGAAAAATAAGAAAGATGACATTAAATTAATATAAGAATAAAGTTATTACGTGGAGGTAACATTTTATAGATGTTGATTAGAATTTTGTGTGTAAGGTACATTTATAATGTTTTTGGATGTTTTATGATCTAGGTAAAGGTAAATACAGAAAATAAAAAAATAGGATTGTATATGCCTAGAGATAAAGATAGATTGAAAATTGAAATATGAACGTCTAAGTAGGTGTTTTCAACACTTCGCGCGCTTTCAACAGTGCGTTAGTATTTTTTTCAAAAGTAAAAAAATCGAAGAACACACAAAAACGTGACTAACCTTTCCAGTTGTAAAAAACAAACCACTAATCCGAAATGGCTGATAATGCTTACATATGATAAACGTATGTGTACCAACATAACAAAATAATTAAAAAAACGATAATCGAATGTACACAGCCCGCGAAAATTGAAAATTCACCTTTTCTTTTGAACAGGCCATGCATATTAATATTCGAAGGCTACAACAGTGAAATACGCTTTCTCATTATCATTATTTTACGAATGCTAACCGCATCCATTTGGGCTGCGTGATGCGGTGGTGAGAGAGCCTACCCCGGATGCGGAGGATGCTAGATCGATCCTCGTCAGAAGCATGATTACTTTAAGTATTAGGGAGGCATTTATCTAGCAGAGTACTCGCGGCAGACTACGTGCGTTATAAAAGCTTTTTCCATTTCAAGAACTGCCATTTTATATAAATCAACCTAGTTAATTGAAAAACTACGGTATTATGGTGAAAAATCATCTTTACCGTACAAGAGTCTCAGCTGCTTCCAACCGTTTAGAGCCAGTGAAACAATGGCATCCCCGACAAGAGTATGTTGTGAGGCTGAAGGTAGTGGGGAGGGGAAAGAGATGAGGTAATAGAAGGTTGGGAAGTACCTGGCTATTCAAATTTGGTCACTTAACACACGGCGGCTAAAGCCATTTCAAGCAACGTTTCGATTCCGAATGATGGTCTTTCACCAGGGTATCCACCACTTTGGAAAGTGCCGCAATTTTACCATATTTTGTTTTTATTTCAATTAAATGTGTTGTGACACATATTAAATAAAATGTATTTGCGCACGCCGGGTTCGAACCCGCGACCTCTGGATTTGTAGTCGAGCGTCTTACCACCCGACCATCTTTGACCCACACCAGGCCGTCTTTGCATCAATACTGTAAAAATAAAACTTTTCTTTGAAACTTTCTACCCGGCATTTTAATTTTTAACTCATCCGTTCTTTAAGGTTAAATCATACAAAATAAAATTTGTATTTACTTTATTTTTTTAGACAAGAAAAATAAAATAATATCCCGTAAATCATCGTGAACAAAGGAGAAAGTACTAGACAATCTTAAATCACTTGAAACAATCAGTACCTCAATTAAGCTTTTCATATGTTTATTATGTTTTCATTATATCTCTGAGGTTATTACAGATTCTCTAACTTTACATAAGCTACATATTTTGACACGCTTTGATGTACCAGGTACTTCCCGACCTTCCTCTTCCCCATCTCCTTCCCCTCCCCACTACCTTAAGCCACAAAACATACCCCGATCGGGGATGCCTTAGTCTCACTGGCTCTAGACGGTTGGGAGCAGTTGGGACTTTTGTGCGTTATGCACTATTTATTTATTTATTTACGCCCGTTATGTTATAGACTTTTATACAAATGTTAGCATTTTTTTTATACATTATTATTAACAATAACCTCATTAGTGCAAAAAAATATTGTAAAATAAAAATAAAAAAAGTATTGAATGGCAGATACAAAATATTTTAGATGAAAATAACTAATAATATTTAATTAATAACAGGTTAAAAACATTTTAAAAGAAAAGAAAAAAAAACTATTAGTTTGGCTCTGCCAGACGACAACAACTGTACTAAATTAGACTTATAGTTTGATATTGACGTGTTAAATATATCAGCGACATCAGAGTATGTGTTTCCCAGCTGTTGCGTTCGTCGCATAGGCGTGTTGAATTGCCAAGTTGAAGGAGTAAACATAAAAAGACAATTACAACACTTTTGTATAATATTCCTGAATTAATTTTTGACTGAAATTCAATATTAAATGTTGGCAGATTAAATCAAGCTTTTTATTAATGTTTCGTTTTTTATTTTTACAGATTAATTGACGCCCTCCAACGAAGGCTTCGGAGAGGAAGGAGACGCTCCAAAGAGCGAGAAACAGACTGACACAGAACTGGTAAAAACATTTTGAAAAATTATTCACTCTCATTTAAAAGTAAGTCTTGGAACCTATTTACATCTATCAAAATAATCGACACAAAAACAAAGTATCATATGTTCCACTCATAATATAGTTTTTATCTTTATAATTTTTTTGGCATCTTTTATGTTTAATACCGTTACCTATGAACTCAAACTGCCCAAGTTATCATAAAAGCAAAGTGTCTTAATCAGAGGGAAGAGTTTTTTCAGGGCTTTTTAAGTTTCGCGTTCAACAGAACTTTTTCTAAATCTGCTAAATTTGAGATCTTAATGGTTTTTTTTAGTTCCTACTGCCACTCCAAGTAAGGTTTCATGTTTTCAAATTGATAATTGTAAATATGATGTAATTCGGAACAAACTTCGATTCACGCAGAGTCCTAACGAAAATTAGAACTTTGTCATAATTACATAGTAGATTTTAGATAGTTTTTTTTGCAAATATATTTGTTTTATTTTTTTTTATCGTTTAGCAAAGCCTACTAGAAGTGAACTATCTCAAATTTTCGCTTTATAAACTATCCGTTATTATTATAAGTGAGTCTTCATCACTTACTATCAGATTCTACGTTGAATTATAATGATGTAACTTGACTAGTACTACGAAACTAATACAAAAAAATAAATTAATGTATGAAAAGAGCTGACCATAAATGTAACGTTTCGTTTAATAATTTAAAATAACTGACTATAAATGTAACGTTTCGCTTAATGATTGAAAATAATTGACCATAAATGTAACGTTTTGTTTAATGATTGAAAAGAACTGACCCTAAATGTAACGTTTCGTATAGTTGAAAAGAATTGACCATAAATGTAACGTTTCGTTTAATGATGCTAGGTTACGGCCACGACCCTCTAAACTTTTTAAAACAATAATACACTCAAATAAGGAGGGTAATTTCATGGAGGTAGGATGTTACCTCGACTAGCTCAATCGTAGATATGGGATATCGTGTCTGCAGTTCGAATCATGACGAGTCGAGTGAGAATCTTCCTTATCGCTGCGGAGTACAGATTAACATAAATAAAGTTGGGAACAGGTAATTCAAATTAAAACACTCATAATGCTCTGTGACTTCCTATAGGAAGACTATATTTGGTGCATATGAATTTACGCCTTCAGGAAAAGCTTTTACTCGGTGGACCATACCTCGAATCTTTATGTGGATTGGTATTAAATTAATAATTAATGTATCTACAGTTACTTTGTCACGAATGTATCGGACGCGGGAGACCGCGTGTTCGGTCGTCTCCGCTGCAATTCGTGAAGCCAGGAAACTCGGGGATAACAGCCCATCGGTATCTGCTGTGCTGGTGATGGATGATGTACTGCTCCAGCGATTAAACACTCACAGCGGTTAAACACTCAGCGGTTAAATACTCAGCGGTTAAATCCCGCGTACTTAATTCAATACGAGGTTAAACTTAACTTCGTCTACAGTTTAACGTTTAGGGTGTTTCTCCCTGGCCTTGGAAACAGACTCCATTATCGCGGAATCAATTTAGTTTCGATAATGCAACCGCGAAACGTCGTTAGGTCAAGGACACGACCTGCGACCACTCAATTTGGCCGTGAACTGACGCTACTGGGGGTCACGCTTAAATCTGCAACGTTTGTCTTGCAGGGTGACCAATTAACAAATATGACAAGTAATTAGGCCGGTAGAATTGGCGCGAGAATTTAAAATACTTGCGTCGCGAAACTGCTTCATAACAATGATTGAAAAGAACTGACCGTAAAAATGAAGTTTCGTTTATGAATTGAAAAGAACTGACCATAAATGTAACGTTTCGTTTAATGATTGAAAAGAACTGACCGTAAATATGAAGTTTCGTTTATGGATTGAAAAGAACTGACCATAAATGTAACGTTTCGTTTGATAATTGAGAAGAACTGACCATAAATTTAACGTTTCATAAAGTATTTTGTAATATTCAAATATCGGATAGGACATATGGGATATTGATAGAAGGGTGAATGCAGGAAACTCCAAAAAAAGAGGACTGAACGCTGTTGGCGCAAATAAGAAATTGTCCAAAGAAGCGAAACTAGCCTTCCACAATGGAGTGCTTTTACCAACGCTGATGTATGGCAGTGAGGCATGGAACTGGCAGAGGAAGAATGAAAGTAGAGTGATGCTATGGAAATTAATCCCTGAGACGAATGTATAATAAAACCATGTGTGACCGTATCAAAAATGTGTTTATCCGGAAAGAATGCAAGGCTGATTTAAGCGTAATGAATATGCTCAAGAAAGGGACGCTTAGATGGTTTGGGCATGTAGAGCGAATGAACGAAGAAAGAGTGTGAAAATAGTAAATTATGCTATAGTGAATTAAAGAAGAAGTCGAGGACGCCCGAGGAAAAAGTGGCTCGATCAAATAATTCAAATACTTGACGGGTCGTGTGAAGAGTCAGAATAACAGAAGGAATATGTATGAGACGATGTATTAATGCGAATGAAGCTAGGAGCGTGTGCCAAGCCAGAGTTATATGGCGGTCCGTCCTCTCTGCCTACCCCTGTGGAGAAACGGCGTGATGGTAAGTTAATTAAATATCTGCCCCGAAAAAAACAGTTGTGGTTAACGCGTTGTAAAGAGCACAGTTTTCCATAAAACGACGGTGAAAAAGATCGTTATAAAGAAAATAATTCACGTTTACTCGGAAAACAGCAATTTACGTCCCGTGCAGACAGGCGGAATTCATTTTCCTAGTTTACATAATTTTCCATACAGCTGAATATGTCATGTGAAATACGGGAAATGTGCGGGACATCAAAACAGAAAGCTTTCCCGTTAGCATAAGCGTAAATACGGGGAACGACGCCGCGACGCCGACGTCTCCGCAGCGGAAATACGAGGAATACTCGATCTTTGGGGAGGATCAACTCTAAATAACGGAAATAGTGGCTGTGGTTCAGACTGCGAATTAAATGTCACATTTTATGATTACTAGTACATACATATTCAATGAAAATGTGCCACGGGTGTTACTTATTTATGGTATGTTTGAGTAATGATACTTGCAATGAAGTTTAAAAAGATATAACGGGATAAAACAGATATTTTAAACTACTTCCATGTAAGAATGTCCAGATTCCATGAAATTATACTGGATTGCCTGACTGTTTGATATCTTCTCCAGATACAATAGGAGAGAAGTAATATACTGGTTGCGGTTTTGCCTTGAGCAAGTATCTGAGTATATCGATATCACTGACACTGTCTCATTGAGGGATTGTATCCACATTTGCAACTGCCACGTTCCTCATTGATTTCAGTTCAAACGTAGAAAAAAGCTTTATAAATTGAGAAACTATTAGTAAACAATTTACGACTTTACTTAATATACTTATTTGAGAGACCTTTGAAGACGGAATTTGTAGCACTTTTTGCAGGTCAACAGTGGCAGACTTAAATTAAGCACCTGTTGAAGCACGAAGTTTGTCTGCAGCTTTTGCCACATTGGCTTCATCTCGTTTTCTAATATGCTGACTGTGTCAACTGCCATGATTATTTTTACCATGGGCAGTAGCGTCGTTGCACAATAAACACTGATCCTTTGTAAGATAAAAAAAGATAGGTTGAATTCATTTTCGAAAATCCTTTTGAATATTATTTTAGAAACGTGATTAATTTTATTTTCATTAATGCATTTTTCTTTATAAAGTGCATACATTTTTGAAATGGATATGGTTGAGTCAAATTTTTATGAATGGAATTTCTAGATGTAACATACTTTATTATAAAATCCTTTTGCCTTGATAACTCAAGGCTAGTTAATTGTTTACATATAATCACCCTCTGCTCCTCAGAAAAAAATTAGTTGCATTTTAATTTGCATCTACTGTAGTCAATCATCTTTGGTTTTTTGCTGGACGTATTCTGTTTTGTTGTATAGTAAGGCAACGAGGCATTTTTATTTTACTTAAAAAAATTACGTTGCCACATTACTAGCATAGGTTTTTTCCATCGTTAAGTTCGTTTTTTCTTGGCTGCAGGTGTTGCAGCTGTGGAAAATTGAACTGATGATTGAAGTGATGTTGATGGGACACCGTTATTTAACACCATAAAAAGTTATCGAATATAAAAATAAAATAAAAAACTTGTGGATGTCTTGAGATATTATTCAACCAAATTATTATTTTTTTTCTATTTATCTTGACACTCAATAAGGCTCGAAATAAAAAAATATCAAAACTAAGTAACCTAAACAGACTACGACAATGCGACTAACTTCAGAATCACGTGTAAAAGCATACAGCAAAAATTGACCAACTGCCATTTTATAAAGCCCGGATCTACAGGCAAAATTGACTATTGTCATTGATCGGTTTTTCTTGTACAATAAAGCTCGTTTATGTAAATAGTCACTTTTACCATCTGTGTAACTTTTTTATACAATTTCGGATGAAGGTGGAATTTTTTTCCTATAACCATAATGCTTTTTCAATAGCACTCGGTCAGTTTTCTAATTTTCGGCCTTTTTGCAGTTGGTCACTTTTACTTGTATGTCGACTACCATATATATCTTTGCCGTATTTTTGATAGTTCTATGCAGTTTAACATGGTGGGTATAATAAAACCAAAGTTCAAAATCACCATAAAACTCTTTAATAAAAATACACTAAAAGGATTTAGCTATTTACATAGAAAAAATACAAAAATACGGAGTTTACATAATACGTATTTACAAATGTCTCGGGCTGTGAAATGGGTCAGATTTGTCCGATACCTTTCAAAGAATGAAAAAATTAAATAGATAAAGAAAAACCAAGTTTGCACAGGTTGTAGTCCAAACAGAAAATAATTTAAATAATTGAATTTAGGTCTTACAAGCTATCTGTAAAATAAGGGTCTTAAATTTATTTATTTTTTCAGAATATAATTTTATTAAGATATGAGTTTTGTTTCGTTTATCATATGAAAAGTTAATCCATTATACGTCAACATTCAGAAGATACCGTCTAGTTATATAAAAAAAAAATACTCACACACATAGTGAACTAACTAACTAACCATCACGCCGTTTCTCCTCAAGGGTAGGCAGAGAGGACGGACCGCCAAATAACTCTGTCTTGGCACATATTACTTGCTTCATTCACATTCATACATCGTCTCATACATACTCTTCTATTATTCTGACTATTCACATGACCCGATTCAAGTGTTTGATTTACTTGATCGTGCCATGTCTTTCTCGGGCGTCCTCGACTTCTTCTTCCATTATATTTAAATTTATTATATTTTTTTTTCACACTCCTTTCTTCGTTTATTCGCTCTACATGCCCAAACCATCTAAGCGTCCATTTCTTGATCCTATTCAATGCAAATTTCATTTCACCACAGTTCGCTCTTTAGAAGTTTTTTGTACATCAACAAGATTATTTGCTTTATGGCTTAAGGTAATTAGTTTTAGTAATACTATTTGCTATAAATCTTTTTATTCATTAGGTGTACCACCTTAGAGTACATAGAGTGGTATCAATCCAAGGCAGTGTAGTCAGTTTTTGATGATTTTTACCTGACTCGGCGGACCTGGGCATGGCTAGGACTAAGGCTAGGGTATTTATACATCCATTCATATCACATATCGACGTAATGTTTTTGTTTATTCGAGTAACCACTTTTTCAAAGTATTCATTTCAATAAAAATAAAGCATTTAACCTAAAAAACCGAAAAGTTGTGTCAAGTTTAGTGGCATAATATAAAATGTGGGTGGAGTTCCACGGTGACCCAGGAGCCCAAGATCATTGTGACAGTACGTAGAACTCTATTTTGATTTTTCTTCGACATGCAATTGCATAGCAAAGGCCTAGTAGGGATCACTAACTAACTTAACCTTTCGACTCCTAGGATTCAGACAGGCCTTTAAAACCGATTATCTGTTCGAAATAGAATTTCGGTATTTCAACATTTTTGATAATTTTCACCAGAAGTAAGGAAAATTTAAGCTTACTTTGGGCACACAGTCATGCCCGCAAAATATTTCAACCGGTTTATCTTTTCGGTGCTTAAAATACCTGTATAAATGTTACATATTAGAAGCTGAGTGGACAAATGCGCCGATTTCGTGTCTTCAATTCCTCTGCTAGCTTATAGTAAAACATGGCTGAGAGGACAGACCGCCATACAACTCTGTCTCGGCACACACTCCACGCTTCGTTCACATTTATACATCGTCTCATACATACTCTTCTGTTATTCTGACTCTTCACTTCACTCTTTTTAAGTATTTGATTTACTTGATCGCGTCATGTCTTCCTCGGGCGTCCCCGGCTTTTTCTTTCATTCACTTTCGGGTCATATATTTTTTTCACGCTCATTTTTTCGTTCATTTACTCTACATGCCCAAACTATCGAAGCGTCCCTTTCCTGATCCTATTCATAACGCTTACGCGCCCTTGAGGTGATTTTTCACAAAAACGGCGCTATACAAATCGTCCGAATATTATTATTATTATTATTTTATCAGCCTTCCATTCTTTCCGGATATTCACATTTTTCAATACGGTCATACATGATTTGACCGCACATACGTCTCAGGGATCATATTTCCCCAGCATTCAGTCTACATTCATCCTCCATCTGCCAGTTTCATGCCTCACTGTCATACGTCAGGGTTAGTATAAGCACTCCATTGTGGACTGCTAGCTTCGCTTCTTTTGACAATTTCTTATTTGCACCAACAGTGTTTAGTCCTCGATTAATGAAGTTTCCTACATTCGCCCTTCTTTCAATATCCTTACCAGCCTTTCCGCCTCTCCTCTCGTAAACATACTTCCTCAATACACAAACTCATCCACTTGCTCTAGGTATTCATCATTCACAACTACATGGCCTGTTCAAAAGAAAAGGGGAATTTTGAATTTTGGCGGGCTGTGTACATTCGATTATCGTTTTTTTTTTTTTGTTATTTTGGTACACATATGTTTATCATATGATAGCATTATCAGCCATTTTGGATTAGTGGTTTGTTTTTGACGTGTATGGTATATACACAATAAAATCCATAATTTGTTTTTCCACAACTCCAGGACGCTCATCGTCATTAACATCTTCTCGGCCTTCTGTAAAGCGCTTGTACTACTTATAAACACTTTTTTGAGACAAAGTAGACTCGCCAAATGCCACAGTTAACCTGTGATCTTTTTAAATATTTATGAATTTATAGATTATGAGTTGTATTCGTGCAATATTTTAATGAAAAATTTTCAACTTCCGAGATATTGGTATAAGCACTCACTTTTGCATCATATGTTCTTTTTGAATACATATAGTATTTTTTTTAATATTACTTTGTTCCAGTATAATCATTATTATTTTGACCCGCTTTTTCTAATCGGTGTAACGTATTACGTCTGTCCTTCTGAAGTACATTTTTATATCATAATATACTATCGAAGGGACTAAAAGAAGCAAAGTAAGAGAATCTGGAGTCATTATAATATTCTTCAAAGCAGAAACAGTCCCGGAGTCTGTGAAACTTTCCATGAATATAATAACGCGGTCGCCAATGGCAACTCCTAAAATATTTATGAATTTCTTGCTCGCATTTTCCCCTTTCTGTTTCAAGAAGAAAACCCGCATCCGCTTTGCTATGCAAATAACTCCATTTTCGTTCCCGACGCGTTTGGTGCAGCAAGAAACTGAGGGAATTCATTCTTGTTCCCGCTCACGAAATCATATTTACCTAATATACAAGTCAGCAAACGATTTGAAAATTCTATAGTATACGAGGCCTGTTCAAAAGAAAAGGTGAATTTTGAATTTTCGCGGGCTGTGTACATTCGATTATCGATTTTTTGTTGTTGTTATGTTAGTACACATATGTTTATCAAATTTTAGCATCATCAGCCATTTTGGATCAGTGGTTTGTTTTTGACAACTGGAAAGGTTAGTCACGTTTTTGTGTGTACTTCGATTTTTTACTTTTGAAAAAAAATGGATCAAAGAATAAAATCCATGATTTGTTTTTCCACAACTCCAGGACGCTCATGGTCATTAACTTGAAGGAACAATATATGGAGGGATAGCTAATTTGTTTTACCCAACCCATCCGAAATTGTAATAAATCACTGTTTCCGTGTTTTTACATCGTACACCATGAGAGAGAAAGAGACAACAAATTTCTTGGACGGCTTCTATATACTGTCGTAATGTTCTTAAGCTGGTTATTTTCGCTGGTTAACGGCAGGACTCCGCCCACATTTTATATTTTGTCACTAAACTTGACACAACTAAACGGTTTTTTAGGTTAGATGCTATATTTTTGTTGATAAAAATACTGTGAAAAAGTGGCTATACGAATACACAAAACCATTATGTCGATATGTGATATGAATGGATGTATAAATACCGTAGCCTTAGTCTTAGCCACGCCCATTTGCGCCGAGTCATGTTAAAATCATCAAAAACAAGTCCAAAACTGACTTCACTGGCTTTGGCTTGGGCTACCTCTTGTATACTCTAAGGTCATTAACATCTTCTCGGCCTGAAAGTTGAGAAGTACCTGGCTATTCAGATCTGGTCACCAAACACGGCTTAAGCCATTTCAAGCAACGTTTCAATTCTGAATGGTGGTCTTTCAGCAGCGGGATACTTAGAGTATCTACCACTTTGGAACGTGCCGCAAATATTTTTTTTATGAATTAAATGTGTTATGACACATATTAATCGAAGAAAATTATTGGCGCACCCCGGGATTAAACGCGCGACCTTTGAATTTGTAGTCGAGCGTCTAACCACTTGACTATGTATAATATTATAATATCATACACCATTATGCGATAGTATTATAAAACAGAATGACGTGACAAGAATCATTATTGCATTCAATCGGATCAAAAACAAGGCGACTCAAGACTGGATTCGAAAACGAGTCGACAGGTCGAGTTTGCTTGCAACTGGTTAGTGAGGCGTTAGCGACTGTTTGTTCACGGTAGGGCGTGTGCGGTGTCTCATTTAATTACAAGGGTTCAAGGTGTACGGGGGGCCTAAAGAGTTAGTGACCGGCCGGTAATTTCAATCACAAACTAGTTCGTTCTCGGCACACGGTTTTCCTTCCCCGAAATAAGATGCGCGTCAGCACGTTTCCCAGGAGTGTACCCGTGTCGAAGGGATACATAATGCTAGCCCTTCGGAATAACCAACATTCATTAACTACCGACAGAACAAGCGCAGTATTCCCATCTGACGGTTATGCTCTTAACTTTGAAATAACTGTTTGGATGTGTCTAGATGTAACATAATCAATTCTGTAGTGTTTCCCACACTACACGGTTATACGCAAAACATTATTACCTTGGAGTAACATTATATGGAGAGAGAGCTAATTCTTTTTACCCAACCTATACGAATTTGGGATAAATCACTTTCTCCGGGTTTTTATGTTGTTCACCATGAGATAGAAAGAGACAACAGAATTTCCCAAATTGTCACATCGCTTTTAAGCATTGCAAGAATGTTCTTCGTGTCCCGCGTCTACGTTGACTCCGCCCACATGTTGAGATATGCGATATAAATGGACGTAACGGTTTTTTAGGTTATATGCTATATTTTGTTTTTTAAGAATACTTTGAAAAAGTGGTTGTACGAATAAAATTCACATTATATCGACATGTTTTATGAATGACTGTATAATTACCCTAGCCATAGTTCTAGCCACGCCCAGGTCTAGCCAAGTCCAGCAAAACTCATCAAAACTGACTACAGCAGCGCTCTCTCTTGTATATTATCGCTCTGAGATTATTACACATGGACGCCACTAAGAAGCGGCGCAGAATACAGAAACTGGGCGCTACGCAGCCCGCCATTATTATTTAAGAATCATCTGAAACTTATATATTCAATTTAAAATCACGATTTTGGAAGAATTCGACAAGTAAGGACGGAGAAAAATGCGTCGCCAGCAAATTCCTCGCAATTTACTAACTCATTTGATAAATTTTAAGTAGATTATATTATAGTATGTTTTTATTTGAGAATCATACATTACTTGCCTTTAATTTTACTTTCATTAAATTCGGAATAACGTATGAATCCGACACGCAAAAACGGAGACGAGTTCGGCTCCGACACGAGCAACAATTTTCCTTGCAATTTGCTTACGCATTTGATGAAATTTATCAATATTATGATTTCTTAGATTTATTAGACAAATAAGCAAAGCTAGCAGTCCACAATGGAGTGCTTATACCAACCCTGATGTATGGCAGTGAGGCATGGAACTGGCAGAGGAAGGATGAAAGTAGACTGAATGCTGTGGAAATGAGATCTTTGAGACGGATGTGCGGTAAAACCATGTATGACCGTATAACAAATGTGGATATCCGGAAAGAATGCAAGGCTGATATGAGCGTAATGGATAGGATCAAGAAAGGGACGCTTAGATGGTTTGGGCATGTAGAGCGAATGAACGAAGAAAGGAGTGTGAAAAGAATATATGATGCGAAATTGAATGGAAGAAGAAGTCGAGGAAGCCCGAGAAAGACATGGCACGATCAAGTAAATCAAATACTTGAATCGGGTCATGTGAAGAGTCAGAATAACAGAAGAGTATGTATGAGACGATGTATGGATGTAAATGAAGCAAGAAGTGTGTGCCAAGACAGAGTTGTATGGCGGTCCGTCCTCTCTGCCTACCCCTGCGGGGAAACGGCGTGATGGTTAGTTAGTTTTTTTTTTAGTTTTAGTTATGATTTCTTATGTTTTTAATCGAAAATCATTTAGAACCTATCAATCTCAATAGAAATTCACAATTTCGTATGAATCCGACACTTAAGGATGTAAAAAAATGCGCTCATGTTTCGAGAAAATATCTTAATTTCGCCCACTCATTTAGAGAATTTTTTAGTAAAATACATTCGTATGTTTTTATTCAATAATCAAATATTGCTCATTAACTTCGTTTTGAATTCACAGTTTCGTTTGAATTCGACACCTCAGGACGGAGAAAAATGGGCATATGCCATCGGGAAAATTGATGTTTCCCACTTGTTTGATTAAATTTCTTCATATTATAATATCTTAAGATTTTGTTTAAGAATAATCTGTAACCTATCAATTTTAATAAGAATCCAACATTTTGTACCAATCGGAGACGAAGGAACGGAGAAAAATGCGCCCATGTCATGAGTAAAATCCTTGAATTTGCCCACTCATTAGGTGTTTTTTTTTACTTAGGAATCACCCGTAACATATCAAGGTAAATACAAATACACAATTTCGTATGAATCTGACACGTAGGACAAAGAAAAATGCGCCCATGTTACTAGCAAAATCCTTGATTTTAGCCACTCACTTGATGAAATTTCTTCATACCATATTCTTTCGTTTTTATTTCAAAATCGTCTGTAACCTATCAATTTCAATACAAATCCACAATTTCGTATGAATCTGACACGTAGGACAAACAAAAATGCGCCCATGTTACTAGCAAAATCCTTGATTTTAGCCACTCACTTGATGAAATTTCTTCATACCATATTCTTTCGTTTTTATTTCAAAATCGTCTGTAACCTATCAATTTCAATACAAATCCACAATTTCGTATGAATCCGACACGTAGGGACGGAGAAAAATGCGTCCATGTTACCAGAAAAATCCTTGATTTGAGCCACTCACTTGATGAAATTTCTCATATCACATTTTTGCGTTTTTATTTCAAAATCGTCTGTTACCTGTCGTTCTAAAAACAATGCTCTAGTTTTAACAACTCGGCCCATAGAGACGGAGAAAATGGCGACCTCTATTTTGAATTCTATTTTAGAGTCAATTATAAAATACAATTTATTAGATAACATAAGTAAATATCATATAGAGGCACACAAGTGAGATAACTTCATTTGTTTTCTCTATATGGAATAAAAATACAGATACGATTATTGCGAACATCTTTTTCAAGTAACATTTTATACATTTTAGAATATTCGATTACAAAATTAAACATATAACATTTCAATAATCAATGGATATGGCAAACCGGTAGTAACTGAGTGGACAAATGCGTCAAATTCCCACTCGAGCGTTGTGCTATCAAGTCCTTTACTAGCTTAGTCCTCCATCTATGTACAAGCAAGAATTTTCGCTTATTAAGACGGCAATAGGAGTTTTTCAAATATTGTCAGGTTATTCGTAATCCGGAAGTATTTTTCTTTCTTCTAAAAAACATAAAAAGTATTAAAATACTTTTTAAAGTGAAGAATATTGTTTACTGCAATCATCTCTGTTGTAATTGTATCGTACAGTTGGACGGCTCCGGACATGAAAGATTTCTGTTAGCTAGATTTTCTCCGTGTTGACAATCTAATTAGTTTTTAATTTCGTAATTTTATTTTATTTTTCTTGTTTTAATTTCCTAGAGATCATCCCTATAATATTTAGTGTACTTATAAAAATATGAACATTAAAATACATGGTTTACTTCACCGTCATGAAATTAAACTCATTTAACCTTTTTTTTTGGTTAGATGCTATATTTTTGTTGATATAAATACTTTGAAAAAGTGATTATACGAATAAACAAAAACATTATGCCGATATGTGATATGAATGGATGTATAAATACCCTAGCCTAAGTCTTAGCCACCCGCAGGTCCGCCGAGTCGGGTAAAAAGCATCAAAAACTGACTACACTGCCTTGGGTAGATACCACTCTATATACTTTAAGCTTTTAACATATGTTGGGCCAAATTTTGCAGTATTAGAATTTTAAGCATATTTCTTCAATGTTAAGAATTCTAATGGTTAAGCAATTATAAAATTCGGTGACATTATCGTACTGTATATAATCGCTGGAAAGGCAGAAGGGGTTAAGCGACTCTTTGGTCGAAAATGAGTAAAATATTCAGTTTTGATCGGGTTTTTTTTTCTGCATCAAATGCTTTGACCCTCGTTTGATTCCGAAGACTTTTGTGGCCTTTCAGCCATCTAAAATACACTTACCATTTGGTAGAAGACCTGACATAAGCGACACTAGTTTGGGATATTTTTAGCTTTTTATCGCTTCAGGTACCTCAGTGAGAGCATTGAGTTTTTTTACAAATTCCAACTAGGTACTGAAGAAGACCTATGAATTTTGTTGTAAAACAAAAAAAACTTTAAAGTGCTCGGGTTTAAGCTTCCCAAAATGGCGTTTCAGCCCTTTTGATTTTCCGGCCACCATATTATCCTATATGTCTCTTTAATAATTTTGTTTCTCACTCTTCCAAGAAACGAAATATTTTATTGCAATTTTTTATTGTATAATCTGCATTACTTCAAAAGTTTGTACAACATGCCTTACTTCTGAAGGGTTGGTCAATCTATAGCTTCAGGGTAGTTCTAATATGAATAGATTTATAAATATAACTAAATATTTGTTTTGGTCACGTATACTATTACTATTATTGGAATTAACTATTATTGACCGGTCGGTAGCTGAGTGGACAAACGCGTCGGATTCCCACCGGGCGTCGTGCGTTCAATTCCTCTGCTGGCGAAGTCTTCCGTCATTACACAAGCAACATCTTCCGCTTCTTATGATGGCAGTAGAAACTTTTCAAATATCGTCAGGTTACTCGTAACCCGGGAATGTTTGTCTTTCTTTTTAAAAATAAAAAAATAATTATAGTTTATTAAGGGCATCTCAGAGTATGATTGATTATGAATATAGCCGCCAGCCATTGGTACATACTTTCTGAACTATAATAAGTAGGTACTCTTTTGGAATTAATAATAAATATATTGATTCGCTAAGCCGTCTTCTGTACATGATTCGTTGTGGGGCGCTAACGTCTGCAAAAACTATACTGGTAATTCTCGCTCATATGTAAAAAAGTCTTAAGTTTTATTCCGACTACGTTACTTTACGATTCACTCACTATGTCCCTTTCGACGTGTGTGTTAAGACCAAAGTAGTAAATAATAAACACAATAGTCTGTCCTAGGCTTGTCTTTCTTTAAAAAAAAAAATTTAAAAATCAAAGAGATAATTTGTTTAGTTCTCAACTTTTCGTTTTTCACCCAGTTCCTACCTTATCCAACCATTTTACTATATTCGATTTCCGTATTCAAAAACACCCAGTTTGAAAACAAGTGACAATCAAGAAACAAAAGAGTTCGCGGTTGGTCGTTCGGTTCGTTGTTGTTCTTCAAATAATAATAAATTAAGTGTTTTTGCTGTGACTCGTTGTGCGTAAAAATAGTCAAGAAGTTAAACATCAACTTCATCGGTGAGTGAATTGGTTTCCTTACTTCTTTCACTCCTTAATTTCTCCGCATCCATAAGTAGACACTTCCATCAAGTAGTATAGTTGTATCGTCACACAGTCCAATCTTTCCCAAATTCATCTGAAGCTGAAAACACATTCGGTTTTTTATCGCAGCTTCGGATCCAACAACTATAAAACATATGTTACAACGTAACACGTAACACCCGCGCCTTATTCGCAACGGCCGCAACTTGCGAGAATCTGTTATCAACTATTTGTCAAAACTTAGGCGAGACACCAGGCAATATGTCGCCGCTCAAGTCACCCCACCCCGCAGAAGAACCGCTAAACATGATGAGAGTTGTATGTCATACTTACCGCGAGGGCCCGACACGGGGAAGGCGCTGTTTGATAAACCTTTTTGCCCCGCGCAAAAACGACAAATAATAATATTAATAATGATATAACCGGAGCGGCGCCATCGCGTACCTAATGCGTCCGACTTATCAAGTGCCATCTGTCAGTGCGGACGTGAAGCGTGTTATAATTAATCCCAGATAAGAGGGGATGCTTAGTGCCACTCCGGACCGAACCTTCAGCTACATATGTCCTTTGAAAGTTAACACGGTGAAGTATCAAGTTGGCTATAAATTTCCCGCGTTTTTCCGTCCACTCTTCCGGAAGCCCCCGCCTTTCCCCTCCTCCGTTTCCGAACCCGCCCCCTCGAGTCTGTTCACAAGTTACAGCCACCATTCTTTTAAGGATGTATTCAGTCGAAATAGTACTGAAAAAACGGAGCCTTTGGCCGAGATTCACATTTGAACTAGTAAAATGATTTTTTTTTTACCCTGATCACAATTGGTCACCAATCACGGCTAAAACTGTTTCAAGTAACGTTCTGATTCTGAATTGTGGTTTTTTACCAGGGCGATACTAAGAGTATCGACCAGTTTAGAAATATATACGCTTATACAAAATAAACTATGCCATCAACCATTACTCGGAAACCGTTAAAATATTTTTTTTTTAATTTTTTACAATGAGTCCACACAGGAAGCCTTGAGCGAAATAATTTCCCTCAGAGCCTATGTAGTCTTTGGGGATGCTGTGTGGAGGGTCTTTTTGAGGAAAGGAAGGAGTGAACTTGGGTCTTGCAGTGGCCCATGTTGAAGGAGAGAGGAAACACAGAGGCCGGAAAATGGTTCCATAGCCGAGCTGTTGAACATAAGAACGAGTCGTAAAAGCGACCCGTTCTCATGTATTGAATGTCAACCGTGTACAAATGTTAGGTTTTGCACCGGTGCTGAAGAAATCAATGACGCAAATTCCTCGGAGCACCTTCCATTGAAATACCTGTAGAATAAGGACAGCATTCCCACCTGACGTCTGTGCTTCAAAGTTTAAAATCCGTTTGTTAAGATAGGAGAATATATCAAACAGACCGCCCGTTTCTGCACAGAATCAAGGGTTAAGATTTTTTATTTTATTTTTAGTTTCGGGTTCAATTTGTAGAACTCCAATCAAATTAAATTTAATATTGTAATTATTTAGTACTGCTATTTTTGGCGACAGCTTTTTTGGGGTTTAATGCCTTTATCAAACTGTGGTTAGGCCACGTGGAAACGACTTATTCGTATGATTTTGATTCCTTGTTTAAATTACCACCTACGGTAAAAAACAAACCTTGAATATCTTTTTCTGCGAGATATTTAAATTTAAAATCTGTATTTCCTTATTTTAAAGGCAGGTTTTTCTTCGTTGTTGAATAATGTTATTTGCCATTAGTTTGTCTTCCTGTGTATGAAATGAATTGTGTGAATCTATTGGTTAAGTACCTTGCTTGATTATTTATTGAATTATTTAAAGAAATTATATTATTTACAGTTTTATTATTATTGGGTATTTTTGATTTTATTTTTTTGAACATATTATTAAGGAGTGGGGTTAAAATAATTTTTATTTGATTATTTATTTAATGTTTGGGTCATTTATTCTTTTGTTTATTTTAGTTGTCACTAAAAATAAAAACAAAATTATGACCGTATTAAAAATGTGGAAATCCGGAAAGAATGCAAGGCTGATGTGAGCGTAATGAATAGGGTCAAAAAGGGACGCTAAGATGGTTTGGGTATGTAGAGCGAATGAACGAAGAAAGGAGTGTGAAAAGAATATTTGATTCGAAAGTTAATGGAAGAAGTCGAGAACGCCCGAGGATGACATGGCACGATCAAGTAAATCAAATACTCGAATCGGGTCATGTGAAGAGTCAGAATAACAGAAGAGTATGTATACAGTTAATGGGTTAGTAAAAAAATACTATTTAGTTGTTTAAATAATATATGATGTGAAAGTGAATAAAAGAAGAAGTCGAGGAGGCCCGAAGAAGACATGGCACGATCAATTAAATCAAATACTTGAATCGGGTCATGTGAAGAGTCAAAAGAGTATGTGTGAGACGATGAATGAATGTGAATGAAGCAAGAAGTGTGTGCCAAGACAGAGTTGTATGGCGGTCCGTCCCTTCTGCCTTCCTTGCGGAGAAACGGCGAGATCGTTAGTTAGTTTGTTAAATTTAATTCAATTGTATGATTTTACGATGAACAAAGAACATGTCCAAATTTTGAGGCAAACAAGCGCTGATTTAGGGAAGGTTTAGGGGAGTTTTTCAAACTGGGAATACAGCAGTTCCTTCTTTGAAATTATGACAATGGCCGTCCACCGCGGTTCCACACTCCGCTGTCTGTAGTCTCTGGTCGACTCCAACGAGACCGTGCGTGCGTGCCACAATCATTGAATCATTTGGCTCAGTAAGCCGCCTAACTGCCCCAAACGAGGCGAATGTTCCCCCTGGCGACAATCAGTCGAGTCTGGCTCGGCCCGTGCCCGTGCCAGTAATTCCAGTGCCCATGGCCAACAGTACCATGAGCCACCAGTCCCCATTGCAAGCTGCCAGTACCACCACTGCGAGCCAGTGAAGATACAAACTGATAGAAGTGCACTGATGTGAAGTGCACTGATTTGACGGCCTCCATGGTCGAGTGGTAAGACGCTCGACTACGAATCCAAAGGTCGCGGGTTCAAACCCGGCGTGCGCCAATAGCTTTTATCTAATTAATATGTGTCATAACACTTTTAATTCATATAAAAATAATAACAAGTATATTTGCGGCACGTTCCAGAGTGGTAGATACTCTGGTGAAAGTGTCGCTCTGGTAAAAGACCACCATTAAGAGTCGAAACGTCGCTTGAAATGACTTTAGCCGTGTTTGGTGACCAGATCTGAATAGCCAGGTACTTTCCAACCTTCCACTTCCAAATCTCTTTCCCCTTCCCACTACCTTCAGCCTCACAACATACCCTATTTGGGGATGCCACAGTCTCACCGGCTCTAGACGGCTTGGCGTAGTTGAAACTCTTGTGCGGTTTTCATATAAAAAAAAATAAACCATTTTTTTCCTAGTGCGCCCCCTTATTGTTGGATTCGGCAACCACTTCTGGTCTGGCGCCTCTAAATTTCTGTAAAAAACCCTTGACTCTGTGCAGAAACGGTCTGCTTGATAGTTCTCCTATCTTAACAAATGGATTGCAACCTTTGGAGTACAGACGTCAGGTAGGAATGCTTTCCTTGTTTTACTTGTATTTCAATAGAAAATGCTGTGAATAACTTGCGTCATTGATCCTTTTTGGCACTGGCCAAACGCGAGCCCAACGTTTTTACACGGCTGACATTGGATACATGAGAATGGGTAGCTTCTACGAATTAACAGCTCAGCTTTAGAACAATTTGCCTGCCTCTGTGATTCCTCCCTTCTACAACATGGTCCTCTTCAAGACCCAGGTTCACTTCTTCCTTCCCCTAAAAAGACCCTCAACACAGCATCCGCAAAGATGACATAGGCTCTGAGAGAAATTATATTCTTCAAGGCCTCCCGTGTGGAGTTAATGTAAAAAAACTGTTGAAATTGATCAAACGTTTTCATATATCGTTTTTTTTTTTCTTGAGCAGATAAACAACTTCAATGGCCTGTCTGGGGCCTAAAAGTTGAAAAGTCTTGTTTATCGTCACACTTCTTGGAATTAACCGTTCAGTGAGTACCAGTATTGCTACCCGTAGCGAGACATTATACATTGCCGCAGGTTTTGCGTACTGGCAACCCCCAGAGGGGTAGTTGCGGGTTGAAAATTGTATACTGTTTTAAATAAATTACTGTTCATTAAGGGCATTGAAACAAATTAAAATACGATTTCGCTATTTTTAGAAAATTTTTGTCACTTTCAATTTGTGTGCATTGTATTTTCGACAAAAGTAAAAAATTAATTGTGATATTTTGGTTCAATTAATGAACTTACCTAAAGAAAATTCTTTCAATTTCCCTTTACGATTTTTAAATTCATAATGATCCTACTTTCTAAGAGCAGACTAAATATTTTTCTCTGTAAATTTTTAAATCGGTTATACATCCTTTCTGGAAAAGCTTTGTGTGTGTGTGAGTATATACCTTAATGAATTCATGGTGTTAAATTAATCTCTACTCTTATGAGTCTCTTTTTAACGTTTTTACTCGTTTTTTTCCCTTTTGTTTCAAATTTCCCTTTAAATTTGTAAGTCTTTTAAAAAATATTATTCTTTTTATTTTATAATTTTGTCATTCCAGGAAAGAGTTTTTTTTAACTTTTCGAGAATAATATATCAAAAAATGCATTTTTGTCGAATATAATTCTTGCTCTAGCCTTGCATTCTTTCCGGATATCCTCATTTTCAGTACGGTCGTACATGGTTTTACCCACATACGTCTCAGGGATCTCATTTCCACAGCATTCAGTCTACTTTCATCTTTCCTGTGCCAGTTCCATGCCTCTCTGCCATACATCGGGGTCGGTATAAGCACTTCATTGTTGACTTCTAGCTTTTCTTCTTTAAACAATTTCTTAATAGCGCCAACAGCGTACAGTCCTCCATTAATGGAGTTACCTGCATTCACACTTCTTTCAATATAATATCATAATAATAATAATAATAACAGTGAACTTATTTGGCGCAGTTTTGTGATATTTCACCTCAAGTGCGCTTCATTCTAAATAATAATAGATAAATAAATTAAAAACTTATATTAATTTAATAGATTAACAATAGAAACATAATTATTACATAAAATAAAAAAACATATTTGGTAACTTTTGGATATTTTTTCGACGTATCGCCATACTATTTTGTAACTATTTGACCGGTTAGTAGGTGAACTTGACGTCGTGGGTTCAATTCCTCTGTTAGTAAAGTCTTCCATCATTGCACAAGCAACATCTTCCGCTTATAATGATGGCATTGGGAGTTTTTCAAATTATTGTCAGGTTATTTGTGAGCCGTGAATGTTTGTCTCTCTTAAAAAAAAAAGAAGAAACTAAACTAACTAACTAACCATCACGCCGTTTCTCTGCAGTGGTAATATTTGGATAATTTGTATAGCGCCGTTTTTGTGAAAAATCACCTCAAGGTAGGCAGAGAGGACGGACCGCCATACAACTCGGTCTTGGCACACACTCCTTGCTTCATCCACATTCATACATCGTCTCATACATACTATTCTGTTTATCTGACTCTTCACATGAGCCGATTCAAGTATTTGATTTACTGATCGTGCCATGTCTTCCTCGGGCGTCCTTGACTTCTTCTTACATTTACTTTCGGATCGGATACCCATACCATATAAACGTCCCTATTTCGATCCTATTCTTTACGCTTACGTAATTCTTTCCGGATATCCACATTTTTAAAACGCTCATGCATGATTTTACTGCGCATATGTCTGATGGATCTCATTTCCACAGCGTTCCGTCTACTTTCATCCTTCCTCTGCCAGTTCCATGCCCCACTGCCATCTATCAGGGTTGGTATGAGGATTTTATTGTGGACTGCTAGCGAAAAAAATAAACTGATATTGTTAAAAGTATCTGGTAGCTTATTCTGAATTCAACAAGAACTGAACAGGATTTAGTTAATTTAATAATAATAATAATAATAATAATAAAAGTTTTATTCCGGAAGGTATGCAGGAGTAGTGCAATGCAATACCTTCCATAATTGATATCAATACATTGTAATAATAATAGTAACAAAATAATAATGAACAGAAATTCATAAGAAATAAATAAATAAGTAAATAATAAAATAAAAATATATGAAAATAAAATAATAATAAAAAAAAAGTAAAAAATAAATAAAGAATGTAAGTAAGAAAATATTAATGGAGTATATTAGGCCTCATTTCTACAAAACGCCATCAAGAGGGAGTCCATCCTGGCAGCGTTAAGATTGATGGGGCCAATAATTTACTCCAATCCGCTTCTATGCTTGAGTTCGGGATCTGACGGGATTCCATGATGAGGTTATTTCTGGAGTTGTTAATCCTTTCCCGCATTCCTGCTACCCTGGTTCTCATAAGGGCTGCAAATCCTGGAACTCGCCCCTCAGTGAACATACCGGAAGCACTGCAGTGCCTGGGAAGACTGAACATCATGCGGTAGGCGTTGTTGTACTGGACCCGAAGCCTTTCCATGCTACTCTTCTTAAAATTGGTCCAGAGCTCGCACGTGTATAGGGTAGTGCAGAACGCCAGGAAGAGTGTCCTTTTCACTGGTGGACTACAGAGCCGAAATCTTCTACTGAGCATGTTTGATTTCACACTGAGTGCTCGCCTTTGCCTGTCAATGTCGTCGTCATCCATTAGCTTGCTGGTGATGATGTGCCCTAGATATTTGGTTTCTTCTACTACCTTTAGAACCTCACCGTTCAAGAATGCTGGAGGAATGTTTTTCGGACCCTGCCCGTATCTGATAACCATCAGTGCCGTTTTTAGCGGATTGTAAATCATGTTTGTTTCCTGAGCAAACTCTTCGCAGATATTCAGGAGGATACGTAGCCCTCTTATAGACGGCGTCATGAGTACCATATCGTCTGCATAGCTCACATTATTAAAACACTGTCCTCCGATATGGCAGCCCACCTTAGCATTATTTAATCTATGGGTCAGTTCTTCCATATAAATGTTAAACAATAATGGGGACATGCATCAAAAAAACAATTTTCATAATGTACACTTTTTATAATACCAATAGACGTACGCAGATTACTGCCTCCAGGGTCGAGTGGTAAGACGCTTGACTATGAATCCAAAGGTCGCAGGTTCAAACCCGGCGTGCGAAAATAACTTTTATTTAATTAATATGTGTCATACCACATTTAATTCATATAAAAATAAAAAAAACTATATTTGCGGTTATAGAGTGGTAGATATCGCCCTGGTTAAAGACCACCATTCAGAATCGAAACGTTGCTTGAAATGGCTTTAGCCGTTTTTGGTGACCAGATTCCCAACCTTCCTCTTCCCAATCTCCTTCCCCTCCCCACTACCTTCAGCCTCACAACATAGCCTATTTGGAGATGCCATAGTCTCACTGGCTCTAGACGGTTGGGAGCGGTTGAGACCTTGAAGGAACAATATATGGAGGGATAGCTAATTTGTTTTACCCAACCCATCCGAAATTGTAATAAATCACTGTTTCCGTGTTTTTACATCGTACACCATGAGAGAGAAAGAGACGACAAATTTCTTGGACGGCTTCTATATACTGTCGTAATGTTCTTAAGCTGGTTATTTTCGCTGGTTAACGGCGGGACTCCGCCCACGTTTTATATTTTTCCACTAAACTTGACACAACTAAACGGTTTTTTAGGTTAGATACTATATTTTTGTTGATAAAAATACTGTGAAAAAGTGGCTATACGAATACACAAAAACATTATGTCGATATGTGATATGAATGGATGTATAAATACCGTTGCCTTAGTCTTAGCCACGCCCATTTGTGCCGAGTTATGTTAAAATCATCAAAAACAAGACCAAAACTGACTTCACTGCCTTAGCTTGGGATACCTCTTGTATACTCTAAGGTTGAGACTCTTGTGCGGTATTTATAAAAAAAAAAAAAAAAGATTTGATATTTTTTTTGATTTTATGGATTTTTTCGTAATCCTTTGCTAACTAGCTGGGATTTATACAAAAACCCCTCATAATGTCTATCGAACTAGTACTGCGGCTCATTAGGCCTTATTACTATCACCATCTGATGGTTGTATTTAATTGACTGAATTCATGTTTACATTAGTGAGCTCTTAGGGAAAAGGTCTTTACTGGATAAAAAACACTAAGCAAGGAAAATATTTAAAGCTATACAAAAGTTCTGAACTTCTTACTGATAGATTTAATATGACGATTTTTTAACATGCTATAGCAGAAATATCAAAATAAAACTCATTTATACACTTCTTCGAAATATTTACATAGTTAGTAGTCTGGTTTAAGTAGGCAGCTGGCATTATCATTTTGTTTTTCCACATACCAACGTTTCCATTTTAGTAAAATTAATACGGTTTCCATTTGTCATGTTTGTTGTGATATATTATCGCACTGTCTTGAGCATTGGGTCCCAAGATGAATGATGGAATAACCGAGGTGTTACTTAGAACCTTGTGGTACACCATATGCCTAGAGATAAGAATGAACACATTGCACGTGATTTATGGCAAACGTTTAGTTGCTGGCCGCTTATTTACATTACGTATCAACCGTGAACTTAAACATTACGAATTTTAATGGAATTATTTTACTATGATTCATTAATGATAATAATAATAACTAGCAGATAAAAATCAACCAAATATCTAAAGTATTAATACGCTAAGCCGTCTTCTGCACATGATTCGAAAATTACAAATGCTAATTTTTGCTCATACTTAAAAAGTCTGAAAATTTATTCCGATCACGCTACTTTACGATTTACTCACTTTGTCCCTTTTCACCCGTGTGTAAAGACTAACCTGTTAACTAGCCGTCTTCTGCCACGTTTGGTGGAAATATTGCTCATACATACAAAAGTTTTAAATTTTATTCCGACTGCGGTCCTTCACGATTTATTCACTATGTTCCTTTTGATGTGTGTGTCGTGACCAAACCACGCGGAAGCGGGTTTTTATCTGCTAGTTATTGTTATTAAATTAATGTTTTTGTGAAAAATCACCTCAAAGGCGCTCTACAGATCTTATTTTCTATTATTAGACATTAATTCCTAATTTAGTATAGACTTCAGTAAAAAACTAATCTACCTATAAATTTAAAACGCTATTCGGCACCTTTCATAATCGCTCTAAAAGTAAATAACTGTTAGAAAGCGGTAACTGCTGGAGGAACTAATTTGATACTCAAAACAGTCATTATCCCCTCGTTAGCGCTAGATGGCGTCGTATTTTTGACAGCTGGAATATTATATTATTTGAATTCGGAAGGTTTTTAATAAAATACGCCTCCAATAAAACTTTGAGATAGCTAATGTGTACATACGTAAAGGCTGAAAGGCTGAAGCGCCATTTCGGGAAGTTTACACCAGAAAAAATTAAGGGTCAGCACCCGAAAATAGTCACTTTTTGGCTTTCTAATAAAACATTGAAGTTTTTCCCAACGCTACCGTAAACCCAGTGATAACTTTAAAAAAAATATATTCTTTTTTTTAAACTAATGTCATGGTTGTTCCATGTTTCCAGGAGCTGGAGGCTTGGGTCGGAGAGACCGTGAAGAAGCTGGAAAGCAGCGAGCCCCCGGCTAGCGTGGCCGACGCCGAGGCCTTGCTGGAGCTGCATCAAGAGAGAAAGGTAAGATATCGATATTCGCGACAATCTACGCTAAGGTTGAAGGAACCAAAGCGCCACTCGACACTGAGTCTGGAGAGCGTGCTGCGGGAGTGTCGGACTCTAAAGCCTCGGCTAGACTGCCACATGATCAGACGATGATAAATGTTTGATGGCCTGCGCGTGGTCGAGTGGTAAGACACTCGACTAGGAATCCAAAGATTGCGGGCTCAAATCCCATTCTAGTACAAGAAATACTACAAATGGTTCATTTGACACGGCTTACATGGTCGAGTGGTAAGACGCTTGACTACGAATCCAAAGACCGCGGGTTCGAACCCGGCGTGCGAAAATACATTTGATTTAATTAATAAGTGTCATACCACATTTAATTCATATAAATATAATATAAAGTATGTTTGCGGCACGTTCCAGTGTAGTAGATAATCTTAGTATTGCCCTGGTGAAAGATCACCATTCAGAATCGAAACGTTGTTTGATTGAAATGGCTTTAGCCGTTTGTGACTTACTACTTTGTACTTCCCAACCTTCCTCTTCCCGATATCCTTCCCCTCCCCACTACCTTCAGCCTCACAACATACCCTATTTGGGGATGCCATAGTCTCACTGGCTCTAGACGGTTGGGAGCAGTTGAGACTATTGTGCGGTATTCATATAACAAATAAAAAAAAAATATATATATATTAAATTGATTGCTCTCCAACTTTGATTCAACAGACATCTGATAAAAAAAATGACGCGAGTGCTTTATAAACGTGTATTTTAATATTCCTTCTGTAGAGTGGACAGAGTTTTTGTAAAGTCTGTCTATGTAACATCCACAATAAACTCCCAGACTAGCAGCATGATATAAACATGAAAAGGATTTTTATAATAATGACAATAATAATAATAAATGGATAACTTTTATGGTGCGGTTTTCGTGGGAAAATCACCTCAAGGGCGCTTTACCAATTAGTGTCTATTCACATACATAATACTTATAAAGTTAGAATATTAACACCTTGTTTATAGTGTATAATACTCTCAATTTTACACAGGTGAGAGTCCTTTAATTGACTCAAGCTTTTATTTTTGTATGTATTTTTAATATTATTGCACAAGAGTCTGCTCTTGGCCATTAAAGCCAGTGGGACTATGGCTTCTCTAATTGGGGAATGATGTGAGGTTAAAGGTAGTGGTGAGAGGAAGAACAAAGTTGGAAAGTAAAAGAAAACCTGACCATTCAGATTTGGTCACCAAACACGGCTACAGCCATTTCAAGCAATGCTTTTTCATTTTATTTTATTTTTCGAAGGAAGCGATAACTTGGGGGTGTGACATTGTATATTAAATAAAACAATAAACTTTGTAAACACTACTTTGTTTGAGTTAACCGCCAACCAGGTTTCGCTTTTCTCAAGCTTCGTTAGGGCTTTTACATCAACTGGCGAAACCTCAGAGCAATAATACACAAGAGACAGCGCTGCTGAAGTCAGTTTTGATGAGCTTTTCCGGACTCGGCTAGATCTGTGCGTGGCTAGGACTAGGGCTAGGGTATTTACACATCCATTCATTGCACATTTCGTACATCTACTCTTTCACAGTATTGTTATAAACAAAAATATAGCATTTAACCTAAGAATCCGTTGAATTATGTCAATTTATGTTGAATGTTAAAATTTACGGGCGGAGTTAACGGAGACGCGGGACACGAAGAACACTCTTACTATACTTTAAAGCGGTGTGATAATTTGGTAAATTTTGTTGTCTCTTTCTTTCTCATGGTGTACAACGCAAAAAACCTGTAAATGAATAATCTCAAGTTTGTATAAGTGGGGTAAAAAAAAATACTTCTCTCTCCATATATTGTTACTCCAAGGGCAAAACTCATTAGAACTGACTACAGCAGCGCTCTCTCTTGTTTATTATTGCCCTGAGGTTCAAATAATGATATACATTAAAGCGTATTGCATGTGTATTTTTAGGTTAGGTAAAATTAGATTATTCGCGACCATGTTTTTCGCAAATTTTTAGCTTTCCACGGTCGGTACCCCTTAATTCCTCCCAGCGTGGCATCCCATCGTTATAATTTCATTACTTCGTGGCTGCACCGTAACTCAATTCATTACCCGGCTGCAGCTAATTCAGGCTGTTGGGAGCTAAGGTAGGCGCGGGGAGGTACTGGCGCGGGGGTAGAAGGATAAAAAGCTGTCGGGCTATATCCGTTTAAAAATAAAGTTAATGCTTCGAGTCCCGTCAGGCAAAAAGCACTATTTTGTTTGTGTATTGGCTTATGAAAGAGCGGTTAAATAATATATACTTATATAAATAGTGAATACCGCACAAGAGTCCCAACAGCTCCCAATCGTTTGGAGCCAGTGAGACTATGGCATCCCCAAATGGGGTATATTGTGAGGCTTTAGGGAGTGAAAGGGGAAATAAATGGGAACGAGGAAGATTGAGAAGTAGCTGGCTGTTATGATCTGATCACTAAACATGGCTAAATAAAATGATAGCCATTTAAAATGAGGAGGAAAGGATATGAGGAAGGAGAAGGTTGGGAAGTACCTGGCTATTCAGATCTGGTCACCAAACACGACCGAAGCCATTTCAAGCAACGTTTCACTTCTGAATGGTGGTGTTACACCAGGGCGATACTTAGAGTATCTATCACTCTGGAACGTGCCGCAAATATACTCTATATTTTATTTTATTTCAATTTTATGTGTTTTGACACATATTAATTAAATAACATTTATTTGCGCACACCGGATCGAACCCACGATCTCTGGATTCGTAGTCTTACCACTCGACCATGCAGGCCGTCGAGAGTTTGTTGACCAGATTTGAGTAGCCAGGTACTTCCTTACCTTCCTCTTCCCATCTCCTTCCCCTCCCCACTAACTTCAACCTTTAACACTCCGATTGAGTATGACATAGTCTCACCGGCTATAATCGGTTAAAAATAAAATTATACCGAATGAACATATATTGTGAACAAGTTCACTTCATCAGGAAGAATTTACAAATAAATTTAGCTGTATAAGTTATAATATATTTCAGCATTAGTAGAAGAGGTAAGAGGAAATGGAAATAATAGGAATGGGGGAGGGGGGGGAAGTGAGGGGTAGATAAAAAACTGGTTATGCAAGAAAGTATTTAAAAGCGTATGCTTTACAATTTTTTTCTTAAATTAAAGCTTTATATAATCCCTAATATATAAAGCAATTTATCTGCGAAGCCTTCCAACCTGTAAATTATAATATTTTCAACCGTGTATCAATATCGTATGAATAGTCACACTCCGATAAACGATCTACAAATTCTGTGTCATTTTTGTAATTTATAGCTCAGAGATGTTTGTGATAATTACATGTTGATTCTGTATTGAATAATGTGATGTCAACTGAATTATTTGTCTTTAATTTAAGAAACATGTCTTCACAAAGTAAGAACCTTAATTCGAAAGAACTGTTCTTGGAAAAAATAATTGAATGATTTCCAATATCACCTCAAGGGTGCTTTACAAGTTTACCAACATACAGAACCTAACAGGGTTCAAACGGGTTTTAAAAACCAAATTGTGTAAGAATCCTAAATACAAAACATAACTTAATTTCTCTAATAACGTCCTTAATTTGATTTGTTTCGGTTTAATCCTTGCAACTGTTATCTTCACAACTTAATCGATCGTCGGATTCCCACCCGAGCGTCGTGCGTTCAATTCCTCTGCTGGCTAAGTCCTTCATCATTGCACAAGCAACATCTTCCGCTTCTTATGAGAGCAGTAGGAGTTTTTAAATAGTGTCAGGTTATTGGTAACCCGGGAATGTTCTTCTTTCTTTTTAAAAGAAAAAAAATGTCCTCACTGTCTACTGCTAACCATATACTCATTGTCATAAAATATTCTTTTGTTCTGTTGTTACTTGTTATATTTCCACTGTTTGCATCTTTAGAATCGTTTACTTATAATAATGAATATTAATGTTTGTAAGTACCAACATGTTAACTGTCCTCAATCTAATTTCATTTTCTTTGATTTTACAAATATGTTAATATGAATTCATACGTTTCATTATTTTGTCCTATCGAGGCCTGTTTAAAAGAAAAGATGAATTTTGAATGTTCGCGGGCTGTGTACTTTCGATATTCGTTTTTTTTTGTTAAGTTGGTACACATATGTTTATCATATGTTAGCATTATCAGCCATTTTGGATTAGTGGTTTGTTTTTGACAACTGGAAAGGTTAGTCACGTTTTTGTGAGTTCTTCGATTTTTTACTTTTGAAAAAAATGGATCAAATAATAAAATCCATGATTAGTTTTTCCACAACTCCAGGACGCTCATCGTCAGTAACATTTTCTCGGCCTTCTGTAAAGCGCTTGTACCACTTATAATCACATACGCCTTGGGAATCTCATTTCTACAACATTCAGTCTACGGAAATTGCGTGTGACAGCCAGACATAATGCTTTTTTGCAAAGAATTCGCGAATGACAAGGCAAATTCGATTCAATATTTTTATGCCATAGCCCTCAAAATGTCATTGACTTTTTGCCCAGAGGTCGCATGATAAATCCAAATAGAAAAGTGTATTTCACGCTATTAAAATAGTTCGTTTCAATCGTGTATATTTTCACCGCGTTAGAGAGTGGGGTAATATAATAACGTATCTGTATCCTTCAAGCGATACGCCTCCTTCACGATCGAAACTTTAAAACCCGTTGATTAAAATAGCTTTCCATCAGCTCAGTACTTTTACTTTTATTTTTTTTCTTTTAATTTTCACAAATCGTCTAGCTCCAAGCAGTAATGGCTATTATATTAAAGTTTTATACCGGCAGAACTGGGGGGTAGCAGACTTATAACAAGAGCTTTAATGTTGAAAGAAAAGACAAATATAATAATTAATAACAATGACGGCCTACAACAAAAATGCTCGACTATGAATCCAGAGGTCGTGGGTTCAAGCCCGGCGTGCGCAATGAACTTTTATTTATTTAATATGTGTCATAACACATTTAATTCATATTAAATTATATAAAGTGTATTTGAGGCACGTTATAGAGTGGTAGATACTCTAGGTATATCCGTTGGGAAAGACCACCATTCAGAATCAATGTCCTGCAATTCAGAATGTTATTATCATATTTTTTTTAAAGAAAGACAAACATTTCCGTGTTGCGAATAACCTAACAATATTTGAAAAACTCCTACTTTCATCATAATAAGCGGAAGATGTTGCTTGTGCAATGATGGAGGACTTAGATTTGAATCATTTCTGCCTTCAGGAAATAACATATTTCCCTCCATATTTTTTACACTCTTTATCAAAGCAAGTGTCAGTGCCCTTGAGGTGATTTTTCACAAAAAACGGCGCTATAAAAATTATCTCAATAATATTATTAGCCAGCAGAGGAATTGAACCCCCGACGCCCGGGTGGGAATTCGACGCGTTTGTCCACTCAGCTACCGACCGGTCAGTTATAGAAGGTTACTTAATTTTGTGTGAAACACACTTAAGGTGAACTATTACAAAACAGAGCTATATATAAATTCACTGTTATTATTATTATTATTATAACCCACCCACAAGTAGCATTTTATTGGTTTCCTGTTTATTGGATTTTAAAGATACAATTTATTAGGTTCTTACCTTCTTGTTTTTCATCCAGTTTCTACCTTATCCAACCATTTCACTATATTTGTTTTTGAGTTTGAAAACAAGTGAAAATCAAGAAACAGAAGAGCTAAAAAAAAACGTGTTCGTTCGTTGGTGTTTCGTTTGGTCGTTCGTTTCGCTGTGGTTCTTTAAATACTATTAACGGCGTTTTGTTGTGGTATTCGTTAATAATATAATTTGTAAGAATTATCAAGAACTTGAACTTTAACTTCATCGGTGAGTGAATTGGTTTCATTACTTCCTTCGTTCCATAATTTCTCCACATTAAAAATTAGAAACTTCCATCAAGTAGTATTGTTTTATCGTTTTACAGTCCACTAATCTCCGAATTCATCTGAATACGAAAACACATTCGGTGTTTTATCGCAGCATCGGATCCAAAACTTTTCTTCATCTTCTTAATTTACAATTTCATTGTGTATGTCGAAAATATTATAATGAATTTCTGTTAATTATTATGGGAAAAAATAAAGTAAAGTTAAAATAAATCAAAAGTTATGCAGGGTATAGAGATGGATGGGAATCGATATATCTTCATACGGTGACCGCATCTCCAATCCCAACTGTCCGTAGCCAGGGTTAGAAGCCAGTTCAACTAAACTTTGAATTCTGAGAGGTTTTCTTGAAAATTCAAAACTTAGAATTCTCCGGGTTGGGACTGAAACTATATTAAGCAGAGAGTATGTAAATATATTATTTGTTAATATTGAGATGGATTTATACTGTTGGCAAGTAATTACTACCCAGTTGTGCCAAAAACTTCAACACCCCCTTTCATAAAAGTTTTTTCTTTGAACATTTGCACAATATGGTACAAAGCTTGGAGTACATGGAGAGGTACCTTTGCGAAACAGTGTAGTCAGGATTGTTGACTTTATACTGACTCGATAGGAAAAGACAAAGGTATATTAATGAAAGTTGAATACCCTATTTGTTGCCGCCCACATGGAATTCGCACATTTTTAATACACATATTTGAACACATTAAACAATACAATATCAATACACCATTAAAATTATTTATAATGTCAATATATCACACAAACACTAATAACAGAAGGTTTACCAAAATAATGATGGAAGCTTTTTGTTGATTTTATGTCTTTATATCATTAAAAATGTGAAAACTCTTAAGTTCGGTCAAAAATATTTAAAACTGTTGAAATAACTGTAAAATTTTTATTTTTATATTTGTTTGGTCTTATTTGAACATTCACGCATAGCACATATCACCATCATGTTTGATTTATTGGTATAACCATTGCCATTATTTTAATCAACACAAACATAACTCAAAATCCGTTAACGTAAGTTATGCGACTCGATGATGTAAAGTTATCGCGGAAAAAAAAACATTCTTACATACTTAGAAGTGCTGCAATTTTATATGAAGACTTCAGTTGTCTCTTTTTCGGTATACGACGTAAAAGCCCGGAGAAAGTGATTTATCGCCAATTTGTTTAAGTTGGGTAAAAATATTTTACTCTCTCTCCATATGTATTCTTACTCTAAGGTACAAACAGTATTGCGACTAGAAGACTTTTGAATATTTTAAGGCTCTGAGCTGACGGTGAAAATAAATATGCCAGCTGAAAATAGTTTGGGAAGAATAAGCTAAATTTATAATTTTTATATTAAATACCGCAAAAGAGTCCAAGCTATTTCCAACCGTTTGGAGCCAGTGAAACTATGATGTCCCGGGGCATGTTGTGAAGCTAAAGGTAGTGCGGAGGAAATGAGATGAGGTTAAGAGGAAGGTTCGGAGTACTTGGCTATTCAGTTCTGGTCACTTAACGCGGTTAAACCATTCAAGCAACGTTTGGATTCTGAATGGTGGTCTTTCTCCAGGGCGATACTTCTAATGACTATCCACCACTCTGGATCTGGAACGTACCGCAAATAAACTATTTGTTATTTTATACGATATAAACGTAAAATAACCCACACCGATTAAATAAAAATTATTTGCTCACGCCGGGATTTGAGCCCGTGACCTCTAGATTAGTAGTCGCTTGTTTTAATCACCGTGAAGAACGCTCGATTAAAATGACATTCACTACTGAGAGAAACAACTTATTCAGCTAGCGTTTGGATGGATCGAGTTTGAATTCCACAGCGGGATCCGTACCCTTTTTAGCACGTGGAAAGTAAGATATTGGCCCCATCAATCTTAACGCTGCCAGGATGGACTTCCTCTTGCTGGCGTTTATTTCATTATTATTGTGTGTATTACAATTTTAATGTTATTATTATTAGTATGTATTATTATCAATTATGGAATGTATTGCATCGCACTACTCCTGCATACCTTCTGAAATAAAACATTATCATTATTATTAATCACTCGAGCACGGAAGCCGTCGTATAAATTTCTCTTTCGGAAATCTTTACCACTTCAGTAAGCAGATTTCTCTTGGCATTATTTTTACAAACGGCAGACAGACGATATTTCACAGAAAAAAAGGTTTAATTTAGCTTAAAATTTCAAAGAAAAAATACACTGCTGAAATTGGATGCATTCAACATGAATTTAGTAACGGCACATCCGGAATGCGTCGTCCCCGGACCGGAAACAGGCTCCCATAAATCTTCCGGAAGTCCCTCCGATCCGCGGGAGGCTGTAAATCTCCGTCCACCCCCTGATTTGCTATCGCTACCCCCTTCCATCGCCCCCCGCCCCCTTTCACAACTCTCCGCCCCCGGCAGCGACAACAGCGCTATTTTCGAATTCCATACATCTTGTCTTATTTAAATATCACCGTTTGCACTAAGATAATGGCTTCTTACTACGTTCCTGAGGTAAAATGGTTTGGATTTAAATTTTAAGCCTACATAATTTAGCTAGCCATAAAACATTAAAGCTATCACGATTCAAACGCATAAACTTTAATGTTTTATGTTGTTTGATGAGAGCTAGAATTAAATATCTAGTTTAAATTTTCGCGTTCCTTGAATATCTTAAGAAAATTTGCATTATACGTAGAAACTTATAATTAAGAAAAACATTTCGTTTTTGTTATACTAAAACAATCAGTTTAGTAGGTGAATACTCTGAAAACGAATTATTATAAAAATTTTCTTACATGTCAACTTTTCTTTGAAAAAAACAATTAGAAAAACCTTTTTCGCACCCACGTACATTAAATTTAAAAATTCAGTAAACCAACATATGTAAATATATGGAGGCATTTAAAAAAAAATCATTTGTCATTCTTAATTTTTTTACTGAAGAATTAATGCAAATGCAAAAAAATCAACTTACTTCAATTGAGATTAGGTTGATAAAGAACTCCAATAAAACATATATATTGATTTACTTATAAACTAACGGACTAGAGTCCAATTACAAAATAGACGTATAAAACACGAAATGAAAAAAAGAGCAACAGAGAAGGAATAGCATATACATAATAATAAATGAAGCGATGACAATGATACTCCGAGGAACTTGCGTCATTGATCCCTTCGGGACCGATGCATAGTCGAGAAATTCGCCAAACGCGCGCCCAACATTCGTGTATGGTTGACATTCGATACGCGAGAATAGGTCGCTTTTACGACTCGTTCTTATGTTCAACAGCTCGGCTGTGGAATGATTTTCCGGCCTCTGTGTTTCCTCCCTCCTTCAACATGGGCTTCTTCAAGACTCAGGTTCACTCCTTTTCCTCAAAAATACATTCCACACAGCATCCCTAAAGATTACATACATCCTGAGGGAAATTGTTTTCCTCAAAGCCTCCTGTGTGGAGTATTTTTTTTTAAAGTTATGGGTGTATTTTTACGTATTGCTTCAATGCAATAACAATAGTGACCATTAGCTGACATTTTACACTGTTTTCTCGAATTCAAAGCAGTTAAATTTAAGGAAAAAACACGTATTGAATTTCCCATAAAAATCCTACATTGACAATTCAAACAAAACAATGTGGAATTTAATTACGTCACCGGGGCGCGACGTCATTAAACTGCAAAATTTTGGGAATGACCTGAAATGAACATGAAAAAAATGGAATAACATTTTGAAAACGTCCCAGGACGACGTGGCATTACCAAGAAATTAATAAAATTCTACAAATTTGATGGCGATTTTCAGAACAGACCACGTTTAAATGAAGCAAGGAGTGTTTGTCAGGAAACTTTGTGTGGCTCTATATCAGCTGCGCATACCCATATGGGGAATTGAATAGTTGATGAGTCAGGTTAATTATTTGAGTTATGAGTATTCATTGTCTAAAACAAAAATAACTCAAACCAAAATGTCGAAAAGGTTTTTTTTATGTAATTCAATTGAATTTAATTTAAGTATCAGTCTGATGATGGCATTAAGCACCAAAACAGCTGTCGTTAAAACAAGCAGAACTAAATAATAATAATAAATATTTTGCCTTTTTTATGACAATATTAAAATCAAAGAAATCTCGAATGTTTAAATGACCACGCATTTCTGAATTTTCTAATAATAATAATAATATTTGGACGATTTGTATAGCGCCGTTTTTGTGAAAAATCACCTCAAGGGCGCTGTACAGATCTTACTTTCTATCATTACATATTAATTCCTAGTTTAGATAAGAAAATATACAGGAACATACTTACCTGGCAGGTCCCATCAGATAGACACAATTTTTAAATTAAAATTATGATTATTATTTTAATTGTTAATTAATTTTTTTTTTTTTTTAGTTTATTTATTTATTTATTTTTTATTTTTATTTTATTTTATTTATTTTTTTTAAGTGATTTGTGAAATATCCTACTTATTTGGCGAAAATAACAAGACTAAAACACGTCAGGCAGCTGCAAAAGCGCCACGACATTTCTAACGAATGCAAAAAGAAGAACTGATGATTGTATTGCAAAAAGGTCGCCTGCCGGTTACCGGGCCGGCGGTCGAAGGGACAAAACATGTGGCAAATGGTCATCATGTGACGACCATATTCGGGCGTGGCACTGCATTTAAAAAAACTGATATTTGAAGATTCAAATATTTTCTTAAAAATCGAAATTACGTCGAAACTAGTCACTTTAAAATTATTTACAGTTTATTCACTTAACCTATACACAGCAACGGTAATTTTATTGTAATTTTAAAGAAGTAATTTGTAAAATATCCTACTTATTTAAAAATATATATAATAATCATCTTATTGATAAAACCACATCTTTAATAAAAGCATTGATGCTCTCATTCTCCACAAAAATGATCATGGCAACAGATTAAATAATTAAGAAGCACTGAAAATAAATAAAACCGTTACAATTAATAGTCATATTCTTAATAATCAGGTAAATTTGTCCAGTAGTCCAATATTAGGTATATTTCCTGTGAACTCATAAAATTTATCATTATTCTTTAATCACCTTCTCAGTTAACGTTTTGTCACTTTCAATTAATATTATCTGTCTCTTTCTTTCTAATAATTTAAAAACTATTCTATTGTTTTCTTATTTTGTTTCATATTTTGTTCTTCCTCTGTAAAGATATATAACCGCAGACTTATTTATTTATTGCGTTTTTTTATTTGTCCGTTACTAAAATAAAAATAATATCTGTGGTCTTTTACAAAGTAATTTTTTTAAATATGTATAACTACAAAGCGTTTCTACGAAAATATATATTATAATACATATAAAAAATAAATGGAGTTCTACAAATTAAACATGAAAACTACGAATAAACTGAAAGGTAAAAATAATTTGGTTCACAAAACAAACTTTATAATTGTGTAGCTTGTTGCCAACGGAATTTACATATTTTTTCTATTCAGTTGTAGGAAAATAATAATTCTCTTTGCCCCAACAAAACATGATTCACTTTTCATAAAACACTAATTGCCCATGAGCAAACATAACCTACTTTCCATAGTTACTTCAACAAATATAATTTCAGAAAATGGAAAAATGGATAGAAATACCAAAACTAATTTGTATTTGAAGGGTCTTTTATTTATTATCTTTGAAAAATTCGACAATCCACTTTTGTTCGAGATTTCTAAACTATTTCTAGTTTTTTTTTTTCCGAATAATTTAAAAGTACGGAACAAATATACTGTGATGTTCCGTCTTTTTTGTAGTGCAATGTGCCGGACTGTGTGGTCGATGGTAAGACGCACGACTACGAATCCAGAGTTCGCAGATCCAAATCAGGCGTGCGCAAATACATTTTATTTAATCAATATGTGTCATAGCACATTTAGGCCTGGCGCGCACGGGTGACTTTTATATCGTCATCACTGTCACTGTCACTGTCACTGTCACTGTCACTGTCACTGTCACTGTCACTGTCACTGTCACTGTCACTGTCACTGTCACTGTCACTGTCACTGTCACTGTCACTGTCACTGTCACTGTCACTGTCACTGTCACTGTCACTGTCACTGTCACTGTCACTGTCACTGTCACTGTCACTGTCACTGTCACTGTCACTGTCACTGTCACTGTCACTGTCACTGTCACTGTCACTGTCACTGTCACTGTCACTGTCACTGTCACTGTCACTGTCACTGTCACTGTCACTGTCACTGTCACTGTCACTGTCACTGTCACTGTCACTGTCACTGTCACTGTCACTGTCACTGTCACTGTCACTGTCACTGTCACTGTCACTGTCACTGTCACTGTCACTGTCACTGTCACTGTCACTGTCACTGTCACTGTCACTGTCTTCCAATCGAGCATACACACGGTAAGTGACAGTTACCCGTCATCCTTTCATTCCGGCAATGAATTTCGAACAAGCGGATGAGTCCCCGAATGACATTTTGTCACCCGTGCGCCAGCGCCCATACAAAAGTACTCTCTACAAAAACAGTGACAGTTTCGTCACTCAAAAGTCGCCGGCCGGTGGAACTAAAAAGTCACCTTAACGTCACGTCGCTGCGTGCGCGGACCTCCATACACTCCAATAGATTTGTAGATGGTGACGAAACTGTTGCCGTGACAAAAGTCAACCGTACGCGCCTGACCTCAGATCATAAAAACATAATATATACTATTTTCGCAGCACGTTCCAGAGTGGTAGATACTTGGGAAGTACCTGGCTATTAACCTCTGGTCACCAAACACGGCTAAAGCCATTTCAAGCAAAATTTTGATTCTAAATTGATAGTATAAAGCATGTGCGAGTTCGATACGAATGCTTGTCATTTTACAGAAATAACAGTTGTTCAAATGTAATTATCTCAATCGGAATGCATCAAAGTAATATTACTCTTGATACCATATACGAAACATTTCTGTCTTCAGTAATTTAATCACTGCCATTTTGGTGAGACCTCTTTGGACCCTGGAAACCTCCCGATCTTCTTTGCAAAATCACATCAAACCAGCAATTAAAATGAAAAGTCTTCATCCAAAAGTTTTCATAAGCACTCGGTATATTCCTGGCCCAGAGGGGAGATTTTAACCCCTTTAGCGAAGTATTCAACGCTTTCTACAATTTTATTTGTGATGTGGATGATAAATTATGGCCAAAGCAATATGCAGAATTCGCAAGTTGTTCTTGGCCGAAAGCTATTCGGAACTGCAACTCGTGGCAAATTTTCTGGATTTCATGCTGAATTGGTATGTGGTGTACCGTACCTACTCAATTAAAATGACGCTCTCGTAAAGCTTGGCTAAGATAGGAAAATAATTGGTTCACTTATAATTGCTTCGAAGCTTTTGTGTATGAACATTGTTCACCTTATTATCATTCCTTTGTTAATACAATTTTGTTAATTTGGTGAAGGCGATTAATAATACGCATACGTATCAAAAGATTACAACGGAATGTCTTGAAAATAAGTTCTTTAAAACGAAGCTTTTCGTAAAGAGTTTATGCTAACTGAAATGTTAATTTGATCTTATGTTTTACCTCGTTTTATAATTACCCACACCCATTAGTTGGGTTGGGCTTTTTTATTTATTAAAATAAAATTATCACAATCATTTGATAGTGTGCCATATTTTATAATTAAATCCATTTTTGCATAAAAATACAACATCTTACAAATAGGCCATTATATAACTAACTAACCATCACGCCGTTTTACCGCAAGGGTAAGCAGAGAGGACAAACCGCCACACAACTCTGTCTTGGCAGACACTTCTTGCTTCATTCACATTCAAACATCTTCTCATTCATACCCTTTTGTTATTCTGACTCTTCACATGGCCCGACTCAAGCATTTGATTTACTTGAACGTGCCATGTCTTCTTCAGGCGTCCTCGACTTTTTCCTCCACTCACTTTTGCGTTATATATTCTTTTCACACTCCTTTCATCGTTAATTTGTTTTACGTGCCCAAACCATCGCGTCCCTTTCTTGATCCTATTCATTACGCTTACATCAGCCTTGCATTTTTTCCGGATGTTCACATTTTTAATACGGTCATACATGGTTTTACGCACATACGAGTACTTCTCATTTCCACAGCATTCAGTCAACTTTGATCCTTCCTCTGCTAGTTTCATGCCTTGCTGGCATACATCAAGGTTTGGTTTAAGCATTCCATTGTGGACTGCTAGCTTCGCTTCATTATTATTTATCACCGCTTTATTATTTATAGTTATAGACTGGTATATGAAGTACCAAGTACCAAACCTCTAATAGGCATCTCTTCAGTACAGGTGCCAATAATCCATTTAATTATGTTCTACCTTGTATAATATTATTCATTTCTTTTTTATTTTATTTATTTACTTTTGCATTTTTTTACAAAATTTTACTTGATTACCTACTGGTGTTAAATATTCTAATAAAATAACCACTCATGTTTATACGTTTTGGGCATCATGCCTGTTATACTCGTATGTACTAAAATAAAAAAATATATATAATGGAATTACGAAAAAATTAAAATTATAAAAATAAAACTTTCCGCAAACGAATTTTGAATTTAGTCACGCATATTCATTTATATTTATTCGCAAAATAGGTAAATTATATTTTTTAAATGAATAATTGTATTTTTAACAATTAATTCGTCATTTAGCATATTTGTAGCTTCAATATTTCGAACCAAAAGTTTCATTTACAAAAAAAAGTTCTTTTAGAATGCGATAGAAAAGAGAAAAAAAATATATTGTTTGAGAATAAATTCAAAGCTTTTGAACATCACGTATTTTTTTTCTCACGTTAAAGGTTATGATGCCTGTCACTCATTTCAAGGAAACAAAATTGCTTTATTGTTAAATATCACCATGAATCCGTCAAAGTTCTTTACAAATGTGAAATATAAATTTTTACCGTGTGAAACGTCGCAAAATCAAATCAAATAACATAACGTAAGGTATAACTGCGAGAAAACATAAAATATTACGGAATACATATATGTTTCTGAGAAATTTAACGGGCACGTGGAGAAGTGACACGTGTTCCGGCTCAGACCGCAGGAAAGTTGCGAGTTTTTGAAAATTCAAAGTAATTTAAAATGTTAAAATGTCACGCTTTAATTCCTATTGCTCTACATAACCTACAATTGATAATTAGTTGCAAATGAAGAAAACGCAAGTCGTAATTTATTGGTTGAAATCATAGAGTCGGTAGAGTAGTATCTATCCAAGGCAGTGAAGTCAGTGTTTGACTTGTTTTGATGATTTTATCCTGACTCGGCGCACCTGGGCGTGGATAAAACTAAGGCTACGGTATTTATACATCCATTCATATCACATATCGACATAATGTTTTTGTTTATTCGAATAACTACTTTTTCACAGTGTTTAATAACAGTATTCATTGGAAACCTCAGACATTTTTATAACTACCCGTATAGAAATAACAGATGGATCATTTGTAGTATTGTTTGTACTAGAAAGCCAAAAAATGTCTATTATTGGGTGCTGACCCTGTCAACCTTTAGTTAATATAACAAGAAAAAACAATTTCAAAATTAGATTATCACGTTTACACGGACTCCTTTACTCTGTGAAATTGTAATGATGTTCAGGTCCAGGCATCGTGATTCCCATTACAGTAGCCCTTGGTGGGTGGTGGGTGGTGAGAGGGAGGTGGGAGGTAAATCACGAGCCACCTCAGCCGCATTTCCTCCTGCAGTTAGATCCTCATCCCATTGTCATGAAGGCGATAAATTAGCTGAAATAATCATACAGCGGGGCGCTCCCCCTTTGCTTATAGAACTGGAGAGAATGCTCGCCTGGCTAGGTTCAAAACTGTACAACCTCATGATATTTAAACAAATATACAATATTTGATAGATCCAAAGCTGCGATGAAACACCGAATATGTCTCCAGCTTCAGACGAATTTTAAAAATAGTGGACCGTATGTTTAATTTTAAGGAGATAATTTGTTAGGTTGTTACCCTTTTGTTTTCCATCCAGTTCCTACCTTTTCCAACCATTTCACTTTGGATCCGGATTAACACTGAATTTAAAAACAAGTGACAATCAAGAAATGGAAGATAGTTATGTGAAAAAACGTGTTCGTTCGTTGGTGTCTCGCTTGGTGGTTCAGTTTGTTGTTGTTCTTCAAATAATATTAAATTAAGTGTGGCTTTGTTGTGGTGCTCGTTAATAATACAATGTGTAAGAATAATCAAGAACGTAAACATCAACTTCATCGGTGAGTGAATTGGTTTCCTACTTCGTTCACTCCATAACCTCTTCATATCCATAATTACACACCTCATTAATTACTATAGTTTATCGTTTTACAGTCCACTTTTTTCCAAATTCATCAGCAGCTAAAAAAAAATTCGGTGTTCTATTGCAGCTTCGGATCAAACAGTAAATGATAAAATATACTACTTGATGGAAGTGTCTAATTGTAACTTGTAGAAAGATTATGGAATCAAGGGAAAATGAGAACCCATTCACTCACCGATGTAATTGATGTTGAAAGTTCTTGAAGTCATCTTACATAATTGTATTATAATCGAAATTAATCCATTGCACTTATTATAGTCTCCTTAATTCACAACACCACATTTATTTTATATTATTTGGAAATCGAAACAACAAGCCGACGAACAAGTAAAAAACCAACGAGCAACACGTTTTTTCACATCAAAATTCTGTTTGATTGTCAATTGTTTAATACGGAAATCGAATAACGAAATCGTTGGATAGGTAAAGGACTTGGGTGAAAAAACATCAAGGTAAGAATCTAACGAATTATCACTTTGAAATGCAACAACAATGCTGCCACAAGAATTCAGATGCATCAATTCTGTCATATAATTTCAGTGGTGATGGAGTTGGAGTCACACGAGAAGAATAGTGGTACGATCAAGTGAAATAAATACCTAAGTCAGGTCGCCTCATTAGTGTCGGTAAAATGTGAACATAACTAACTTACTAACGAACCATCACGCTGTTTCTCCGCATGAGTGGGCAGAGAGGACGAACCGCCACACAACTCTGTCATGGGACACCCTCCTTGCATCATTCACATTCATACATCGTCTCATTCATACTCTTTGGTTATTCTGACTCTTGGCATGGTCCGATTCAAACATTTGATTCACATGATCATGCCATATCTCCCTCGGGCCTCCCCGACTTCTCCTTCAATTCACTTTCACGTCATATTTTATTTTCATACTCCTATCAACGATCATTCGCTCAACATGACAAAACCATCTAAGCGTCTTTTTCTTCTTACTATTCATTACATACACCTTCATATTTGTGTACAAATATTTGGAAAAACAAAAAACTCCGTGGTCGGGCAGATGTTACTCGTAGTTAACCATCATATTTTTCTTCTTTACTATTATCTCTCAGAATCGCAACGTTGCTTGAAATGGCTTTGGCCGCATTTGGTGACCAGATCTGAACAGCCAGGTTATTCCTAACCTTCCTCTTCCTCTTTCCCATCTCTTTTCCTTCCCTATTACCTTTAGCCTCACAACATAGTCCAATTGGGAATGCCACAGTCTCCCTGGCTATTACAAAAAAAATCTTTTACCTTATTTTACAGTTTTTTAAAATACATCGTTCCCAGTAACGTGATTTTTTTTATTCTCTGCATTATTTCTCATAATTTCAAGTAGAATTATATACTTTCATGAACGCTGTTACGATTGAAAAAATAATTTAGCAAAAAGAATGGCAAATATCCTTTACAGTAGTTATTTCGCTCTGGACTTTCGCTGCATAGAGAATCGCCGTTGCAATGGGCGAACTAATTGCCAGCCAATGTCTATTATTCATTTCCTTTTTTGCGCTTGTATCTAAAATATATTGCGCCCGGGTTAATTCCAGCTTTTGCAGCTTCCAGGTCCGAGCCGGGATCGGGTATTCCAGGCACAGCGCGAACCTGGAACTTTCCAGTTATTCTAATCGGGAGGTGTTTTGGGTGGACGGATTTAGCGAAATAATCTCACACGAGTGTTGTCTATATCTTATGTATAATTACTAGCTCGCGAGTGTAGAATACAAATGACAAAAAAAACGCTTGGAATCACACGTGGAAGGGGTGATTTAGGAGTTCGGAAGAGTTGAAACGATCAATATTGTAATACGACAACATAAGAATGTTTATTTATTTACCCTCGAAAAGCTTTTCACAAAAAAACAATAAACTCATAAAAAAGTGCAAACAATATTGTACAAGAAAGAAAAAATAGTATTGAATATCTGGTACATCCTAAGTTCAATAGTTTCATAAATAATTTAGCTCTACTAGATGAAAAAAACCGCACAAAGGCATACTTATATTGTGATATTGAAATACTAAAAATATCGGAGTATTAGTTTCCCAGACTTAGATTAATTAAATAATGTAGATACGTTACTGAGACAACATCCGTGGATGCACTAAACGGAGCCCGTGAGACATACCTGAGATTTACTGCGTTTAGTATCACACAAACATTTATTTGACAGTCAAGCTGTCACCAGCTGCCATAAATGCGTCGCTGTAGGCTCCTTTCTAAGAAAAAATGCCTTGAGAGGAGTAGAAATCATTCGGGAGTAAAAAACATATCTCATGGAGTTTCTCTGCATTCATAATTACCCACAACTCACTTATTATTCCAATTCAATAAATTCAATTATTCACAAGGTTTAAAGGTTCATGAAAACGGTGTGAGATAGCGAATGCAGAAATACATAAGTGTGTGAAAGACAACCAGAGCTAGTAGCGCAATACGATTATAACATTAGCGTGTAACGTTCATATAGCTATCTCATCTGGACACACATATTCTTTGAATGGCTATCCTTTTCATAAGCGGGTGGAACGGAATACAAGACGTTACTAGTGGTGCTACATTTTTCGTAACATTTGTATGAATATGACGTGAATTGTATTTTATGTCTACGAGTATATTCCCAGATGTTGAATTCGTCGCATGAGAGTAAAATATTGTGAGGTTGAAGTAGAATTGTCACAATAATTTGGTAGGTAATGTCTCGCCAGGAACATTAAATGCAGTTGAATATAATAGTTCAGGACATACAATCATTGAATTTATAATTTTATATAAGCGAGTTGAGTCGGTAATTATTCTACTTTCAGATAATTTTAATAAATAAAGGTGACGATATTCTTATTTGATACATTCTCTTTGTATTCCCATTAATAAGTTAACTTTAATTATCGTCTTGTTAAAAGACCACCATTCAGAATCGAAACATTGGTTGAAATTGATTTAGTCGGGTTTGGTGACCAGATCTGAATAGCCAGGCACTTTCTATCTCCCTCTTCGCCGTCTCCTTTCTCTTCTTACTATGTGGGGTTTAACCGTGTATGTGGAAAAAATGCAAGGGCGATGTAAGTGTAATGAATAGGATCAAGAAAGGGACGCTAAGATGGTTTTGGCATGTATAACAAATGAACAAAGAAAGGAGTGTGAAAAGAATATATGATGCGAAAGTGAATGAAAGAAGAAGTCGAGGACGCCCCAGAAAGACATGGCACGATCAAGTGAATAAAATACTTGAATTGGGCCACGTGAAGAGTCAGAATAACAGAAGAGTATGTATGAGACGAAGCAAGGAGTGTGTGCCAATACAGAGTTGTATGGCGGTTCGTCCTCTTTGCCTCCACCCCTGCGGGGAAACGGCGTGATGGTTAGTTAGTTAGTTGAATAAAGCATAACCATATTTATTTTAATAAGGGTTGTCTTTAAAAAATATATATATTTAATAGATAATAAACAGCAAAACAATTTTTCGAAAGTAAGCCAAATGTAGTATACAAGATATACATAAGTATGTCGAAGCCAAGCTGCAATAAAATTGTGAATAAATTATGTCCCAGTCCACATTTGCGTCTAACTACGCAGATGCCTGTATAAGAAACTGATCTTGCTGTGACCAGTTGTGCTAAAACTTACACAATCAACGAACAAAATTACAGTCAATACACTGACACAGATAAAGAAAACATAATGATGGAAAAGAGAGTAAGAAAAGAAAATAAAAACAAACTATCTAACAAACTTACTTTGAGGACGGACCGCCATACAACTTTTTATTGGCACACACTACTCGCCTCATTAGAATTCATACATTGTATCATACATACTCTTCTGTTATTCTAACTCTTCACATGGTCTGACTCAAGTATTTGATTCACTTAATCGTGCCAGGACTACTTCCATTCTCGTGTCATTTATTCTTCTCACACTCTTTTCTTCGTTCATTCGCTCTACATGCCGAAACCCTCTAAGCATCCCTTTCTTGAACCTATTCATTACGCTTACATAAGTTTTGCATTTTCTCCGGACATCCAACAAAGAAAATAACAATAAATAACCATCAGTTGGAAGCTAATTAAAATGTAAGGTTGTTCTAAAAAATAATATTTGTAGACGTGTAAAGGTTACAAGCGTTTGGTAATGCAAGGTTTGGTATCCACTTCGCTAAAGAGTGGGAAAATAAGATGTTACGGGAGGCAAATCCTGCTAGAAGCCATGTAAATACCATACATTACGCCTTAATACAGTGGCGCCACTTAATGGCGGAGGTTTAATCCTCACAAATACACCGGCAAGGATATTATCTCGTTTATTAGGACAATCACCTCAGCCAACACCACTTTGTCGAATTTCCAACGTGTTTAATTAATAATACGAATATTTGATAATATTTGGAAAATTTGTATAGCGCCGTTTTTGTGAAAAATTACCGCAAGGGCGCTGTACAAATCATAATTTCTACTTAATATTATTTCTTAGTTTATATAAATATACAGCAACATACTTACCTGGCAGGTCACTTCTGGCAGGACACAATCACCATATCACAATAACTTAAAATTTAGCTAATTCTTACAAATACTTTTAGTTTTTATTTGTTTTTTATTATAATTTTTTTTGTCTTATCGAATCTATAAAAAGCATAGCTTACTGTTTATAATTGATTTTTGTAGGTAATTTGTATAAATTGATTTTTACCGCGAATGCCCGTGGGGAATCCGACGCGTTTTTCCACTCAGCTACTAACAGACCCCGTTACATTTCGCTGTTCTTTTTAACATTTTAAATATTTATTTATCAAACATGATATAATAGATAATACGTAACAGAGATTTTCCTTATTGTAGTGTTATATTTACCTTATTCTGTTTTAAAATTTTCATTGAAAAGATGTACACTCATAAAAAACAGCACTTTATGAGGGAGGGGTGATATTTATACATTTACTAAGAAACTGGTTATAATAGTAGTGTAACGCCTATTTAGGCATATTCTAATATGTATTTACATGGCCAGCAACGGGGCGCACCTAACAGCCTAGCAGAGGAAGGTATTTCCCGCGGGAAAGATGTTTCTCGAGGGAAAGGATGAATTTTCCCGCTGACACTTCGGTTTGCTTTTCGTGACGTAAGACACCTCTTCTATTGTGATTGCTTACGCCAGCGTATTTTAATGCGTAAAAAAACGTGATCTACCTAACCTTAAAGACTATCTTTTGACAATTACCCACTACGTTTATTCATTGTAGTTCCTTAGTTCTAGAGTAGTATTTTTTTAAATTTACGTTTATACTTGTTTTAAATATGTAGTGTATTTTTTTTCTTTTGAATTTTGTGAGATAATCATTATTATTTTTTCCTCCATTAATCTATTAAAGAATTTTATTCCTAAATATTTCAACAAAAAAATATTATTGTACAAAATATATCAAATCCAATTACAGTACAATGGAAAACAACGAAAACAGAAGTTTTTACAAATAAACATTTAAAAATTAATAGGTTTTTTGAACAAAGGTTTTTTTGAACATTGACGGCCTGCATGGTCGAGTGGTAAGACGCTCGACTGTCGAGGGTTCGAAGCCGGCGTGCGTTAATATTTTTTATTTAATCAATATGTGTCCTAACACATTTAATTGATATTAAATAAAATAAAGTATATTTGCCGCACGTTCCAGAGTGGTAGATACTCTAAGTGTCGCCCTGGTGAAAGACCACCATTCAGAATTGAAACGTAGCTTGAAATGGCTTTAGCCTTGTTTGGTCACTAGATCTGAATAGCTAGGTACTTCCCAACTTTCCCCTTCTTCATCTTCTTCCTCTCCCCACTACCTTCAGTCTTACAACATACCCCTATTGGGGATGCCATAGTCTCACTGGCTCTAGAAGGCTGGGAGCAGTTGAGACTCTTGTGCGGTATTCACGTAAAAAAAAAAAAAATAGGAAAATTTTAGGTAAATAAATCTATATATATATATGTGTAGAACAATTTTCTCGGTTTACCCGCGTAACGTAGTCCTTAAAAGGACTTTTTAACTCCTGTCGTTACGGACAGATCACACTGTCCATCTTCAGAGGCCTTATGTCTTGAGTTTCTGTCTCAAACTGATAGCTTTCGCACGTCTGTTTGGTCCAGAAGCTAAAACTTAAGTGTTAGAAAGTTAAAAAGTCCTTTTAAGGACGACGTTACGCGGGTAAACCGAGAAAATTGTTCTACATCGTACACCCGTGAAAACCTTAATCATAATATATATATATATATACATGATTTATTAAATAAAGTTGTACATCTTGTCGTGCTATGATACTGTGCTAAACATCTGTCCAATATTATGTGTGCCCCTCCAGAAAAAAAAGAGAATTACGACATTATACCTCTCTACCTAAATGTCACATATTTATGCGCAATGCTTTTAAGTGAATTTGGTTGCTAGAATGGAGGGTCTTTAAAATATAGGTAAATTACACCATCTTGTACCTCCTAATATTCATATACCAACGAGAACTACTCGATCCAAAATTTTATTTAGTTGTAACAATAACATCAGGACTGAGTCTTTTAGACACTCGCTTGTACCTAGATTGCATGTAGTAGGTAATACATACGCAGAGGTGGCTGATGTATTTAATTCCACGAAACGTAGGTACAAGAAGGCTTCAACATCGTATATCTTTAATCAATAATATATTTTATGTATGTAAACCTTAGATGAATTAAATAATGTAGAAACGTTACTGAGACAACGCGCCTAGTTGCACTAAACCAAGTCAAAGAAACATACCTTCGAAACACGCTTCATATAAATATCTCTTCCGCACACAAATATTCTTTTAACGACTATCCTTTTCATACTCGGGTGAAACATTTAGTGGTGCAACACTAGTGGTGCTTTGTTTTTCGTAAGATTTGTATGAATATGACGTGTCTTGTATTTTATGTTTATGATGTAAACACAATTTTTTACTACTCTACAACTATTCCTTATTTTGTTTGTACATATAATTTTCATTTTTTCACTATCAATTGTAAACCTCTAATGTAGAATCCCTCTCCGGCGTATAAAATAAAATATATAAAGAAATAAATATTCCAAAATAGTATTTGGAAATCTTTTGCCATTTTATAGAATATTTAATAATTATTAAAAAAAATGAGAAGTAAAATCCGTCAACCCTCAAGCTCAACAACTCAAATATGGAAAATTACTTTTATAAGAGATTGTTAATGCTTTAATTAAAGCCCCTATTAAAATTTAACGGCCAGTAATGTAAAGTAAGGTTTCTAGTCAACGGTTTAATCACTGCCGTTAAATATAGCCTGTGTTTTAACCGCCTTATAATATCATCCCTTAATAAACAACCCTTCCAGGCTTAAATATCATTAAGATATAAGGGTGCTGCAATTTCCTCTCCTATAAATACCGTACACAGATAATTATGGAACGGAATATGATGTACCATAGTAACAGAGAGGATATTTTAAATAACATCGACATTTTTGCTATAAATTGTATTACGTTAATATTAGTAAAATAGTCTCTAATGGAATTTCCACACTCAAATCATTACAAACAAGTGCGCTCTACTATTGAATTTGGGAGCCACCTCTGGTCTGAAGCCCCTAAATACCTGAAAAAAACAGAACGAAGAACACACAAAAACGTGACTAGCGTTTCCATTTGTCAAAAACAAACCACTAATCCAAAGTGGCTGATAATGGTAACATATGATAAACATATGTGTACCAACATAACAAAAAAATCGATGATCGAATGTACACAGCCCGCGAAAATTCAAAATTCACCTTTTATTTTGATGGTTTACATGGTTTTAGCACATACACCTAACAGATTTTATTTCTACCAAGAAATACAGGAAGAGAAAGGTTTACTCCTTTTTGTTCTCAAAAAAACCCTCCACGTAGCATCTTCAAAAATGACATAGGCCCTGAAGGAATTTAATATTTATATGTAGAACAAAAAAATCATACTTTTTTAAGAACCTAAGAATTTTATTAAGGAAAACGCAAAAAAGATGGCTGAAGAGAACGTATTATTTCGACAACAATATGAAAAGAATCTACTCTATAATTGCTTAAGCTAAATTGGCGTTGTGTCCTTCCAAATTCCCAGAAGTGAAAATTACTGCTTTTCTCAGGGTGTAATGCAAGTCAAGCTAGAGGGGTAGTTTGTGGAGTCAGAATACGGCAATAAATTACACTACTGAGGTGTACGAGGGATTAGACCTGGATAAATGCTTTTTATCGTAATTTGCTAGTGTTACATAGAACTCGCCAACATACAGAACCTAGCAGAGTTCAAACGTGTCTTAAAAACCAAATTGCTTTAAAAATCCTACATACAAAACGTAACAAATTTTATTTATTTAAAAAACCTCTTTATTCACAACTCAATGTCCTTACTGAAAACCTTATACTTATTGTCATAAAATATTTATTGTTATTTTGTTTCTTGATATATTTATACTGTTTACATTTTTAGAATCGTTTACTTATAATTTTATTCAAACAATAATTATTATCATTTTAAAATTTAAAAAACAATTTTTGGTTAAAAGCTCTGCGATGTAATTATTTTTACGCGTGACAGCTGTTTCGCCTTCTGAGGGCATTATCAAAATGATAGACGTTTTCCCCCAGGGGTAGGCAGAAAGGACGGACCGCCAAACAACTCTGTCTTGGCACACACCCTTTGCTTCATTCACATTCATACATCGTCTCTTACATACTCTTCTGTTATTCCGACTCTTCACATGGCCCGATTCAAGTATTTGATTCACTGGTGAATCTACATCACCAGTTTTCTACCAAAATGCATATCATTTACCCTTAATGCGGGTGGTTTCTCGAATATACAACATACAATTGAATAGACTGTGTATTTAATTGGTCAAGTATAATATGTAAAAATATAATACATGTTTAACACTAGATTTACGGCATCCGTCAATTTGACCAATTTCCGATTTGTTTGCAAATTTTACAAAGCAACAGTAATTTTTTTTTAGGAGATTTTATATAATTGAACAGTGTAAATATATTAAATGTATTTTTATTTTCGAAAACTTCTTATTGTTGAAAATCTAGACGCTATATATTTATCTCTACAAACACCCGTCAAATTTAAATAACGCTTTTGAATTTGTCCCATTTGTGATATTATTACTTCTAAAACAAAATAATCAAAGTAACAATTTGTTGAAGCAATGAGGAAAGAATGTCATCGGTGTGAAGGATAATTTGATTCAAACCCAAATTACGAATTTGGGTTCGTTGCGTAACACATTCGGCGCATTATGATTTATGGGGTAATAAAAAAAGCCTCTTCGAGGGTGGAAGTCTGGCGAAGTTGACCATACGGCTGCATTCTTGGAGAAACAATGTATGCAGAGAGAGCTTTTTATTTTTACCCAACCGATACAAACTTGCGATAAATAACTTTCTCCGGGTCTTTGCGTCGTACACCACGAGATAAAAAAAGACAACAAATATAATACTCCGCTTCTATATACTGTCACAATGATCTTGGGCTCCTGAATCACCGCGGGACTCCACCCGCATTTTTTTTTATTATACCATTAAACTTGACACAACTAAACGGTTTTTTTTTTAGTTTGGATGCTATATTTTTGCTGATATCAATACTGTGAAAAAGTGGTAGTACGAATAAACAAAAACATTATGTCGATATGTGATACCAATGGATGTATAAATACCCTAGCCTTAGTCTTAGCCACGCCCAGGTCCGCCGAGTCAAAAACTAAAAATCATCAAAAACTGACTACACTGCCTTGGGTAGATACTCTGTATACTCTAAGGCTGCATTAGTGTAAGTAAATAGATCTATCTTCAGTTATACAGTTGTAGTCAGTGGAGACGTGGAGTCTATTTCAGTTAAATAAAACGTTTATTTAGAATGATTTTGATTTATACACAAGCTTAACAAGTTTCTGGTATGCTGCAAATGTTGACAAATTGGTCGTGCCTTCATAACGTCATGATATTCATGTTTGCAAGCGAACACAGAATATTTAATTTAGCTGCAAACGCATCTCGTAAAGTGCTTTGAAGTACCGATTTTCAATGCATAGCCCAGGGCAGAAGTAGTTTTATTAAAACGTCGACCGTTTGATTTAAAATTTGAATTTAGGTCCAGTAGCTACTCGAATCCTTCCATCAGTATTATCAAAATATCGATTTTATATTACGCGCTTCGCTCTTGATTAAGGTTATCTCAAATATTAATTTCTTATTTTATTATATTTCATTGGAAAAAGTAGAAAAACTTGGCCTCTCAGAATATTTCAATATTCAGTTTTCTTACTCAACAAATTAAAAATATTAAACAAGCAATACTGCCTTATTTTTCAAAAATAGAGGGAATATTTTAAAGCTTCGTAGCTAGCGATGAAAATAATATGGCGAGCTTATAATTATTTCTTGCATTTTTTTTTAAATTCCTGACGCAAATTTAACAGCAACAGAAAAATGTACGGCTTAAGAAATTCACCAAGGTAAAAAGGTGCTGATCAGTAGCTCCAAAAAGAGTAAGCTGAAAACCTATTTAAAAGTATTTTTAGTAATTTCTTTTATTTTATTTTAGTACATAAAACAGGCATGATGTCCGAAACATATATACATTAGTGGTTATTTAGTGAGAATATTAAACAACAGTAGGTAAATCAAGTAAAAGTTTATAAAAAATGCAAAAGTAATAACAAAAAAAAAGCAAATGAATAATATTATATAAGGTATTCGACCGGTCGGTAGCTGAGTGGACAAACGCGTCGGATTTCCACCCGGGCGTCGTGCGCTCAATTTCTCTGCTGGCTAAGTCTTCCATCATTGCACAAGCAACATCTTCCGCTTCTTATGATAGTAGTAGGAGTTTTTCAAATATTGTCAGGTTTTTCGTAACCCGGGAATGTTTGTCTTTCTTTTTCTTAAAAAAAGGTAGAACATAAGTAAATGGATTATTAGCACCTGCACTGAAGAGATACCTATGAGCCGTTTGGTATTTGGTACTTCATATAAACATAGTAAGTAGAAATAATTATAAAAACAACTATTTTGTACTTCACTCTTTAAAAAAAAAAAAGTAGTGAATACCGCCTAAGAGTCTCAACTGCTCTCAACCGTCTAGAGACGGTAAGACTATGGCATTCCCAAATAAGGTATGTTGTGAGTTGTGAGGCTGAAGGTGATGGAGATGGGGAAGAATAAGGTTGGGAAGTAATTGGTTATTCAGATCTGGTCACCAAACGCGGCTTAAACCATTTCAAACAACTTTTTGATTCTGAATGGAGGTCCTTCGCCAGGACGATACTTTGAGTATCTACCACTCTGGAATGCGCCGCAAATATACTGTACATTATTTAATATAAATTAAATGTGTTATGACACATATTGATTAAATAAAATTTCGAACCCGCGACATCTGGATGCGTAGTTGAGCGTGTAACCACTCGACCATGCAGGCCGTAAAATTCACTCAATTTGGTATTTAGAAAATATTGATTGACAAGATATTTCATATTTAATATAAATGTTTGATCAAAACCCTTTTATAAGTAACAATGGTTTTTTAATGATAAATTCATAGTTAAATGGAATCCGAAAAAAATAGAAATAATATCAACAATGATAAACTTTCATTTGCGTTATCTGTATACTTAAAACCCTTGATTTAATTTGAATGTTTGTGAGCCTATAAAATATTTACTTATGATTCATTAAAAAATGTGGATATCCGGAAAGAATGCAAGGCTGATGTTAGCGTAGTGAATAGGATCAAGAAAGAGACGCTTAGATGCTTTAGGCATGTAGAGCGAAAGAACGAAGAAAGGAGTGTGAAAATAATATACGATAAGAAAGTGAATGGAAGAAGAAGTCGAGGACGCCCGAGGAAGAAGACATGGCACGATTAAGGGAATCAAATACTTGAATCGGGTAATGTGAAGAGTCAGAATAACAGAAGAGTATGTACGAGACGATGTATGAATGTGAACGAAGCAAGGAGTGTGTGCCATGACAGAGTTATATGGCGGTCCGTCCTCTCTGCCTCCCCCTGCGGTGGAACAACCTGATGGTTAGTTAGTTAGTTTAATGATTCATTAAAAAATGTGAATATCCAGAAAGAATGCAAGGCTGATGTTAGCGTGGTGAATAGGATCAAGGAAGGGACACTTAGATGGTTTGGGCATGTAGAGCGAATGAACGAAGAAAGGACTGCGCAAAGAATATATTATGCGAAAGTGAATGGAATAAGAAGTCGGGGACGCCCGAGGAAGAAGACATGGCACGATCAAGTGAATCAAATACTTGAATCGGGTTACGTCAAGAGTCAGAATAACAGACGAGTATGTATGAGACGGTGTATGAATTTGAACAAAGCAAGGAGTGTGTGCCAAGACAGAGTTGTTTGACGGTTTGTCCTCTCTGCCTACGGCATTAGTTAGTACGATATTTATTAATACATCTTCCCATTATTGTACAAAATTAAAACCTAAAACCTTATAAATTCGTTAGGCGATCAAATTACCCGGAATATTTTTGTATGGTGTGTAGGTATTATATAACGCAAGCATATTTATTAAGGCTATCATTGGGGGAAGGTATTTCCCCCCGAAAGCCTCGGCAGTAAGGCTCGGATTCGATCAGAAATTAGCCCCAATTGGAAAAGCACGTATCATTTTCCGATCTCCGGAATAACCACCGTATTGTTGTCGTATTTTTGTATTTGTATTGAGACAGGAGTATTAAATCATACGGAGAGTAAACAATTCGTGAAAATATTGTGAAAACAACCAATATACATTTGTGAAAGTTTATTTATGGAATCCATGTGAACAGTTTTCATATTTCTATGACAGTATACCTCATGCAGAAATAAAGTGTTTGCCCACACTCTCATTCTTATGACTCAATCAATTCAATAATTTATCATTTTTCAAACATTAAAAAAACTAACATTTCGAGGCATTTTTAAATAAACTGAGTAGGGGTGTACTACAATGTACAAACATCAGAAATAGCGTTGGGAAGAACTTCAATGTTTTGTAAATGCTTCACGAATTGTTAATTCTTTAAAATTAACCCTTCGAAGTGAACACTTCGATTGAAGTCAAACTCGCAAAGAAGAGATCTTTATTAGAAGAGATCTTTCTAAAGAATTTATCCGGTTATTTGTTCAGTTCTTTGTTATTTGTTATCAGTTATTTGCTCAGAAAAACCGGTTCCTTGCCACAATAAAAAGTACTAGTCGGTAGGAATTCGAAAACGAAAAGAACTGGAACTGGTTCCTCGCCGAAAAGCACGTACTAGTCGGTAGAGAGTGAAATGAACTGGAACCGATAAAAATCACGTTTCTTTAGTTCTTTCTTTCACGAAGTACTTTGAAGTCGGACTTCAATTGAAGTACTTCTTTATAGGCTTTGAAGTTCACCTTCGCAACTGTTCTGCTACAAATAGAAGTAGTTCTTTGTAATCTAACTGACGTTGAAGTATTTGTTCAATGCAATGAATGAACGCTAAAATGAACTATTAACTTCAATTGAAGTATTTGTTCAATAAAATGAAGTTAATGAAAGGAATGAACGCTAGAATGAACTACCACCTCCAATTGAAGTATTTGTTCAATGAACAATGAATGAAGTAGGAACTGTTTCTGAAAGAAGTAGGTCTTTCAAAGCGTTCACAACGCTAATCAGAAGTAAAAACAATACAAAACTCAATAAGTAACTCATGAAATATGAATCAGAATGAATATGAAGTAAAGATAGCACAAAAAATATTTAAAAATAATATTTATTTTAATTTCATAGTGAGTACCGTACAAGAGTCCCAACCGTCTAGAGCCAGTGGGACGAAGTCATCTCCAATTGAGGTATGTTGTAAGGCTGAAGATAGTGGAGATGGGAAGGAGATAGGGAAGAGGCAGGTCGGGAAGTACCTTCCTAATCAGATCTGGTCACAAGCAGCTTTGACGGCCTGCATGGTCAAGTGGTAAGACGCTCGACTACGTATTCAGAGGTCGCGGGTTCCAACCCGACGTACGCAAATAAATTTAATCTTACAATATGTGTCAAAACATATTTAATTGACATAAAATAATAAAAAGTATATTTGCGGCACGTTCCAGAGTGGTAGATACTCTAAGTATCACCCTGGTGAAAGACCACCATTCAGAATTGAAACGTTGCTTGAAATGGTTTAAGCCGTGTTTGTTAGCCAGATCTGAATAGCCAGGTGCTTCCCAATCTTTCCTTTCCTAATCTCCTTCCCCTTACCACTACCTTCAGCCTCACAACATACCCCAAATGGGGATGCCATAGTCTCACTGGCTCTAGACGGTTGGGAGCAGTTGTGGCTCTTGTGCGGTATTCACTATATTTTATTTTAAATAAAGCTATTTCAATTAAGCAAGGCTTCGATTCTGAATGATTGTTTTTTCACCAGGGTGATACTTAAAGCATTTATTACTCTGCAACGTGCCGCAAATATGTTAATATTATTTTGTATTAATTAAATGTGTTATGACACATATTAATTAAATAAAAGTTATTTACGCATGCCGGGTTTGAACCCGCGGCCTTTGGATTCGTAGTCGAGCGTCAAGATGTAAAAAGCCCAATAGAACCAAGAAAACTTTTCAGACTCTCATTCCTTAAAGTCGTTAGAAGATTATCACCATTTTCTGTTCTTACTACGAAAAATTAAAAATACCTCCGATATACTTTATTTTAAATTTGCTCTCATGCCCTAAAAATGAAAAAATAATAATTAAGAAATAAAAAAAAAAAAAAAAAAAAAATAAAAAAAAAATAAAAATTTACGTTATTCTAAATTTTAAGTTATTATGATACGGTGATTGTGTCCTGCCAGAAGTGACCTACCAGGTAAGTATGTTGCTTTATATTTATATAAACTAAGAATTAATATTAAGTAGAAATTAAGATTTGTACAGCGCCTTTGAGGTGATTTCTCACAAAAACGGCGCTATGCAAATTATCCAAATATTATTATTATTATTATTATTACTATTCAACCATGGAGGCCGTCATAAAATAGTGTACTCGTATAAAAACAAACGTGTGATAACACAAATACGCGCAATACCTGTCGTTTGAACGAAGCCTCATTGATGTAAAATAAATCGACATCCGGAGCGATTCGGTGTAACAAAAAGATGGCCCTCTCCACTGACATGAAATTTGGCAAGTTAAGCCGGAAGATAAAACAATCTATGTTGTCGATGACGGAGATAACCATCAGTAACATAGAAATGGACACTCTTGATGATACCTGAGTTTTCGGGCCATCCGCGAATCGTTCTGAAGAAATGTGTTGCAATGCACACATCCTCGATCTGATCTCTAGATGGTATGTTCCAAATATACCCAAGAAAAAATTGGTAGGATAGAGCTTAGGGCAGTAACACGACAGCCTTACCGTCATATTTGAGTAACTTCCACATTTCTCGGTCGAAAAAGAAAAATTAAAGCCTATGACAGTTTTTTTTTCGTTGTCTCACGTTTGGCGACAATTAATTATGGAACTATTTTGTTATATTAATAGAGTGAGTGGAGTTCGATACAGAGACGTAGTATTTATTTTGTATTAAAACAATTATAAATAAAAAGAGACTTGAAAGGGTTTTCCCTTATAACTTTAAAACTTCAAACAATATTTTACAAACAAAAAAAAAACTGAATAGCTGACGGCGCACAATTGAATCGAACGCTTACAGATATTTCGTATTTAGAACTAAGAGACCTTGCTGAAGGGGAACAACGCGCAATCAGTATCAGGTCTTGTGACTAGGTTCTGAATCTCTCACTTAGTAGTCAAAGACCTCACTGAAAGGAAACAACGCGCAATCAGTAATCAGGCCTTGAAACTTGTTCTGGCTCTCTCACTAAGTACTCAAAAACCTTACCGAAAGGGAACAACGCGCAATCGTAAACAGGCCTTGAGACTTAGTTTTGGATCTCTGCTGTTACAAAGACGAGCAGCGCTTTTTATAGGCCAGCGGGCAGCGGCCTTTAGCACGTGTTGGGAGTAGTAGATGAAATTCCTAGAATTGCGTCGGCAATTGCCCAATTGGAGTCCGGCCCTGAATATACGTAGCTCGACATTGCTAGAGGGGGACAGTGCTTTAGACGGGAGCGAGAAAGTATTCGCTGCGCGCCTTGTCGCGTTACAAGCCATTATTGCTTAAGCTTTTGGATATGAATATAAATAGGATCTAAGAAGTTTGGTAACGTTAACTGCTGAGTGGGGTTACTACCCACTCCCTCAAGTAAACTGGCAAGTATCATACTCGTTTATTTACCTGTAATCAATTACATCCTTTCAGGATATTGTTATTTTTGTGTATGACTCCCAAAGCTTAAAATGTCTTTTTTATTTGGCTAAAGCTTTTTTTTCAATACCATTAATTGCCAAAATTGCCTCTTTTATCACGGAAACTAATAAAATAGGAGCTTTTTGTAGACCACACTTTAAAAATACAATCAAAACTCTCTTTAGCATACTAAATATACATGCCATACCCTTTGTTGAACGATATTTTAGTTAGTTATTTTAGCGTTAAATAAAAAAATAAAACTATTTAACAGGACCCACGGCTCTTTCTTAAGCTAGTTAATATTTAAAACCAGGTTGAAATTATAAAAGATTTTGTGAATGTAACTTCCCAGATAAACAAACAGCGTTCACTTCAATATATTATAAGATAACGTTTTTAATTTCAGTTCTTTGTGCAAATAAATCCACAAATGGTCCTAATTGAAATACAAGCGAAAGACAATGTCAGATTTTCTTGGAAATTAGATTTTGGTATTTTTATTTCGGTTTGTTTTTTGCAGAAAAAGTTTGTATTAGGTTTTCATGTTTTAATAAAGGATGTTTACCATTTGGAAATATTTTTATTAAAAAAATTCTGTGATATTTTTGATCTAACAATTTCAAATCACAATGAATAAAAGACAACTATCGTAATGCAGTTATTAACTCTGCTCTGGTCTGGAGACCCTAAGACAAACATATTGTAATCTTTGGAGAACAAACGTCAGGTGGGAATTCTGCCCTTGTTCTACAGATATTTCAATGGAAGATGCTCCGAAGAACTTGCGTCATTGATCCATTCGGCACCGGTGCATAGTCGGAAAACTTGCCAAGCGCATGCCCAACATTCGATACAGGAGAACGGGTCGCTTTTACGACTCGTTATCATGTTTAACAGCTCGGTTGTTGAATGATTTTCCGGCTTCTGTATTTCCTCACTCTTCAAAATGGGCCTCTTCAAGACCCAAGTTCACTCCTTTCTTTCCTCAAAAAACCTTCTACACAGCATCCTCAAAGAAGACATAGGCCCTAGGAAAAAATATTTCCCTTAAGACCTCCTGTGCGGAGTTAATATAAAAAACGGACTAGATTTCTACCAAAATAAATACATTTATGCATTCGATATGATAAAAGATTTTCATGTTTCACTTATGTTGATAGTTTTTAAGAATATTATTTGACTGTATTACTGTATCTATCTAAAAATTAGGGTTCTGAAAGTATGTCTGAAAATATCAGCACTGATGATGGAAACAGCGGGGCAGTCCGAAACGTTAGCGAAAAGGCGCAACTCGACTAAATACGACAAAAATTAAATGGCACAAATTTAAATTTTAAGTTTAAAATTACCTACGTGATATATTTTATGAGTATACAAAATAATATGTTACTTAACAGCAATAATTGAAGGCCCCATGGGTTATCTAACTGTTGAGTCATTTTGAGATATTTAGTCTTTTGCGTTTTGTTAAAAAAAAATGAGCACCATCACAAATTCACAGAACTATTTTTCATGAATTTTATAACGAACATCATAAATTTAATATATAATTTAGCATTTCAATGCATTTTTGCAATACAATTTTATTATTGTAGATAACGTGTTCTTGCCATTAAAAAAAATATTTCAATTTTAACCTTGAAGTAACAATATACGGAGAGAGAGCTAATTATTTTTACCCAATCTATACAAATTTGGGATAAATCACTTCCTCCAGGTTCTTACGCCGCACGCCATAAGAAAGAAAGAGACAACAAAATCTCCCAAATTATCACACCGATTTAAAGTATTGTTAAAATTTTCTTTGTGTCCCACGTCTCCTTTGACTCCGCTTACACGTTTTAATACGCGAAATATTTTTATTTTATTTTTTATATGAATACCGCACAAGAGTCTCAACTACTCCCAACCATCTAGAGCCAGTGAGACTATGTCATCCCCAAGAAGGGTATGTTGTGAGGCTGAAGGTAGTGGGGAGAGGAAGGAGATTAAGAAGAGGAAGGTTGGGAAGTACCTGGCTATTCAGATCTGGTCACCAAACACGGCTAAAGCCATTTCAAGCAACGTTTCGATTCTGAATGGTGGTCTTTCCCCAGGGCGATACTTAGAGTATCTACCACTCTGAAATGAACATAACTCAACGGTTAATTAGGTTACGTGCTATATTTTTGTTTATAACAATACTGTGAAAAAGTGGTTATACGAATAAACAAAAACATTATGTGGACATGTGCTGTGAATGGATGTATAAATACCCTAGCCCTAGTCCTAGCCACGCCCAGATCTAGCTGAGTCTGGCAAACCTTATAAAAACTTACTACAGCAGCGCTCTCTCTTGTAAATTATTCCTCTGAGGTTTTAACCAAAAATTGAAATTAATATGTTCTACTCTTTGATTTTCCATGTTCGTGCCATTTCCATGATCTGAAAGTGTGTTCATTGGATAGAGCGTACACGGATTAGTTTAGAGAAAATACTAACTTATTTTTAACAAAAATGTTAGTTAACAGGTTCTTACCGGTAGGGTCTTCAATGTTTTAAATTACTTAGCCCTAATGAATTCAAATCAACTTATTCCAGGAAGGGATTTATCATTTTTGTAACATGAATTTAAAAAATAAATAATCGCCAAAAAACTTGGTTTTGGTGACTTCATAAAATCCATTTCATATAAACATATGCAAATCTAAATTGATATATATTTTTGAACAGTACTTATCACTTTCTTAATATAATTAATAAGGTGTGACATTGTCAATATTTTAAAAATTCATTATAATCGTAACCACAGATTTCAGGCCTTAATTCAATTTTGATAATATGATTCATAACTTTCTTCCACTTGACTACCACTACGAGGAAAGGGTGGGCGGATAAATTGAAAGGCCGCACCCAGTATCTGTTGTTTACCCCTGGCCTACGAGCGCACCTTTACACCAACACACCTGCAATAATAATGCCCCTACTCATCCCTCCCGCCTCCCCCCTACCAACACCGCTAGGTGAATAAAGCCAGTCAGGTATCCAGTCACGTGATCACTCGATCGAATTAACCGGGCCCAGCCGCACGATCACACGGCGCAAACAATAAGCAAGGGTGATACTAGCATTATAATGGAAGATACATTATCAGACTTTTTTTTTTTTTTTTTTTTTTACATGAATACCGCACAAGAGTCTCAACTGCTCCCAACTGTCTAGAGCCAGTGAGACTATGGCATCCCCAAATTGGGTATGCCATGGTTTTATATCTATTTGGTGCTCTGTATTGAGGGTGTTGCATCCAAAGCTGCAATAAACACCGAATGCGTTTGAGCTTCGAATTAGAATGGACTGTAAGATTAAATAACGAAGATTAGTTGATGGAAGGTTCGATTGTATATTGTGGGTAAAACGAGAATTTAAGCCAATTCACTCACCGATGAATTAGAAGTTTTAGAAATTCTTGAAATATTGAATTCTTCTTGAACACTATGTTGGGATCGACAACACAACCTGCCACGATCGACGACGAAGCGAGAAGAAGGAAGGCACCAACCCGCGACACGGTGATCCCCAACAACGTCTTCTTCTTCTTTTTTTTGCAATGTTGTTAAATAATAAACCCATGGCAGATTGGCGGGATAGGCTAGGACTGGATGATAAACAAAAAGGTGGGCACCTAACAAGTTCTCTATTTGAAATCCAACAGAGGGCTCTGTAAAAAAAATATATCGGAATCAAAATAAACTTGGGATTAAGGTTTTCGGGAATACCGTTTATGAGAAGATAGTTATTTAACAGATTTGACGAAGGATTAACAGGTCGAATTGTTATATGTGTATAAATAAAGTGGCTTAAAACAAAATTATTTTTTATTTGAATTATAGTGTCAAGCTACAAAGTGTTTGCTTCCTTCGATAAAATAATTACTGATCAAAAGATATCGGGTTCAAATCTTTACGTACAACATAAAATTTATTTTCAATGTGAATACTGCACAAGAGTCCCAACAGCTGGAGACAGTGGGTCTACGACATCTCCAGTTGGAGGTGGGCAAGTATCGGGTAATTCAGATCTAAAAGCCTCAAAGTCACCAAACATGGCTTAATCCATTTCAAGGAACGTTTGGATTCTGAATGGTGGTCTTTCGCCAAAAACCCTTAAGCCCTAGACTCTGTGCGGAAACGGGTGGTCCGTTTGATAGATTTTCCTATCTTAACAAACGGATTTCAATCATTGGAGCACAGACGTCAGGTGGGAATGCTGTCCTTGTTCTACCGGTATTTCAGTGGAATATGTTCCGAGGAGTTTGCGCCATTGATCCCTTTGGCACCGGTGCATAGTTAGGAAACTCGCCAAACGCGCGCCCAACATTTGTAAATTTGTACGGTACACATTCAGTACATCAGAACGGGTCGCTTTTACGATTCGTTCATATATTCAACAGCTCGGCGGTTTTTTAATTTTTTATATGAATACCGCATAAGAGTCCCAACTGCTCCCAACTGTCTAGAGCCAGTGAGATTATGGCATCTCCAATAGGGGTATCTTGTGAAGCTAAAAGTAGTGGGGGGGTGAAGGAGATAGGGAAGAGGAAGATTGGGAAGTTCTTGGCTATTCAGATCTGATCACCAAACACAGTTGAATCCATTTCAAGTAACGTTTCGATTCTGAATGGTGGTCTTTCACCAGGGCGATACTTAAGAGTATCTACCACTCTGGAACGATTTGACGGCCAATGTGTTTCCTCCCCCCTTCAACGTGGGCCTATCCGAGACCCAAGTTCACTTTTTCCTTCCCTCAAAAAAACCTTCCACATAACGTCCCCGAAGATGACATAGGCCCCGAGGGAAATCATTTCCTTCAAGGCCTCCTGTGTGGAATTCATGTAAATAAAGGGCGAAACTGAGAGTATGTACCACCCTGGAACGCGTCGCAACATATTGTGTTTACTGGCCGTATTTTTTAACCATGTTACAGTCTCCATCTATGTCCGTGATATCTGTTGCTAGAATATGATGTCTTTTGTAATCCGATCCTAATTTTTAATAGTGAATATCGCACAAGAGTCCCAACCGCCTGGAGCCAGTGAAATTATGGCATCCCTTATTGGGGTATGTTGTGTGGCTGAAGGTAGTAGGAAGGGGAAGGAGATGAGGAAGAGGAAGGTTAAGAAGTAACTGTCTATTCAGATATGGTCACAAAACACGACTAAAGCCATTCAAAGCAATGTTTCTATTCTAAATGGTGGTCTTCAACCAGGACGATACTTAGGGTATCTTCCACTCTGGAACGTGTTGCAAATGTACTTTTTATTATTTTAAATGAACTTAATGTGTCATTTAAAATAATAATAATTAAGTAAAAGTTTTTGGCGCACGCCGGGTTTAAGCTCGCGACTCTTGTATTCGTATTCGAGCGTTTTAACCTTGGAGTAACAATGTATGGAGAGAGAGCTAATTATTTTTAAACAACATATGCAAATTTGGGATAAATCACTTTCTCCGGGTTTTACGCCGTACACCATGAGAGAGAAAGAAACAACAAAATTTCGAAAAATATCGCACCGCTTTAAAGTATTGTAAGAATGTTCTTCGTCTCTCGCGTCTCCAGTGACTCCCTCCACACGTTTTGATTAGCGACTAAGCTGGACACAACTCAGCGGTTTTTTAGATTATATGCTATATTTTTTATAACAAAACGGTGAAAAAGTGGTCCAGCAAATAAACAAAAATATTATGTCGACATGTGCTATGAATGGATGTAGCCACGCCTAGGTCTAGCCGAGTCCGGCAAAACTCATAAAAACTGACTACAGCAGTGTTCCCTCTTGTATATTATTGCTCTGAGGTTTTGCCGGACTCGGCTAGACCTGGGCGTTGCTAGGACTAAGGCTTAAGTATTTAAACATTCATTCAAAGCATATGTCAACATAATGTTTTTGTTTATTCGTGTAGCCACTTTTTCATAGTTTTGTAATAAACAAAAATATAGCTTATAACCTTAAAACCGTTGACTTATGTCCATTTATGTCGCATATCAAAACTTGTGGGCGGAGTCACCGGCGATGTGGGACACGAAGAACATCCTTACAATACTTTAAAGCGGCGTGATAATTTTTTTGCTGTTTGGCTTGAGAGTTTTATACACTATAGATAAATATAAAGTGTTTATGTGAATAAACACCTGTTTGTAAAACGCCCTTGAGGTGATTTTTTATCGAAAATATACATAACTCGGATATGCATTTTTTTTTGCTCTGAGGTCTTACCACTCGCCCTGTCAATATGTTACGCAAATCATCCTGTACACATTAATGATCTGATTTATCAAAATTTAAAAGAAAACTCTCTCAGTGACAGAGAATTATTTTATAAAGTGTGCATTTCCTTTTAAAACATAACATTATTACAATTCCACTTTTTGAAGCATTTAGCATACGAGTATTTTCCATTCCCATAAGTTATCTTCCCTCTCGTTCAGTAATTTCATTTGCTTTCAATCCTTTGAAGTCCTTATAAAGAAAGATCCCGTATAACGTGATATCGTTTAGGAGTTTAGGTGAACATAAAAAATCACTTGTAATAAAACGACTGTTCGTCCCTTAGGCCCAGAACTAGAACCTTGAGAGGGAAAGTTCTGTAACCCTCAGTTTAGTGAAAAAGTAAGTACCTACCCAGGGGTGGCGAGTGAAGGGAAAACTTTAAGATGAAGGCTCTGTGGGAGAAAAGAGAAACTTGTTTCGTTTAAGGCATCCGAGATTTCTGCCTCATTCGCCGGAAAAATATTAAATTACATCCCTTTTCGATGACCACGTGGTCCAGTGGTAAGACGCTCGACTACGATTCCAGAGGTCGCGAGTTCCAACCCGACGTACGCAAATAAACTTGATTTTAGTAATACGTGTTATAACACATTTAATTAATATAAAATAATACATAGTGTATTTGCTGCACGTTCCAGAGTGGTAGATACTCTAAGTGCCACCCTGGTGAAAGACCACCATTCAAAATTGAAACATTGCTTAAAATTGGCTTCAGCCGTGTTTAGTGACCAGATCTCAATAGTCAGGTACTTTCCAACCTTTCTCTTCCTATCTCCTTTCCCTCTCCACCAAATTCAGCCTCACAACATACCCAAATAGAAGATGCCATAGTCTCACTGGTTCTAGACGATTGTAAGCAGTTTGGACTCTTGTGCGGTATTCCTTATATATATACATTTTTAAATAAGATAATTTTAGCTATAGCTTTAGGTATATAGATAGTTTTATGGTAAATTTAGCCATACACATAACCACATATGTACTTTTAAGTTTTGTAAAGCGCCCTTCAGGTGATATTTCACAAAATTGGCGCTATATATTAGCGAATCTATAAACTACGAAAAAACTCATACAACACCTTAAAACCTGAATAAGTATTATATTAAAATATTTTTTAAATGTTGGGAAAAACCATGTTTTCAGCTTTGTGGTTCAGTTGCTTTCAGTATCCGTTTGATTCACAGCTTGCGAAAGCTTTCAATGAAGGAAACTTCCAGGTTGTCAGTCTTTTCAGATGAAAAGAAGGCCACTGAGCGCTTTTCAAGTTGGCTCGGGGTGCAAGAGCTTTTTCAGAAGTCTCGTCGCTAAAGCACACTGGAGTCTTTCACCCCGCGGAGCCTCTAGCCCAAAAGAAAGAGAAAAAGCTCTCGACTACCAGCTCTGCAGGGAGATTATTTAAATTATCCTTTTATTTTTACTCAAATCTTATCAATTAACCTGAAAGCTCTTAGTTTCCAAAATAAACTTTATGGTTTGTGACTGAAATAGTACCTGGGTAACGTTTTCAATTTTCAAAATAGATTTTTTTAATGTTCCAGTAAGTCTAACCGGCTAAAACTTCTTGACTTCTCTGCAATAGTAAAAATGAAGAGTTAAACATAATCGTTGGATACGTGGAGAGTGGTATGGTAGCGGAAAACGCAAAAGTATAATTTACAACTTCTAATGACTGAAAGAGTACCCGGGTAACCTCATGTATTTTATATAGAATTTGAAGCGTGTCCGTATTTATTAATCATTTTATTTTATTTTAAATGATAAATATGATGTACTGTTGTGTTCAAAGTAAAACACCTGTCTCTTTAATAATATTTTTAATTACCTACTTAATTAAAAACCCCAAAGAAGATGATACTGGATGAAATTCCTATCCACTTCTCCAAGTCTTAAACTGAGTCGAAATGTATTACGTCAGCCAGTGATCTAGCAAATTTTAGCATATTGTATTGTGAAAAAGAAACTTTCATATATTCTTTTAAAAGGTGTAGTATTTTTCAGTCACAGGGTTAAAAAAAAACATTAAATATGTTTTTATTTGCATTTTTAGAGTGAATACAATAATAATACATTATTAAGATCAAATCCAACACGCAGGGACCGAGACAAATGCGCCCATGTCACCAGCAAAATCCTTGGTTTTGCCCAATTTTTTCTTTTGATGATTTTTATTTCATTTTATAATAGCATATATTTTTTTATCAAAAATCATTTGTATCGTAATTAAAAAAATTAATATTTTTTTATCGTTTTAATCATAATACAAATTTACAATTTAGTATGAATCCGACACGTAGGGACGGAGCAAAACGCGCCCATGTTACCAGCAAAATCCTGAATCAAGCCCACTCATGTGATGAAATTTCTCTTTACTATAATTTCTTAAGTTTTTAATTAAAAAAGGCATACTCTCCTGGGTTACAAATTATCTGTTGATATTTTAATTTTCCCTACTCCCATAATTATAAGAGAAAATTGAACTCTTGATGCTTAATTGCGAACACAATGCTGTAAACCATTCGATCACTAATCGATGATAATTTATTCGAATTTTTAAACATAGTTGATTACTTTTTTGTAATGCCAATATCCTTGAGTGTAATCACCTAATAATAAGATTTACGTTTACTTATATCTAAAAGTAGGTAGTTATGTTAAATTTAAATTTTAATCTTGTTTGTAAAACAATGTATGATTAAAAATTCTTCGTATTTCAAATGGGCCTGAAGAAGCTTTAAGCTATATCAAACGAAATTAATTACAATGCATATTGTTGATTTATAATTCAAATGTGACGTTTAATACAGACGGAAAATTTTCTCTGCATTTTCCGGGAAAGTTTCGAGAAAATAACGTCCAGTATTTCAATTAGTGATTTTCTTCTCAACAAAGTTTGTCAAGTTCTTAATTTGCTTCTTTGTTATGCAATTTCTTATTCCAGACAACGAGCTGTTTTCTTTTTTTCATTTTAAGGCAATTTTCTTTCCACTTTTCAGGCTATTGTCAGTGTTAAGCTGCAGTTAACATGTACCAAAGGCAGCATTTCGATTATATATTACTATGCATTACAATTTTCTTGACTTCAATGTGAATAGCCATAAATATTAATAATTATAAATCTAAGGAAGTTTTTATTACTATTATTTTTTATTTGAGAAGTAAACACAAATACAAACAGTAATTCGTAACAAATTTTTCACGGATTAACATAAGTGGCAGATAAATAAATCTTAACAAATAATTTTTAGGCACATTTAAAGGGATTGAAAAAAAAATAACGGTTAAAATAAAAACTGCAGTGCTTAAAAAAAGTAACAGCAGATAAATTAATAACATTCACAATTATTTTTAGAAGAATTTAAATGTAAAATCTAAAAAATATTTAAATAAAAATGGTATTACACAAAGAAATTATGAAAAGTAAATAATTACTGGAAAACTTTTATGGCACCGTTTTTGAGGAAAATTCACCTAAAGAGCTCTTTAGAAAATAATTTATCCAACCTATAACTTATTACTGAAGCTTGTAACTAATAACTTACAGTTAGGATTTATTACTTATGGCTTACAAATAATATTACTGGTGACTTACAATTATGATTTATAGATTGTAACTAACTACTGAGTATAACTTATAACTAGTGACTTACATCTAAGACTTCATTATGATTGCTTCATTACCTTTTCATTATTGCTCCACATTTTAAAACAATATATAAACACTTAAGTTTTTTTTTTTTAGATGGAAACAGCTTTTAATTTTCTACTAAAAGTTCTGCATATGTCAAAGATTGTTAGTTGTCCAAATAATCAAAAAGAAAATAATACCTGAAGCGGTTTTCATGAAATTAATTCTTGTAATTCACGTTAAATGTCGAACCGTAAAATGACTGAAAAACTTAAGGATGTAATGAAAAATTAAATATTAATTATATATGGCCGAAAGACCGAAATTAGTAAGGAATTAATGTCCGTTAACTGTTTATCAATGCTTTTATTTATTTGGTTATTTGTTCAGTTATTTTTGGAACCGGTTCCTCGCCGAAAACAACACGTCCTAGTCGGTAGGGATTTGAAAGTGAAAAGAACTGGAACCGGTTTTAACGAAAAGAACTCCCAAAAAAACCTGTTTCTTTAGATCGAAGTACTTTGAAGACTAACTTCAATTAAGTACTTGTAATGAAGCACTTCTTTCTAGGCTTTGATGTTCACTTCACAACTGAACTGCTGCGAATTGAAGTAGTCCTTTGTAATCTAACTTCCATTGAAGTATTTGTTCGATGTGATGAATTGAATGAAGTTAATGAAATTAATGAACGTTAAAATGAACTACCAACTTCAATTGAAGTATTTGTTCAATGAACAATGAATGAAGTAGGAACTGCTGCCAAAAGAAGTAGTTATTTGAAATAGTTTTTTCAAAGCGGTCACAACGCTACTGCTAACGGTTTCAATGTATGCGACTATGTGTGTAAATATTTTCTCACTAAATAGAAAATATACAAAAAAAAAAAAGTTTATTTTTTAACTAATGGACTAAAGTCCAATAACAAAAAAGTACGAAATGGGGAAAAAGAGCAACAGAGAAAGAACAGCACATACACAATATTAAATGAAGCAATGACTAAAATAGGGCCAAACATACATAAGAAAGAAAATTCAAATCAAAGCTAAGGTCTAGTCATCCATTTTTTTCTACCCTAGCTCCGACAGCACAGGCAACAACCATTATATACATTCGTTAATAAAAAAAATGTTAGTTGTAAGTCACCAGTTATAAGTATTAGGCATAAATTAATCTAAAGTCTTAATTTTAACATAATGTTAATTATGCTGTAAAGCGCCCTTGAGGTGATATTTCTGTCATGAAGACGGCGCTATGTAAATCAGCCAATTACAACTATTAAGTCAAAGTTTTAATAGAGTCGTAAAGATTGACAAAAATCATTTAGACTGCTATCAATTTCAAGACTATGGCTTGAGTTAACAAGTCATGAAATTCTGGACAGTGGAGAATGATACCCATAGTTAGTAGAATGATGATTGAGGAACAGCAACTCAAAATAATACCGGATCTTTAAGTTTTTCATTTGACAGATTGGAAAATCGAATCTTTTCAGTGAAATAACAATAGTTAATTTTATTTATCCACCGTCTTTAGGTCTTAAATATTGTTGACATCAGTAATTGAGCCTCACGCGCGTGAAAGTCGTATTGACAGGACCTCCAACCTCCCAGCTGCAGTTGCAGGGATGGAACTAAAGGCATTACGATTCCCTCCCCGCCCACCCTCACCATCTCCCGTTTCGGCAATAAACCCACCCGCCACATTGTATTACTGACAAACTACCCCGTGTCTTATAGCCCTTACCCCTAGCTCCTTGTCTCTTGTTCTGTGTCTTATGTATGTATTTTGCTGCAGTGGCCACAATTCAGGTAATACCACCCTCTGCCACGAGTAGAACAAAGAAAGAAAAGATAATTCATTGTGACGGAAAGGGAAATATTTTTAAAAGGTTTTTTCACAAATAGATTTTTTTCTGAAAACGACATGACGTCATCATATTGACTGCCTCCATGGTCGAGTGGAAGGACGCTCGACTACGAGTCCAAAGGTCACAGGTTTTAGCTCGGCGTAATAAATTTTATTTAATTAATGTGTCATTACACATTTAGTTCATATAAAAATAGAATACAGTATGTTTGCGGAACATTCCAGAGTGGTAGATATTCCAAAAATCGTCCTGGTGAAAGACCACCATTCAGAATCAAAACATTGTTTGAGATGGATTTAGCCGTGTTTGGTGACCAGATCTAAATATATCCAGGTACTTTAAAACCTTTCTCTTGTCCATCTCCTTCCTTGGGGATGTTATCGTCTCACTGGCTCTAGACGGTTGGGAGCAGTTGAGACTCTTGTGCGAGATTCACCATACAATATAAAAAAAGGCGTAAGGCGTAGGCGAAGTCACTATGTTAATGTTGCTTGTAGCAGTGCAGTTTAAAGAAAGATGCCTGCTTCAAGTACACGCCTTTTCAACTCTTTTGTAAGTCATAAACAAGACTTGTGGTGATAATATTATAGAAGATTATTTAAATCAAGCTTTAGTGAGTTACTATTAGTTCTAATCGAAATGATACATGATTTCGTTTTCATGATAATCTTCTCTTTCCTATCCCCATTTTCCAGCCTCACAGAATACCTATTAGGATCGGATCAACAAATTTGATTCTTTTATTTTTCTTTTTAATTTAGCGAGAACAGTTCCAAATGCAGTGGACACTGTAAATTCGCTGACTCCAGGACAGTGGTAGTTTTTTGTGAAAACATCAATTTGTTTTGATCAAGTAAACGTCAGAGTACTAATGTATCTTCTCTCGTACAGTACAAAGGCTGGCAACGTAAAAAGGACACCCGTTAATTTGGAATGGTACAAATAAACCTTTAATAAACAACACTTTTTAATTCATATAAAATTACGTAGTAGTATAAAGTAGGCTTTATTCGAGATAGAATTTTTTTCCAATCAACCTAGATTTTTATTGAGGATAATAATTATCATGAAGTGTGACGCTTTTCACACCATGTGAAAGTTGTGAATGCAGTGAAATATATATTAATAAAATCAATAATCTGAACAAATTAAGAATAAATCTCTTCGAATGGACAAAGAACGGTAAAAGGAGTGATAATTTTTAAAAGTGGGTAAAAATGAAACATCATGTGTTGTTGCCAACCATCTAGATCCAGCGAGACTATATCATCCCCAATCGGTATGTTATAAGGCTGGAGGTAGCAAGGAAAAAAAAGAGATGAAGAAGATGAAGGTGAAAAAGTACCCGGCTACTCAGATCTGGTAAAAAAACACGGTTACCAGCCATTTCAAGCAACGTTTCGATTCTGAATGGTGGTATTTCACCAGGGCGATACTTAGAGTATCTACACCACTTTGGAACGTGCCGCAAAGATAAAATATATTATTTTATATTAATGAAATGTGTTATGATACACATTAATAAAATAAACTTTATTTGTGCAAGCCAGGCTTAAGCCCGTGACCTTTGGATTCGTGGTCGAGCGTTTTACCACTCGACTACACAGGCCGTCATTTATTTGTGTATTTGTGTTTACATTATGTGTTGCTCTCAACCTTCTAGAGCCGGTGAGATTATGGCATCCCCAATTGGGGTATGTTGTGAGGCTGAAGGTAGTGGGGAAGGGAAATAGATGGGGAAGACGATGGTTGGGAAGTGTCCGGCTATTCAGATCTGGTAAAAAAACACGGATAAAGTTATTTCAAGCAACGTTTCGATTCCGAATGGTGGTCTTTCACCAGGGCGATGCTAAAAGTATCTACCACTCTAGAAATGAAACAATGGTAATGTAAACTGAAGGGAAGCCGCATTCGAGAAGAGATTTTATACATCAGAAAGCAGCCTTTTTCAGAAGCGTGACGTATGAACTGTGAAAGAGTTTGTGTCCTAGACATTCAAGAAAATTAACTCATATAATTGCATATCGTGAATGCTTATCTCAACAATTTGGAACGTACAATGAACGATTTTTTGCACTATAAACTACACTCTCTGTCAGCCAGACGTAAACTTTCTGATATATTAATGTTACACAAAATTATGCATTCGTCAATTGATGCACCAAATATTTTATCCCAAATTAACATCAACTACCACTAAGAAAATCAACAAGCAGGATAAGCGATATTTTCAATATTGAAGCCTACCACACAAAAACGGGATATTCTCTTCAGTTTTTTTAACAATTAAATAGACATTTTAAATGACCCGATAAATCAATAAAAAAAAAACTTATTGTAATAATGCCCTTTAGTTATAGACTAGTTTATTAGGTACCAAGTACCAAACGGCTCATAGGCATCTCTACAGTACAGGTGCCAATAATCCATTTATTTATGTTCTACCTTGTATAATATTATTAATTTGCTTTTGTTTGTTATTCATTTACTTTCACTTAATTATCCACTATTGTCAAATATTCTAATTAAATAACCACTCATGTATATAATTTTTGAGCATCATGCCTGTTATATGGTTAGATGAATTTAAAAAAAATGTAGAAACGTTTCTGAGACAACGCACGTGGATGCACTAAACCGAGTCCGCAAAACATTCCTGAGATTCACTGCGTTTAGTATCCACACAAACATTCGTTCAACAGACAACCTGTTTACAGCTGTCACAAACGCGTCACTGTATAGGCTCTTTTCTTAGAAAAAAAATCCTCAAGGGGTGTAAAAATTTTTGGGGAGCCAAAAACACATCTCATGGATTTTCTTTACATTCATAATTATTACCCACAAATCACTCAATAAATACAATTATTCACAAGTTTTTTAGCTTCTCAAAAAACGGCGTGAGATAGCGAATGCAGAAATACATAAGTGTGTGAAAAATAACCACGGCTAGTGGCGCGATACAACAGTAGCGTGGGACGTTCATATAGCTATCTCATCCGTACACACATATTCTTTAAATGGCTATCATTTTCACAAGCGGGTGAAATGGAAAAAAAGATGGTACTAGTGGTGATACATTTTTCGTAATATTTGTATTAATATGACGTGTCTCGTGTTTTAGGTCCATGTTTATATGTACTAAAATAAAAATAATATAGATTTTTTTAATGTGGTAGCATTAATGAAAGTATTTGTGTGTTTGATTAGACTTCAAAAATGTCATTTATCAATTAATAACATAACCCTTGTCAATCCTGGGTTGTGAAATCATAATTACAAATACCTCCGCAGCCTCCGGCGCAGCCCTAAAAGCCTCCTCCCCGAAGGGCCGGTCGTTACAAGGGATAACCCTATTATCCATTGCTGGCGGATTCCGCTAACGGGCTGCGACAGTCTTCCGTTTCCCGGGGCGAGATAGTGACAGCTTTAAAGGGTCATCCGTTATGTGAGCTTAATGCAAGGGAAAAAATGTTGCGAGATTTCAACGCACACGTTGGGTGCTGAGTGCTTTGTACAGCCTACAGCAGCCTTCGGCGTACGTGCTTATTGATAGTAAAAAGTGGCCATTATCACGTCATGCTAGGTAATTTTAAATTTGATCCTTTTTGTATTAGGATAAACCAAGTATGTCTGCAGAATGAGTTGATGATGAATGTATGTAAGTCCAAAGTCATGGTGTTTGAAAGAGAGAGTACGTAAACAGCGCGTAATACAGTTGTGAATTATGAATATTTGGAGCAAGTGGATGAGTTTGTGTATTTAAGAAGTATGCCCTTGAGGTGATTTTTCACAAAAACGGCGCTATAAAAATTATTCAAATATTAAATATTATTATGTTCAAGAGAGACGAAAAGGCTGATAAGGATATTGAAAGAAGGGTGAATGCAGGAAACTCTATTAATGAAAGGACTGAACGCTTTTGGCGCACATAAGAAATTGTCGAAAGAAGCGATGCTAGCAGTCCACAATGGAGTGCTTATTCCAACCCTGATGTATGGCAGTGAGGCATGGTACTGGCAGAGGAAGGATGAAAGTAGACTGCATGCTGAGGAAATGAGATCCTTGAAACGTATGTGCGGTAAAACCGTCCGTCCTCTCTGCCTACCCCTGCGGGGAAATGGCGCGATGGTTAGTTACTTAGTTAGTCGCCCTTATCACGTCATGCTGGGCAATTTAAATTTGATCTTTTTTGTATTATAAAAAGCCCGATAATCAGTTCTGATAAAACCTTTACCCTTCTCCTCATAATCTTGCTACTTCCAGCAAACAAAAGTTTTACTTTGTACCGACATGTTAACTGTCCTCAATGTAGTTTCCTTTTCTGTGGTTGAACAAATATGTTTATAAGAAGTTTTACGTTTTATCTGGATTTTTATTCCTTTAGCTTCTGGTAAATTGTTTTTTAAATCTGTTGATGTAAACATGCACTGTTATACCCATATCTTAACCTTTTTCTCTCATGATTTATAATAACGATCATGATTGTAGATAGTTTCAATTTGTATACATATTAAATATCATTTTCTCCTTGTTAGTTAGTCTTATTAGCATAATTATTTTATTATGAAGCGCACTTGAGGTAAAATATTACAAAACTGCGCCATATAAGTTTATTAATATTGTTATTAAAATATTGCTCAGAAATTTTCTCTCTCTTTGCTGTTAATAAGTTGCCCTTAACCTGTCCGAACTTAAAAGTGAAAGTCAAACGTACGATCCGAAAGGAGGAAACGTAGTTAGTCCATCTGACTTTGTTTGTTAAAACGTTTTCATAACATAATATAAGGTCATTAGGTTTTGGTAATACTTAGAGAGAAGTATATTCATAAAAACCTAACCTATCCTTATTTCCTTTCACATACCAACGAGAATTACTCAATCCATATTTTTATTTAGCTGTAACAATAACGTCAGGACTGAGTCTTTCAGATACTCGCTTGTACCTAGATTGCATTGAGTTAGTAAATGCATACGCAGAGGTGGCTGGTGTATTTAACTGCACGGAATGTAGATAAAAGAAGGCTTTAATATTATATAAATCTTTATTGAATAATAATTTTATGTTTTCAATTACTATTTTCGACTGTAAACCTTTTTATATAAAAGCTCACTCGGGGGTATACAATCAAATAAATATATAAATATTTTTTATAAGTATTTTTTTCTTAGATATCGCACAAAGCTCTTGTCTGGGGTGACACTGGAACCACTCTTCGTAAAGGGAATGTTAACTCTACCAGATGTGTTATTGTAAAAGGAATTTATTAGAACTGTGATTTGAAACCAGATATTGATTGATTATTAAATTTATATTCCTCAACGAAATATGAAACGAAAAATGAAACAGAAAATAAAAAGAATTGGAATTCAAAATGGTAGATTCTCGTAAAAGTATCGCCCTGGTGAAATACCACCATTCAGAAACGAAACGTTTCTTGAAATGGCTTTAGCCGTGTTTGGTGACCAGATCTAAATAGCCAGGTACTTCCCAACCTTCCTCTTCCTAGTCTCCTTCCCCTCCCCACTACCTTTAGCCTCACAACATACCCTATTGGGGATGCCATAGTCTCACTGGCTCTAGACGGTTGGGAGCAGTTGAGACTCTTGTTTGGTATTCATATAAAAAAGTAATTGCTTCATTTAATATTATGTTTGTGCTGTTTTTTTTGTATTGCTCTTTTTCGCATTTTGTGTTATGCATTTTTTTGTAATTGGACTTATGTCCGTTAGTTTATAAATAAATATATACTTAATTATGTAGGTAAATAACCCAGCTATTCTAAAATAAAATAAAATCTATGTTAAGTGACTCTGACATGTGCTCTGAAGGAAAAATGAACAACTGTAGTATTTAACAATTTTTAAAATTTCACAGGAAAGACGTCCTGTTGGTTGGTGAATATTAAAGCCATGAGAGAACGGACTGGACTTACGATGGATAGAATAAATGCAAGATGGAGAAGCCTGGAGGCTTTTGTCGAAGCAGTTTGTCTCCAAACCGACTGGAAGAGGAGGGATAATAAGGTAAGAACATAAATACATAATATTTCATTAAATTATCAGAATAAGCAAACACTGATTGACAAGATTAATTAAATGAAAACACACGTTGTTTAAATCTATTTTAAGTCCCGATGAAGATTCAGCAGAATCGAGACTAGTTGACTTAAACAAAAATAAAGTGGATTTAAACAACGTGTGTTTTTATTTAATTAAACATAATATTTCAATCATTTTTTGTAAATCCGTTGGTTGGATTTCCAACTGCAATGTCTTTATTTAATTCGACACTTCGTGGTAGAGTTGTTAATAACAATTTATTGCAGGATGTGCGGACTGCAATAAATTATACTTCCCATATATGTTTATAGTTTTTATTTTTAAAACGATTTTTTATACTAGAATATGCATTACGGTACAAGGGGAAAAAATAACGAACTTTTACAGTAAGCAAACGGTTTTTGGCTTGACGTCGAAATTTGGAACTGACGTTAATTGAAAATGTCAATGAATTTTAAGAAAAGAACATTTAAATAATAATTTTAATTAATATTAAAAATGTCAACATTTAAAAAAAACCCTACCAACCTGATAAAGTACCTACTTATAATGTATTTCAGCGGACATTATTCTATATTTGAAATGCGTGGATTACCGCAACTAATATTTCTGTGTGCGAAAGGAAGAGAGGAATGACGGCCTCCATGGTCGAGTGGTAAGACGCTCGACTACGAATCCAAAGGTCGCGAGCTCAAACCTATCGTGCGCCAATAACTTTTATTTTAATTTGTGTCATAACACATTTAATTCATATAAAAATAATAAAAATCATATTTTCGGCACGTTCCAGAGCGGTAGATACTTTAAGTATCGCCCTGGTGAAAGACCACCATTCAGAATGGAAACGTTGCTTAAATTGGCACTAGCCGTGTTGCTGACCAGATCTGAATAGCTAGGTACTTCCCAACCTTCCTCTTCCCTATCTACTTCACCTCTCCACTACCTTTAGCCTCACAATACACCCAATTTTCGGGGATGACACAGTCTCACTGGCTTTTGACGGTTGGGAGCAGTTGAGACTCTTGTGCGGTATTCATATTAAAAAAAAAGAGTCGATAAAATCGAGTTTTGAGTTGAGTATGCAGAGTTGTTCCTTGGATACATATCTATCTAGAAAATTTAGATGAGTCAATAAATAAAATAATGTGCTATTATTTTTTGAAAAAGGACGCGAGACATATGGCATAATTACATACAAAAAACAAATTTCCTCAATTTTGTTACGACTCTAATGAACATCTTGTTTATTGATTCTACCCTCTCTTCCTTTGGCACACAGATTTTTCTCGAAGAGTTAAGTTACTTCCTGTTATTAACCATTACGCCGTTTCCCCCCCAGGGATAGGCAGAGAGGATGGACCGCCATACAAATTTGACTTGGCACCCTCTCCTTGCTTCATTCTCCACTCATAAATCATCTCATACATACTCTTCTGTTATTTTGACTCTTGACATGGCCCGAGTCAAGTATTTGATTCTCTTGATCGTGTCAGGTGTTTCTCCCCCGCTTCTTTTACCATTAACTTTCACGTCATTTATTCTGCTAAATAGTTTTTATATAAAACAATATCTAATAATAATTTCTAATTTTGAAACTGTTAATTCGTGGTGGAACTCCATTTTAATAATTTAAAAAATACCAATTTTTTAACTTTATTCACTATTTTTTAATTAGGACCTGATCGGTTTCACCTTACGACGGGCATCTTCAGACTGGTAAAAATTAAATTTTAATTGGAAAAAAGGCTGACTCTATTAATATATCCATTATAGTTAATCTTTATTTTTAAGTAAATATTTATATTTTAGGCATTGATATAAATAGGCAATACACGTAAAAATACCAAGGTGAAATGTACTGGTATTTTTGACGCAGATACCTAAGGGTAAATCTACAAAAAATAATATCCTGGTGTGTACCTATTATTACTATTTTATGATATTTTACCAAACCACCAATGTAAATATACCTTCTACAATATACATTAACCAAACAGAGACGGGAAAATCAAATTGTAAATTCAAAAATAGCCAACTGTTAAAAATAAAGCAAACGCATCTAACGCACCCCGTGTTAACCGTCTCCCAGAAGGTAATAAAACTACCCGAATGTATTGTTGAAGGTATGGTAAAGCCACCTCTGTCAGCCATAAAACTAAAATCCTTAAGTCACAGATGATTCACTGTGAATATCAATATCCATACCCTCCAGACCTAGTAATATATATTCCATAGACCACTTAAAATTGTACCAATTTGAAGATGCCCGTCACAAGGTGAAACCGGTCAGTTCTTAAATAAATAAAAAAGTGGAATAAAGTAAACAAAAATGGTATTATTAAAGTCATTAATATCTAATAAGTTTCAAACCCCTTTACTGATTTAAATATTATCTTAAAACAAAGAGTTTTAGTTATTCCGAACCTCAGAACCGCCATACAACTCGTTATTGGTACGCACTTCTAGCCTCATCCACATTCATACATCGTCTTTTATATACTCTTCTATTGTTCTAACTCTATTTCGGACAATGAAATATAATGATACGAGCAATACTATATTAATTAATAATTTATATAGTATTTTTAGCATTTATATGTTAGTAACTCAGTGGACGAACGCGTCGTATTCCCATTCGGACGTCGTGAGTTCAATTCCTATGCTGGCCTCCAATCATTCCTCAAGTCCTTCATCATCGCACAAGCAAAATCTTCCGCTTATTATAATGGTAGTAGAAGTTTTTCAAATTTTTTCAAGTTATTTCGTAACCAGTGTTTGTCTTTTATAAACATAAAAATAAAGATATACTTCCATAGACATAAAATACAAGACACGTCATATTCATACAAAACGAACGATAAATGTGGCACGGTCTTAATTTAAATTTCAAAGCTCACAACGCTTTTGAAAAAGATAGCAATACTAAACAGAATGTATGTGTACGGATGAGATAGCTATATGAACGTCCCGCGTTTCTGTTATAATCTCTCTTCCCCGACGAACTTACTGAGCGACTAGCCAAGTAAAGTACGACGTACGGAAATGGTTGTCTTTTACACACCTATGAATATCTGCATTCGCTATCTCGCATTATTTCGGTTGAAGAGCTCCCGTTTTCCCGTGACAGCTTGTCTGTCGAACGAATGTTTGTGTGATACTAAACGCAGTAAATCTCAGGTATGTCTCTCGGACTCGGTTTGGTACATTCACGCGCATTGTCTCAGTAACGTATCTACATTATTTTATTCATCTAAGTATACTTGTAGATATTTTTCATGTGAAAACTTTATAAGTGATTCCCCGCAGTTATAAAAAAAGCTTCAGTCAAGTAGTAAGGTTTTGTCTATCTTCACATTTATTATAAACTAATGATCTCCGAATAAAGCATTTGCGAATTAAAGTACAGTGGACGAATATTTTACAAAATTTATATTTTACAAATAACCTGACAATATTTGAAAAAAATCTACTATCATCATAATAAGTGGAAAATATTGTGTAATATCGTGAAATTACTGATTATTGGTTGATAAACGTCATATTAGTGGTAACGCATATCTATTAATAATATCATTCGTAATATGATATTAACGATCTCAATTTGACCGATATCCGCGTTTAAATAGACAATTTGAATGGAAAATGATGTCCGAATAAAGTATTTGCGAATTAAAGTACAGTGGACGAATATTTTACAAAATTTATATTTTACAAATAACCGGACAATATTTGAAAAAAAACTACTATCATCATAATAAGTGGAAAATATTGCTTGTGTAATGATGGATGAAAGACTTAGAAATAGACTGCTACATGATCTGAGAATGATAATAGACTCTACAGAGTTCAGAGCAAAACTCAAAATTCATCTTTTCAGAAAATCATATCCATAAATAACAGACTTGCCCAAATTAATACAGCTAGGCCAATTGTTAGCATCTAAACTCACCAGAATAATAATATTTTTTAATGCAATATTACGCTATCCTCAATCCTCAATCTACTGCTAAATAAAAAGTTTGACAGTTTTTTACAGCCCACGACAAATGTAAATAACTAATATGTAAATGTCAATATGATAATTTTAGCTATAGCTTTAGGCATTAAGAAAGTTTAATGGTAAACTTAGTCATTGTTTTTTAGTTTTGTAAAGCGCTATTAAGGTGATATTTCACAAATACGACGCTTTATAAATTAGCTATAGAATGGTTTAACATCGCAAAATGTGTAAAGCAAGGCTGTGTAATGTCACCGTGGTTTATCAATTTGTACACGGATACTGTAAGAATTGAAAGATGTGGGCTTGGGCGCGAAAATGAACAATCTGAAAGTAGGTTGCCTATTGTATGCGGACGATGCGATGCAGATTGCTGACAGTATAAAAGATCTACAGTTTCTCGTGTCTAGGATGAACCAAGTATGTATGGAGAGTGAGTTGATGGAGAATGTAAGTAAGTCCAAAGTCATGGTGTTTGAAAGAGAGAGTACGAGAACAGCGAGCAATATAGTTGTGAATAATGAATAGTTGGAGCAAGTGGATGAGTTTGTGTATTTAGGAGAGACGGAAAGGCTGATACGGATATTGAAATAAAGGTGAATGCACGAGACTCCATTGATGGAGGACTCAACGCAGTTGGCGCAAATAAGAAATTGTCCAAAGAAGCGAAGCTAGCAGTTCACAATGAAGTGCTTATACCAACCGTGATGTATGACAGTGAGGCATGAAACTGTCAGAGGAAGGATGAAAGTAGACTGAATGCTGTGAAAATGAGATCCCTGAGACGTATGTGCGGTAAAACCATTATGACGGTATTAAAAATGTGGATATCCGGAAAGAATGCAAGGTTGATGTGAGCGTTAAGAAGAGGATCAAAAAAGAGACGCTTAGATGGTTTGGGCATGTAAAGCGACTGAACGAATAAAGGAGTGTGAAAAGAATATATTACGCGCAAGTGAATGGAAGGAGAAGTCGAGGACGTCCGAGGAAGACATGGCATGATCAAGTAATTCAAATACTTGATTCGGGTCATGTGAAGAGTCAGGATAACAGAAGGGTATGTATGAGACGGTGTATGAATGTGAATGAAGCAAGGAGTGTGTGCTAAGACAGAGTCCACTCAGCTTCTAACCGGTCGAATATGTAACGTATATATATACAGGTATTTTTAAGAACCGAAAAAATAAACCGGTAGACGTATTTTGTAAGCATGACTGTGTGCCCAAAGTAAGCTCAAATTTCTCTTACTTCTGGTGATAATTATCAAAAATGTTCAAATACCGAAATTCTTTTTCGAACAGATAATCGGTTTTATAGGCCTGTCTGGGGCCTAGGAGTCAATAGGTCTTATGTAAAATGACAGTTTGTTTACTTTCTAATCGGAAAAGTATAGGCCGCACTTCTAGCGATTATCTGACCAATGATATGAGCAGTTGAGTTATGTTTTGTTAGCCAAATCTTAGAGTAAGAATATATATGAAGAGAGAGCAAAATATTTTTACCAAACCTATACAAATTAACGATAAATCGATTTCTCCGGGTTCTTACGTCGTTAACCGTGAGATAAAAAGAGACAAGACAAATTGTCACATAATATTTTACCACTTTTTGGTATGGAAGCATGTTTTCCGTCTCCTGCGTGTCCGGTGACTCCGCCCACTGCATTTTGTTATGCGACATGACTCAACGGTTTTTGAGGTTATGTACTATATTTTGTTGATAACAATACTGTGAACGGTGACACAAATAAACCCTACATTATGTCGACATGTGCTATGAATGGATATCAAAAGGTGTGTCCATAAAAACCCTAGCAACGCCCGAGTCAGAAAAAAACTAACAATCCTTACTACACTGTTTCGCGAGGCTTTCTCTCCTGTTATTATTGCCCTGAGAGCTAAATATATTCTTGACTGGTGAAGTTTGTTTGCAAGGAACTTGAAATATTGTTATCTGTTTTGGCTTCTTCAAATATTGTCCGGACATTTAACAAAAATAATAACAACAATAATTAACATCTACAGAATGTTTAGTAACTCTGAAGTTCTCATGGTACTTCGGATGCTGGTTGTCTTGCAGAGTTGTTTCATAGAAATTAAACAGAATTTCAGACAAAATAATGCTAGAGACAAACATTGAAATGTTTAGTCTAAATTTACTTTGCTTAAAGTAATAAACTTTCTCAAATATATACCAAAACGAGCGTTTTTAGTAGCAGACTTTTAAGAAATTATATTTGAGCGTTCTGTTATCTTACCTTATTTAAAAAAATTGAGTTATTCTCCATATGGCCTGAAATGAAGAAACTTAAGTTGAATACAAAAAAAGACAAAATGTATGATAATTGGACTTAAGAAAACATGCAGTAAAAGCAAAATTAAAATTGATCGTGACATTAATGAAAATGTAAGTGATATGAAATACTCAGGAGTTATATTGGATGCAAAGATAACCTTTCACAAGCGTGTTGAAACTAAAAACCTTATACTCATTGTCATAAAATATTTATTCTTCTTTTGTTACTTGTTATATTTACACTGTTTGCATTTTTATAATCGTTTACTTATAATACTTGAATATTGATGTTTTAAGTACCAACATATTAACTGTCCTCAATATTATTTCCTTTTCTTTGATTTGACAAATATGATAATATGAATTCATATGTTTCATCTGAATTTTTATGCCCTTAGCTTCTGGCAAATTGTTTTTTTTTTTTTAATTTGTTGATGTACACATGCACTGTTATACGCATATCTGAACCTTTTTCTCTTATGTTTTATGATAATGATCATGATTTTAGATAGTTTTAATTCGTATTCATATTGTGTATTATTTTTTCCTTGTTAGTTATTCTTATAAGCATAATTAATTTAGTATGAAGCGCACTTAAGATGAAATATCACAAAACTGCGCTGTATAAGTTCACTGTTAATATTATTTTTGAGTACATACAAAAGAAAATTGGGAAAAAGATCTCTTTTGAGAAGAAGAAGAAAAAAAAAAGAATACAATGGATAAATAATGTTCTTAATATATATTCATTTACCCCTAAGGCTTAGACTAAAATGAATATAGTAAGGGATAGTATATTTATTTATTTACACCTCTTATAGGCTTTTACATAGTATATGTTAACAAATTAAAAAAAAAAACAATAATGTCATTAGTGCAAAATTTTGTGTAAAATAAAATAAAAAGAGTATTGCATAGCAGATACAAAAATACTATAGATGAATATAACTAATATTATTTCATAAATAACAGGTTCAAAAATATTGTAAAAGGAAAGAAAAACACAATATTAAATAACAGGTCCAACTATTAGTTTAGCTCTGCCAGATGACAACAACTGTACTAAATTAGACTTATAGTTTGATATTGACGTGTTAAATATATCAGCGACATCGGAGTATGTGTTTCCCAGCTGCTGAATTCGTCGCATAGGCGTGTTGAATTGCGAGGTTAAAGCAGAATTGCTACAATAGTACGGTAGGTACTGCCTTGTAACCGTCTTGCTAGGAATATGAAATGAAATCAAGTTTAATAGTTCAGGGCTGTCAGTCATTGAATTCATAATTTTGTAAGCAAATCAAGTCGGTAATTATTCTCCGTTCAGACAATCTCAATAAATTAAGGTGACAAAGAAGATAATCGTAATTGATACATTCTTTTAATATGCCCATTCTGAAGTTAATAAATCACAAGAATTTATTTTGAACTCTTTCTATTGTAAGGGAATGAATAGCATAACTTGGTGCCCACACTGTTGAGTTGTATTAAATTTGACTCCTAACTAATGACATGTACAATTTTTATAAAGCTATGAATGTTTTTAAATTATTTAGATATTCTCAATATAAAACCCAACATTTTAATAACTTTATTCGATGCGATTTCAAAATGATTATTAAAGTTTAGTTTTTGATGGATTAATTTTAATTCAATGAAGTGGTGTTACTAAAAGCATTTTTAAAATTAATTCAAATAATATACAACACAAAACAATTTTGTTATTCATGAGAAACTGAACACGATATGAAAGAGCGAAAAAAGAGAATAAATAAATAGAAGTAGTTCAGTTTTAATTAATCAAAAGCACCATATTTCTGAGCTCGGAGATAACGCGAGTAGTACGTGAAAATATATACTAATTTTAGTGAAGAAATTAGATTAAAAACAGACGTCGGATTACGGAGCCGGAGGGGTGGAGCTCGGGGCGCGGCGGGGGTATAATTAGACGCGAGATTTACAGCCACGCCAATTCAAATTAATTTTATTATGAACCATAACATACTACATTTGTTCTGGGGCGCCCCACCCCTCCCCGTGTTCCGAGGTCTCGTGGGGTGGGTGGGGGAGGTAGGAGGCGCTACTCATCTCGATCTAACGGCGAAATAATTCTCTCGTTTTTTCGCCCGTACATTTTCATGGCTAATTATTCCATTAACAATGAGAAATGGTCCGAACTGATGCTTCAATTTCCATTACTCCTTACTCCCTTGTCCCTTCTACTGTTTCATTAAAACGGTATTAGGTTGGGCAGTGCTTTTTGCCAGCCATTTTTAGATATTACCGTTAAGATATTTTTAGGCACTCTTTGTTATGGCTTTATAAAAAACAATAGTAAAAAAAACGCATTTTCTAGGATTTTGTGTCAAGGACGTTTGTTTTATCACATATGAGGGGTATAGAAGCAAATGCAGCAATATTTTTCATCCTTAATTATTTCTTGAAAAAAAAAGAAGTATTTTATACACTTTTCTTTCGTGAATATGTTTATACGCTTAGAGATTATTGTTTCAAATTGTCCTAGTTTAATTTACACAAACATTTTGATATACATAATGATCTGTTTCTTTATAATAATCGTTCAAAAGTTGACATTGCTACAGAGTCGTTTTTGTAGATTGCTGTCTTTGCTTCTAAGCCCCTCATATTAACTTTGCTTTCATACAACTTTGACACTTTTGCCAGCATGCTGTGGTAAAATATTTGAACTATTTTTTTTAAATAATACTAGGCTAATTTACTGACAGTTTCCGTGGTCGAATGGTTAAGATGCTCGGCTACAAATCCAGGAGTTGCGGGTTAAGATCCTGGCTTTTTTAAACATATTTGCGGCACGCTCCAGAGTGGTAGATACTCAAAGCATTGCCCTGGTGAAAAACCACCATTCAGAATCAAAACGTTGCTTGAAAAGGCTTTAGCCGTGTTTAGTGACCAGATATGAATATCCAGGCACTTTCTATTCAGTTGTATGGCGGTCTGTCCTCTCTGCCTACCCCCGCAGAGAAACGGCTTGATGGTTAGTTATTTATGAAAAACTAGTATTTTCGATACTGCAACATCAAAGTTTTTAGCCTTATGGCACCGTTTTGTACCATACTAATAGAAAGAAATGATTTTGTTTCTGGATGGTGTTCTTTCAGTAAGGCGATACTGAGAGTGTTTACAACTCTGGCTTCAAAACTATGGTAATATATTTAAAAACGATAATTATCGATGTTGGATTTCAAATAGACAACTTGTTAGGTTCTCACATTTTCGTTTATCATCTAGTCCTTACCTATCCCGCCAATTTGCCATTCGGCTTATTATTTAACAACATTGCAAAAAAAGAAGAAGACGACGTTGTTGGGGATCACCGTGCCGCGGGTTGGTGTCTTCCTCCTTCTCGCTTCGTCGTCGATCGTGGCAGGTTGTGTTGTTGATCCCAACATAGTGTTCAGGAAGAATTCAAGATTTCAAGAATTCTAAAATATCTAATTTATTGGTGACTGAATTGGCTTAAGTTCTCATTTTATCCACAATATACAATCGAACCTTCTATCAAGTAGTCTTCCCTATTTTGTTTTTCAGTCCATTCTAATTCAAAGTTCATTCGAAGCTGAAACGCATTCGGTGTTTATCGCAACTTCGGATGTAACAATCGATTTTTCGAACGTATTATATAAATATTTCAAAAGCCATCCGAACCAATACCGAATTTCACTGTTCCCGTTTTCATGAATAAAATTAATCAAGCAAATGTAAAATTCACCGTGGACCGTGTTTAATGGCCGCTCGGTGCATTTAAAAATCTACATGCTTCAGCACGTGGGTGAGTATTTAAATATTGATAATTTTCCTATGCACGAATATTATTAAAAATTGTGGATTTTCATATGAAGCCTCCCGGAAGCCTATTAAACCTTGAAGCTTTTATTGAAAATGATTGATAAAGAAACAGTGTAAAAATAAAATAGTGAAATTATTTAAATAATCTCTTCCTTAAATATATATATATATATATATATATGTAAAGTTAATAGGACACAAAAGTTCCAACTGTTCCCAACCGTCTAGAGCCAGTGCGACTATGGAATCCCTAAGTGAGGTATGCTGTGAAGCTGAAGATAGTGGGGAAGGGAAGGAGATAGGAAAGAGGAAAAACTATGTGAATACCACGTAAGTCTCAAATGCTCACAACTATCCGGAGCCAGTGGGACCATGGCATCCCCGATTTAGGTATGTTGTGAGGCTACAGGGAGTGTAAAATAAAACATACGGAGAAGTGAAAGGTTGGTTAGTATCTGGATATCTAAATCGTTGCGATTCTTAATGGTGGTCTTTCACCAGGGCGATACTTAGAGTACCACTCTAAAACGTTCCGGAAATAAACTATACATTATTTTGTAAGAACTAAATGTGTTCTGACACAAATTAATTAAATAAAATTTATTTGTGCACGCCGGGTTTGAACCCGCGACCTCTGGATTCGTATTGGAGCGTCTTACCACTCGACCTCGGAGGCCGTTGTGACTACGATATAAATGATTTCCAAGCGTCAGCCCTAATCGGTGAACTATCGCGGCAGCCTTCACATCCGCTATATTCGTCTAATGTTTTTTTTTAAATATTTTATTATTCATTTTAATTTACGAGTATATGGTGCGAATGAAGGGGTTTAATCATGAAATTTCCGATAAGGTTTTTGCAAACTTACGAAATTAATCATATGTAAATAAATTTCTTACGCTGGGTCGTTCTCACGATAAAGCGTAATTAAAAATTTTGGTTGTTGAATTTTGAATTAGCATCCCTTATTATTGTTTTTACAGTATTATTATTCAGGTGAGAGATTGTCTCTTGACGTTTTGGCGGAGGAAATGCTCGGTCGGGCCCCTCAAGGCCTATTTTGATTACTTTTCGGGTAAGATACCAGAGTACGAGAATTCGAAATTAACACTTGTACGAGAGAGATTTTATAAATGATCATTTAAAGCACCCAGAAGCATTCAGCAGATTCCAGGAAAAAAACCGTAAAGTTGAAAAAATATTTGACTATGGAATGGATGGAATATTTTTATAATTCACAGAATAAGTTTTTAAATCTTCACCAATAATTTTTTATTTTATTTATATGAATTCCGCGCAAGAGTCTCAACTGCTCCCAACCGTCTAGAGCCAGTGAGACTATGGCATCCCCAAATAGGGTATGTTGTGAGGCTGAAGGTAATGAGGAGGGGAAGGAGATCAAGAAGAGGAAGATTGGAAAGTACCTGGCTATTCAGATCTAGTCACCAAATACGACCAAAGTCATTTCAAGCAACGTTTCAATTCTGAATGGTGGTTTTTCACCAGGGCGATACTAAGAGTATCTTCCACTCTGGAACGTGCCGCAAATATACTATCTACTATTTTGATGTGGATTAAATGTGTTATGACACATATCAATTACATGAAAGTTATTGGCGCATGCCGGGTTTGAACCCGCGACCTTTGGATTCGTAGTCGAGCGTCTTACCACTCGACCATTGAGGCCGTCAATAATATTTTTGAAGAGCGTAATCATTCTCGCTGTAATATTTTCTACGCTTTGTTTATTGTATTTATAGTTCCAACTAATAATATACAGGAGGAAGCGCTTCTGTAGTCAGTATTGATGATTTTCGCCTGACTCGGCTAGACAGGGCGTGGCTAAGACTAGGGTTATGGTATTTACATCCATTCATAGCACATGTTGAAATAATGTTTATGTTTATTTGTATAACCTCTTTTTCACAGTATTGTTATAAACAAAAATATAGGATATAACCTAAAAAACCAGTTATGTCGTGCTATGTCGCATAGCAAAACGTAGTGGACGGAGTCACCGGAGACGCAGAAGACGGAAAACATGGTTACATACCGAATGGTGGTGCTATTTTATGTGAGACCTTGTCTTGTCTCTTTCTCTCTCACGGTTTACGACGTAAAAACCCGGAGAAAGTGATTTATCGTAAATTTGTATAGGTTGGGTAAAAAAAGGTAGCTCTCTCTCCATTCTTGTTCACTCAAGCCATGGTCTTGATATTTTTGGCAGCAGTCTAAATGATTTTTATCATTCTTTACTACTCTACCAAAACTTTGACTAGACCATGGCTTGAATGTTCTCTCTTATGTTTATTTTGTCCTATTTTTTTCATCGCTTCATTTATTGTTATGTGTGTTCTGTTCTTTCTCTGTTGCTCTTTTTTCCCGTTTCGTATTTTTTATGTCTTTTTTGTAATTGGACTTAAGTCCGTTAATTTATAAATAAATAAATACGTATTATTAATCTGAGGTTTATTGGTAATATTTTTTCTCTTTTTTCGATTTTTATCTTGCTACCAACAAGGTAAAGCCAATAATGTTTGAATTGTAGATTTACGGTATTAAGGATTATTTTTGTATGTTTCCATTGTCAAAATATCGTGACACTTTAACTAAATTGCATTATATATTATCGGGGTTGTTGTCACATCCACCCTGCTGTAAAATGCTGCAACGCTATCCGAAACTTTGGTTCTTGAAAAAGGGGAGAAGCGCAAAACAAATCAATACCCCAAATGAAGGGTATAAGAGCAAAGGCAGCAATCTCCAATTGTTGTGTTTTAGAGAAAAACGCCAGAAACTTGCGAAAAAAGTTAATATCAATCAACGCAATATATATATACCGTCGCTGGAAAGGCAAAATAGCTAGGGCGACAATTTGGTAAAAAATGAGAAGATGAAATTTTAATCAATTCTCTTTTTAACATCGAATACTCTGACTCTCGTTTGATTCTGAAGACTTTGCAGTCTTTTAGCCATCCAAATAATAATAACTATTTGGGAGAAGGCTTGATGACTCAAGTGAAACAAGTATGGGATTTGTCTAGCTTTTTGTCGCTTCAAATAACTCAGTAAGAGCAATTGAGTTGATTTTTTTTTCAAAATCCAAGGAGGTACTGAAGACTTATAAATTTTATTGTAAAACAGTAACTTTATAGTTCTCTGGTGTTCACTTCCCAAAATAGCGCTTCAGCCCCTTTTCCCTTTCGGCAACGACATAATATTTTGATATCTGGGATTATCCGCATCTACAAATTTTATTTAAGCAAGTATAGAAAGAGTTAAATAAATTTCGAATCGAAAGATTTCTGGTTTTGCTACCAAGCATTGGAGATTGCTGATTTTGCTTCATACAACATTGGAGATTAATGATTTTGTTTCATACATTATTGGAGACTTGCTGCAAAACCATACGAAAAAATTGCCACCTTTTGTTTGTGTTGATTGGCTTTAAAAAATACCTTCATTTATTTGATTGGTCGAAATGGAGATTGCTGTTTTTGCTTCTGAGAGAAGACGGAGATTGTTAATTTTGCTTTTGACGTATACTTTCAAACGTGGTTGTTGATGGGAGAATTAGAACTATTGAATATATTACATTTACAATTTAAATATCCATGAACCTGCATGCTCGACTTTTTTGAGATTGCTGTATTTGTATTTATAACCCTCAATTAAAAAAATATACCTAAATATATAGAATTGTTATATGTCAGTTATTTTTTAACGCATTATGTCTTTTTATTTTTCGACCGGTCGGTAGCTGAGTGGACAAACGCTTCGGATTCCCACCCGGGCGTCTTCGGTTCAATTCCTCTGCTGGCTAAGTCCTCCATCATTGCACAACCAACATTTTCCGCTTATTATGGTGGTCTGCATAGTCCAGCGGTAAGACGCTCGATTACGAATCCAGAGGTCGCGGGTTCGAACCCGGCGCGCGCAAATACATTTTATTTAATCAATGTGTCTCATAACACATTTAATTGATATTAAATAAAAAATAAATAAATACATATATTTGTGGCATATGTATATAGTATTGCCCTGGTAAAAGAGCACCATTCAGAATTGAAACGTGGCTTGAAATGGCTTAAGCCGTGTTTGGTGAATAGATCTGAATAGCCAGGTACTCCCCAACCTTCCCTTTTCTCATCTCCTCCTCCTCCCAACTACCTTCAGCCTCACAACGTACCCCTATTGGGGATGCCACAGTCTCACTGGCTCTAGACGGTTGGGAGCAGTTGAGACTCTTGTGCGGAATACACGTATAGAATATATGGGGGTTTTTCAAATATTTTGTTAGGTTATTCGTAACCAAGGAATATTCGTCTTTCTTTTTAAAAAATAAATAAACATGACGGCAGTGATTTTCTGAACAGAAACATAAACATTCTAGTCACTGCAATATTTTTTTTAAAACAGACTCGACAGAAAGCTAAATCAAAATGCAAATAAATGCAACAGTTCCAACAAAGTCGCCGAAAAATCGGTTGACTTTTTCATTAAAAACAGTCCATAAATCTGCATGAGAGAATGAAAGCGGCCCAGGGCAGTCAGTACTGAAAGTCGATGACGACTGCCTGGGCACTGAGCACTACAGAACGTATGCCTCTGTTCTGTTGCGTTGAAAGTTCTGTTCTGTTAATGAACAGCGTTATTTATTGCTTTTCGGTGACGGTACACATTCCGAACAGTTCAACCCGAATTCAACCGCGAACCGACCATTTTTTAATCAGATCGTTTTAGCGTGGGGACGTATTTCTTGTCATGGCGACATTTAAACATATGGTTCTTTATTCAGATTTACCACTATAATAATAACGGTCGTAATGGTGGGTGTTTTAAATAAATACAGGTGGTTGTCAAAATTAGTAATCAACTATCAAAAATGTTAGATTTCTAAGCTTTTTATCATTTTACAATATTAACAATTATGTCATAATATCGCCGCCGAAAAGGTTAAAAGGCTGAAGTGCCATTATTTTTATGTAATTAATATGTGTTATTTCGCTTTTTTTGTTTTTTTTTTTTAAATATAAATACCGCACAAGAGTCTCAACTGCTCCCAACCGTCAAGAGCCAGTGAAACTATGGCATCCCCAAATAGGGTATGTTGTGAGGCTGAAGGTAACGGGGAGGGGAAAGAGACTGGGAAAAGGAAGGTTGGGAAGTGGCTGGCTATTCAGATCTAGTCACCAAACACGGCTAAAGCCATTTCAAGCAACGTTTCGATTCTGAATGGTAGTCTCTCACCAGGGCGATACTCGAAGTATCTACTACTCTGGAACGTGTCGCAAATATACTTTTTGTTATTTTTTTATGTACATATTAATTAAATAAAAGTTATTGGCCCGCGCCGGTCTTGAACCCGAGACCTTTGGATTCATAGTCGAGCGTCTTACCACTCTTACCAGTCTTACCATGGAGGCTGTCATTTGATTAAAATAAAAAAGTATATTTGCCGCGAGTTCCAGAGTGGTAAATACTCCAAATATCGCCTTCGTAAAAGACCACCATTCAGAATCAAAATGTTGCTTGAAATATCTTTAGCCGTGTTTGGTGACCAGATCTGAATAGCCAGGTAATTTTTGACCTTTTACTTCTTTATTGCCATCGACTCATCACTAACTTTAACTTCACAAAATACCCCGATTGGGGATGCCATAGTCTCACTGGCTCTAGACGGTCAGTAAGAGTCGGGTCTCTTGTGCGGTATTCACTATACAAAAAGTGTAATTTAAGAGTTAAATTTTGCAAACATCCTGACAAAGGTTAAAGCTCAACACCCAAAATGGCGCTAAACGTCACTTTGTAGTAATCTAATACAAACAATACTGTACATGATTTATATCTAAATTCTACGTGAGCAGTTAGGAAAATGTCAAAGGTTTCCAGTGAATAACACATTCAAGCTGTAATCTTTTAAATTCACCGAAAAACGTATTTTAATATCAGCAAAAAAGTGCAGTTTGAAAACCAGCATAGCCATTTTCGAAGGTTTTACCTAAAGTTCCGGCAAGAATTCCATATAGAGTTTAAAAAATAACATTAAAAAAATTATATTCACTAACATACTAATCTTGACATTTCCCTTACTACCTGTAAAGAATTAACTGATAAATCATTTGTAGTATTGCTAGAATAAGAAAGCCAAAAAGTGTGTATATTTGAATGCTGACCCTTAAGAAGAAACATTAAATCTTTCTCAATCTTGGAGAAAGAATATATGAAGAGATACCTGAAGAGAAACAGTGTAGTCAGGATGGTTGTTGGATAGCCTATTATTTACCGCCCACATAAAATACGGACATTTTTAATAAACATATTTGAACACATTAACTATATCAATACACCATTAAAATGATTTATCAATTCAAAATATCACCCTAACAATAAAAAAAACAGAAAGATTACCTTAATGATGGAAGGTTTTTATGGATTTTATGTCTTTATATAATTAAAAATGCAAAAAATTAAAAGTTTGGTCAAAAATATTTAAAACTGTTGGAATACCTCTAAAAAGTGATGTTTTATTATCTTTGTTAGGTCTTATTTGAACATTGACGCAAAGCATCTATCACCATCATGTTTGATTTATTTGTATAACCACTGCAAGTTTTTCAATCAACACAAATATAAGAAACAACCTTAAAATCCGTTGACGTAACTTATACGACTCGATGGTGTAAAGTTAGAACATTTTTCATAATTAAAAGTGCTGCAATATTATGTGAAGACTTTTTTGTCTCTTTTTCTTTCATGGTATACGACGTAAAAACTCGAAGAAAGTGATTTATCGCAAATTTGTGTTGGTTGGGTAAAAATATTTAGCTTCTCTCCATATATATTCTTACTGCAAGTTTCCAGTCATAGTAGCTGCCGAAGTATGATGCTATGAGCTTCTCCTAGGTATAATTAACCCCCAGCGCCGGGGCTAAAACAGGAGCAGCTTTTCATATGCACAATAAAACCGCCCATAAATAGCTATCTCGTTTATTGTGCTCCCCGCCATGAAAGGGAGATAAAATTTGATACTAAGCCACTCTGGGAAACGCGGATTCATTCGAAATTTAAATTAACAGCTCACTCAGCCATAGAATCAGAAACATAGCGGTTGTTGGATTTCAAAGAGATAATTTGTTTTCTTACCTTCATATTTTTTATCCAGTTTCTACATTATCCAACCATTTCACTAAATTTGATTTTCGTATTCAATAACACTGTGTTCGAAAACAATTGACAATCAAACAGAAGAGAGTTATGTGAAAAAACGTGTTCGTTCATTGGTCTCGTTTGGTCGTCGTTTTGTTGTTCTTCTTCAAATAATATTAAATTTAGTGTGGCTTTGTTGTGGTGTTTGTGAATAATACAATGTGTAAAAATAATCAAGAACTTGAACTTTAACTTCACCGGTGAGTGAATTGGTTTACTACTTCTTTCATTCCATAATCTCTCCACATCCATAATTAGACACTTCCACTAAGTAGTATAGTTTATCGTTTTTACAGTCCGCTACTTTCTAAATTCATCTGAAGCTGAAAACACATTCGGTGTTTTACCGCAGCTTCTGATCCAACAGCGGTCGTTTTTAAAATCAAATCGTATTCTGTTTTAACTTTAAGCACATTCATCGGAAAAAAAGAGTTAGGTTTGCTTAGTTAATGTCTAGGCACAAAGTCCCAATTATGGCCTAAATATTTACTATAGTAATAAATTTAATGGAAAAAATGGCTTCTGATTCTATATATTACTCTAGATAAAGGATACACAACATAGCTTTTAAAATCTCTTAATTTAAAAAAAAAATACTTCTTAATAATTTTTATTTTTCTGAATTAGTAGAGCCTCCAATAGGGTAGAGTAAATGCAGCAAACAACCTCTGTAGTCGAGTGGTTACTACGCTCTACCACGAATCCAGAGGTCACGGCCTTACATCCTGGCATGCGCAAATGAATTTGATTTAATTAATAAGTAATGAAATGACAAAACCTTTGTGTAAGACCACAGAATCGTGTTTTTATTTTTATGACCGACCGGTTTTGCTTTTGCTTAAGCATCTTCAGGGAAGAAAATCAAACTAATTACTTTATAAGTTTAATTTTGTTCTCTGATGATGCTTAGGCCAAACGAAACCGGCGGGTCATAAAAATTAAAATAAATCTTTTATCTTATACAATGTCATTTTTTCATTTCATTAAATATGTCAAACCACAAAGTAATTGCTTTCTACGAAAATATAATTAATACGTGTTGTTTCATATTTCATTCATAATAAAATAAAAAAAACAGAAAATTTGAGGCACGCGCCAGAGTGGTAGAAACTCGTATCGCCTTGTGAATGACCACCATTCAGATTCGAAACGTTGCTTGAAATGGCTTTAACCGTTTTTAACGACCAGATCTTCCAGGTACTTCTTAACCTTCCTTTTTCCTACCTCCTTCTCTTACCACTAGTTTCATCCTTACAATATACCCCAATTGAGGATGCCTTAGTCCCACTAGCTCCAGACAGTTGGGACTCTTGTGCGATATCCACTAAAATAAAAAAATAAAAAAATTTAAAGAAGGGAGAAAGGTTTGGGTATTACTTAAAGTTTTTATAAGTTGAAATAATTGAATAAATCAGCCATTTCATGTTTGATTCTGAAAGATGCTATCCGAATACCCTTTTCAGAGGGTATATTTCAATGAAAAACGAACTGCAAAATATAGGTGTTTTATAATAACTATACATAATTGTAGGTGTAATTTCGACACCTGCTATACTGTTAAAAAACACCATGTTACTCGCACTTTCCATGTTTCGGACACGTGCCAAATCTTCTTACCGCTCTGCTACGGAGCCCGTCAAAATAATACATTACGCCCATGTGATTTTCCTGTCGAATTTACTTTCAGAACCCATCACCGTCAGACGAAAAATATTTATACAACTCCAAAAGAATCCCAATCAATCGGAAAGCCACACCGAGAAATTGATAAATGATCAGACAGAACGGCGTCGCAAAAAGAGGCTGTAAATTATATGAAGCCTTCTGCAGAATCGTCTCCCGTGAAAATAAGCGAAAGAACACTCTTTTATTGAAATCTACGAAAGCGTAGCTCCGAGCCGTAGAGCTGTAGAGCGTAGGGTGTAGAACTGTAGAGGCGTAGCGGCAGCCCCGCCCCTCTCTCTCGGGGAAGAATCTCTCGCCTCTCATTCTGCTCCGAGCAGCGTAGAGCCACGGTCGCGTAGAGCCTGATACCCCCTGCTTATAAACATTCGATAGAGTTGTTTCTCTCGTTCGAAGAGGTTCTTGCGGCGGTTTATTATTTTATTTGGATCGCTCGGCACCGGAGAAAAGGCTTGGGGGTGCGTGGGTTGTATTAACACAGTTGTCACGTCGCGTGTTTCAATTGACAGCTATTCGGAATTCGGATTATTTAAGTTCAAGTGAAACTGGTGAACATTTGAATTGGCTAACACACTGACATTGCTTCGGGACTTACGAAGATAGCGAATCGGTAAGAGATTTTACAACATTATTATTTTGCAGCTCAATAAACTTACACACTCTTTTGTACTTTGTAAACATGTCACGTAAAAAAATGAAATATTTAAAAACAGTTTTTAGGAATGAGTTTTCATCTTAATATTAACAAAGCTCTTTAATTAAAACCAATAAAATACTCTGAATTAATTAAGATAAGATGTTCTAACGTTGTTACAACGTTTTAAAAAAACGTAAATCTTATTTTTAACGTGAACCGTAACGTCTCAGAAATTACGTCTTCATTTAAAAAGCTGTATAAAAGAGCTTACTTTAACTTTCCTGGAATAAATTTATGAAATGAATTTGCTCCTAAGTTTGTTCGAGTGAATGTCTAAAGTCCAAAGCTAAAACACTGGGACTTCCGAATGTCCTTCATCAAACGAAGTGCGTCGGGCAGTAAACATCAACTTTATGGTTTTGGGGACGAAGATAAACTTTAAGTTCCGACCGTATCAAGATTCAGTTTTATTTCTAAGGGAATAATAAATCTGAAGACTGATTTTAAGTTGGAAATTTCCCCTACCTGGAAGAGATAAGCGGAATTTTATGAGGAATACTAATGCTACGTAAAATAAGGTAATAAACAAGGATTAATATAAAGGATGTGATATTTTTGAATAACGTTAATCTTATAGTTTTGTTTGACGGATAATCCATTATTTGAAATTTTAATGACATCATTTAAAAGTAGCTCCATAGTGAGTTTTATTGAATTAAACTAAATGTGGAAGCTGTGACGGTTGACGCGATAACTCAATGGTTAGAGCTATCGCATCAACCTTTTCAGATCGTTTCAATTGAAATAAATTCTCATTTTTTTAATACAATACCGTATTTTTACAAATATGACATACAAAATTAATGATTTTAATAATATTTTTTAAATTTTTTTTTTAAATTTAAGACCTGACCGGTTTCACCTTATGACGGGCATCTTCAGACTGGTTCAATCTCAAGTAAATCTATAGCATACATGCTATAAGTATCCGGAATGGACGCTTATTGAGTCTCATAGTGAAGATCTGTGACTTTGGGTTTTGTTTTATTGCTGAAGGAGGCAGCTTTACAATAACATTTAAAAATACATTCGGGTAGTTTTATTACCGTATTAAAATGGAGTTCCACCACGAATTTACAGTTTCCAAATAAGAAATAACATACAAAGTTGGTTATAAATTCATTAAACAATTATTGTTAAAATTTTTAAAAACTCCGTCGAATAGCACTTATCTTCCAATCACTTGGATTCAGCAAAGTCATTTTTAGTTTCATTAATGATCTTTCTTCAGAAGAATATAATATATAAGTCTATACAAAGCTATTGCATCGACGTTTTCGAATAAATTCACCCGAATGAATGAACAATTTATTGCCAGAAACACTTCAGATATGTATTTCTTTGGGAAAATATCAGTGGAGGTCGATTCCTAGTACATGCGGAAAAGAAACTTGAATTATATAAGGGCACGGGCAATAAAGCTGCATTATACTTCCGCAATGGCTTTGGTTGAAGGCTTTTCACCACTTTTATGGCTTTTCTAGCAAAAATATTGCTCAGAAATGTTCTAATAATGCGCAGAATCCTTCAAACCCTTTCACGATAATTATTTGTTTGGAAAAATGTACACAACAAAAAAAATCCAGAAAAAACTCTGTTTATTTTTTGATGGAGGGATAAACCCTGGTATTCGACGCTTTGATTGTCCAAAGGTTTGATGATCCGTGAGGATTTTCCTATTTTTAGTTTCAGTCTCTGTTGTTAAATTTAGCAGATCATAGTGATACAGTGGACACTGTGGAGCTTGTAGGATATTTCTATCAAATTATCGGACGCCAACAACCAAATATAATGTGTTCGAGAAACTATTTAAATATTTTCGATGTTTTAACTTATATTTTAATGGAGTTACATTACTTATATTCTACTGGAATTTCGTGGTATTTTAATTGTAATCACAAAATTTAAAAAAGTACGAAAAAACATTATTTTGGCATTAATAAAACGTATTAAAAGTTTATATTACGAGTATAAAAACATCTATTTTAAACGAGAATATTGATAATCAAAAAACGCTCACGTGGGTAATGTAAGGTTTTATAGTAAAATAAGTTTGACCGGTCGGTAGCTGAGTGGACAAACGCGTCTGAATCCTACCCGGGCGTCGTGGGTTTAATTCCACTGCTGGCTAAGTCCTCCATCATTGCACAACCAACATTTTCCGCTTATTGTGATGGTAGTAGAAGTTTTAAAAATATTGTCAGGTTATTTGTAACTTGGGAATGTTTGTCTTTCCTTACAAAATCAAGTTAATAAATAAATAATGGACATTATTACACATACATCGTATTGTAGAAATTTTGAACAGTGCCAAAATATATTTCTCCCTCTTCCTGTGTCAATTGTGGTTAGAGGTACATCAATGAGGAGATCTTGATAATCTTTTCTTTACTTTAGGCTGCCTTTTGCTACTGTAGGGATTTTTTTATGCGTTTAGATACGGCCTCCGTGGTCGAGTGGTAAGACACTCGACTACGAATCTAAAGGTCCCGGGTTCAAATCCCAAAACTTTTTTAAAATTAATACATACCATAACACATTAAATTTATATAGAATAATAAAAAAGCATATTTGCGGCACGTTCCAGAGTAGTAGATACTCCAAATATCTGACTGGTTAAAGACCACCATTCAGAATCGAAACGTTGCTTGAAATGGCTTTAGCCGTGTTTGGTGACCAGATCTGAATAACCAGGAAATTTCCGACCTTCCTCTTCCCCATCTCATTTTCCTCCCCACTACCTTCAGCCTCACAACATACCCCAATTAGGGATGCCATAGTTTCCCTGGTTTTAGACGGTTGGGAGCAGTTGGGACTCTTGTGCGGTATTCGCTTTAAAAAAAAAAAATAAAAAAGGTACTTGAAGTAAAATTGAGTAGACTGTGTTTTGGGTGCTTTAAGTAATCTTTTATTTAAGCCCACTCACCAAGATTAGGGAAGGAACAAGATGGAGTTTAGACGGAGACGAAGGGGTAAAAGACATCGTTGCAATGATTAAAAATGTTTCATAGGCTCTACCGTGTTGATTGGTGTAACTTCTAGTTTAAAAAAAACCGTCTAATTATTTGGAATTCACTCATCTCCTTTCCATCTAAACTAAAACCAAGAAAAATATGTTCCCAACTTCCTATTCCACGAATAAGCCAAATGCAAATAAGAAATTGTCCAAAGAAGCGACCCTAGCTGTCCACAATGGAGTCCTTATTCCAACCCTGATGTATGGCAGTGAGGCATGTAACTGAAAGATGAAAATAAGCTGAATGCCGTGGAAATGAAATCCTTGAGACGTATATGCCGTAAACCAAACAGAGATTGCCCACATATGAGGTGGGCTAAAAAATTGAAGCCCACTGCAGGCTTTGAATGGATGAGAGCCGCCTAGGATCACCAAACCTGGAAAGATTTGAGAGAGACTTATGTCCAAAATGACATTAAAGGGATGTTGAAGCCAGAATATATTTACTGCATCAAGAGGTACGTAAAGTATGAAGCTTTATGTATTTTCCCTCTGCGAGAAAAAAACTCACAGATCAGATAAACCGTACAGGAGATGAAATATTTTGTAGATGATGCTATAATCTTATATCCATGGACCAAACAAATAATGAAAATGCACGAAAATAGTTGTACAGGGGTCGATAGTTTTTGTAGGGAAATGGAAAATATTAAGTCTATCATGTACCTAGTACTTACCCACGTAATATTAAATGCAATACGATTCTCGTAAAAGCGAGGGTTGCTTCTCTTAATGGTGGTAGGTTGTAGGTGCACCCAGGGGATCAATTGCACTATGCAACTATTTTAGGGTCATAATATGAATTTATGACCAAAAACCCTTTGTTAAGTATTTCCACTTATTATTTTAAATTTTTTAAGGAACAATTCTGCATTTTTTTGTAAGATATTTTTTCAATATGAATATCGCATACGAGTCTCAACTGCTCCCAGCCATCTAGAGCCAGTGAGACTATGGCATCCCCAAAAATGGTATGTTGTGAGGCTGAAGGTTGAGGAAAGGGGAAGGAGATTGGAAATAAGAAGGTTGGGAAGTACCTGGATATTCAGATTTGGTCACCAAACACGGCGAAAGCCAATTCAAGCAAAGTTTCGATTCTGAAAGGGTGGTCTTTCACCAGAGCGATACTTAGAGTATCTACCACTCTGAAACGTGCCGCAAATATAGTTTTTTTTAAATATTTCTATATAAATTGAATGTGTTGAAGACAAATATTAATTAAATAAAAGTTATCGGCGCACGCCGGGTTTGAGCTCGCGACCTTTGAGCGTCTTACCACTCGATCATTGCGGCCGTCGCATACTTAATTCAAAACTCGTTCTTTTTTACTATTCCTTTCTTCCTTTTGGAAATAGATTTATTTCTTGGAAAAGGCAATATGTCGTTTTATAAATATAAATTGTTTAATCCTTGAATATCCGAGATATGAATCTTATGGTTTAACGTATGACTTATGAATAAAACCGTTTTCATTATTTTCTGTAACCCATCCACAAATATAGAGAATGTATAAATAAAAGATAAAGCGAGGCCAGCAATAAAACACAAATACGTACCAAAGAAAGCTTGCAGGCTATATATACCAATAACCCTTAGCCATAATTTTGTTACGGCCTTTGTAAAACACACAGGACGTATCCTTTATACCTGACTGGGGCAGCTAAATAAAGGATGGAGCGATTTGAATCCTCAGTAGCTAGAAGGTAGTAGGTTGTAACTAGTATCGGGGAAACGTATCATTTTTCGTGAAAAGGGATTGTACGCATCAGTAAACGCTACGTAAAGAATTTGTGAATCTGAATAACAAAGACTATTGAGGATTCAAAGGGTTTATCGTCTTCCCGTCAAACCTTCTAGCCGCACTAACAATATACCAACTCATAAAAGGACTCGTACTTCCGCCTTAGCTTATTTTGTATTAAAATAATTAAAATTATTCATAGGATAAAATTGAACAATCATTGAAAATGTCTACATTAGAAGAGCGCAGGAAAGACTTTGATTTAATTTTCATTTACAAAATTATTAATTGTTTTATTGACTCACCTTCTCTGTTGCAACTTATCCAGTTGCAATGAATTGCTGTTCCTTAATCTTCACAATACTAATTATGGGTATAATTCTCCAATGTCCAGAATGTCAAGACTTGTTAACTCAAGCCATGGTCTTGAAATTTTTGGTAGCAGTCTAAATGATTTTTTTCATTCTTTACGACTAAACCAAAACTTTGACTAGAACATGGCTTGAATGTTCTCTTTTATGTTTATTTTGGCCTATTTTTGTCAATGCTTTTTTATTATTATGTACTCGTATGTGCTATTCCTTCGCTGTTGCTCTTTTTTCCATTTCGTGCTTTATGTCTTTTTTGTAATTGGACTTTAGTTCGTTAATTTATAAAAAAATAAAATGAATACAACATTAGGCTTTAGGCTTCATTATAAAACAGATTATAAAAATAATACTAACAATCTTTAAGAAATACAAAATAAAATAAATAGGTTGCGACCCGGATTCAAACTCGTTTTTTAATTATTTATTCATTTATTTTATCGTATACGCCTAAGAGAGCTTTTACATTAAGAGGTTTGCAATTGACTGTGAAAAAATGTGAATTATATGCACAAACAAAATAAGGAATAGTTGTAGAGTAGTAAAAAATAATGTTTCAATACATGAAAATATTATTGATTAAATATATATGATGTTATAGCCTTCTTGTATCTACATTTCGTGCAGTTAAATACATCAGCCACCTCTGCGTATGTATTACCAACTACCTGCAATCAAGGTACAAGCGAGTCTCTGAAAGACTCAGTCCTGATGTTATTGTTACAGCTAAATAAAATTTTGGATCGATTAGTTCACGTTGGTATGTGAAAAGAAATAAGGTTCAATAATACGGTTGATAATTTTATAAATAAATGGTATTCACTATAAAATAACTATTATTTAATAGTAAATACCGTCTAGAGCCAGGGAGACTATGGCATCAATGAATATGGGTAAGGCTTTCAGAATTTGAACGAAACAAGGAAAATGTATCTCTGTACATGATTAAACGCTCAATTAGAGACAATTAGTATAGTATGATAATAAAATCTAATTTCCTTCTTTTTTATTCGCCAAGTATGTTTATGTGAATTCATACGTTTCATCTGAATTTTTATACCCTTAGCTTCTGGTAAATTATTTTTTTAATCTGTTGATGTACACATGCACTGTTATACCCATATCTAAACCTTTTTCTCTCATGATTTATGATAACGATCATGATTTTAGATAGTTTTAATTTATATACATATTAAATATTATTTTCTCCTTGTTAGTTAGTCTTATTAGCATAATTGATTTAGTATGAAACACACTTGAGGTAAAATATCACAAAACTGCGCTATGTAAGTTCGTTGTTATTATTATTATTATAAATAAAACGCCAACATACGTAAATGCCTTAGAAATGTTGTATAAAAATGAACGAATAAGTTGATTGTGCTGAAATATTCATCATTCTTGTCACTTTGAGATGCCGTTTTTTCACCTTGCGAAAATTCAATAGATTTCGGAGGATTGACATTTTTTCCGTTATTTTATCGGGGATAACAATCTATCTGTTCTAGATGTCAGAGTCTTCAAGGATTTAGGAATGATAAGAATAATCTAATTTAGATTTGATCCAGTCTGTCCAAAGTAACGTTAGATTGCTACTCTTACCCACGTCAGTCGGAAAATCTTTGGGAATTTCCCAGATAAAATGAAAAACGCCCGAAGCATTCATCACAATATTTCAACTTCTACCTGGGGAAAATGTTTTTTCTCGATGTACTCGAAATAAATACAAATCTTCTTTTAAAGCTATTTATCGAAACCAGATGATACCTTGGGAGGTTTTCAAAAAAAGTAAAACAATTTTTGACTTAAAGGTCAGCACCCAAAAATACAAACTTTTTAGTTTTCTAATACAAACAAAACTGAAAATTATTTAACCGTTAATTCTAAATGATCAGCTAGAAAAATGTTTAAGGTTTCCAGTGAATGAAACATTTAAACAGTAATCTCTTAAATTCTCACTAAAATGCATATTGAAATTTTAGGTAAAACGTTCAAAATGCTTTTGCTGGTTTTCGAAGTACACCTTCCACTGTTATTTTCATAGAGTTTACAGGATTAAAATAAAATAAAAATTGAATTCACTGGGAACTTCAGACATTTTTCTAGCATAAATACATACTTCTTAGTTTCCTAATACAAACAAAACTGAAAATTATTTAACCGTTCATTCTAAATGATCAGCTAGAAAAATGTTTAAGGTTTCCAGTGAATGAAACATTTAAACAGTAATCTCTTAAATTCTCACTGAAATGCATATTGAAATTTTAGGTAAAACGTTCAAAATGCTTTTGCTGGTTTTCGAAGTACACCTTCCACTGTTATTTTCATATGTTTTTCATAGAGTTTACAGGATTAAAATAAAATAAAAATTGAATTCACTGGAAACCTCAGACATTTTTCTAGCTAACCATAGGAAACTAACAGGTAAATCATTTGTAGTATTGCTTGTATTAGAATGCTAGAGAGTAACGTTTAGTGTCATTACCCTTAACAACATGTTTCAATGGAATTACACCACAATGGAAAGCTTAAAAAAACATTGGCACCGAATTATAATCTAAAGCTTATATAAATAAAATATCGTCGCTGGAAAGGCAAAAAAGGGCTGAAGAGCCATTTCGGGAAGTTATTACACAATTTTTTTTTGTTATTAACAGTAAAATTCATGAGTCTTCAGTACTACTACTACTAATTTCTACTACTGTCTACTTTTTTGGATTTTTTTCGTCTTCCAAATTGTAAATATATTTTAGATGGCTGCATGGCCACTCTCGTTTGATTCAGAAGACTTTCAATGCACAAAAAGAAGCTGATTAAAACTGCATATTTATCTCATTTTTTACCAAAGTGTCGCTTCAGAACTTCCCTATTCCCAACCTTTCTTTTTCCCATCTCCTTTCCCTCCGCACTACCTTCAACCTCACAACATACCCAATTTGGGATACCATAGTTCTGGCTCCAAGCGGTTGGGAGCAGTTGGGACTCTTGTGCGGTATTCACTATAAAAATAATAAAAAAGCCCTTTTGCCATTTAATTGACGTTATGTCCAGATAGATACAAACTCGAATAGAAACAAATAAAACAATAGTAAATGTAAGAAAGCACTCCAAGTTTTCCATCGTAAGCATCAGTTTTTTTATATAAAAAACATTTTTACTTAAAGCATCGACGTACGAGTATATTAAAATAAGCGAAATCATTTTTAATAATTTTAGAAACCTTAATTAATTGCACTTAAAAAAGCTTGTGGAACTTCATTAAGATGGCGCTTGCACACATGACGATAAATTTAAGTATTTATTTAAAGTTTCTCATCCGCGGTTAAGGGAGCATAAAGCGAGCGCGGACGCAGCTTTGGCCGAAGTTTATACCGAGTTAATACGGCATTAGCATTTAAACGAAGTTTGTTCTGAAAGCGGACCCATTGGCAATCCTTGAGGGACGCCGGACAAAATATGTAAATTGCCAACATATTTTAAGTCAACAGAGATGGGCGATACAAAGTGGCCAGCATCGCGACTAACTGTCGCATAAATAAATATCAAGAATTATTTAGCCATCACACCACTTTCATGTTGATACTCGCAATTGAAACGGTTTTGATATTTGTTGAGAGTTATTTTGAAATTGTTAAATAGATATGTACACCCACAATAACGTCAATTTGCTTCACTAGAGTTTTTATCACTCAGTCCGAGTGCTATATACGAGTATAGTTTATATATAGAGTTTACTATTACTTACTCCATTTTTTTTCTACCCTAGGTCCGACAGCACGGGCAACAACCATTATGGATATTTATTAGAATAAGAGAAGAGCATGTATGAGACGATGTATGAATGTGAATGAAGCAAGGAGTGTGTGCCAAGACAGAGTTGTATGAGGGTCCGTCCTCTTTGCCTACCCCTGCGGGGAAACGACGTGATGGTTAGTAAGTTAGCATTATTTATGAGTAATAATAAATGTTGTGAATCAGTCAGTTTATAAATATTTTTTCATTTTTTTATTAACTTTTTTTTTCTTACATTACTTTTTTACACTAACTACCTCACTAGGTCATAAGAACCTGTTCTGAGGTAAGTGACGGTGAGTACAGGTAGAATATATTTTTTTAAATTATGATATTTGTTACACAATGTTCTAGTTTGTCATGGTGAAGAATTTCAAGTGCTATTTTAGGAGGTCTTCAATTTCCTTGCGGTCCTTACTCATTAGCCATTTAGTAATGTTTTGATTAAAGGAATACATATTGGTGATGGCTACAGTTTGTGGTGGGAGTTTGTTGTAAGTGTGAGGCGCGATGTACATATGGTGTCTTTGTGCAAAAGCTGTATTGTCATTAAGGTAATAAAAGTCTTTCTTGTTCTTTGGCCCTTGTATTTTTATTATGTGTGATATACCTTAAAGTTTTTGAAGAATGAATTATTATTAACACTATTTTAAGATATAACTGTCTGATATTGAGGATTCCTAAAAGTTGAAAGAGTGGCGTTGTTGGGTGCCTGAAGGGCTTTCTAAATATAATTCGTAAAATTACTTTTGTATTTTTATAAGAGGACCTAGCAAAGTAATATCAACTCCCCCCCAACCAGCTATTCCATATCCTATTTGGTTTTGATATAAGGCAAAGTATACACTACGCAATTTTTTCAGTTCAAGTACATTTCTTAGTATTTTAAAACAATAAATATATTTTTTAACACGTTCCGTTAAAATTTCAATGTTCGATTCCCAACAAAGCTTATCGTCAAGTTTTATGCCTAGATATTTAATAATATGTGCATGTTTGATTGCCTCACAGTTGTAATGGTTTTCTCTGGTAGATTGAATAGTAAATATTGTTTAAACAATATCAGTAGGGCCCTACCTGAAGCCTTACCAATAATTTAGTCCATCTCCAGTATTAGGGAAACCAGCAACTCAAAGAAGAGCAAGTGCTTGGACGTAAAGTAGCTAAGTCAATTAATTTAAAATTGAAAGCTCAATTGCCATCCTAAGTATTCGCAAACGGGAGCGAGGAGGGTGGCCCGCCCTCGGCTATTTATGGAGAATAAATATTTATAATTTGACTTTAAAGTGCGTAAGATAAACGATCGCGTTTCTAAGCTTTTTTGATCTGCTCTCGGTTAGCCGGCCGAAGGGAAGATAAATAATGTAACGTGCATTAAATATTTACGGGGGTTGCGAGTTCCGGATCACCCTGGCTGGAGGTTGGGGTCAAGGCTTGCTAACTGAGAAACGTTTGTTTTGTGTTTTAAATAGCTTTTGAATCGTCGCTGTGCAAACAGTCGTTGTGTTCGTTTGACGGCCGCCGTAGTCGAGTGGTAAGACGCTCGACTACGAATCCAGGTATATTTGCTATTTATAATTGCTGCCAACCGTCTGGCAGTGTTTCCCAGCGTTCTTTATTCCATGCCCCACCGTAGTCTTTTAAAAAGTCACATGCCCCCCGGCATCTTTTTTAATTAAAAGTGATTACCTAGTGAGGTCATCGTAAAAATACGAATATTTTGTACATCACTTATTAGAGCAATAAAAAAAACAGTAGGTAAATTTTCAAATAATATTGTAATACGTTTGTAAACCATAAACATAGTACGGGAGAGGTGGTAGAAGCAGGGTAGGGGGGTGAAAGGGGAACAATTTTAAAATTGGGCTGTTGGATAAATCTAGTTGCTTATTAAGTAAGTTAATTTTATTTATTTTTCCACCTCTCCCGTACTTAACCCCCACCTAAGTTGATGTGCCCATTTTATGTTTTCCCCAAGTATTATAATTCGGTTTTGATTTAATACATATTTGTTCAGCCCTGAAGAAGGTTCAGGTAGAGCCGAAACCGGTTGGTTTATGTATATATGTATCCAATAAAGTGGTGTCAAAACAAAGTTACTTTTATTTTAAATATATTAACCATTTAGGAAAAGGCTTGATTCAAACGACCCAAGATTGTGACTTTTAACTCAGTGAGCGAGTAATTTTTTTTTCCAAAATTCAACCAGATACTTAAGTCTTTTGAATTTGATTGTAAAACAACTAAAAACTCTCAAGTGCTCCGGTGTAAGCTTCCTGAAATGGCGCTTCAGCTCTTTTGACTTTCCGGCGACGACATGTAAAGATATTCGTAGCAATTTTACCGTTTAACAAAACGGTAGTTTCTAGCACGTCATTCTCCTTCCTTATCCTAATTCAAGTTTCGAGACGGCGAGGCGTTCCTCCCAACAGGTAAACTTCCCTTCTATAATTTGATGGCAAAGTATTGTTACGTTAAAGGTGTGTTTCTTTTTAATAGGTGCGGGTTGTGTGGGACGGTGTGGGTAGAGGGTGGAGGGTGCGGTATTTCCTAGCAGGCGCTTCCGGTTTCGTAGACGGGGATGGTCAGTTATGAATCAGTGTTAATTCCACATTAATTGTTATGGCTGACTAGGGTAGTATTTAAGGGTTGGTTCTAATAAAAATGTATGAAAATGGATCCAAACTGTCAAAAGGTGCTAAACCTTTATATGACTAAAGAAAACTACACCGTTTTAAATTGATATGAAGGTGTTTTTCACAGTATATAATTTGCTGAAGTTCGCTGAACCACTTTTTTGACGTAATAGATTTTGACTCGGTTCAAGACTTGGGGAAGTCGATAGGAATTTCACCCAGTTCCATCTCTTCTTGGGGTTCTTAATTCAGTAACTAATTAAAAATAGTATTAAGAATACAGGTTATGTACTTTGAACACAACAGTATTTATTATTTAAAATAAAATAAAATGATTAATAAATATTGGGCAAGCTTCCAATTCCATATAAAACACACGAGGGTACCCGGGTAGATATTTATTCCCAGTTTAAGGTGTAAGTTTTACTTAAACGTTTTTTTTCTCACATATCCAGCGGTTATATTTAATTGTTCAATCATTATTATGGAGAAGTCAGAAAGTTTCAGCCGGTTGGACTTACTGGAACATTAAAAAAAAACTATTTTGGAAACCGAAAGGGGTACCCGGGTACCCTTTCAGTCACATAATGGTTAAATAAACATTTTTTAAGCACCTTCAGAACGTAACCATATCCTCGAAGTAGATAGAATGCAAAAGAGGTTTATGCGTTACTTATACATGAGGGAGTATACATATTACCCATTTTAATTCCTTACGTTATTTTTATGTGGAATGCTAGATTTTCACACCCTGCAAGCCCGCCGGAAGATGTTTTCGGGTAAAAATTTTTAGAAGTTGATTTCTGAAGGTATTTATAACCCATATATACTAAGAGAGATAAACTTATTTGCCCCAAGTAAGTACATTCGTGCGTGGCATTATGGGACGTTTCACACACCGAAAGTCAGAACTTCCTCATACAAAAACACGTCAATATATAAAGTGTCTGAATAATAATAATAATAAATAGATAACTTTTATAGCGCCGTTTTTATGGGAAAATCACCTCAAGGGCGCTTTACAAATTAATTTATCTAACCTATAATTTATCACTTAAGCTTATAACTAATAACTTACTGTTAAGATTTATTACTAATGGCTTACACCTAACAATTTCAACCAGTGACTTAAAATAAGGACTTATAGCTTGTGACTAACAGTGAAATAGATGCTAACATTAAATATATATATATATATATATATATATATATATATATTTACAGACATTTAAAAATAGCTAACAGTGAAATAGATGCTAACATCAAAAACATTAATATTTACACATACAATAAAAGTAAAAATAAAACTTATAACCAACTTATTACCAAATTATTTACAACGTGGATATTCACAGACACACTACAAGGAAATGCAAAGAAATCAGACTACCAGAAGAAATAAATCTAATAAACAAAACAGTTTACTCTATAAAGAGATGAATTTTTACAATGCGCTTCCGGAAACCATGAAAATTATACTAAGTAACAAATTAAAAATAGCCTGCAAGAACTATATAAAATACATGAGTATGTTTTATCAAGTACTTTATAACATTAGTTGTGACATCGTCTCTAGAAGTGGCGTGAAACTCTTAGGTGTTTGTCTAAATGCAGATCTTTCACTCAGATCCCAGATAACGAAAAAAGTAAGCGCAGGTCTCTTTAACCTGCGTCAAATTTAATCCAGATGTTGGTAAGCTCATACGTTGCGTCACAACTCGATCACACTCACAGACATCAGTCAGTCTTCAACGCCGCAGCAAGGCCGACAACCGGCGTTTCCAAGTTTTCCCATATATCACAACAACTTAAGAACCTTCACAGGCCTAAATGTCCGAAACGGATCCAATTCAAATCATGCTGGGTGATTTTTAAAGCAAAACATGGCATGGCACCGCCTTACTTGTCGGAACTGTGCATTCCAAGCGATACTGATACTAACTGAACTATTCAATGAAGCTGCATCTACCTCAGATATATGTAAATGCACATGTATAGAGTTCTATCACTATCTCTTGATGTACATACAAGAGTGACCGTTAGGTACATAACGATCTACATACTCTTAAATCAAATATTTGTTTAGACACATTTTCAAACTTGTCAATTCAACGATCATCTCATAACATGTGTATAAGAATGAACCTCTCTTATATTTTATATTTTTGTTTTTCATTGTTCACATTGTTTGCGTTATTTTATCATATATAATCTGTCACACTACTTCAGTTTGTACTCATATAACTCCTGCGGATATATAATACATTGTCTATATGTGAACATAATTGTTTGGTTTATTTTTTAACTATGCATGTATCTACAATATTTTTTACATCATTCATCTCTTAATGTATTTGGTGAACAACTATTTTTATGAGATCTTGTTAAATAAATTATTCTGTTGAAAAACACGTAATAGCCGAATGCCGTAGATTGAAGGATCCTCGTATTAAGTTTTATGTGTGAGGCAATAACACTTTTTCACGGCTACGTAGTGAAATGACACCGTTTTATGGCTTACGCAGACAATTTATGACAACGTGATAATATTAATTCAGCCATCAAAATTCCAAGGCATTAACGTTAAATTACAGCCGATTACTTCGATTCGTGAGCTAAGGCGGTAGAAATGAGATCCCTAAGGCGTATGTGCGTAAGACGCTCGACTACAGGGTACCAGGCTCAAATCCCGGTGTGCGCAAACAAAATTTATTTAATTAACATGTGTTGTTTCACATTTATTTTATAGAGTATAAAATAAATTTTATGTGCGACATGTTTCAGAGTGGTAGATACTATAAGTATCGCCCTAGCGAAGAGCCACCGTTCGGAATTGAAACGTTGTATCAAATGGCTTAAGCCGTGTTTGGTGACCAGACCTGAATAGCCAGGTACTTCCCGAACTTCCTCTTCCCCATCTACTTGTTCTCCCCACTACTTTCAACTTCACAATTTACCCCACATGGGGATGCCATTGTTACACTGGCTTCATTATTAGATACCTCTAAGTATCTCAGAGTATATCCGAGTAGAGTGGTATAGGGCTTACCTTGGTAATTGACAACTTTTGATGATTTTTTACCGGATTTGGCGGGCCTGGGCGTGGTTAAGACTAAGGCTAAGGTATTTATACATCCATGCAAATCACATATTGATATAATGTTTTTGTTTATTTGTAAAACCACCTTTTCACAGTATTGATATCAACAAAGATATATCATCTAACCTAAAAAACCGTTTAGTTGTGTCAAGTTTAGTGGCATAAAAAAAAGTAGGCAGAGTCCCGCGGTGAACCAGGAGCTTAAGATCATCCTCACAGTATATAGAAGCGGTCTATGATATTTGCTGTCTCTTTCTCTCTCATTGTGAACGATGTATTTATTATTAATTAATATGTGTCATAACACATTCAATTCATATAAAAATAATAACTAGTATATTTGCGGCACGTTCCAGAGTGGTAGATACTCTAAGTATCGCCCTGGTGAAAGACCACCATTCAGAATCGAAACGTTGCTTGAAATGGCTTAAGCCGTGCTTGGTGACCAGATCTGAATAGCCAGGTACTTTCCAACCTTCCTCTTCCCGATCTCCTTCCCCTCCCCACTACCTTCAGCCTCACAACATACCCAATTTGGGGATGCCATAGTCTCACTGGCTCTAGACGGTTGGGAGCAGTTGAGACTCTTGTGCGGCGTTCATGTAAAAAAAAAAAAAAAAAAATGTAAAAACTCGGAGAAAGCGATTTATCGCAAGTTTGTGTAGGTTGGGTAAAAATAATTAGCTCTCCCTACACACATTGTTACTTCAAAATTAAAACAATAAGTAGGGAAACAGCCAATTGAATTTATTTGCTACAAACCTGTTTTATTGACTCACCTTCTCTGTTGCAACTTATCCAGTTCAACATTCCGTGCCGTAGACTCAGAAACAATGAATTGCTGTTCCGTAATCGTCACAATACTAACTATGGGTATCATTCTCCAATGTCCAGAATGTCAAGATTTATTAACTCAAGCCATGGTCTTGAAATTTTTGGTAGCAGTCTAAATGATTTTTGTCTTTCTTTGCGACTCTACCAAAACTTTGACTAGACCATGGCTTGAATGTTCTCTCTTATGTTTATTTTGCCTTATTTTTGTCATCGCTTCGTTTAATATTATGTATATGCTATTCCTTCTCTGTTGCTTTTTTTTCCATTTCGTGTTTTATATGTATTTTTTGTAATTGGACTTTAGCCCGTTAATTTATAAATAAATAAATAAACCTAACAATTTTTTATAACGCGTTATGAAAATACATAATGAATTTACTATGCATTAAGTAAATGAAGGGAACCTATTCGAACACTCAACATGTTATAAAAAAAACTTCGGCAACTACGTAGATTACTAATGGGGTTCCAAAGGTAGGCGCGGCACCCGAACACGCTAATATCCCCTCTAACTACACGACCCTATCCCCCCTGATAATATAAGAACCTTATCGGGTAAGGGCGACCCGGGGGCGGTTACTCCACCCCACACTCCCACCTCCCCTTATCCTCCCAGGTAGGTCGGGAGGGTAGGGTCTGTACAAACTTTATTCCCGTGGGAAAACAAATTCATATTTACGCTGGAGACCCTTTCCACCTAGCGGGATACCGCAAGGACAACTATTTTACCCTCAATTTGTAAGGAAAACCCTTGATGTGTGTAAAAAGTTTTTCATTAATGTGTGTAAAGATGTGAGCATCCTCGAGGATTGTTGCTTAATATTGAGTTGCTTCAGTGGCGAGGGGGTAATTGAACCTTCCGTAATTCTTACAGATGGGAAATCCTAGAAAAATATCTCAGTTTTTATTGTGTTAATTTTATTATAGTGAATACCGCACAAAACCTCTTAAATGTTTAAAAAATTAGGAGCGAATCAACAATAATATAAAGTATATATTTTCGTAAGAAGCAATCGATGTATGAATGTAAATGAATAAAAGAGTGAGTGGCAAAACAAAGTTATATGGCGGTCGGTCCTCTTTGCCTACCCCTGTGGGGAAACGGCGTGATGGTTAGTTAGTTAGTTAGATAGGTTAAAAACAATAAAAAAGTATATTTGCGGCACGTTCGAGAGTGGTAGATACTCTTAGTATCGCCCTGGTGAAAGACCACCATTCAGAATCGAAACGTTGCTTGAAATGGCTTTAGCCGTGTTTGGTGATCAGATCTGAATAGCCAGGTACTTTCCAACCTTCCTCTTCCCTATCTCTTTCCCCTCCCCATCATCTTCAGCCTCACAACATGCCCTATTTGGGGATGCCATAGTATCACTGGCTCTAGACGGTTGGGAGCAGTTGAGACTCTTTTGCAGTATTCAGGATAAAAATAAAAAAGGTAGTTTTCACAAAAACGGCGCTATACAATTTTCCAAATATTATTATCAATACTGTATGCTGTTGATGCGGTGCTGACACTGCTTTTCAACAGTATGGAAGATCTACAGTTTACAATTAATAGGTTTCCCCTCCCGATAAAAATTCTTTTTAGTACTTATATTGAATAATTTCTGATGTCTCCCATATATATGTTCATATACTGTGTAGGCGCACCATCTATATATAACTGCCATATAATTCTTTGTCGGTATTGAAATGATCGGGAGATTTTTGTGGCTTCTTGCTTACGAAAATTAAAACCAACGTGTCGAAATGATTTATAACCTATACTATTGTTAAAGGTACCCGAGATGTTGATGTATTTGTGAATTTAAAAAATATATCTAACCGAGAAGCATACAGTATAAAAGAGTTGACAATTGTATAATTGAAAAACTTCATTAAGAATATAACAAAAACACTTCTACTATCTATTTTGTTAACATTATTACTAAAGACAGGTGTTGAATTTCGTAAAACAAGGATAATATCAATGGCCTATTAGATACAGCAACTTAGTAGGTTGGTGATGATTCTAACTTGAAGTACTTACTAACTAGTGTATTTATATTATGTACAGAGATAATATGCGGAAACACACTTACCTGGCAGGTCACTTCAGATTAACATTATTATTTAATTAATTTCTAACTTAGAAACTTGAAAGATACAGTTTTGCACTAAGTGGACATGAAATTGGCAAAATTATCTAGTCAGTATGTATTTAAATTAATGATGTCTTTTTTCTCAATTTTAGGGCGAAATAGAAAATTTCATAGTGGGCTTTTTGAATTTGTAAAACAGTACAGGGATTTGATTAAAATATTTATATGTGTTGGTGGTTCAATAAGAAACCGATTTTGGTGAAGGGTTGCCACTGACATTACTCATGGTTCGACTACTCGCCTTTTTCCCCCTGGTCAGTTGGTATTGATAAATGTTATTCGTTACTGTACTCTATCTAGACAATGAATTTTTAATGAGGTTTTGCATCCAAGTAAATTATAAATATATATAATATGATGAATGCATGCAGAAGCATACACTCGCACTCCATAAAAGCGTTGAAGCACTGCCTACTGCCTGCTATTGAAAATATTGTATTAAATAATATGAAATTATGGCAAAAAATAAATCTACACTCTCAAAAGTACGCGGGAAATCAAGTTAATCGCACCGCCGCGAGCGCCCCACCGACCATCCAACTATAAAGTGTCAAAATCAGTAACTGCATATGCTCAAACGCCGCCAGCGTCAGAGTAAATTATGATATGTTCACTAGACTACATAAAATATTTATGCTGTGAGCTGTTGCGGTGATGTTCAAGTGGCTCGTTTGTGTTAATGTCTAAGGCAGTGCTTTTACAGAACAAATCCAATAGCAATTAGTAACATCTGTTCATACCTATCTCTATTATCAATTAATCCGCTGTTTTTTCTACTGCCTACCCTGATCAAAAAATTTTTGCGTGTCACTGAATGCATGTAAATAAAGCAAGAAATGCGCACCAAGATAGAGTAGTGTGGAGTTAAACCATCTCTGCTTACTCCTTTCGCGAATTAATGACTTGTCAGTCAGTCTTTCTTGTAAAAAAATGAAAAATCATTTTGTTTTTTTACAAACATATCTTCCCGTAACTAATTCCCTAAATCCGATGATAATGAACTGCTTGGCGCTGATACGTGGTATTTAAAAAAACGTATCACTTTGCAAACGTAGTTAGATTGAACACTACAAGCCTCCTATCGATTTGGATAAATTGACGTGAAAAAGGGTTTCGCCCACTCGCCACACACCTCCATATAAGGGAGGTAGTGTTGGACGTTTCGGTCCATAATTCCAGAGAAAATAGGTCAGGTTCCCAATTTGCTTCCAGTACCTCCCCATTTAATACCTGCCTGAATCTGGGTAGGGCTTGCGGAGTGTTTTTTAGGGTAAAATCCCTCTCCCGTGATAAAAAAGCTGTATGACTCAACGAATAAATTTTGAGGTTTATGGATGAATCTAATATTAATGTGCGTCTTCATCGGGATTTTTGGTGATTTGGAGAGAAGGATTGATGGTTTTCGTATCCCAGTTTAAATATATTATATAAAAAAACCCAATTCTATCAGAAATAAATCCCAACGCGAAGGCGTCTTCATCATAAATTAATCTCAAAATTTAAAGGCAGAATAATATTTCCAATAAACGCTATTGAATGGAGTATTTTTAACTAACTAACTAACTAACCATAACGCCGTTTCTCTACAGAGGTAGATACAGGGGACAGACCGCCATATAACTCTGTCTTGGCACACACTCTTTGCTTCGTTCACACTCATACATCGTCTCATACATACTCTTCTGTTATTCTGACTCTTCACGTGGCCCGATTCATGTATTTGATTCACTTGATCGTACCACGTCTTTTTCGGACGTCCCCGACTTCTTCTCTCATTTACTTGCGCATCGTTCATTATTTTCACATTCTGTTTCCAAGTATTTTTGATATTTGTTTTTATGTCACGGCTATTGTGATTTTACAAATATTAATCAAACTTTAGGAAATATTTCAGATTTAAAAAATGCCGGGGTAAGTCTTGGTTATTAAATATAGTTACAAAAAAAAAGAAAATATAAGTCAACCCAATTTACATATCATCGCTGGAAAGACAAAAGGGCTAAAGCAACACTTAGGTCAAAAATGAGCTGAAAATGCAGTTTTGATCAGTTTTTTTTCTGCATCAAAGGCTCTGAATTTTGTTAATTTCTGAAGACTTGTATAGCTCTTCAGCCATCCAAAATATATTTACCATTTGGGAGAAGGCTTTACTAAAAAAAACACGATTTTGGGCTTTTTCTAGATTTGTCTCTTCACGTAACTCAGTCAGCGTATTGAGTTAAGTGTAGTGAAGTTAGCAAGAAGATGAAGCCTAGGAATTAAGATTCGAACAAAGCTCTTGAGGTGGTTTTTCCTAAAACCGGCGCCTAAAATTATACAAACATTATCATTGTTATTAAACACTTATCTTTAAAGCCCAGTGCATGCGTCAGGCAATAAAAAAAAATCATCATGCAAGTTCAAGAGCATCGAGTTACCTGAATCAACTTTTTTTTTTTTAAATCCTACTAAGTACTGAAGACATATGAATTACATTGTAAAACAAACAAACTTTAAAGTGCTCTGGTGTTAACTTCCCAAAATGGCGTTTATGGTCCAGGATGTTATGTAAAATGAAAAACATCCTTAAATGAAACACGTTTGACTCAAAGCTGAATAGAGTTTATTATAGAATCATCGTTCCTCGTATTTCCAATAATTATTTTTCAAAAATTCCACGAAAATCCTTTGTGATGATGTTGGCTGTGGGAGTTGATTTTCCAGCTCGGTGATTATTTTATATTACTAAGTGGACCTTACTTTTATTCTGCTCCATGATTCATAAAGGAACGAAGTGCGGAAGGTAATTTTCCATATTCTCTTAGCCCTTCCGTTGATTAGATATACATATTTGAGTTTCTTCTCCATTAAACATTCAAGGAACGAGCGACCAGGTGTAATTAATGTAAGGTATTTGAGGATAGGCAGGGTTCGGTTGGGATAGGTACTTTAGGTCAGTCAACTGATGAGATTAATGTTTGCTAAATAAGTGATACATGAATCCATCGTAAGGATAGCAATTTTAGATAGTGTCTAAAGAGAGGTGCGAAAGTGACTTTTCTCTTATAATATTCATCTATTTATTGACACCTTGAAGGCTCCTAGGCTTTTTTTACATGTAGAACATTTTAATGATTTAATAAAACAAATTTATAACTGTATTCCACTTTATTTTTATTTTTTGACTAGACCGGTTTCAGCATATAACGGCCATCTTCAGACTAGTACAGGTTATTCTTATTCTATGGCTTATATACTATTTTTGGGATGTCAGGGGTAGTAAACCATGATTTTACTTTAATTATATTTATCAGTATTGCTGCATGATTTTACTAGTTACAAGTTACTTTTAGTTTACTATTTTATATATCTATCTGGTACGATTTTTTATTTAAGATTGGTTACAGTTGTATTTCTCTAAGTATGATTTTACGATGTATTTATATAATGCAAGGTTGGGGATTATATAAATACATAAGGGTTAAGGATTATATAAATACATCGTAAAATCATACTTAAAGAAATACAACTGTAACCCATCTTAAATAAAAATTCATAAATCCTTAACCCTTATGTATTTATATAATCCCCAACCTTGCATTATATAAATACATCGTAAAATCATACTTAGAATAATACAACTGTAACCCATCTTAAATAAAAAATCGTACCAGATAGATATATAAGATAGTAAACTAAAAGTAACTTGTAACTAGTAAAATCATGCAGTTCCAGTAAGGTTCCAAATGATGTAAGTTTTCTTTTCCCGAAAAAAGTCTTCTCATTTTAGCAAACAGTTGCTTCCAGAGCGCCGCGAAAGCTTTCGGGAGCTTTAATAATTTAATGTTTACACGTCCGTAGCTTGCAAACCTTATTGTGTATCCTAAACTTATTTCCAGGGGAATTTAGAACTTTTCCATTCGCATTATATCATTATTCGTATTATTTCAGTCTGTCTTCGTAAAAGACAGAGTAAAAAAAGTTGAGACGAAAAAATAAGCCGGGAATGAGTTAGCAGTAGTTAAACAACAACTCTTAGCGCTGGTTTTTGCGTTCTGTTTATTTGACATTAATATTTTCTTCTACAGCCTTATTTCCGGGAACTTTGCCGTCTCTCGTAACTCCCTCCCACATGTACTGCTGGAATTTTTCAACTGAAAATTTAACGATATGTTGTAATTGTTGGCAGAATCTTTTTTGTTCACGGAGGTATTGTCGAAGTTTCGATTAAATAAAATTACAGATATTTCCAACAACTTTGAAAAAGATTTTGGTCATTAATTTAGGAAATAAAAAAAAAAAAACTTTTGGCTTGATTTATTAAAATTACAACTTATTCAACAGTTTTGTCCTTGAGATTGAATCGAGGTACTGTCATCCGTAATGGTTGACAGATATAATGGATCACCACAAAAGCAAGTAGTGTCTATAGGAAGACACTGGTTGCTTTATAAAAAGTCTTATAGGTAGATAGCCTGTTCAAAAGAAAAAGTGAATTTTGAATTTTCGCGGGCTGTGTTCATTCGAATATCGTTTTTGTTGTTGTTGTTATGTTGGTACACATATGTTTATCATATGTTAGCATTATCAGCCATTTTGGATAAGTGGTTTGTTTTTTTAAAACTGGAAAGGTTAGTCACGTTTTTGTGTGTTCTTCGATTTTTTACTTTTGAAAAAAATGGATCAAAGAATAAAATCCATGATTTGTTTTTCCACAACTCCAGGACGCTCATCGTCATCAACATCTTCTCGGCCTTCTGTAAAGCGCTTGTACCACTTATAAACACTTTTTTGAGACAAAGTAGACTCGCCGAATGCCACAGTCAACATTTTAAGTGCGTTGGAGCACTTTATTCCATTTTAAACGCAAAATTTAATACATATTCTTTGATCCATCTCTTCAAAAGGAAAAAATCGAAGAGCACACAAAAACGTGACCAACCTTTCCAGTTGTCAAACACAAACCACTGGTCCAAAATGGCTGATAATGCTAACATATGATAAAAATATGTGTACCAACATAACAAAAAAAAAACCGATAATCGAATGTATACAGCCCGCGAAAATTTAAAATTCACCTTTTCTTTTGAACAGGCCTCGTACTTCTTTATAGTGAATAGCGCACAAGAGTCCCAACTGCTCCCAACCGTCTAGAGCCAGTGAGACTATGACATTCCCAATTGGGGTATGTTGTGAGGCTGAAGGTAGTGGGAGGGGAAGGAGATGAGAAGGGGGTAGGTTTGGAAGTACCTGGCTATTCAGATCTGGTCACCAAACACGGCTCAAGCCATTTCAAGCAATTTTTCAATTCTGAATGGTGGTCTTTCACTAGGGCAATCTACCACTTGCACTCGGAACGTGCCGCAAATGTACTTTTTTTCTATAAATAAAACACATAAACTTTGTTTATAACCACTTTTACTATTCAACATTATGTCTACCGATTTCGGAGGCACCCTTCCACCATCAGGACAATATTAAAATTAACTTAAAATACAAAATATTGATATATATTAATATACATATTTAGGAGTTGGAATGGGAAGGAGAAGGGGTAATTGAGGGGATTATGGGAATAACACAGCGGGTTCCTGGAAATATATCTAGGATAGGACTATAAGATAAATTAATTTGATTATTCAAAATACTACATTTTATAATTTCTAATGCTTTTAAGTTGTCTAATTTTTTCCCTTTATTACAACAGTGAAGAAATTTTAATCCCTGTTTCTCTATTAAAAGTATGATCAGTAGCAATGGGGTGATTTTTTAATCATTTTTACATGAATTAAATGTGTTATGGCATACATTAATTAACCAACTAACTAACCAACTAACTTTCACGCCGTTTCTCCGTAGGGGTAGGCAGAGAGGATGGACCACCATATAACTCTATCTTGGCACACACTCCTTGCTTCATTCACATTCATACACATAATTATTCATCAGAAACATACAAAACAAAAGCTCCTTTAAAAGCAATGTCATAATTCACCTTAAAAACCAAGTTTAATTTAGTTCTTAATATGCAATGACGTTACATATTTAAGGACACGTTGTAGCGCTCTCAATGTGGCTTTCAATAATCACGCTAGTTGGTGTGATCGGTGTTTAAGCCGATTTAGTACTAAACGGTCACGCGGTGCAAGCAACGCGTGACCGTTGAAACGGCCTCAAGAGGTCGTTTCAAGAAAGTATAGAACGCGGTCCGAACTTCGGATCTGTTTCGTTCATACACATATATTCTATGAATGTCTATCTTTGTCATACATGACCGGTATTCGAATGATGAATTTACTGGTAGCGTGTGTGTTTATGTAACGTCCATATATGTAACGTCATTGGTAATATGTAGATTCTATATCTTCGAATTTGTCATTTACTTATATTATTTTTATTATGTATGTACTATATTTTCGATATTAACACGTTACTATGTTGCTAAAAAAAATCACTTTTGCAAATTGCCATCCCAACACAGGCTTATGCTTAGTGGGATGGGCAATTTACCAACAAATAAAAAAACTCTATGTTCAAGTAAAATAATTTTTAAAAAATAGTAAAAAATACATCGTCTCACACACACTCTTCTGTTATTCTGACTCTTGATATTTGATTTACTTGATCGTGTCATGTCTTTCTCAGGCGTCCCCGACTTATTCTTCCATCCACTTTCGCATCATTTATTCTTTTCACCTTCCTGGTTTCCGACGGGTTCTTTTCGGGGTATTTTTTTCACGCACGACGGGCGCGAACCCTCGACCTTTGGATTCTTTTTTCGGTATGTTTTGATATTGGATGTACCACTTATTGACGAATAATCCTCTCTGGCAGTTCGCTTTGGTCGCCATCGCAATCCAATCAAAATTAGCATTCATATTCTGGGTATTTGTTTTGTCAAGCTGGCAATATCCAGTTCATTGCCGATTCCGAGGCGCATTACAGCGTACTCTGCGCAGTTTAGTTTCCGTTTCGAGTTGCAGCAAGCAATGCCACTTTGCAATTGCCAATTACGGTTTATTGCAAACCAGGTCATATCCGAGTTCCATAAGCGTCGAGAACTGCCGAACAACGGGAACGACTGCCATGCTGAGTGAATCGCTTCATAATTGGTGGAAATTTGAGTATTTTAGACTATCGAATTGGACGGGTTTTAGCTAAAGGTGGTAAAAAATTGGAAATTTTACGATTCGCGCGGCGAGAACACGCGGTTATTTGCTGTCGGTGTGATTCGCCAAGTAATTGGTATTGTTGTATGGTGCGGAATGTTAACATTACCCATGAAGTGTTTTATGAAACTATCATATTGATGGCTATTAAAGCAAAATATGGATTAACCCCTGAGTTACTGTCTACTCAATTTTCCCGCAGAAGTAGGGAGAAAGGACGGAACGTCATCCTTTTCTATCCCGGCATACTTTTCTTGCGCAGTCATCAATAATACATTCCATCAAACATACTCTTCATGCCCCAACTCTAGCCTTCCTGGGGCGGCCCTGGCACCTTCTTCCGTCCACTTGCACGTCATAAATATACTCTCCGGAAACTCCGTTTTCCATTCATCTGCTTCACTTATTAAAATTATTCAAAATGGTAAATTCTTAAAATTATTCACCGCGTTTAAATCGGTCCTACGTTATTTACAGATAAACTCATTTGTAATTCAATAAAACGTGCTTTCATCTCAAATGCATATCAGGAATCCATTTTTTTTTTACTTATTTCGGACCAAATGCGTTCTTTTTTCACTAGTTCATTGCCTTGCAGATAACATATTGGTATTATTATTTTTTATTATTAAATCATTTAATTTTTATTTTCTTTTTTGTTTCTTACATTATTTTTTTACATTACCTACCTCACTAGGTCATTAGAAACTGTTCTGAGGTGGGTGACAGTGAGTGCAAGTAGAATAATATAAAATATGTTGATATTTGTTACACAATGCTAGATGATACAACAGATACTGACCGTAAAACTCTCTTAATACCATATAAGATACATTGACGTAGGTAAAGTTGCAAGGCACTAAATCCTATAATTAAATACAGTGGATACGATACAAATATACACACATTTTGCATCGTAACAATCCTACAATTATTGATAGCGAATTACTTAAAGAGAAAACAAAATATATATATTATATTACATGGTTACAAACATTTGAAAATAAAATAACATAAAACGTACGTACGTACATCTTTTAATAATTGTAAATATTTTAAAATGTGTACAAGTGCCACTATGTTTTTTTTCTGTCGATATTAGTTCCTGGCTCTAACTAGGCAGATTGCCTATTCTAAGAAACTAAATACACTAGCTACACGATGTTTCTTACCTGTGTGTTTACATAGTATCTTATCGCCGCAAAAATTTTTTTCTGTTTTCGTTTTTTTCTCTTATGCATTATTATTTATTTATGTAATTACAAATGCTGTTATATTATTATTATAATTTAATGCTACTTTACTTAAATTTATTATTTATGTAATCTCTTTCATTATTTTCATTTAACTCATATGTACTCGTATTATTATTTCTTATCTTGAAACTTGAAGTGGTGGAACTCCATTTTAATGATTTGAATAAAATCGTTTTTTTTTTTTAATTTTTATTCCACTATTTATTATTTAAGACCTTACCGGTTTCACTTTATGACGAGCATCTTCAGACTGGTACAATTGTAAGTAAGTCTATGGCATATATACTATTAGTATCCGGAATGGACGCGTATTGAGTCTCATAGTGGAAAATATTATTATATTTATACAAGGAATTAATATTAAGTAGAAATTAAGATTCTTACAGTGACCTTGAGGTGATTTATCACAAAAACGGCGCCATAAAAATTATCCAAACATTATTATTATGTATTATTTTTATACGGCTTACAAAGTATTTTATACTGTTCCGCTGAAAGAAAATACTATTTTAATTATTATTAAAAAATATGTACGTAGTACTATAGATTAACGATAGCCAATAGACATTGCTTACAGTAAGAGGGCAGACAAATAAAATTATAATACAAAAAACGGTAATGAAGTTTCATTGCAGCTAATATTTTGGTAGATACTTTACAGCCCGATTACAAAAGTATCAGAAACTACTGTAAATGTAAATATTTAAAGAATTATACAAGTAAGGAAACAATGTGTCACATCCAACAAAGAATGTAAATAATATTATGCTGTCGAGTGAGCAAAAACCTGCAGGCAGAAAAACGAACCCTTTAATTAATCAAACAAAAACAAATATACTAGCGGCGCGACAAGTTCTGTTATTGATGTTTAAATAATGTTTTTTGGTAAATTTTGGTATTATCACCCCATTGTAGACTGCTAGATTCCCTTTCTGTGAACTCTTTTTACTAGTGCCTATTTCATACATAAAGTCCCTTTTTAATTTAATTTTCTGTATTCACTGCCAATCCATTATCAGTCCTCCCGTTTATCACATCTCCCTTATTTATTGCTGTATTTTTTTAATGAATTGTAGGATTTTTACTTCATTCTGACTAGTTTAATTATTCCTTCACAAGCTTCTTGTCGTTTATACAGCATAATTGGTATCACAACCTCATTGTGGACTGGTAGCTTCCCTTCCTGTGAGGCTTTTTTTATAGCGTCTGTTGCACACATTAAGTCTCCCATCAATTGATTTTCCCGTATTCATCCCCCTGCCAATTCTTTATTAGCTCTCCCATTTTTCGTAGTTCTCGTATTTAATATAATATTTTATTGTGAATGATAATTCGTTAAATATTAATGGTACTAAAAATATAAAACTTTCATTTTAATGGGGATTCCTGTGAGTTTTGATAGGAAATAGTAATCCTTATTAAAGGATCTATTTTAGAAGGTACTGTTGCGTACTTTCTCAGCGAGAAGAACCCTTTATCCATAACCGGTCTAAGTAAAGTCCACTTTCAGGTTGCCTAGCTTTGAGGGTGGCTGTAGCGCAAAGTAGAGCTCTTAACTTCCTTTGAGCAAAGCCTCATTGGTGAGAGGGTGGCTTGAGTTTATTCATAATTGAACAGTTATTAATGGGTTTGGCATGAAAATTAACCAAACCAAGTTCCGTGTCTCATAAATTACATGTTGTGCTTTACAATAACTGTCAGCACGTTTTATAAATTATTTATAACCCTTCAAAATAAACTGACTTTTTACGTTATTCATGACTTACTAATTTACGAATTGCTTGTACCAATCCCTATTTAAAACACACTTTTCAGAGTATTGTAATGAATCGCTTTTCATAACAGACATTTTCGCTAATAATAAAAATTATTCCATACATCGTATTTGTTTGATTACATGATATTAATATTGATTGAAGATATATGACATTAAAGCCTTCTTGTATCTACATTCCTTGCAATTAAATCAGACACTTCTGCGTATGTATTACCAACTGCATGCAATCTAGATGCAAACGAGTACCAAAAAGACATCTCGACATAATGTTTTGGTTATTTGTATAACCACTTTTTCACAGTATTGTTATCAACAAAAATATAGGACATAACCTCGAAAACCGTTGAGTTATGTCGCATAACAATGCGTGGTGGCCGGAGTCACAGAAGACGTGGGAGACGGAAAACATGCTTACATACCTAAAAGTGGTGCGATATTATTTGACGACTTGTCTTGTTTCCTTCTTTCTCATGGTTTACGACGTAAAAACACGGAGAAAGTGATTAATCGTAAATTTGTATAGGTTGGGTAAAAATATTTAGCTCTCTCCGTGTATATTCTTATCTCGAGGTTATAAGGATATGGGATTTTGGATCGATTTTTTATTATGGTATTTCCTATATCTATATATTACGATGGTAGCAGGAGTTCTTCAAATACTGACAGTTTTTTTCGTAACCCGGGAATGTTTGTCTTAAAAAAAGATTAAACTTAAATGGTAAGAATTTATTGGAGTTAACCTAGACTAAACGCTAAGTACGACTATGATATTCATTTTAAGTCGACAATTTTTACAATTTATACCGATTTTATAACCTTTGAATCTCTATTAATGTTATATTTTTAAATATCTTTGCATATTAATTGACTTCCCTCATATATTGTTTTTTTCGTTCATATTTTCTTTTCTTACTCTCTTTTTGATATTTTATTAAAGTGTATTTTTGTTTTTATTTATTATATACGCCCTTATGGGCTTTTAGTAAGCTAATAATAGCACGAAAAAAAGCATACAAAAACGTAAATACATTACTAGAGATATCACAATGACACAAATTAACATATTATTTCATTCTTGGTATTTTTCGGAAGAGGTATGCCATTATAGGCTTTTTGTGACTAGATTCAGTGCAGTTGAATATACCTACTATTTCTGCGAAGGAATTACCCCCCTCATTGAAGTAACGATATTAGAAGGTATTATTATATTTTTACCCAACCAATACAAACTTGCGATAAATTAATATCTCCGAGTTGTTACGTCGTATTCCATGAGAGAGAAAGAGGCAAAAACAGTCGTCCCATGATATTGTAACACTTCTAAGTATGTAATAATGTTCTCCGTATGCGCTAACTACACATCTACGAGTCGTATAACTTATGTTAACGGATTTTGAGGTTATTTCATATATTTATGTAGATTAAAAAACTTAAGGTGGTTATACAAATAAATCAAACATGATAGTGATATGAATTTTTAAATGAGACCAAATAAAGATTGTAAAACATCACTTTTCAGAAGTATTTCAACAGTTTTAAATATATTTTTGACCGGACTTACGAATTTCCACGTTTTTAATGATATAAAGACATAAAATCAACAAAAAGCTTCAATCATTATTTAGGCACACCTTCTGTTATTAGTGTTTGTGTGATATTTTGACTTTATAAATCATTTTAATTGTGTATTGATATTGTTTTGTTTAATGTGTTCAAATATGTTTATTAAAAATGTCCGAATTCCATGTGGGCGGTAATTAATACGCTATCAATATTCTTCTAAGGCAGTCGACTCCTAGATCAGCAACGTCATCGGCTATCGGAAAGCTGATAGAACCCAAACGCAATCCAAATACTAAGTTTCGAGATCGCGCTGCAGGAGTATCGGGGCCGAAGGTTTAGAATAAACTCCCTCCGGAACTAAGATGTACAACAAGCCCAACAGAATTTCAGTCCAAACTGAAAACTTACCTTTTCAGACTCTCATATCCTTAAATTCATTAAAAGAATCTCAATATAATCTGTCTCTCGACGAATCACCTTCAGATATACAAATTTTAACCAAATACTGTACTGTACGACAAATTCAGAAAGTCAATTTTTTCATTTCCTCCCATGTCCAATAGGAAAAAAAAATCATAATTATAATTTTAAGTTAATTAGTGTGTCTATCTGATAGGACCTGCCACGTAAGTGCATGTTCCAGTTTATTTTCTTATTAAAAACAAGGAATTAAAATGTAATAATAGAAAATAAGATCTGTACAGCGCCCTTGAGGTGATTTTTCACAAAAAGGGCGCTATACAAATCATCCAAATATTATTGTTATTATTTTTGTCCAACTTCCTTTAACACATATTTGTCTCTTTCTATTCGAGTCAGTATAAAGTGAATAATACTAACTACACTGTTCCGAAAAGGTACCTCTCCATATATAGTCTCACTAAAAGCCCCACTGCATGCAATCTAGGTACAAGCAAGTATCTAAATGACATTTTAATATTTTTACTATTTCGATTATTAACTACATTTTTGCACAACTTTTCGCGGCGTGATTAGTTTCTTAGAACAGACATCTGTCCAGTTATAAACTAATGTTGACTTGGCCATAATGTATTCACATTTGCATCGCAGCTTACCCTCAGTATATGTATGTTCTTTGTTTAAATTTGGTTTCTTTTTTAATAAATACATTATTGTATCTTAATATTAAATTATGACCGCTCTACAACTCGGGACAGTTGTGATTCCCAGTTCCTCGAGTGCAGGAGGCTGTGGGGGTGAAATCTGGGCCGAGGGGTGCGGAGAGCAGGGGGCAGGCTGTACCAGAACTCCTTTCACATCGTCTCTCAACTGCACACTTTGTTCTCTCGTCCCTGAAACACTGACCTACATTTCCTGTAGCAGCAGCCATTTCCTCCGAGTACTCGCCGCAGTGGAATTTGGTACATTACCTGGACAAGCTTTCAAATTAATTTCAATTGAAATTTCATTCAGTTCTGTGACAATTCATTTTCGTTTCAGTTTGAGATTTTTTCGCACAAACGAATGGGAGAATCCATGTCAAATTAAAAGCTGCCGTTGCTGTTTATTATTTGTTTATTTCATGTTTTAAGATGCATTTATTTATTTTGATGATTAAATGGTTGGTAGCGGGTATCAAATCAGATGCCTTTTATAGTATTTAATATACATGGCCTGTTCAAAAGAAAAGGTTTATTTTGAATTTTCACGGGCCGTGTACATTCGATTGTCGTTTTTTTTTGTTTTGTTGGTACACATATGTTTATCGTATGTTAGCATTATCAGCCATTTTGGATAAGCGGTTTGTTTTTGACAACTGGAAAGGTAAGTCACGTTTTTGTGTGTTCTTCGATTTTTTACTTTTGAAAAAAATGGATCAAAGAATAAAATCCATGATTTGTTTTTCCACAACTCCAGGACGCTCATCGTCATTAACATCTTCTCGGCCTTCTGTAAAGCGCTTGTACCACTTATATACACTTTTTTGAGAAAAAGTAGACTCGCCGAATGCCACTGTCAATATGTTAAGTGTGTTGGAGCACCTTATTCCATTTTAAACGCAAAATTGAATACATATTCTTTGATCGATTTATTTCAAAAGTAAAAAATCGAAGAACATACAAAAACGTGACTAACCTTTCCAGTTGTCAAAAACAAACCACTAATCCAAAATGGTTGATAATGCTAACATATGATAAACATATGTGTACCAACATAACATAAAAAAATAATAATCGAATGTACACAGCCCGCGAAAATTCAAAATTCACCTTTTATTTTCAACAGGCCTCGTACACCCAGAGTGTAGATAGTCAATATATGCTCAAGTTAAGTTTTGCATACCGTATCAAAGATTGCAGCCTATATCGGTAGGAATTGAAAAATAATAGTAATAAGTTTCAAGCAAGTATCAATTAAAATGCTGGTTTATAATAAAGTCTCGGTAGCTCAATTGGCGGAGACTTTACTCCCGGATAGAGCAGAGGTTCTGAGTTTGAGTCTTGGTCACGACCGTTATTCTATTTAGTTTCTGGCTTTTTCTGTTTCATATTAACGTTGAAGATTATTGATATTATTTCAAAAACTTACATATATATTACTATTTATATTTTTTTCATCAAAAAAATATAAGGAAGAGGTAAAAAAAAAAATTTATAAAAAAAAAAAATTATTGTCCTTACATCCATACTTAACGATAGACCAAAAATACACCAGGAGGGATACCTTGTGTAGTCAGGCTTGTTGATTTTTTCCTGACTCGGGCGTGGCTAGGGATAAGGCTAGGGCTAGGGTATTTATACATCCAATCACTTTCTTTCTTTATTCCTTAATTTTTTTATTTATTTATTTGTATAATCACGTTTTCACAGTATTATAGGATATAACCTAAAAAACTGTTGAGTTATGTCCTGTTATGTTGCATAACAAAGAGCCGCTGGAGATGCGGGAGTCGGAAAACATGCTTACATACAGAAAAGTGGTGCAATAATATGTGACAACTTTTCTTATCTTTTTCTCTCTCACAGTTTACGACGTAAAACCCCGGAGAAAAGTAAATTTGTGTAGGTTGGGTAGCAATATTTAGCTCTGTCTTCATATACATTCTTGCTCTGAGGTTATATACTTTGGTAGGTACTTATTTCGTTATCCTAAACTCAAGGGACTTAGCTCAAGAAGGTGTAATCCCTATTATTAAATAGTTGGGATAAGCTCCCAATGTCTTAATCAAGGCATATCGAAGCGCGTGTTGTTAAAGTGATTCATTTTAAACAATCATGTCGTGTATCTTATTGGCACCAATAACAATCAAGCCCAAACTCTTGGAGGAAGAATATATATGGAGAGAGACAAATATTTCTACCCAACCTATACAAATTAGCGATAAATCACTTTCTCCGGGTTTGTACGTCATATACCACGAGAGAAAAAGAAACAAGAAAAGTCTTCACATAATATTGCAGCACTTCTAAGTGTGTGAGAATGTTCTCCGTCCGCGCTTACTTCACATCGCTGATTCGTATAACTTACGTCAACGGATTTTGAGGTTATTTCGTATATTTGTGTTGATTAAAAAACTCACGGTGGTTATGCAAATAAATTAAACATGATGGTGATATGTGCTATGCGTGAATGTTCAAATAAGACCAAACAGAGATTAAAAAACATCACTTATCAGAGGTATTTTAACACATATAAATATTTTTGACTGAACTTTAGAATTTTCACGTTTTTAATGAAATAATGATATAAAATCAACAAAAAGCTTCCATCATTATCTAGGCAAACCTTCTGTTAATAGTGTTTGTGTTATAGTTTGATTTTGTAAATCATTTTAATGGTGTTTTATTTATTTTATATGAATACCGCACAAGAGTTTTAACTGCTCCCAACCGTTTAGAACCAGTGAGACTATGGCATCCCCAAATAGGGTATGCTGTGAGGCTGAAGGTAGTGAGAAGGGGAAGGAGATGGAGAAGAGGAAGGTTGGGAAGTACCTGGCTATTCAGATCTGGTCACCAAACACGGCTAAAGCCATTTCAAGCAACGTTTCGTTTCTGAATGGTGGTCTTTCACCAGGGTGATACTTAGAGTATATACCACTCTGGAACGTGCCTGAATTAAATGTGTTACGACACATAATATTTGAATAAAAATTATTGGTGCACGCCGGGTTTGTACCCGCGACCTTTGGATTCGTGGTCGAGCATCTTACCTCGACTATGAAGGCCGTCAATTGGTCGGTGTATTCATATTGTTTTGTTAAATAAATTCATTAAAAATATCCAAATTCTATGTAGGCGGTGACTAAAATACTATTCAATATCCTTTAAAATATCTGTTTCTCTTTCTATATAGGTAGTATAAAGTCAACAATACTGACTACACTGTTTCGCATAGGTACCTCTCTATATATTCTTACTCAAAGCCCAACATAATGCTTCCAAAGTGTCCACGATGCCTAAACCATCTCATATTGTTCTGCCATTGTTCCGGTCCGGTCGCAATGTTCCGCAATGTTCAGTTCTGTTCTGCAATGTTCTGCGATGTTCCGCAATGTTCAGTTCTGTTCTGCAATGTTATGCAATGTTCCGCTATGTTCAGTTCTGTTCTGCAATGTTCCGCAATGTTCAGTTCTGTTCTTCAATGTTCTACAATGTTCCGCAATGTTCCGCAATGATCAGTTCTGTTCTGCAATGTTATGCAATGTTCCGCTATGTTCAGTTTTGGTCTGCAATGTTCCGCAATGTTCAGTTCTGTTCTTCAATGTTCTACAATGTTCCGCAATGTTCCGTTCCGTTATTTTGTTCTACCTGTGAGAGCAGTTTTGATGCCCGCCGCTTTGAGAGAACTTTAATAGCTCGCCAAATTGAATCAGGCTTTAGGCCCGTCCAGAAAACCCCTCGGATTAAGCGAACAAAAAAAACAATACTGATTGATCGGAACTTCGACAATTTTCATCAGCTTATAGGCGCGACGGGTGTTTCATAATGGCTCGATGCGTATTGGAAATCGTCGGTCACTTGATTTGTTTTGTTGATTCGTTTAAAACCAATATATTTTTCCGTGGAATACCGACCTTTTCTCTTGCTTAGATTTGTTTTTGTTTTTTTTTTTTTTTACCTTAGAACAGATATCAAATCCAATTACAGTACAATGGAAAAAAACAAAAAATGTTATTTTACAAATAAACATTTTAAAATTAAGAATTTTTTTGAACATAGGTTTATTTTCGGGTAATATATCTATATACATTGCCTGTTCAAAAGAAAAGGTGAATTTTGAATTTTCGCGGGCTATGTACATTCGATTATCGCCTACTCCTACCGGGAAACAGCGTGATGGTTAGTTAATTATATTATATTATAATAAATGATCATTTTTATAATTAATCAAATTATAAAAATGATCATTTGAACAATCGTTTCAATGTGATATTGCGAATGAAATTTTTATTTATTTATTTTTTATTTATTTTATTTTATTAGGAACATAAACAAAATATTTACATAAACATGTTAAAAGTATTATCAAATAGAGAGATGAGTGTAAATATTTCAAAATAATATGTTCACAGCATACATTATAATATTGTAATTATTAACAGTATAATACACAAACGCTGCACTACGCGCAACATTGTGCCTAGGTAATTGACACCTGATGCATACAACAATAATGACATGGTGGCCAAACAAATAAAACATAATTATCCAAAACAATGTTGCAGGCAAATGACACAAAATTATTTTTATTTTTCACTTTATTATATTCTTATTTTACTTTGGCTTCAAACATAAAGACCAGACAAAACCATTTTACAGTAAAATTATCACTTAACATTAAAGAATTTAAAATTAATTTTGAATATTTAATAATGCGATGGGCTTATAACTTTCCCATTAAGGTATACAAAAAAAGGCAAGAGGAAAGCTTAAAAAGTTCATGGTTATTTAAATCTGGTACTAAACACAGATTGAAACATTTCAAGCAAGTCTCTTACGAGAGTGGTAGTGAGATTATATTTTGCTCTGAAATAAGGTATACACGGAAAAAAATTGTAGGCACGTAATATATATTTATGTAATTCTATGAATTATCATACTGCATCTTTCTACGGCCATAAAAAATATCTATGATCAAGAAAATTCAAAGTTTTACGAGCTTTGATAATGTATTGTTTTCGGGAGGAAAAAAAATTACCTTCACGAGGAATAATAGATTATTCTAAGTTTTTATATTTTGAAGGCTTTTCCAAAAATTCACTTCACAAAGGCAGCATTATTTACCGATTGTCTTGATTGGTCGGGAGAAAAGAGAACGGATGCTAATTTTGATTTACATTTAAATTGAATAATATCTCGAGCATTGTTTTCCGCAAAAAAAACAATGTTTTTCCAACTGAGATATGCAAAGTAAATTCTAAAATTGTTCGTATTCAGAGGGGCGGTTAGCAAAAATACCAGATCCCTGTATTATTTTATTTCATTAATATGCTGTTATGAATAAATTTTTATTAACTTAATATATGTATAACTAAGAATATACACGCTTCAAGATAATTGATTAAACCTCGAATGAATTTTGAGAAAATAATATTTGAAGGGTATGGTAGATTCCTTACATAAAATACATTAAATATTAAGATTTACAGAATAAGTCCTTTTGCAATGAAACATCTTTCAACGATTTTTAATAATACCAATTTTTAAGCTTTATTCCACTATTTTTATTTAAGACCTGACCGGTTTCACCTTATGATGGGCATCTTCAGACTGGTACACTTTAAGTAAGTAAATGAATTACATATATACTGTGAGTGGAATGGACGCTTATTGAGTCTCATAGTGAACATCTGTGGCTTTACAATAATCGTCTCCGAATGTATTTTTGAAGGTTATTGTTAAGCCATTAGCGTAATGAATAGGATCAAGAAAATGACGCTTAGAAGGTTTGGGCATGTAGAGCGAATGAACAAAGGAAGGTGTGTGAAAAGAATATATGATGTGAAAGTGAATGGAAGAAGAAGTCGAGGACGCCCGAGAAAGACATAGCACGATCAAGTAAATCAAATACTTGAATCGGGTAATCTGAAGAGTCGGAATAACAGAAGAGACGATGTATGAATGTGAATGAAGCAAGGAGTGTGTGCCAAGACAGAGTTATATGGCGTTCCATCCTCTCTGCCTACCCCTGCGGGGAAACGGCGTGATGGTTAGTTGTAAAGCCACCTCTGTCAGCAATAAAACCAAACCTAAAGTTACAGATGTTAACTATAATACTCAATAAGCGTCTATAACGTTGTAGTATAAATGATTATTATTATGATGATTTATTAAAAATTGTCCCAGTCTGAAGATACCTGTCATAAGGTGAAACCCGTCAGGTTTTAAATAAAAAATAGTGGAAAAAAGTTAAAAATTTGGTATAGTTAAAAATCATTAAAATGGAGTTCCACCACGAATTAACAGTTTCAAAATTAGAAATAATGAAACATCTCTCATTTTTAACGACTAACTTAATTTAGAATTGTGAGAGATTCACTTCCGAAGTTTACCCCTGAAATATTCTTGCACCCTATCGACCTCATGTTTTTATATCTTAATCAAGTGGGGGAGGATGTTTTAGCATTTCCGCCCCCAGAAGGGATGAAAGGAATTAAATTTTGATTTGAATTCATGGGGATGGCTGTGTTTGACGGGAAGGGTGTCTACAGAAATACACTGAAGGGAGAGTATTTAAGGCATTATTTATCGAATTTGCACATTTGAACTGTCACAAAGGGCTCAATTAAAGCCATGTAAATTTAAAACTGATTTTTTTATCACAAGATGACATGTCGAAAATTTTGTCGTGATTTTGTTTTTTTCTTCTGAAAAGCTCTAAAGTAAAGAAACTTGTCAATAATTGGTAACAATTCCACGAGGAACATTTTAGAATTTCCAAATATTGAATGAACGTATAATATAAAGCGGGAACTTTGTCCAAAGCAAATAAGCCGTGGAGAGCTAATGATCTGAATACAAATTGTTAGAGGGAGGGTTTCGTTAAACTTGCAAAAAAGTTCGAAAGAAAATCAATAGGTTATTCATTTCTGATTTAAAATTACCTGCCTGCGAATCAAAGCCGCCGAAAAATAAAATAATATTTGAGATAACCGAGTCGGGAGGATTTGAAATTCGCAATTTATTTATCGCAGGAAGCGTCCTTTGAAAGGTATATTACCTATTTGGGCGGGGGAAGGAAAACGCAATTATCCATTTTCTACCTCATTTGTTTTATTCGAATTTCCAGCGAAGCTCACTTCGTGGCTCGCAGTGGCGGATAGCGATTCCGGGAAACTTAACGATCTGGATAGACGAGTTTCTTTATTTTGCGGAGATTTTCTTTATTTTTATGAGTTTTCCGAAGTCATTGGAACGGAGCCAAATGATCACCGGCATTATTCCCTGTTCCCCGGGCGGCGGGGAGACGTGTAGAGAACTTTCGGACTTGATTAATTGTGCTGTGTACGCCGGCGAGGGCGGCCGAACTTCTGGCGCAACAAAAAACTGCTGTAACTCTTTTGCCGTACTTAGGCGGAATATTTTATTTCAATTAGGCGCGATTCTCGCTTCTTCTGGGCGCAAAAACCTCCGCCGTAAACTAGATAAACAGAAAAGACGTTCCGGCGAAACAACCGTTTGCTTCGAAACAAAAGAGGGCTGCTAGTTACTCAGCAAATAAACACGTGGTTTATTATTCTTAAGTCCCTCGTTAGTTTTTTTTCTTTTTGTCTTGTTATCTCGCTTTTTTTGACGTTTTTTTGATTGCGTAGTTTCTCAGAGAACGCACACAGATAACAAACAGAACCATATCGCCTTCACACTACTTGGAGACATTCTAACAAAACAAATTAAAATTATTTAGAATCGGTTCAAAATTCTTTAGTTAAATTAATAGTTAAAAAACACATATTCTCGAGACGAAACATTTCACTATTGTATCAGAATGTAACTGTCTTACCGGTACAGGCCTTATTATGGTATAAGATATTGCTTCAGCATTTATCGGACTCTGAGCTTAAGAAGAAAGTGGAACATGAGCACAATACGAGATTCACTAAAAACGACGGCTTAATTGTACCAAAATATTGTAGTAAATACGGACAGCGAACCCTGGAGTATAAGGCCCCTAAATTATTCAGCATGTTACCGAGCAATATAAAAAAATGTGAATTGTTTACAAGAGTCAGATATATGCTGAAAAAATGACTCCTAAGTAGAAATAATTTATATTAGGCGCTTCTATTATGTGTACTTAAGAAATTGATGTATTGTTGTACTATATTATTTGACGGCCTCCATGGTCGAGTGGTAAGACGCTCGACTACGAATCCAAAGGTCGCGGGTTCAAACCCGGCGTGCGCCAATAACTTTTATTTAATTAATATGTGCCATAACACATTTAATTCATATAAAAATAATAATAAGTGTATTTGCGGCACGTTCCAGAGTGGTAGATACTCTAAGTATCGCCCTGGTGAAAGACCACCATTCAGAATCGAAACGTTGCTTGAAATGGCTTAAGCCGTGTTTGGTGACCAGATCTGAATAGCCAGGTACTTCCCAACCTTCCTCTTCCCCATCTCCTTCCCCTTCCCACTACCTTCAGCCTCACAACATACCCTTATTGCGGATGCCATAGTCTTACTGGCTCTAGACGGTTGGGAGCAGTTGAGACTCTTGTGCGGTATTCATGTAAAAAAAAAAAAAAATGCTGCACAGTGCATCATGGTGTGGTGTAATACTATATTAATTTCTTAAGATGTGTGAATTTTAATAATATGTTTTATATATATTGATAATTGATAGATCATATATATTTACCTTGTATTCAATATCCTTTTGACAAACTATTTTATTGTAGTTTAACGGGATGATGATTTTTCGAAGGACAATAAAATAAAAAATAAAAAAAACATAACCATAGCCAGACGCTAAAGTAATTATACAGTCCTAGTAGGGAAGTACAATTAGTTTGGCTTTCTCGAGCATCGTTAATTGCTTTGACAGTGTCAGCCGCTTGGATGACAGCCTTCTTCTGCTGATGTCAGGTCGATTGAGACTTTGAGGCTTCTACAGTGGCGTATCGATAGATTCCCAGCGCCCAATGCTAGTTTATCAACTGTATAATAATAACGTCAACGATGGATATATACTTCAAGTATCGCCCTGGTGAAAGACCACCACTTTGACAGACACCGACCATGGTCGAGTGGTAAAACGCGCGAGTACGAATCACAAAATCGCGGGTGTGAAGCGGGTTTCAACCTGGCGCGCGTGCGAAAATGACTTGTATTTAATTAATATGCGTAACTAACTAACTATCACGCCGTTTCTCCGACTGCCATACAACACACTTGGCACACACTTCTTGCTTCATTCACATTCATACATCGTCTCATGCATACTCTTCTGTTATTCTGACTCTTCACATGACCCGATTTAAGTATTTGATTTCCTTGATCGTGCCATGTCTTCGTCGGGCGTCCTCGACTTTTTCTTTCATTCACTTTCGCATCGTATATTCTTTTCACACTCCTTTCTTTGTTCATTCGCTCTACATGCCCAAACCATCAAAGCGTCCCTTTCTTGATCCTATCATTACGCTTACGTATGCCTTGCATTCTCTCCGGATATCCACATTTTTAATACGGTCATATGTGTCATAACACATTTAATTCATATAAAAAAAAAAATTGTAAATCTGCGGCACGTTTCAGAGTGGTAGATCCTTTAAGAATCGCCCTGGTGAAAGACCACCATTTAGAATCGAAACGTTTCGTGAAATGTCTTTAACCGTGTTTGGTGACCAGATCTGAATAGCCAGGTACTTCCCAACCTTCCTTTTCCCTATCTCGTTCTCCTTCCCACTACCTTCAGCCTCACAACATATCCCGATTAGGGCTGCCATGGTCCCAAACGGTTGGGAGCAGTAGGGACTTTTGCACAATATTCACTATAAAAAAAGATTTTACAAAAGTACTCGTTTATCAAAATACCAGCTTATAAAATAATAATTTTCGCTATATATCCATCCGTTGGCTTTTTTACTCAAATTGACGCCGGGTTTGAACGCGCGACCGCTGGATTCGTAGTCGAGCGTCTGACCACTCGGCCACGGAGACCGTCAAAGAAAGGTGAAAAAAGGCGTGTCCTTGAGACGGGGTAACTTCTCAGGTACATTTTTGTAACACCAGCACGATGCTCCACTTCCTCTTAATTTAGATTTTTTTTTGTGTATTAAAATGTTAACATACAATATACATTTGGTATATTAATCCCAAGGAGTTAAAAAAAAAAAGATCAACGTCATAAAATAAAAAGAAATAATTTCTTTACAAAGACTTACAAATTCCAAAAAGGAATCACAAAAGAAGAGGGAACAAGCGAAAAAACACTTCAAAAAGAGACTCATAGAAGTAGAGACCAGCTAGATAAACATCACAAATACAACAAGAAAGACATTCACACACACAGGGGTCTCACAGATAGGGCACATCACCGATTTATAAAACTGTCGAGAAAATATCCTTAAGTGCTTTTGCCAATATTTAAAAAAAATATATTTTATCAATTGTAGAAAAATAAACATTTTTACTTAATCCTAACAGTAGGTATAATATTAATTCAGTTTAAATATAGTGTCTAGTTTCTAGTTAATGATAAATACCTCTCCAATTGAGAAAATTCTTGTGCTTAGGGAGGGAGTACTATCATAGGTTTCTTGAAATTATTTTTTTATGATTAAAAATGAATATCATATGAATATAATACATTTTAGGTTGTTTTATTGAAAAGTGTACTTAGAGTTTTTTTTTTAATATTTCGTAATTGTTTAGATCGATTATTTACCTATTTTGTCCCATATTTTCAAATTTATGAAACAATAAAATTAATTGTGTTTTATTATTATGTGATTTTTAAATAATTTGATGCCCTGGAGCGGGTCTGTTTGATGGTACATAACTGACTACATCAGGTTCTAACCGCAGGCAGCTTTCCCTCCCCATTACCGCCCGAATACCTTGTTCCTGGCGCAAATACATTCTAAATCATTATTAGTCGACTGCTGAATTGGTGATAACTAACTCACTAACTAACCATCACGCCGTTTCTCCGCAAGAATAGGCAGATAATACTGATCGCCATACTACTCGGTCTTGGCACACACTTCTTGCTTCGTTCACGTTCATGCATACTCTTATTCTGACTCTTCACATGACCCGATTTAAGTATTAAAACCGAGAGCAGTGTTAATTTTGTTACAAACAACCAGACAATATTTAAAAAAAAACTTTTTCCACCGTCAAAATAAGTGGAAAATATTGCTTGTGGAATAATGGAGGACTTAGCTAGCAGATGAATTGAACATACAACGCCCGGGTGGGAATCCGATGCATTTATCAACTAGGCTACTAAACGCTCTATTTAGTTTTATTTTTGTTACTTGAACATCAAAGCTTACAAAGTATCTAATTATATTTCATATTCTTTTCGACTCAATAACAATATTGTAACTTACATACTTTTTGATTTATTTAAAAATTAACGGACTTAAGCCCAATTACAAAAAAAAACCAAACACGAAATCGGAAAAAAGAGCAACAAAAAAAGAACAGCACATACATAATAATGAAGCAATGACAAAAATAGGACAAAATATACATGAGCAAGAACATTCAAGCCAAGTCGTAATAATGACAAAAATCAATTAGACTCCTGCCAAAAATTTCAAGACAATCGCTTGAGTCTTGACATTCTGGACAGTGTAGAATGATTTCCATAATTAGTAGAGTGATGATTGAGGAACAGCAATTAATCATTTCTGAGTATACGGTCAGGAATGTTGAAGTGGATGAGTTGCAACAAAGAAGGTGAGCCTATAAAACAATTACTTATGTATTTTAATTGGTTCTTAAAGGCTTATTTAAATGTATTATTCGGCACAATTCGGATGGTTTTATCCTTCCACAAAGTAAACAGTATTTAGTTGATCGTATCTGAGGTCTAGAGGGTAAAGGTCGCGGGTTCAAACTCGGCGTGCAAAAATACATTTTGTTTAATCAATATGTGTCATATCTCATTTAATTCATATAAATTATTATTAAGTGTCACGTATTTGCGGCACGTTCCAGAAGGGTAGATACTCTAAGTATTGCTCTGGTGAAAGACCACCATTCAGAATTGAAACGTCGCTTGAAATGGCTTAAGGCGTGTTTGGTGACCAGATTTGAATATCCAAATACTTCCCAACTTTTCTCTTTCTCTTTCCTATATCCTTCTACTACCTTCAACCTTATAACACAATCCTAATGGGGATGCCATATTCCCACTGGCTCTAGACGGTTGGGAACAATTGGGACTCTTGTATTCACTATAAAAATATATTTATAAAAAGTAGGAGTTTTTCAAATATTGTCAGGTTATACGTAACCCGTGAATGTTTAAATTTAAAAAAATTTACAAAAGAACCAAAGCGATTCTTCAAGAAGACCAACACTATGAAGTCGCACACGCCAATGCATTTTGATTTAATAATTCGTAAGAAAATCATCACAAAATATTATACTCTCAAGTTTTTCGAAAATTTGTATTTAAAGAGGAAATTTCGTCAACCGGCTCAAGAAATTAATGTAAATTTAAACATAGTGGGTACATTGGGAGACCCCCAAGAGGTGTAGAAGAAAAATATGTCCTACATTCTTTTTAAGCTTTCCGTGCCATAGTCTACGGCGGGCGACTAGGGAAATTTAACAAGAGGCATCAGGCGATACATTTTATATCTGTCGAGCATCATACCCGAGAATATGAACACTTTTATAGCACCATTAAGGCTCTGTGACGAAGATTAAAAAAAGAAAAAACACGGAAAATTTATAAGTGTTGATACAAAAATATTATAAAATAATACGCCTATGGATTTTTTGGCCGTCGCTGTGTACTGCAAGTTGTACATAATATCGTCGCGGGATAGGCGAAACGTCTCAAACGACACTTTGATCAAAAATGAGCTGAGAATGCAGTTTTTATCAGTGTGTTTTACTGAATCGATTTTTTTAGACGGCTGGGAGCATTTAGTGCTCTTGTGCTGTATTCACAATAAAGTATTTATGATTCCCATTGCGTGTTTTGAATAAACGGTTCTTGAGATTCAATCAATAAATTCACACGTTTTTTAACATTTATAATTTCCTACAATTTAAGCCTCAATCTTTTTCACCGTAATCCTTTAAATTCTATGAAAAACATACTTATGTGTCAGTAAAAGGTGCATTTTAAAAACCAGCAATGGTATTTTTTAACGATTTACCTAAAATTCAAGTATTCATTTCATAAAGAAATTAAAAGATGACTGTTCAAGAATTGTATTCAATGGAACCTTAGACATTTTTCTAACTGCCCGTATAGAATTAACAGATAAATCATTCGTAGTATTGCTTGTACTAGAAAGCCAAAAAGTGTATATTTTTGGGTACTGACCCTTAACAAATACCAAATCACTTCAAAAAAAATTATGATCCACCCGCAAACTACGTTGTTACGTTTTGTCAACCTTAAATTACATGACAAATTTCATTTGATTTGTTTTTGAACACCTTAAGCCGTATATGACTGAATAAAACTACACTTTTTTGAAATTGATGTGAATGTTTTTTTACAGTTTATAATTTGCTGATGCTTGCTGGTAAATTTTTATGATTTTGACTCAGTTCAAGACTCGGGGAAGTGGATAGGAATTTTAACTTATTACTATCATTTTTGAGGGTTTTAATTTAGTAGGTGATGAGAAATAGTATTAAAAATACAGGCGATGTACTTTGAATACAACAGTACAACATTTTTATCATTTAAAATAAGATTAAATGATTTGTAAATATGGACAAGCTTCAAATTTCATACAAAATACATGAGGGTACCCGGGTACCCTTTCAGTCATCAGAAGGTGTAAATTTTACTAAAGCGTTTTCCGCTAACATGCCACCCTCAACATATCTAACGGTTATGTTTTATTGTTCATTTTCACTATTGTGGAGAATTCAAGAAGTTTCAGCTAGTAAGACTTACTGGAACATTAAAAACATCTATGTTGAAATCCGGAAAGGGTACCTGGGTACCCTTTCAGTCACAGAAAGGTTGAAAATAGAACAAAATTTATTTTAGTTGTGCACTCAATTAATAACATGAAAATATTGATGTTTTAAAATTCATAATAATGATTAAAAATGGAAGTGGGTAGAAAATTTGTCCTTTTTATGGCTAATGGGGTGAAGAGATAGTTCAATTAATCTAAACGCTAATATGAAGGAAGTCGTGAAAAATCAATCATAAAATAATGAAATGAACAGGTCACGTTCGTCATTGAAACCACAGCTCATTTATTGTCCGTTACCTTCGTCTAACGATGTCGCGTTGTTTTAGCGATTCGAGAATTTTAGAATAAAATACCTCACCCAGCGGATTATCTCGTTACGGACGCAGCCAGAGCGTCGGCGTCGCGGCGTAACGACTCAGATAACGTACAACGTAGCGAGGATAAGGCTCTACGTACAGCGTAACTACTGGAAGATACCGACGCACGTAACGACCCGTGAGTTATTCACCCGACGACCTGACGATCATTTGCCTAAGTATATAGAAACACCTTGATTTTATTTTTCTTCGTATCTTCAGAGTGCCTCCAAGTTGAAACTTTTTAAAATGAAGACACGGTACATTTTTCAAGGGTTAGACTATCGTATTTTTGTTTTAATATTCTGTTTAATAAAGTCTTCCATTTTATAATAATAATAATAATATTTTGATAATCTGTATAGTGCTGTTTTTGTGAAAAACCGTTACAAGGGCGCTGTACAAATGTTAATTTCTAGTTAATATTAATTCCTAGTTTATATAAATATACAGCAGGATACTAACCTGGCAGGCCACAATAATTTTGCTATATTTTAGAGGGGGATGTTTTTATAATTTTACCTTGAGTCACGAAAACACTACAATAAATAGGAGCCTTTTTTTTGGATTCATTATCATTCCTTATAAATGACGGGTAAAAATCTTGGAGGGGTTGTACACAAAAAAAACGTAAATTTACAAAGGTAATACTCGATTTGGTATGATGCATATTAATGTAGCTGAGTGGAAAAACGCGTCGGATACCCACCCGGCCGTCGTGGATTCAATTCCCTTGCTAGCTAAGTCCTCCATTATTGCAAAAGCAACATTTTACGCTTATCACGTAACTTATGAAGTAACCTGCCAGGTAAGTACGCTTTTTTATGTTATCTCTTTATTTGACCGGGCGGTAGCTGAGTGGACAAACGCGTCGGATACCCGGGCGTCGTGGATTCAATTCCCCTGCTAACTAGGTCCTCCATCATTGCACAAGAAACATTTTCCGCTTACCATGATCATAGTAGAAGTTTTTTCAATGTATTGTCAGGTTACATAACATAACCTGAATAGTGCTTTAAGGCCTTTCCAACGCTGTTCGTATTTAATTTATTGCGTTAATTTCGCGTATAATTTTAATGATTTTCTTGTACAATTAATTACTATGTTAATATCTTGCTCTATTTTGTTTGATTCACATAGTTGGATAGTACCTTCCCGCACAGAATGTATTTCGTTTACATTTCAAGAATGCGCTTTCTTGCAAGTCTGCCAAATATTTATTTAGTCTGACTTGGGACATGTGAACAAAAACTATATTTCGAGAAGTGAAAGAGACGCAAAAGACGGATTTGGCGCTTTTTCCTTCGCCATTCGCCTCCACTCCTCCGTCCTTCCTCCTTCCCGTCCTACTCCAGTTCCTTTCCCAGTGGTCTATCCACTTCTTTCTCGATCTGCATCTGAGTCATGTAGTCCATCGCATTCTTTAAAATCTTACGATTGTTTCATGTACATGGCCTGTTCAAAAGAAAAAGTGAATTTTGAATTTTCGCGGGCTGTGGTACATTCGATTATTATTGTTATGTTGGTACACATATGTTTATGATATGTAAGCATTATGAGCCATTTTGGATTAGTGGGTTGTTTTTGATAACTGGAAAGGTTAATCACGTTTTTGTGTGTTCTTCGAATTTTACTTTTGAAAAAAATGGATCAAAGAATAAAATCCATGATTTGTTTTTTCACAACTCCAGGACGCTCATCGTCATAAACATCTTCTCGGCCTTCTGAAAAGTGTTTTTAAGTGGTACAAGCATTCGAAATTCACCTTTTCTTTTGAACAGGCCTCGTACTCCACAATTTTCTAATTCTGTTGGAGGCCATTATCAAACTGTGGTTAGGCCAAATGGAAACGACTTATTTATTTGGTTTTGATTCCTTGTTTGATTACTAATCACCTAAACATCAGGTTACATAACACAGCGTAACCTGGAAGTTTTTGTCTTTCTTAAAAAACTAAAATCCTGATCGTAACTTTTTTCTTCGTGAATTCCGCATGAATGTTTCGACAGTTCCCAACCGTATGAAGTCAGTGGCATCTATGGCATTAAATTGCATGGCGTTTTTGTGAAAAATCACCTCAAAGCTGTACAAATCTTAATTCCTAGACTCCTATTATTATTACTAACTACCTATATAACCAATGGCATATCAGTATTTATTTATATACTATGCACAAATTCTTCTTATAAGGCAGTCAACAATGAGATCAACGTCATCGGCTATCGGAAGGCTGATAGAATAATAATAATATTTGGATGATTTGTACAGCGCCGTTTTTGTGAAAAATCTCCTCAAGGGTGATGTACAGATCTTTTTTTCTATTATTACTTATTAATTCCTAGTTTAAATAAGAACATATACAGAAACATACTTACCTGGCAGGTTCCATCAGATAGACACACTTATTAACTTAAAATTATAATTATGATTTTTGTTTCCAACTTAGGGCGTGTGAGCGAAATAAAAAAAATGTTGGCTTTAGCCGTGTTTGGTGACCAGTTCTGAAAAGCCATGTATTTTTCAATTTTCCTCTTCCCCATAGCCTTCTCCTTCCCACTACCTTCAGTCTCACAACACACTCTAATTGGGAATGCCATATTCTCACTGGCTCTAGACGGTTGGGAGCAGTTGGGACTCTGATGCGGTATTCACTGTAAAAATAAATAAATATATATTTATATGTATATATATATACACAAAGAGGAACAGTTCACAGTAACTCCTGTCACATGGTATAACTAGTGAACGGAGGTAAATACCTCCTGTTCGGTTTACATCCTTCAAGACGGTGTCTCACGTAACTTGTCGGAAGACGTAGGTTAAGGTAGGAATAACGTGTCCCGGTGGACGGTTAGCTTACAGACTAACTGGGTGGGGAAAAATAAAGAAAAAGCTTAGATCCTCGAAGACTTGAATAATACAATTCAGCATTGTACAGGTCCCTGGTGGAGAAATAAGCTCTAATGATAATAATAAATGTACAAATTTTATAGCGCCGGTTTCGTGGAAAAATCACCTCAAGGGCGCTTTACAAAAAATGTATCTAACTTTTAACTTATCACTTAAGCTTATTACTAATAACTTACAGTTAAGATTTATTACTAATGGCTTACAACTAATATTATCAACTAGTGACTTACAATTAGGACTTATATAGCTAGTAACTAACTATTTAGTATAACTTATAACTAGTGACTTAAATCTAGAATTTCATTATTATTACTTCATACCTCTTCATAATTGCGCCACATTTTAATAACTGTTCTACAATTCTTTACTTGTGTAACGACAGATAATTAAATAAGTTTAAAATTCTCCAAAATAGAGCAATGAGATTTATCTAAGGTGAAAAAGATAAATAAAGGAGCAAAAATTTCGATTGAACTAAATTGTTAACATTAAAACAGGTGTTGACATTAAACACATTAGTGTTTATACATAAAATAAATAAAAAACAACATTTTACCAAATATTTGATGGTGTAAAATCACATGGAAATATAACTTAACAACCTACCATGGACCGCCATACAACTCTGCCTCGGCACACACTGCTTGCTTCATTCACATTCATACATCGTCTCATGCATACTCTTCTGTTATTATGACTCTTCACATGACCCGATTCAAGTACTTATCATCGGGTCATGTGAAGAGTCAGAATAACATATGGAAATAGTATGTATGAGAAAGATGTATACACATGAATGAAGCAAGGAGTGTGTGCTAAGACAGAGTTCTATGGCGGTCCGTCCTCTCTGCCTACCCCTGCGGCCTGATGGTTAGTTAGTTAGTTTCTTAAGATGTGCGAATTTTAATAATATGTATATTTTTAAATAATCATCGGCTATCGGAAAGCTGATAGAACCCAAACGCAATCCAAAAACTAAGTTTGGAGATCGCGCTGCAGGAGTATCGGGGCCGAAGGCTTGGAATAAACTCCCTCCGTAACTAAGATGCATAACGAGCCTAACAGAATTTCGGTACAAACTGAAAACTTACAATTTCAGACTCTCATATCCTTAAATTCATTAAAAGAATCTCAACATGATCTGTCTCTCAACAAATCACCGTTAGATATACAAATTTTAACCAAATCCTGTAATTTTCGACAAATTCAGAAAGTCAATTTTCTTGATTTCGCTCCCATGCTCCCAATCGGAAAAAATAAATGAAATAAAAATAATTAATTAAATATATAAAAATGATAATCTTAAATTATAAACTGTGCCTGTATGATGGGACCTGCCAGGTAAGTATGTTCCTGTATATTTTCTTATTTAAACTAGAAATTAATATCTAATAATAGAAAATAAGATCTGTACAGCGCCCTTAAGGTGATTTTTCGCAAAAACGGCGCTATTTAAATCATCCAAATAATATTATTATTATTAATAAGATATTGTGTTTCCATTGTATTTTCATTGTATTTCTATTGTATCATATTTTATTTTGTATTTCTAATGTATTTAAAATCCTGTTGCCAAACTACTCCATTGTAGTTTAACGGGAGAAAACGGAAATAACAATAAAAAGGAAGTTAATTTATACTTTTGTTTGTAGAGCATAATGATCACTCGAATCCTGTGCGATTTTCTTGAACTTACGTTTTCAGCGTCAGATGAAAATGATTGTTTTTGTGAACACGTTAGTTTTCCTTCCACTAACGCCATATATCGGTGTTTAAAAATTACCCCAACGGCAACTCTGTCGATATATTTGACGTAGGTACAATCGCAAAGTAGTGAAACTTATTTTCTTAAGATCTATTATTCCCGAGGCGTAAGATTTTGCGTGGATAGCTTTTTATTTTCTTATTTTGAATGTGGTGTGGGCTTTATCGATACGGAGATATCGAGCTGTATTATACGATAGACTCGATCTTTTGGAAAGCGTGTTTCTCCTTTGTCTCGAGAAACCTTTTTCTTGTCTTAAGAACGTCTCAGGGCAGACATTTGATTCTGGAAAAGAGATAGAAGGTCCTATCACCTCCGATATTCGGATTGTCTTAGCCTCACTACTCTTACTTGAAAAGGGAAAGTTCATGGACGTAGAACGAAAATAAAGAACCGAGTTTAAGACGAAGGAAACTTGGGAGGGTTCCTTCGTGTTATTGACTGCCCACACAACGTAGAATAAGTTCGTGATTTTGTATTCGCAGCAGATAAAACTGACTTCGACCCAAATCATGCGGGGTGGTAGGTTTTCAGTAACTACATAATATAATATGACAACTCACGTCGACTAAACATGTTAAATTAAGTCGATGTGAACCGTCGTTTGTTCGTTCGGGCTCGGGAATAGTTCGAATTACAGACATTGTCGATAAAATCCATATTGATGTCTTCAAACTCGTAATAAATTTAAAATTAAGCACGTCAGAAAAAAAAACTCGTTCTCATGATGCCGACATCGTCTACTGCTCCACTCTTGTTCGCCGCTCCTGTCGGCCTATTTTAATAGTTAATACCGCACGAAATCTCAACTCCTCTCAACCGTCTAGAGCATCCCCAATCGTGGTATGTTGTGAAGCTGAAGGTAGTGGGGAAAGGAAGGAGATGGGAAAGAGGAGGGTCAGGAAGTACCTGGTTCTTCAGATCTGGCCATCAAACATGGTTAAAGCCATTTCAAGCAACGTTTCGATTCTGAATGATGGTCTGTCACCAGGGCGATACTTAAAGCATCTACCACTCTGGTGCTCCAGTGCACAAGCGATCGACGCAGCTAGTTCCTTTGAATATAATAGCTGAACAATATCTCTTACAATATGATATTCGATAATTGTTACTTTTTGCACAGTGTATTATAAAATAAACATATAATAATAAAGTTTTATTCCAAAAGGTATGCAGGAGTAGTGCAATGCAATACCTTCCATAATTAATATTAATACATAATAATAATAAAATTAACATAAAAGTTGTAATACACACAATAATAATATTAAACAAAAATAAATTGGAATCCATTAGATTTTTTTAAAAATAATAATAATAATTAAAATAATACAAGTAAACGATATTGATGGAGGATATTAGGCCTCATTTCTGCAAAACGCCATCAAGAGGGAGTCCGTCCTGGCAGCGTTAATATAAATAGGGCCAATATTTTACTCCAATGCGCTTCTATGCTTGAATTCTGGATCTGACGGGATTCCACGACGAGGTAATTTCTGAAGTTGTTAATTCGTCCCCGCATTCCTGCCACCCTGGTTCTCATAAGGGCTGCAAATCCTGGAACTCGCCTCTCGGTGAACATACCGGAAGCACTGCGGGGCCAGTTAAAACTGTTCCATACCATAAAGAAGAAGGTTCTTGTGTTTGGTGAGGGAATTTCGCTCAAATAATAAAATTATTAGTATTCGTAAAAAACATTTACTTTGTGGCTTGCCATATTTATAAATAAAATACACAAAATTTGTTTATAGCCACTTTATTATTTAATATTACGTCTACCGGTTTCGAAAGTACCCTTTCATCATCAGGACAATATTAAAATTGTATATTGTAAATTTTAATATTGTCCTTTTGTATTGTAAATTTTAAATCTTTAATTTCAATATTGTCCTGATGATGGAAGGGTACTTTTGAAACCGGTAGACGTAATATTAAATCATAAAGTGGTTATAAACAAAGTTTATGTTTTTTATTTATAAAATTAATAGTGTTTAGTTTTTACAATACAGCAGAGAACAATACTAAGTATTTGTTAAAAAATAGTAATAAATGTTAGTACGTGATGTTAACACAAAGTTTGTAGAATAAGGAGAAAAATAAAATAGGAAAATTATAATAACAAAAATAATTTTTAAGGACTGTTAAAGTTTTTCGATGTAATATTTCAATTTGAGCTGAAATTCATGAATATTATTCAGCTGCAACGTTTAATTTCCATATTTTCCTGCCTTTGTGGGGTGGCTTAAAATGATATAAATATTAAATTCACTGTAGAAAGTAATAAAAAAACCTGGAAAGACGTTCTAAAAATATACTTCTTATCTTAATGAGAGATCAGAAAATAAACTAAATTGGCCTTTTATAAATTGTTGAAAACTACGTCTCGAGTAAAGTGAAAGCTCCTCACGGATAAGTTCAGAGTGTTCCCGTATCGCAGGCACAATCTTTTCCACTTTATTGCAGTCCAAACTGCTTCTCCCTTATCACTTCCTCTCACAAGTCAGGCACCTCGCCTACCACCCCCTCGCCCGTCCCACCCCCTGCTCCAGGTCGCCCAGTACAGGGGTCGGCAGTTTGTCAAGTGAGAAGAGCCAAATTGTCATGGAAACAGAATAACAAAGGTGCCAGAGAGACACATATATGTAAGATACATAATATACTCGTATATAAGACATAGTTTTTTTAGGTAAAAAAAAGTTGAAGATAATAATAATAATAATTGGCTGATTTATAATCAACATAATATTACAACTAAGACTTAATATTAACTTATGCTTAATACTTATAACTAGTGACTTACTACTAGCATATTAAAATTAGCACATATTTATAATGGTTTTTGCCCGGGCTGTCGGACCTAGGGTAGAAAAAAAAGTGGAGTAAGTAATATTTAACTATATATATATAAACAATGTATAGCACTTGGACTGAGTGATCAAAACTCTAGTGAGGCAAATTGACGTTATTGTGGGTATGATCATTTAAAAAGGTGTGTCTTAAGTTTTGCTCTGAACTCAGTTGAGCTGTCGATCTTTCGCAAATGTGAAGGGAGGTTATTCCAAGCTGTGGGGCCTGCTACGGCAAAAGCTCGATCTCCGAAATTGGTGTTGGGATTGCGTTTAGGTACTGTGAGTCTACCTATGGCCGTTGAAGATGCTGATCGAAGAGTAACTTGTCTCGTATTAGTATCGCTTGGAATGCACAGTTCCGACAAGTAAGGCAGTGCCATGTCATGTTTCGCCTTAAAAATCATCCAGCATAGTTTGAATTGGATCCGTCCAGGACATTTAAGCCAATGAAGTTTGATGGAAAAGATGTTTCATTTGAAAAAATAATTAGACCGGTGTCCATACATCGCTTTTGATAGTTTTACTATATCTGGCAAATAGCTACTAATAAGTTTATTTTTTATTTGTTTCATAGTTGAGAATTTTTGTTCGCATGCATATGCAGAGCCAAAGATTGTGAGAATGCCAAAAGCTAGTTTTTTTAACGCGTCATATGTGTCAGGCAAACTATTCCATGTATCAAATATGATTGTTTCTATTTTAGACAGTTGTTTTATAGCTGTCCACTCGTGCTGAGAAATTAAATTAGACTTCTCTCTTTCGAGTTCTTCCAAGCGGCTTGTCAAATCTGGGAATTTGTTGCTCCACAGGGCTAAGAGTGGTAGAGAGTGTGCCGTACGAGTCGAAGTTTGTTCGGCGGTTCTATTTCACAAACTCAAGTTTAAATGCTACTTTCCAACCTTCCTTTTCCCCATCTCCTACCCTTCCCCACTACCTTCAGCCTCACAAAATACCCCAATTGGGGATGCCATAGTCCTACTGGGTCTAGCCCTTAGAGTATATAGAGTGGTACCAATCCAAGGCAGTATAGTCAGTTTTTGATGATTTTACCTGACTCGGCGGATTTGGGCGTGGCTAAAGACCAAGGCTAGGGAATTTATACATCCATTCAAATCACATATCGACATAATGTTTTTGTTTATTCGTATTACACCTTTTTCACAGTATTGTTATCAACAAAAATATCGCATATAACCTAAAAAAACCGTTTAGTTTTGTCAAGTTTAGTGGCATAATAAAAAATGTGGGCCGAGTCCCGTTGTGACCCAGAAGCCCAAGATCATTGTGACAGTACTTAGAAGCGGAGTATTATATTTGTTGTCTCTTTCTCTCTCATGGTGTACGACGTAAAAACCCGGAGAAAGTGATTTACCGCAAGTTTGTATCGGTTGGGTAAAAATAATTAGCTCTCTCTCCATACATTGCTTCTCCAAGGTCTAGACGGTTGGGAGCAGTTGGGACTTTTGTGCGGTTTTCACTATAAAAAAAAGGTGAAATTGGAGTTTATGTCCAAAGAGCCGCAAACATCTATGCATAGAACCGCTCCTGCCAACCTCTGGCCTGGTACCACCTTACTACGCGCTATCTATTTCTTTACAAGTACAAGGAGAAATATAAAATGTGCCAAGTTACGGTGTCGGGTTTTGTTTTATGGAGGCCGGAGAGACTTGTTATCTGACAATGTTCACCGAAAGGGTTTCGCGAATCAATTTCATTAAAAAAGGTTTTTTATGGGGCCGAAAGCACAATACGGAGGCGCTTGCTTGCTCGACAAACATTTACTTTGTCGATTTATTCGGTCAAGGTTAAACCTTTCATGTCAAAGAAACTTTTATCGTCATCTGAATACCTTTCAAATAGAACCTGGCAGAGTTCAAACGCGTCTTAAAAACCTAATTGTTTAAAAATCCTAAATACAAAAGTATCTTATTAAAATTTAATTTCTTTTAAAACGTCCTTGATTTGCTTTGTTTCGGTTTTCTCCTTACTTGTATCCTTACAACATAATGTCATTACTGTCTCCTGATAACCATATACTCATTGTCATGAAATATTAATTGTTCTTTTGTTACTTGTTATATGTATTCTGTTTGCATTTTGAGAATGGTTTCCTTATAATACTTGTTTAATAATGTTTTTAAGTACCAACATGTTAACTGTCCTTAATCTAATTTCCTTCTCTTTGATTTTAAAATGAATTCATACGTTTCATCTGGATTTTTATACCCTTACCTTCTTGTAATTTTTTTTTTAAATCTGTTAATTTACACATGCACTGTTATATCCATATCTGAACCTTTCTCTTTCATGATTTATGATAACCATCATGCTTTTAGATAGTTTTAATTTGTATACATATTAAACATTATTTTCTCCATGTTAGTTAGTCTTAATAGGTTGATTAAATCAATATGGCGCGAACGTGAGGTGAAATATCAAAAAATTGCGCTTTATAAATTTTTACACAGGTTTTATAATTGTATCAAAGTTTAATTAAGTTGATCTGCGGAACGAAATGTCTAAAAAGAAATGACCCCCAAAAAACTACCTTTAATTTGTTTTTCTTAATTTCATAATTTATTTATTTACAAACTAACGGACTAAAGTCCAATTAAAAAAAATACAAAACACGATATGGGAAAAAAGAGCAACAGAGAAAGAACAGCACATTAAGCATTATTGTTATTATTTATTTTTTACGCGAATACCGCACAAGAGTCTCAACTGCTCCCATCCGTCTAGAGCCAGTTAGACTATAGCATTCCCAAAAGTGATATGTAGTGGGACTGAAAGTATAGGGGAGGAGAAGGAGATGAGGACGGGGAAGGTTAGGAAGTACCTGGCTATTCATATCTGATCACCGAACACGGCTAAAGCCATTTTAAGCAACGTTTAAATTCTGAATGGTGGTCTTTCACCAGGGCGACATTTAGAGTATCTACCACTCTGTAACGTGCCGCAAATATAAAATATTTTATTTTGTATCAATTAAATGTGTTATGACAGATATTATTTAAGTAAAAAATTTATTGCGCATGCCGGGTGCGAACCCGCGACCTCTCAATTCGTAGTCGAGCGTCTTACCACTCGACCATGCAGGCCTTTATGTCGTTTAAACCTATAATCATTGCTTCATCTATTATACATTCGTGCATTTTTTTTTTTTTTTACAATAACTCCACACAGGAGGCCTTGAGGATACAATTTCCCTCAGGGCCTATGTCATCTTTGGGGATGCTGTGTGGAGGGTTTTTTTGAGGAAAGGAAGGAGTGAACTTGGGTCTTGAAGAGGTCCATGTTGAAGGAGGGAGGAAACACAGAGGCCGGCAAATCGTTCCATAGCCGAGCTGTTGAACATAAGAACGAGTCGTAAAAGCGACCCGTTCTCATGTATTGAATGTCAACCGTGTACAAATGTTGGGCGTGCGTTTGGCGAGTTTCCCGACTATGCACCGGTGCCGAAGGGATCAATGACGCAAGTTCCTTGGAGCATCTTCCATTGAAACACCTGTAGAACAAGGACAGCATTCCCACCTGACGTCTGTGCTCCAAAGTTTGCAATCCGTTTGTTAAGATAGGAGAATCTATCAAACGTGCATTGTCTCTGATATGCAAATTTTTCTGTTTGTCCATCTCTAGATATGACCGGACTTTCATTATATAAACGTTAAGTCTTTTCCCATTCCTTCTATCATCCAGTTGATTGAATTGAATATTGAATACAACTGTAAGATGAAAACATTCAAGCAACCTTCCAACCCCTTGTAATATTAATTACAACACTCCGCTTTAAGCACAATAATACAGTATTGTCTCAATTGCATCAGTGCACACGAGAAAGTTAACCGCAGCGTAAGTGCATTAAATACATTCTTGCCGAGTTTGTGCATCAATATTTAAACTTCCTCTCGAGTAGTCCCCCCCCTTGAGTTCACTGAGACCGTAGGGAGCAGAGGGCGGGGGAGGGATGCGGGGTGGCTGAACAAACTGCGGTTTGGTGCCCTTTAATATGTAAACCTATCGCGCTAAGAGCGAAACTTTCGAAAGATTAGTTTCGAAAAACATTGTTTGGAATAAGGCCTCTCAAAAATAAAAATAAATTGAAAATAAACATGTTGGTATAATACCTCACTAAAGCCTTCCTCTTCCAGTCAATTGAGTGTGTTTTTGACACCCTTTTATCCTTACATCCGCTTTCCACATGGAAAACTTCTACCATTCCCTTCCTTAATCTTGTTTATTTTGAAAAAACAGTTTTATTCCAATCAAATGGCAAAAGCATTAAAAAAACACAAAAAGAAATCACAATTAAAATAGTACATAATACAGTTAAAACTGAATAGATTGGATCTCAAAGATGTAATTTGTTAGGTTCTTACCAATACAATCAAACTAATCCCACGAAGTAGATTAACAGATAAAATATCACAAATATCCGGCTCGAAGGACCAAAATGTCGGATGAATTTTGAAAATGGTGGACTGTAAAACGATAAAACTATATTACTTGATGGAAGTGTCTAATTATAGATGTGAACAGATTTTGGAGTGAAGAAAACAAGGAAACCAATTCACTCACCGATGAAGTGAGTTCTTGCTTCAACTTGTTGTAGCTCATGTGAAAAATATCTGAATTAGCTGAGAGGCAGTTAATTAACCTAGTTAGTATTTACAGGGGCATCACCATTGGTAAGTTAGTTCTGCACCTAGGAAAAAACAGAAACCTGTGTTGGTGGCCTCGCGTGAAATTATCAGGGACAACTTAGCGCTCGCTAAGCGTTCCCTAAGCGCTCTCGTTGGCCTTGCGTTCTTTGCAAATCTCCTTTCTCATTCGCAATACTAAAATCATCTGACCTAATTTTTTTTGTTCAAGATACGATACGTTGTGAACTCGTAGGGCAACTCGGAAAAATAAGCTATTCTGAAAAGTGACCAGTTAAGGCGCCGGGGCTCCATCGAAGCCAGAGTAAAGTTAAACCCTTGACTTTGTGCAGAAACGGGCGGTCCGTTTGATAGATTCTCCTACCTTAAGAAACGGATTGCAAACTTTGGAGCACAGACGTCAGGTGGGAATGCTGTCCTTGTTCTACAGGTATTTTAATGAAAGATGCTCCAAGGAACTTGCGTCATTGATCCCTGTGGCACTGGTACATAGTCGGGAAACTCGCCAAACGCGCGCCCAAAATTTGTACATGGTTAACATTCAATACATGAGAACGGGTCGCTTTTACGACTAGTTCTTATGTTCAACAGCTTGGCCATGGAATGGTTTGCCGGCCTCTGTGATTCCTCCCTCCTTCAACATGGGCCTCTTCAAGATCCAAGTTCACTCCTTCCTTTCCTCAAAAAGACCCTCCACACAGCATCCCCAAAGATGACATAGGCCCTGAGAGAAAATTATTTCCGTCAAGGCCTCTCGTGTGGAGTTATTGTAAAAAAAAAAACTCTGAAACGAATTCTCCTCAAGTGTCTACATGTTTCAGATGAATTTGTTAAAACTTAAGAGACCCTCAAATAAAATTATTACACAAACGCTAAAGGCGAAGCTAGCAGTCCACAATGTAGTTCTTATACCGACCCTGATGTATGGTAGTGAAGCATGAAACTGGCAGAGGAAGGATGAAAGTAGGCAGAATGCGATGAAAATGAGATCCCTGAGACGTATGTGCGTAAAACCATGTGTTAAAAATGTGTATATCCGGAAAGAATGCAAGGCTGATGTAAACGTAATGAATAAAATCAAGAAAGGGACCCATAAATGTTTTGGGCATGTAGAGTGAATGAATAAAGAAATAAGTGTGAAAATAATATATTATGCGAAAGTGAATAGAAGAGAAAGTCGGAGAAGTCCAAAGAAGACATGGCACGATCAAGTAAATCAAGTACTTGAATCGGGTCATGTGAAGAGTCAGAATAAGAGAAGAGTATGAATGTGAACGAAGCATGGGGTGTGTGCCAAGGCAAAGTGTGTTGAATGGCAGTCCGCACTCTCTGCCTACCCCTACGGGGAAACGGCGTGATGGTTACTTAGTTAGTTTTATTTAACACTTAAGGCATTTAATTTCGAGTGCATTCGGTCTATTTTCATCCTTCCTTAGTCCAAACCCATACCTATCTGCTACACACTAGTCAAGAAACAAGCAATAGGTACTTAAGTTGAGAAAAACTACAAATTCAACGTTTCCGGAAAACGTCAATCATTTTGTTTTCTTGTTACACATTCATAAAAGCGGAATAGAGGATATTCATCAATGTAGTGCTGATACACACCAAACAAAATATACACTCCATCAAACAATGTGTCAAAGTCGAAAAGAGGTAGAGCGAATATAGGACAAACATTATGATTGAATACGACAAGTTTTAATCATACAAAAAAAAGATGAAAAATTAATGCTTTCTAGTTGCACAATTTTTCGCAAGCTCCGAGATTACAGCCGGAACTCTCGAAGGCGGCATTTTTTATATTTCCCCATTTGACAAAGTCATTTTCATTTTCCATTGAAGTGTTCAGTTCACTAGAATCTATCTATTCACTAGCTCTTTTAAACATCGCTCGAGTCTAAAGAAAATACAAAAGCACTGCATTTTCACACCTTTTTGTCACTCGTTGTACAGAAGCAATTCGTATCACAGTTTTTGAGGGGTTCGTTTCACAAAATTTGCCAGTCAAAGGGTTTTCAATCGGCCTGGGGCATTAAAGTTAACTTTTGAACGGCGGGGCAGCCTTGTAGCCTTCAAAGCTGGGGGCGGTTTTTTTTACAATCAGCCTTTTTTACAGGTGGAAAGGTTGTCAGAAAAGCTCGCTCATTTTCCTTTCACTTTTATATTCATTCTCATGTAGGTTTCAACTAAAGGTTTTTTTTCAATTTTCTCCTACCTGTTTTCACATTGAAAAAAAAAATCTTTTGTCGATTTGTTTCATGAAAATTAAGATCATTTTTTAAAAGGTTTCAAACCAAGGATTCGCTTTTAAAATATACAATCGGTAAACAGTTTCCTAGAATTTTGATATTTGGCGGTTAGAAGAATTTTGCCAAGAAATTAAATAAAGTAGCATTATTAGCGAAAGTTTTGGTTCATGTTTAATTTGTAATTATTATATGAAAAACGTTCCCATGTTCCGGACTGTTTCGATCTTGTGGGACTATGGAAACACTGATTAGGTATGCTGTGAGGCTGTATGGCATTTTATTTATAAAATTGTCAATGGTGTTATAGACAGCCCTGAGTTATTGAACCTTGTTTCCTTTCACATACCAACGAGAACTACTCGATCCAAATTTTATTTAGTTGTAACAATAACTTCAGGACTAAGTCTTTCAGATACTCGCTTGTACCTAGATTGCATGTAGTTGGTAATACACACGCAGAGGCTGCTGATGTATTTAACTGCACGGAATGTAGATACAAGAAGGCTATAACATCACACATTTTTAATCAATGATATTTTTATGTATTTAAACCTTAGATGAATTAAATAATGTAGATATGTGCTGAGACAACGCGCCTGGTTGCACTAAAACAAGTCAACGAGACATACTTTAGAAACACGCTTCATATGGCTATTTCTTCCGCACACACATATTCTTTGAATGGCTATCCTTTTCATACGCGGGTGAAACCTTTAGTGATGCAACATTAGTGGTGTTACATTTTTCGTAAGATTTGTATGCATATGACGTGTCTTGTATTTTATGTCTATGATTAAAACGCTATTTTTTACTACTCCTATTCCTTATTTTTTTTGTGCACATAATTCTCATTTTTTCACTTTCAATTGTAAACCTTTAATGTTAAAGCTCTCTCGGGCGTATACAATAAAATAAATAAATAATAAGGGGAAGCAAATGGTGAAGAGCAACGTTGGGAAGTACCTAGCTATTCCGATCTGGTCAGTAAGCACGGCTAAAGCCATTTAAGTAACGTTTAGATTCTGTGTGGCGGTCTTTCCCCAGGGCGATACTGAAAGTTTCTATCACTCTGAAACGTGTTGAAAATGTACCACCTATTATTTTACATCAATTCAATGTGAAATAACATTAAACAATTAAATAAAAAATATTTGATCACGCCGAGATTTGAACCTGTGACCTTTGGATTCGTAGTCAAAGGTCATAAACGCCCTATCACAGCGGTCGTCGGTTGAACTTTTGTAGAAAAAATACTGCTTTAATTGTTGACTGTTGAATAAGTGATGTAACTTTAGAAATAATCCTAGAAATGAGAGATCTTGATACAATAATGGATGGCTAACTATATTTAACTACTCAAATTCAAAAAATTGTTAGTAAAGGCATAAAAACATTTGCTGTCATATTTGGGTAATTTTTTGATCGTTAGAAACGTTTTTAGAACAATTTTCAATTTTTTTAAAATATATATGCCTGGCTTGCATAAAAAATGTTGCTTGCTTTAATCCACCCATTTCAAATATACATGCTAAAATGTATTAAAGTAAGGAACTTTAATAGGTAGGTGATGATTTGAAAAGGCTGTTTTTTGTATTCGATAATTTTAATTAACATCAGCTCTTAATTTTAAAAGTTCACACTCGAACGGTCGTACTCATTAATAAATCATTTTTAGTTTTTATTTTATTTTGTTATATAAATACCGCGCAAGAGTCTCAACTGCTCACAACCGTATAGAGCCAGTGAGACTATGGCATCCCCACATAGGGTATGTTGTGAGGCTGAAGGTAGTGGGGAGGGGAAGGAGATTGGAAGAGGAAAGTTGGGAATTACCTGGCTATTTAGATCTGGTCACCACACACGGAGATGTTTGTTGACCAGAATTAATTGTTTAATAGATAGCTAATTAGAAGTAACGAATACTTTAACGATATTGATGTATTAGAAATATGTTTAAACACATTTACGTTTATCACATACTAGATTTATTTTTATCTACTTAGCTGAATCTTATACGTGTATTTATATTTTTAAATTCATCATATCTGCTACCGACATTTTTCGCAAGTAAATTTAAGTTATTCTCTCTTACTCAGTAAATATTTCAAATAGGTACTTACTGAATTTCCCACCTATGTAATAAATACTCAAAATTTTGATTCCTTTGAACTGATATAATCTTAGAGTATATAGAGTGGTATCTATCTAACGCAGTGTAGTCGGTTTTTGATCATTTTTACCGGACTCGGCGGACCTGGGCGTGGTTAAGAGTAAGACTAGAGTATTTATACATCCATTCATATCACATATCGACATAACGTTTTTGTTTATTCGTATAACCAATTTTTCACAGTATTGTTATCAACAAAAATATAGCATATAATCTAAAAAAACCGTTTAGTTGTGTCAAGTTTAGTGGCATAATAAAAAATGTGGGCGGATTCTCGCGGTGACCCGAACCCAAGATCATTGCGACAGTACATAGAAGCGGTGTATTATATTTGTTGTCTCTTTCTCTCTCATGGTGTACGACGTAAAAACCCGGAGAGATTGATTTATCGCAAGGTTGTAAAGGTTGGGTAAAAAGAAATAGCTCTCTCTCCATACATTGTTACTCCAAGGATATAATACATACATTTATTAATATATTCTACATTGTTTCTCATTTTTATAATTGATTTCTTCCATCTTTCTGTTACATAATTTAAAAATGTTTTCTTTGTCTTACAATATTTAAATTTACGTTAATTTTACGAATTAGATGTATTTCATATATTTTACTTCTGCAGAACATTACATTTATAAGATGAATAAGTTCTTAATATCCCTTCGGCCTTTTTTTGTATTACTATTTCTCGGGTACGATCCTTCCATGAAAACAATATTTCATTATTTCCACTCTGAACATCTCTTGACTAGGTATCACAAACACTCGAGACGAGTTGTGACTTCTCACTTATCCGTCTTTATTTCAACATCTGTTCCACAATATAGTAATAACATGATTGTTCTTTTCTCATTTTATATAGATATCATTACCAAAACATAATCTTCAAAAGCTTTTTCAAATAAATTAAGTTTACTCAGGGTTGCATAAACTACATTAGAATTTGACTAATTACCTGCTGCCTCCTTCCCTGATCGGTTAGCATCTGTAACCACTTAGCATTTTGTGTAAATAAAGTACACAAAAAAGCTTGCATAAAAATATATAGCTACATTTCTAGCTATCGTACATTGAATAAAGAATTGAATATTTATATTTTTAAATAAAATGAAGCTTGTAAAGCTTGACACTTCATTGCAAATTTGATTATTAAAATAATATTCTCAATCAAGAATAGGAACATAGAAAAACACACAAAGAATAGAATACATTTTATTCTAATGTAGTTTATACCACCTTGATTAAATTAGTTGTAAAACATATATTTTTTAATGCGTAATTAAACCCACCTTAATAGTTTTTATAAATCTGAAAGAAAACAAACCGATTTTTAATTTATATAAAAGTCGAATTTCCTAAAGGGTTCATGAAATATAAAAACATGTTGTAAAACTATTTCATAAAAATTTTAATGTAAATAAATTGCGCACCCCTGACACCCCATATATATTAATACCAAAATCTACACTGTGAAAATGATTGTAACACGTTAAAACTGATCTAGTCTTAATAAAAAAACGAAGAAATTAAAAAATATATAAACCTAATTAATTATTAAAATGAAATTCCGCAACAGAATAATGTTTCCAATTTTTTTTCATTTAATTGTGTTTATCTGAAGTGACCCATCAGATAAATATGCTTCTGTGTATTACCTATTTACATAATATAAATAAATAATAATATGGCATAGAGTATATACAGAACTGTAGTGAGGCAAGAAATTAAATTGAATTGAAAAAATTGAATAAGGTCCTATTTGTAAAATTTGTTTAATTAATACATTAATCACTAAAGCGTTGAATGAAAAATGCGTTTATTTGTGTTTTACTTTACATGTTAATAACCGCACCGACAAAAAATGACAAATGCCTTTGAATTTTCTCTAAATATTGCCTTTGTGAAAATGTTATAATATGAGATGATTTAAAAAAATTTAAAAAATCTTTAAACCTCAATATCTCAGAATTGTGTTTTGTGAGATGTCCCGCCACAATTCTCAGGCAACGATGTGTAGTTAGTTATAAGATATTGGGTAGGAATTAAAAAAAAAAAAAAAGCTCTTTAGGGGATTTTTCACAAAAACGACGCTAAACAAAATATCATTATTTTTATCATCTAAAAATAGGCATTTGAGGTACAGTATTGAGAGTGTATGTGTACTTCAAATCGTATGTTATTATAAACACGAGTGTTTTATGGTATGTTTTGTTAATACCATAAGTTGCCGCCAGATGTTAGGTAATGTGCGTCACATCCATTTCCGCCCAAAAGCATAAAACGCACGCACCGCCGTTAGGCGTCGCGGCGCCCCTTTAATATTCGCGCGCTTTTCATATTAGGAACACTTTTCCCGCATTATTTCATCTTTTTCTGTTAAACAAAAAAGAATACTCTGCCTTTGAGCTCATTGTTTGAGGAGACTAAAAATATCTGCAGTTAGTTTTACTACCGAAAAAATTAAGAAATAAAATATCTACAGTTTTATTTACTACCGAAAGAATTGGTGTCTAATGGCAAGCAGTGAAAATGGTAAACACTTTTACCATAAAAAAACCATGTGTCGATAAAAAAATAATTTAATGCAATACTCAAATTTAATTTTCATGATTAATTTTAAATATCTCCCTTTTACCCCTTCTACCACCCACCCCGAACCCCACCAAATTTGATTTTCTACTTCTCTGTCTCACATGTTTTCCATAACTTGTTTGATTATAAATCTGTTATTTAATTGGAATGTATTTATACAGTCCTGATAAAAGTTCTGACGACCTTTGTGGCCGAGTGGCAAGACGATCGACTGCGAATCCAGAGTCATAGTTTCACTGGCTCTAGACGGTTAGGAGCAGTTAGGACTCACTATAAAACAAAAACAAGATTAACTGAAACTATTTGATGTTAAAGACGATATGTACAATAAAGTATTGTTGAACAAAACATAATTTGACTTATATTTAAGCCTCGTTGATGAGGTGAAAAAACAATTCTTATATCATTTGTTACGTCTTGAAACAGAAAATAGTAAGGAATACAAAATTTAAGTCAAATCCCCGAGGGGTATGTGCGAAACCATGCATGACTGTAATACGAATATTATCCGGTAATAATATAAGGCTGATATTAGCGTAATGAAGTCTAAGAAGGAGACGCTTAGATGGTTTGGAAATGTAGACCGGATGAACGAGCAAAGAGTGCTGGGAGAATGTATGATGTGACAGTAAATGATAGAAGGAGTCAGGAACGCTCGTAGAAAATATGGCATTATCTAGTGAATAAAATATTCGAGTCGGGTCTTATCAATCATCAGAATACAAGAAGAGTACGTATGATCCGATGCATGTGTGTGATGAAGCTAGGAGAGTGTGCCAAGACATAGTTGTGTGGCGGTTCATGTCCCCTGTTTACCCTTACGGAGAAACGGCGCGAGAGTTATCTAGTTAATAATTTTATTACGGTGTGAAAGATATTGTCAGCATAATTCTAGTGAAAGATTGCCATTCAGAATTGAAACGTCGCTTGACCGGTTAGCAGTTGGGTGGACAGACGCGTCCGATTCCCACCCGTGGGTTTGTTTCCTCTGTTAGCTAATAAAAACAATAATTGATTGATTTCTGTAGCAACATTTTTATGAAAGAAATATCACCTCAAGGGCGCTAGGTCTTCCATCATTGCACAAGCAACATCTTCCACTTATCATGATGGCAGTAGGAGTTTTTCAAATATCGTCAGGTTATTCGTAACCTGGGAATGTTTGTCTTTCTTTTTAAGAAAAATAAATAAATATATGTTATTCGTAACCCGAATGTTTATCTTTAAAAAAGAAGAAAGATTAATTAACTTTGGCCATGTTTTGTGACTAGATCTGAATTGCCGGCAACTTCCTCAAGTTAAAATTGTTGGACCCACAAAACACATGTTTAGAGATAGATGCACAGCGTCTGGTTGTGAATTCTGTTTATTCAAATATTTAAAAAAAGACTGTAAAAAATAGTTTTGTATAGGCCCACGAATATTTTTTTATGTTTTTACTACCGACCGGTTTTGTTTAGCCTAAGAATTATCAGGTTACTTTGTAATTTGTCCAACCAGTAAGTGATTGCTTTCTACGAGAGTATTAAAAAAAAAACAATAATGAAAAACTGTATTTATTTTTTATTTTTGAACCTAATAAAAAATTAAATAGGAAATGGTAAAACGGGTTGAAGTAATTAACACTCAATAAGCTTCTTTACTGAGGTTGATTATTTGCTTTTTCATCAATTATTTATGTGCTAACTGCCTTTGATATAATAATACTCCGTGTAAAAGCAAAAATCCGGGCTTTTGACCGCCCGTGAATTGCTTTCAAAGATTTTTTTTATTTTATTAAAATATTTGCTCTCCCCTTTCCTCCCTTCGGGTAGGAGGGGGAGGGTGGCTACAGAGATTGTGCGTGCTTGTGACACCGCTTGAATTTATTTAGTCCCTGAAAGAGTTGAGACAAAGGAGCTTTTTCTAGTGTTTTGCTTTACAAAAACATACTTATGGACAAATCTCCTTGCGATATCTAAAAAAAAAAATTAAAAAATAACTTTTAATTTTATAGAGAAAAAAAAACTGCTGAATAGATATTTCTGTGAATAAAATATAACTCAAAAATATTTTTTTTTATAAAGAATAATCTGTCAATATTTTAAAAACTCTTACAACCATCAAAATAAGCGAAAAATTTTGCTTGTCCAATGTGAGGGAGGACTTAGCTAGCAGAGGAAACGAACCCACGACGCCCAAATGGGAATCCGACGCATTTGTCAACATAGCTACTAATCGGTCTTGTTAGATTGTTGAATGCTTAGAGTAGATACATTATATCTCCAAGGTTGAATGCCTTTACAACTTGGAAAAACAATGTATGGACAGAGAGCTAATTATTTTTACCCAACCGATACGGACTTGCGATAAATCACTTTCTCCGGGTTTTTAGGTCGTTCACCATGAGAGCGAAAGAGACAGCAAATATAATACTCCGCTTCTACGTACTGTCACAATGATCTTGGGCTCCTGGGTCACCGTGGGACTGCGCCCACATTTTTTATTATTCCACTAAGCTTGACACAACTAAACGATTTTTTAGGTTAGATGCAATATTTTTGTTGATATCAATACTGTGTAAAAGTGGTTATAAGAATAAACAAAAACATTATGTCGATATGTGATATGAATGGATGTATAAATACCGTAACTTTAGTCTTAGCCACGCTCAGGTCCGCCGAGTCAGGTAAAAATCATCAAAAACTGACTAGACTGCCTTAGGTAGATAACACTCTATACACTCTAAGCTTTACAAAAACAGTTGTAGGTTCTTAAGTTAACTTGCCACGTGGGAATAAATTATTATTCAAAGAACACTTCAGCCGAGAAGTCCTTAGCGTGTTTCAATCAATTTCAAAGAAGATCTCATCGGAAAATTTTTTTATGGTTTGACGCTGTTAAGCAACGACGGACTTTGTTAAAGTAAACAAAAAGGTGGACAACTTTATTATATGAAAACGTCGAAGCATGGCCAAGGCCGAAATAGCCGCGACAGCCTTGAATTAATTATGTACTCGTACATTCGATATATAATGCGTACATGTTAAGTTTTGTACCCGACTTTTGATATTCTTCGTTTTGTGCACGTGTTTTAATGTTGAGTAATTACTCTTTCCAATAGTATCTATCGTGTTATGTTTTGACTATTTTTATCGGTAAACTAACTAATCCGTACGCTGTTTCCCCGCAAAAGTAGACAGAGAGGACGGAACGCCATACAACTCTGTCTCGGTGCACACTCGTTGCTCCATCCACATTCGCACATACTCTTCTGTTATTCTGACTCTTCATATGGCCCGACTCAAGTATTTGATTCATTTGATCTTGCCATGTTTTCCTCGGGCGTCCTTTACTTCTTCTTCCATTTACTTTCGCACCATACATTCTTTTCACTCTCCTTTCTTCGTTTATTGGTTCTACATACCCAAACCATCTAAGTGTCTCTTTCTTGATCCTATTCATTACGCTTTCATCAATCTTGCTTTCTTTCCGGATATCCACATTTTCAACACAATCATGCATGGTTTTACCGCACACACACACCTCAGAGATCTCAATTCTACAGCATTCAGCCTACTTTTATCTTTCTTCTGACAGTTCCACGCCTCACTGCCATATATCAGGGTTGGCATAAGCACTCCATTGTGGACTGCTAGCTTCGCTTCCTTGGGCATGTTTTTGTTGTTGCAATAACACGGTTTAGTTCTCCATCATCAGAGTTTCCTGCATTGACCCTTTTTTTTAATATCCTTATCAGCCTTTCCGTCTCTCTAGAACATACTTCCTAAATACACAAACACATTTACTTACTCCGAGTATTCATCATTCAAAAGTATATTGCACACTTTTCTAGTAATCTCTACACCGTAAGAGAAAATTATGTTGTAAGAGGAAAATAAATGATTGCCAATAGTTTTAAAAATAGAATAGACATTTGGGTTTTATATCTTTTGTAGAAGGGTATGAGACGTAGGTTCACCTTGCTCAGAACAGTGTTTGATGCTAGAATTCCTACGAGGTTGTAAATAATTGTCCAAACGTGATATACAGTCTCGGTGGCTATTTATTAAGGGAGGATCTAGACGAGGGTGGTGATATAGGCTTTAGACAGTGCGGTGGCAGTACTTGCTTTCTGTACTACCTCCATATACTCGTACTTGTACTAGCTAGGTATTACGGTGGTGAATGTTAAAATACAAGACCAGTGATTGCATCCTGCAGCATATATACACGAGAATTGATTTCTCTCCTGGGCTGGGTATTCTTGTTAAAAATGTATACATATCTGTAATAGTTTAAAGAACATTATATTACTGTTTATTTTATATAAATAAAAATTATTAAAAAAAAAATATATATATATAGTATAAATATGTATCATGTACATATTGTCTCTCGAAAGGTGAAAGGTCGGAAGCGACACTTGGCCAAAAATGAGTTTAATATGCAGTTTTGATTAGTTTTTTTTTCTGCGTCGATTGCTCTGACTCTCGTTTGATTCAGAAGTTTTTTGTCGCCCTTCAGCCATTTAAAATATATTTGTCGTTTTGGAGAAGGCTTGACTCAAGCGACACAAGCTTGGGACTTTTTTAGATTTGTGTCGCTTCAGTTAACTCAGTGAGAGCAATGAGTTACATAAGTTAATTTTTTTTGCTCGAAATTCAACCAGGTACTGAAGACTTATGAATTTTATTTAAAAAAAAAAAACTTCATATAGCTGTGGTGTTGACTTCCCGAAATGGCGCTTCAGCCCTGTTGCCTTTCCAGCAACGATCTATTGCCATATCACTTACTGGAGGATCGAGAAAAGGACGCTTAGATGGCATGGGCATGTAGAGCGGATGAATAAAGAAAGGAGTGTGAAAAAAATATAATATGTTAAAGCGAATGCAAGAAGATTTCGGGAACGCCCGAGAAAGACGTGCATGAAGCAAGGAGTGTGTGTCAAAATAGAGTCGTATGGCAGTCCATCCTCTCTATCTACCCCTGCGGAGAAACGGCTTGCAACTGATCCCAACCACCAGTGAGACTATGACATCCGCAATCGGGGTATGTTGTGAGGTTGAAGGTAGCGGGTAGGGAAAGGAGATGGGGAAGAGGAAGGTTGGATGAAGTAATCGGGGGTGCCCGAGGGAGACACAGCACGATCAAGTGAATCAAATACTTGAGTCGGGCAATGTGAAGAGTTAGAATAACAGAGGAGTGTGTATGAGACGATGTATGAATGTGAATGAGGCAAGGAGTATGTGTCAAGACAGAGTTGTATGGCGGTATATTCTCTCTGTAATTACTGATAGTCAGACAACTGTTAACCGAAGATATATATTTTAGTATAATCAGTCATATATTAAAATAATCTTATTTATCTATCGGTGCGCTAGCTGCAAAGATATCCGCGAAAAATAATAAAAATATTGTTTCTTTTCAATATTTAATTTAATTAAAAGCCAATTTTTCGGTGTTCAACGTTAAAAGAAAGGAAATATTATGTTACTCAAGTGAAATAAAGCCTTTATTTTGGACATGAAAAAAGAAAATGTTCCACTTATTTTTCATTTCGGAAGATAATATTTTTCAATTTTCTTCGTATTTCACTTTGAGAGACGGCAGTATCAATTTGACTAAAATCATTTTAGGTATTAACTAAACAGCTTAAATAAGGAGAGACGTTTTCTAAAAGCGCGTTTGAAAAAACGATTTTGATGTTTATGTGAAATGATTAGATTTTCAAGAAAATTGAAAGATTAAGAATTCTCGAATTTTTTTAATGGAAATAATTAAAAATGAAATTACTTCTGATTTTGAAATAAACACTTGATTTTTAAAACGGTTATTTGCCATTATCAAATGAATACTTTATTTCTCTGAAAAATTTAAGAGAATCCCTAAGTAGATACTCGTATTAAGTTGAGTAATATTGGATTTCTTTTTTTCGTTGTAAATTTTGAATGTTAATCCAAATAAATTTATAATGAGGCTATTTTCCTTTGTATTTTACTAAAATTTAATAAAAACACTTTAGAAAAAATATAAAAACAAAATTTTAGTATTAGTATCCCTTTCAATCATTTTAGAATCACCTTTAGATATTCAAATTTTTACCAAATCCTGTACTGTACGAGAAATTCAAAAAGTTAATTTTGAAAATAAATATCATAATTATAACATTAAGTTAATATTTTTTATATAATTCAATTGAATTAAATTTAATATTATTATTATTGAGTTCTGCTATTTTAAGTTTTTTATTTTAGTTTTTAGTGACAGCTGTTTCGGCGTTTAAGGCCATTGTCAAACTGCCTTAAACGCCGAAACAGCTGTCACTAAAAACTAAAATAAAAAAAATAAAACTCAATAATAATAATATTAAATTTAATTCAATTGAATTATATAAAAATTAAAATGGAGTACTACAAATTAAACACAAAAACTATAAATAAATTAAGTTAATAAGTGTGTCTATCTAATAGGACCTGCCAGGTAAGTATTTCCCAGTATATTTTCTTATTTAAACTAGGAATTAATATGTAATAACAGAAAACAAGATCTGTACAGCGCCCTTGAGGAGATTTTCACAAAAACGGCGCTACACAAATCATTCAAATATTATTATTATTCTTTATTCGATTTTCGAAAGATAAATTGTATGAACACAATTATACTCGTAGATAAATGTATTAATTCAACAAGAAACTCAAAAGATTGTTCTAAATCAGTAGCCTAATATTGCTTTTTTTTCATTTGCTCAAAAACAATAATATAAAAAACTACAGAAATTTAAAAAAAAAACATATTTGTACTGCTCCTAACCGTTTAGAACCAGTGGGACTATGAAAACCCTAGTCAGGGTATGTTGTGCGACTGAAGATAGTGGGGAGGAGAAGGTTATGAGGAAGATGAAGGTTGAAAAATACCGATACTTAAGACTAACTACCACTCTGGAACATGCCGCAAACGTACAATATATTATTTTTACATGAATGAGATGAGAAATAACTTATGCTGATTAAATTAAATTTATTTGCGCACGTCGGGATTTAAAGCCGCGTCTTCTGGATTCGTAGTCGAGCGTTTTAACCACTGGACCACTGAGGCCATCGGAAATTTAGAATATTGTAATATGAACGTGGTTTCTTAATTTGTACTTGATATCCTGAATACATTAACAAAAAACAAAAGGTTGTAGAATTTTTATATTGAGTTTAAGATCAACTCAATATTGCCATGGTCAAAAATTACAATCGAAACATTACTTGAAATGCGGTATTTGGCGAAAAAACTGAATAACTAGGTACTTCCCAACCTCTTTCCCATCACTACTTTCTTCAGCCTTAGAAAACGCCCATGGGCAGTTAGTACCTACTCATGTGCGGTAATCACAAAAAAAAGCAACAAAAAAATCGGCTACCAACACCCACTTGGACAGCCTCCGTGGTTGAGTGGTAAGACGCTCGGCTACGAATCCAGAGGTCGCGGGTTCAAGCCTGGCGTGCGCAAATAAAATAAATTTAATTAATTTGTGTCATAACACATTTCATTCATAAATAAACAATGCATACTACTCGTATATTTGTAGCACGTCCCAGATTGGTAGACACATCGCCCTGGTGAAAGACCATTATTCAGAATCAAAACGTTGCTTGAAATGGGTTTTAGCCGTATTTGGTGACCAGATCTGAATAGCCACGTACTTTCCGACCTTCCTCTTCGCTATCTCCTTCCCTGTCCACTACCTTCAGCTTCACAACACACCCCAATTGGGAATGCCATAGCCTCACTGACTCGAAGTGGTTGGGAGCAGTTTAGACACCTTTGCGGTATTACCTATCAAAAATATATTAACAAAAAATGTTGTTTTTTTTAGTTTATTAATCATTGGATATCTTATAAAATATCGTACAGATAAATATTTAATACTGTACAAGAATGTCTTGAAATTACTTTCACGAAATACTTTGCCTTCAGTACATCAACTGAACTGGATATTTTGACTAAATTTTTTATTAAATTATAAAACTAACTAACTAACCATCACGCCGTTTCCCCGCAGTAGTAGGCAGAGAAGTTGGACCGCCACACAGTTCGTCTTCTTCGTGCATTCGCTCTACATGCCCAAACTATCCTAGCGTACCTTTCTTGATCCTATTCATTACGCTTACATCAGCCTTACATTCTTTCCGGATATTCACATTTTTAATTGGGTCATATGGTTTTACCGCACATACGTCTCAGGGATCTCATTTCCACAGCATTCATTCTACTTTTATCCTTCCTCTTACAGTTCCAAGCCTCACTGCCATACATCAGGGTTGGTATAAGCACTTCACTGTGGACTTAGCTTCTTTGGACAATTTCTTATTAGCGCCAACAGCGTTCAGTCCTCTATTAATGGAGTGTCCTGCATTCACCCTTCTTTCAATATCCTTATCGGCCTTTCCGTTTCTCGTAACCATTTTTTCATAAATACACAAACTCATTTACATTCTCCAAGTATTCATCATTCACAACCATATTGCACGTTATTCTCGTACTTTCTCTTTCAACCATAATGACTTTGGACTTACTTAAATTCATCATCAACTCGTTTTGCATACATACTTATTTCGTCCTAGACACGAGAAACTGTAGATCTTGCATACTGTCAGCAATCAGCCCCGCATACAATAGGCAAATAAATATTGCTAACCTTTAAAATGTGATTAAAATATTCTCAGCTTCTTTCAATATAATATTACAATAATAGTAGTAACAGTGAACTTATATAGCGCAGTTTTGTGATATTTCATCACAAGTGCGATTCATACTAAATCAATTAAGCTAATAAGACTAACTTACAAGGATAAAATAATATTTAACAAGTATACAAAATATAACTATCTGAAATCATGATCGTCATCATAAATCATGATAAGAACGGTTCAGATATGGGTATAACAGTGCATGTGTACATTGACAGATTTAGATGTACGAGTATATATATAATATTTAATAGAATACAAGAATGTAAACCTTCAGTGCTTTTACTAAACTTGTATTAGATCTCTTTGCGAAGTGATAGAAAATATTGAAGCATATTCAAAACTGTTTAGTTTGCTCTCGTCTAAAACCACCCCAAATACCCAATCCGCAGCGATGTTTACCTCCCCATTCGAGTCGAAGGGACGAAGGGAAACCAGGATCCAATAGCGGCTGAAGGGTTCATCTCGGGACCGACCCTCGCCTCCCAGCATCTCCAAGTGTTAGGATTAAGGGCATTACCATCGCTGAAAGACGGCTCTAACAGGAAATCTACATCTAGTCAACTTGTTTACTCTGCACTCACACATCTGCGGCATCTTTGGACCGTGGCGACAGGGGATTGAGAAATCGAAACGGTTTTTCGAATGCGATTTTATTTTTAAATAAAAGATTTTTTACAGTATTTTGTACGCTTGATGTATGCAGTGAGCTTTATTCAACTTTTAAACATTTTGATTATTTACATTAGAAGCTTTAGATAATAGTAAATATGAATACCTCGAAACTGAGAAAGACTCAAATGGGTGGGATAAACTGAAAACACTAAAAAGAGATTCATGAAAATTTGGTTGTTTTAATTCATTTTGTTTGTTTTAATTAGTCGAGGACGCCCGAGAAAGGCATGGCACGATCAAGTAAATCAAATGCTTTAATCGGGTTATGTGAAAAGTCAGAATAACAAAAGACTATGTGTTAAACATTATAATTGCTTATATTAGAAGCTTTCGATAATAGTAAATATGAATACTTCGAAAATGAGTAGGATTCAAATGGGTAGAATAAACTGAGAACACTAAATAGAGATTCGTGAAAATTCGTTTGTTTTAATTAATTTTGTTTGTTTTAATTAGTCTAGGATGCCCGAAAAAGACATGACACGATCAAGTAAATCGAAAACTTGAATCGGATCATATGAAGAGTCAAAATAACAGAAGACTATGTATGAATGTGAATGAAGCAAGGAGTGTGTGCCAAGACTGAGTTTTATGGTGGTTTGTCATCTCTGCCTACCCCTGCGGGGAAACGGCGTGATGGTTAGTTAGTTATTTTGTTTGTTTTATTTTTTATAGTGAATACCGTACAAGAGTCCCATCTGCTCCCAACCGTTTAGAGCCAGTGGAACTGTGGTGTCCCCAATTGGGGTATGTTGTGAGGCTGAAAGTAGGGAGAAGAGAATGGAGATAGGGAGGAGTAAGTTTGGATAGTACCTTGAACGGAAATTGTTTGAACGGAGTCTTCGAATAGGCTATTTTATGGATAAAATGTAACACTCAAGTAAAATGCCAACTAACTAACTAACCGTCAGGCCGTTTCTCCACAGGGATAGTCCTGGAGGAAGAACCGCCATACAACTCTGTCTTGGCACACACTCCTTGCTTCATTCACATTCATACATCGTCTCATACATACTCCTCTGTTATTTTAGCTTATTTTCTAGCTGCTTCATTCATACATACTTTTCTGTTATTCGCATGGCCCGACTCAAGTATTTGATTCACTTGATCGCGCCATGTCTTCCTCGGGCGACCCCGACTTTTTCTTCCATTAAATTTTGCATTATATATTTTTTTCACACTGCTTTCTTAGTTCATTCGCTCTATATGCCCAAACCATCTATGCGTCCATTTCTTGATATTTGTCACTACGCTTACATTCTTTTCGGAAATCCACATTTTTAAAACGGTCAAATGCTGGAATAATAAGCAATGTTTTCAATACGCTAAGTTCATAGTCGAATAGTCGACAGCAGGTCGTAAAAACAACCAGTTGCCACAGATGAGACGTGTACGCTACAGAACGCTAACCTAACGTCAGTTCTTTAAAATAAGATTTTTTATATTTAATAGTTAATACTGCACAAGAGTCCCAACTGCTCTCAACCGTCTAGAGCCAGTGAGACTATAGCATTCCCAATTGGGGTATGTTGTGAGGATGAAGGTTGTAGAGAGGGGAAGGATATGGGGAATAGGAGGGTTGTTTAGTACTTGGATATTCAGATCTGGTAACCACACACCACTAGACCCATTTCAAGCAACATTTCAGTTTTAAATGGTGGTCTTTCACCAGGGCGATATTTAGAGCAAGTAAACCATTTATATTTTTTATGAATTAAATCTAAATCTATTATGACACATATTACGCGCGCCAAGCTTAAATCCGCGACCTCTGTATTCGAAGTCAAGCGTTTTACCACACGACATAACAAATACCTTTACATAAATAGAATCCCTACACGTCATATTTTTTTTGTAGTGAATCCGCACAAGAGTCTCAACTGCTCCCAACCGTCTAGAGCCAGTGACACCACGGTATCCCCAATTGGGGTATGTTGTGAGGCTGAAGGTAGTGGGGAGGGGAAGGTTATGGGGAAGAGGATAGTTGGGAAGTACCTGGCTATTCAGATCTGGTCTCCAAACACGGGTAAAGCCATTTCAGGCAATGTTTCGATTCTGAATGGTAGTCTTTCACCAGGGCAATACTTAGAGTGTACACCTGCGTTCTAAATATTTCAATCCATTCATCAATATTATTTCTTTTTGGTCTACAGACTAAGAATAACTTTTCAGAAGAGAACCAATTCTATTCTCCCCCAACAACGTTAACACGTAAAAGAAAAACAGGTGCTGAATATATTTCGCCATATCACATATTAAATCGACGTAAACATGTTATTACCACAAACCACCTCACGAAAAATACAAAAACACCACACCGTTTTCAGATTCACCCATTTACCCAGTCGCTCGAAAAGGTTTCCAATTGCTGGCAATGATACAAATTCATTCTCCTGCTGGAGTAGGCTGTGGAACTGTTTCCAGAGCGGCCCGGCAACCCTTTAAAGCCCCGGCACCCTCCCGCCCTCCCGAGGGGAGGAGTATCCGCTAAGGGACGGTCTTGCCGAAACGGGCTTCGGCGGAAAACCTTAATCAAAATGGCTACACGAATAAATAACGATAGCGTATTACGCATTCAGAAAGGTTTATGGAGATTTTATTTTTTACCAATTTGTGTTGCCTTATTTTTAACTGATTACTTGTGCTCGTGTCTAAAATTTTGAGCGATTATTAACGAAGGCTGTGATTTCCGAGAAAAATGTTAATTATTCAAGTTATCAAGATGTGAGTACTTAAAAATTGGACAGTTATCCCATATAAAAGAACTTCCTTAATAAATTGTTGATAACACAGGGCCAGCAAAATAAATTCCAACGGAATCTATTTTTTTTTTTTTTGTGTTTTACAGACTATATATCCATTTACAAAACACAAGAAGTAACAAAATTAAATTAAATTAAGAGATATTTTTAACATGTCTCTTGAAATCTTCAAGGTTTACGTTGAAGATATCAAGAGACATATTATTTAATAGTACCATACCCCGTGTCATGCTGTGCTGAGCCAACACGTCTGTTCTGCCATGTGGAATGCACAGCAGATCGTGATGTCGCCCCTGGCAGTAGTTATTTGGCACAAACAACTTATAACATTCCAGGAGGTATGGATTGTCAATCAAATTATTCAATATTTTGTACGCTGTTACTGCAAGGGCCCTACTCCTTCTCGACTGGAGACTTTGATAAAGCGTATCGGAGAGCAAATCTTTATGATGCATAAATTTTGGATAGACGCCGTGGATTCTCATATACAAATATCTGAGAAACTTTGTTTGGATCTGTTCCAATAATTGTATATATTTATTTTGGTATGGGGCCCATACAGCAGAGGCGTACTCTAGTTTGGACCTTACAATGCAGTTGAACATAGAAGTCATCGCTGCAGGCTTGGTAAATTGTTTGCTAGACCTTATAACAAACCCTAAAAGTCTGTAGCACGATGTGGATAACTGCAATATATGGTCTGAAAACGTAAGTTTGGGATCAAAGACTACTCCTAGGTCTTTGATCGACCTTATAGATGACATAAATCATTCCCTATTTTATAATTAAATTTGATAGGGTTTTTTGAGCGCGTATATGTCATGGATACACATTTTTTTGTTTAAAATATAATTTATTTTCGTCAGCCCACGCAGTTATTGCATTTAAGTCTAGTTGTAATTTAATACAATCTTCGCCGGTGCAAATCCTCATGAGCAACTTCAGATCGTCGGCAAAAAGCAGGCAAGTGGCATGTTCAATGCATTCTTGTAGGTCATCGATTAATATCAAGAACAGAAGAGGCCCTAGATTTGATCCCTGTGGTATTCCGGAGAATGCAGTAAATTCTCTAGACTCATAACCGTCGATGCAAACATATTGTCGTCTGTTTCTTAAATAGGACACAAAAAAATATATGAGAGGCTCGTCAAACCCGATTTTGTGCATCTTCTTTATAAGTATATCGTGATCGACTAGGTCAAATGCCTTAGCAAAATCTGTGTAGATCACATCTGTTTGGTATTTCGCATCTAGTCCTCTTGCCACTCTTTGTGAGAGCTCAAGTAGGTTAGACACCGTAGATTTCTTTGGCAAAAAACCATGTTGATTTCCGCCAAGAAATGGATTTACCTGGTATTTTAATTTTTCACAAATGATAGATTCAAAGACCTTTGGAAGTAATGACAATACCGCCACTGGCCTATAGTTTTGCGTATTTGTTTTACTGACTGATTTGTGTATTGGGCTTACCCTAGTAAGTTTCCAAGATCGGGGAAAGGTTGAATTTAAAATACTAATGTTAAATAAAAATGAAATAGGTTTATACAACTGATCTCCCAGATTAATAAAAATATATGGTGGAATGCCGTCTGGTCCCGTGGCCTTGTCGGGCTTTTGTTTCCGGATGCAAGTTTTCGTTTCCTCAGGATTAATTAGGCTTAGAAAAATTGAACCTGTGTTCCTGGGAACCTCTTGCCGGAGACTCTCGGCATCTAGGTTTGGGGACATTTGATTATATACTGACTTGAAATATTCCGCAAATTTTTCCGAAACTAATAGGGGGCATTGTATGATTTCATCAGCGTTCATGAGTCCAATAGGAGAACCCCTGCCCGCTTTTTGTGATCTAATATATTGCCAGATAATTTTGAAGTCGTCTTTGATCCCATCTTCAATATTACACATGTACAATTTCTTTTTTAAAGACATCTCTTTTTTTAATTCGGATCTCTTCGCAGAGAATAGCAAGTAATCTGATTTACTTTTAGTAACCTTGAATTTTCTGCGAAGTGATTCTTTACATTTAATTTCATCAATTATACTTTTGTCGAACCATACCGGATAGTCAACATTAGTTTTTAATGGTTTTTTTAAGGGTACACATAAATCAAATACAATCATTAGGACAGTATAAAAATAGTCTACAGCCTCGTTTACCGATTTCATTATATATAGATGATCCCAATCAAAGTGAGACAATATATTTTGACACATATTTATGTTGATTCGTCTGAAATGAAATGTTGTTGAAGTGGATCCTATTCGATATTAAAGGTAGTGGCGTTCGGTAATGGTTTGAACGCGTCCCACGCCTGCTGCCTCGCGTCCTTGACAAGGTTGCCGAGATGGCTAATGTAGGATGGTGGGGATCTTCTTTAACTAATGGTTCATCACTGTATGTCACATTACAAATATTTATGTTGCTTAACACTAAATCCAGCATATTATTGTGTTTGTTTAGCACTGAATTGTGTTGCTGCAGTCCATTGGAGTTAATAAAACAAATGTGGTCTAACAAAACATCTTCTGGTTTGTTATGCAGATTAAAATCTCCCATAAATATAATGTTTTTGTTGGCCAGGAAACTTGCTTTATTATCGATATGTTCATAAAATTTAATACGAGTGTCTCTGTCATCTGTGCAGTAGAAATATACTACACAGATAAGCGCAGTGAAGTTGTTCGCAGTGGTATTTTTTATCCAAATATTTTAATTATTATTAAAACAGACCAGTGTGAAAATATTGAAAAAGCCTTGAAAAATTCATCACCTTTTAGATTTGATATAAAATTCGGGTATTAAAATCATCTAGCTTAGTTGAGTCTACATTTAGAACGCCCCACTGTTGAATTTGGCAGACCCTAAATACCTAAAAAATACCCTTGACTGTGCAGAAAGGGGCTGTCCGTTTGATAGATTCTCCTATCTTAACAAACACATTGAAAACTTTTGAGCACAGATGTCAGGTGGGAATGCTGTCTTTATTTTACTGGTATTTCAATGGAAGATGCTCAGAGAACTTGCCTCATTAGTCCCGTAAACTCACCAAAAGCGCGCTCAACATTTGTACACGGTTGACATTTAATACATGAAAACTGTTCGCTCTTACGACTCGTTCTTATGTTCAACAGCTCGGCTGTGGAACGATTTTCCGGCCTCTGTGTTTCCTCCTTCATTCAATAAAGGCCTCTTCAAGATCCAAATCCTCTCCTCCCTTTCCTCAAAAAGACCCTCTACAAAACATCTCAAAATATGACATAGGCCCCGTCCTCACAATATACTGAAAACCATATACTTATTGTCATAAAATAATTATTGTCCTTTTGTTACTTGTTATGTTTACACTGTTATGATACTTGTATATTAATGTTTTTAAATACCAACATATTAACTGTCCCAATTTAATTTCCTTTTCTTTGATTTGACAAATATATTAATATTAATTCATACGTTTCATTTGAATTTTTATACCCTTAGCTTCTGGTAAATTGTTTTTTTAATCTGTTGATGTACACATACACTGTTATACCCATATCTGAATCTTTTTCTCTCATGATTTATGATGATGATCATGATTTCAGATAGTTTTAATTTGTATACATATTTTGTATTATTTTCTCCTTGTTAGTCAATCTTATTAGCCTAATTAATTTAGTACGAAGCGCACTTGAGGGGAAATATCACAAAACTATTTAGTTTACTGTTATTATTATTATTATTAAAGAAGTCGTTTGTGTGGAGTTCACGTAAAAAAAAAGTTACAATGGAAATAATTTTTTACAATTTTCGTACCACGTGTATTTAACAGCCTCTAGGTGTAAACTCTGACCCCTCTACGTTGGTTCTTGTATATTAAATGTAGTATCTTCGTGTTCCTATACAATCTACGGCAATACGTATAACATGCCGAGTCCGACCAATAAGGTGACCTCCCTATTAATATTTCAATTTCGCCTACGAAGGCTTTATATTGGTTTGCATATTGCTTTGTTCCAATTTAGGACCCAGCCTTTTATTTTTCAGTATCACGATTGTTATATAAATGTTATTTTTTTATACAAATTTGTTTACACACTCATCATATGCAGCTTGATTGAAGCTTCCTGAATGTAAATAAAAAATATCACTTTATTTATTTAAGCCGTTGACAGATTTTCAACTTTTCTTTCGAAATGGCTAAACTTTCAATAATTACATTTATAAATATTTAATTTTAACAGAATTGAAAGAGTCATGAGAGGGGAAGGGGAGGGGATAGTAACACATTTTATGTATTTGGACCGTGTTAACAATGTGGATATCCGAAAATAATTAAAGGCTGATGTAAACGTAGTAAATGGGATCAAGAAAGGGACGCTTAGATGGTTTGGGCATGAAGACCGAATAAAATAGTGTGAAAATAATAATTGATGCGAAAGTGAATAGAAGAAAAATTCGGGGACGCCCGAGAAGACATGGTGCGATCAAGTGAATCAAATACTTGAATCGGGCCATGTGGAGAGCTAAAATAACAGAAGGGTATGTATGAATGTGAATGAAGCAAGGAGTGTGTGCCAAGAGAGAGTTGTATGGCGGTCCATCCTCTTTGCCTACTCCTGCCAAGAAACGGCGTGATGGTTAGTTAGTTTGTTTTTATTTTTCGTCTTTTTTCGGTAAATCGTTTTAAGTACAAGTAAACCTTTTCGTGCCTAAAAGTAAAAATCGAAAATACCACCTGAAGGGGGTGACTTAGTTATTCCATTTGACCTTGCTTATTTAAGCGTTTTCGTGATTTAATATTTGTTTTGGGTAATACTTGAGAATTGTGTTCATTATATTACAGTAATCTTTATCTTAAATATAGCACAAAGCTTTAGTTTGGGGTGGAATGAAAACCTTTCTTCGGAACGGGAGTGTTAAATCAAATTTTAAAATAAATTAATTGTTAGTTCTTATAGTTCACACGCTTTTTTATACTGAAAATGGCGATCGGATTTTCAGGAACAGAATCACCCTGTTAAGTTTGGAATTTATTTATTTATTTAACACAGATCATAAAAAAAACAGTTCTTCACCAAATACAATCAAGAGATGAATGATGTAAAAAATATTGTAAATAAATGCATAGAGTAATAAAAGAACCTAAAAATATATTAACACCCCACATATAGACAAGGTATTATATACCCGAAGGAGTTATGTGAGTACAAACTGAAGTAGTGTGACGCATTTTATTTGATATAATAACGCAAATAATGTGAGCTATGAAATAAAAGATAAGATATAAGAGAGGTTCACTCTTGTACACATGTTATGAGATAATCGTTGAATTGGCGAGTGTAAGAATGTGCGTAAAAAAATATTTTATTTAAAACTATGTAGATCGTTATGTACCTAACGGTCACTCTTGTACGTGCATCGAGAGATAATGACAGAACTCTATTTATGTGGATCTAAATATATCTAAGGTAGATGCAGCTTCATTGAATAGTTCTATCGATTTATATGTTGGTTTGTTTTTGTATGAGGAAGTTCTGAATTTCGGTGTGTAAAACGCTTGAAGTAAGAATATTTATGGAGTGAGAGCTAAATATTTTTACCCAACCTATACAAATTTGCGATAAATCACTTTCTCCGGGTTTTTACGTCGTACACCATGAGAGAGAAAGAGACAAGAAAAGGCGTCACATAATATTGCCGCACTTCTAAGTATGTAAGGATGTTTTCGTCCGCACTAAATTCACATCATCGAGTCGCATAACTTACGTCAACGGACTTTGAGGTTATTTCCTATATTTATGTTGATTAAAGAACTTGCAGTGGATATACAAACAAATCAAACATGATGGTGGTATGCGCTATGCATGAATATTCAAATAAAACCAAACAAAGATTATGAAACATCACTTTCAGAGGTATTTCAACAGTTTTAAATATTTTTGACCGAACGTTAGAATTTCCATATTTTTAACGATATAAAGACAAAAATGAACAAAAAGCTTCCATCATTATTCAGGCAAACCGTCTGTCATTAGTGTTTGTGTGGTATTTCGACTTTATAATTCATTGTAACGGTGTATTGATATATTATTGTTTAATGTATTCAAATATGTTTATTAAAAATGCCCGAATTCCATGTGGGCGCTAACTAATAGGCTATCCAACAACTTTTAATATATCTTTGTCTCTTTCTATCGAGCCAGTATAAAGTCAACCGTCCTGACTAAACTGTTTCGAAAAGGTACCTCTCCATCTCCTTGAAGGTAAAACGTCACATGGTGCCTCGCACGAATGTAATAGATCCTTGTTTATACGCGTGGTAAAGGAAACCAATTGGGGCTTAATTTTAATTTGAAACTCAAAGCTTCTACGCTTTTAAAGCCATTGGTTTTTAATAATTGATTTCACACAAAGCGTATTTAATACACATTCTTTGAACCAGCATTCCGCGAAGGCTTGTTTATCAAACAGTAGGCGGGCATCCCAAGAGACCGGCCTGTTATTTATTTAGTGACCAAAAAAGACATTTATTTGCTTAATTAAAGTGATGTCCCCGAAGCAAGTGAGCATGGCATAATTATGAATAGGACAAATGTGCCGTTTGAGGGAAATGCTAAAAGGCCGCTGACCAATTAAAATAAAAAGCCTTAATTATTTGCTGTCATTTTAAGGAACTCCAAGACTCGCAGAAGAGGAAAAGGGTTATTCATTTTACGGGGGCTTAGTGGGCGAGCGTTTATGAAAGAGAAACAGCAGGGCCTAATTATTATTTTGCAGATTTCTGAGACACGTGTACACGAAATTTAATGTTTTACGTTTACGTTATTTTCCCTCTGTGAAATGAAAACAACCTTCCTTTGATGAAATAATTGTTTTTCAGCGTGTATTTTTGTAAGCCCGCTGCGGCGTTGTTCTACTTGATACTCACCACCCTTTGATGATATCTCAATGTTTATGTGCCTCAAGTTATCATTTTACTGTTTCAACTTACAGTAGAAAAGAGATTCCTAAGGCGTGTGTGCTGTAAAACTGTGTATGAACATGTTAAAATTGTACTTATCCGAAAAGAATACAAAACTAATCTAAGCGTAATGAATAGAATTAAGAAAATAACGCTTTGATGGTTTGGGCTTGAAGAGCGGATTAACGAATAAAGGAGTGTGAATAGAATATATGACGCGAAAGTGAACGGAAGAAGAAGTCGGGGACGCCCGAAGAAGACATGGCACAGTCAAGTGAATCGGATACTTGAGTCGGAACATGTCAAGAGCCAGTATGTATGAATGTGAATGAAGCGAAAAGTGTGTGCCAAGCATTGAGATATATACCAATGATGCCAAGACTGAATTGCATGGTGGCCCGTCCTCTCTGCCTATCTCTGTAGGGAAACGGCGTGATGGTTAGTAAGTTAGTTAGTTAGATTTGCAGTGAAAGGCATTCTTATTGCGCGTAGTGATTTTTTTTACTACAAGTATACGTGTAGTCAAAATTACTAGCAATTCATAAAACTTGATCTTATATTTTATCTTCTAAATTAATAGTTTTTATTAAATTTCAAAGATGGCAGCACTTTAGTTTGCAGGTAGCATGCGGATGCTCCCATGGCGAGTGTGTACCACAGACGAGAAGAAAAATTAACTCATGTAGATCGTTTAGCGATGGGAAAAGCTTCACAGATTCGTGAATGCTTCACGAATTGCTAGTTCTTCAAAGTGAACCCTTCACGGTGAACAGTTCAATCGAATTAACAGATCAATCGCAGAATTCCTCGTCAGGGGGGGGGGGGGGGTTGCTAGCGATAAATGTACCAAATAATAGTCACGTTTTTTTCTTAATAGTTTTATTCGGGACAGCTCTCCCAACCACATAATCCGCTCCTCCATTATTATACACCAAAAATTATACCGTGTAGAAAACTACTTCTTTCTTTCTTCTATGTGTGTAGATGAATTGTCTATTACTAGTTTCTTGTCTATTGTTTCTGATGACAGCTGCCCATATGTTTGAATTGTTGGCGGTATCATGCCTTAAAAGGAATGATGTACAATAAGTTAGCCTTACAGAGAACTTACAAAAAGCAAATGTAGTAATTGCGAAATTTCCAGTTTCTGTAAAAGCGATGAGAACGTTTTTCAGGACTTGAGGTACAATTTGAATATTTCTTACTGTACAGAGTTTGACAGTTTGGTTAGCAATAGGGTGAATATTGCGCAAATGACGATTCATATTACAGGCATTGCCTCCCTTTGTGGATAGAACTTTAGAACAAAAGTTGCATTTGGCCTGGTAAACCCCAACTTCTTTAAAATAAGCCCATATTTCACTTTTCTTTCTCGTTGAACGGCCAGCCATAATTTAAGGTAGAGATTGAAAGGTATAGGTAAAAAAGTTCAACAAAATAATTCGTTCACAATTCAAAATCACCAAAAAACACTCTTAAAAACTAGTGTCATATGTCAAAACAAGCGAAGAAATCAAAAGCAACTGTCACGTGTACGTGCGAGGGAACGGATAACTAAAAATATACTTCATTGTTTCATTCATTCATTCATACTACGAACTACAATCGAAGTAAAGAAGTAAAAGAACAATTGAATTTTAGATGATGCGATACTTCAATCTTTCGAACGAATGAAAGGCTAAGATTGAAATTCGAAATAGATGCCATACATCGGGCAAGGGGAATTACCAACTTAACCAACTTCAATTGAAGCATTTGTTCAATGAAAAATGAATGAAGCTGGGACTGCCGCAAAAAGAAGTCGTTCTTTGAAGGAGTTCCTGCGAAGCGGTCACAACGCTAAGATCGATGCTTTCATCGAGTTGCCTGAAGCGACAAAAAGTCTCAAACTTATGTCGCTTGAGTCAAGCCTCCTCCTAAATGGTACATATCTACATATACTTAAGATGGCCGAAGCGCCCCAAAAGTCTTCACAATCAAACGAGAGTCAGATCTTTCAACACAGAGAAATAAACTGATCAAAACTGCATATTTAAGTAAGTGTCGCCTAAGCCTTTTCGCCTTTCCAACGACGATATGTTTAAGCCTTCCAACTCTCTTAATTCTGGAAGCTTATATACGAAAGATACCTTTCCTATAATCGGCCACTTTCCAACTTTGTTTCTTACGATTCAACAATTGAAATATAATACACCTTTTGCTTGTGTACGAATATGTTATCATTTGAAAGTTTCAGCTCACACGGAAACCTAAAATCTCTTAAGTTCAATGAAATATTAGACTTTCACGGAGAACCAATAAAATATTATTTCATTAACTCCGCACTGACCCTACGAATACATTGGTCGAGGGTACAAGCCGCCATATCAGCATCCCTTATTGAGAAAAATAAAACTACCCCCGGTGGTAATAAACAGGACCGGCAGATGCCGTTATAGCGCCTGGGACCTCCGAGTGCCAGATGTGTAATTCCGCATTATTTTATTTTTACCCCGAGGGCCAGGGCTTGGGTCAAATTGAGCGGCGGTTCCGGCAGCTGGGCTGCTTTGCAAAATTTCATCAAATGAACAGAAGAAATTAGAAGCATTACGTGTAGTTAATGAAAGGAAAGGAGCAATGAACGAGACACCGTTGTGAGTTAGTCAGAAATTTACGTATTCTTTTGTAGTGAGTGACATTTATAATATTTATATTAGAAGATATGTGTTGGATCCGAAGTTGCGATAAAACACTGAATGTGTTTTCAGCTTTGGATGAATTTCGAAAATAGTGGACTGTAAAACGATAAACTATCTACTTGTGTCTTATTATGGATGTGGAGAGATAATGGAATGAAAGAAGTATGGGAATCAATTCACTCACCGATGAAGGTGAAGTTCTTGATTATTTTTAAACATTGTATTATTGACGAACGCCGCAACAAAAAACACACACTTAATTTAATATTATTTTAAGAACAACAAGAAACCGAACGATCAAGCGAGACACCGACGAACGAACACGTTTTTTCACATAACTTTCTTTCGTTTTCAGTTGGCGCTTGTTTTCAAACTCGGTGCTGTTAAATACGGAATTCGAATATAGTGAAATGGTTGGATAAGGTGGAAACTGGATGAAAAATAATAAGGTAAGAACCTCACAAATATTTATTTGAAAACAAAAAACATAGGTCCAGATTATTTAATGTAAGATAAAAGCAAGTGCATCAGTAAAACGGTTGACATGCCTAAGAATTTTAATAATATGGTTAACACCTCAAATAATCCCTTACAGAAACAGATTATTGAAAACATTTAAAACGAAAATCATCGAAATTTTATATTACCTAGGATTTATTTGTTTGTTATCAGTAAGATTACGGTGATGCAACTTTGGAAATATTTTAAGATAGATTAAAATAGTTAAAAAAGCATAATGATTAAAATATAGATTATGGTTGGTTGGTAACTTACTTATTAATTTTATTCTTTATTTGATCAAAATAAATTCCTTTTTGATTACCTACGTACTTTGTGACCTTTTCAAATTTGGAACTGATATTAAAAATATATGCACATACATATTTAAATACCTACCTACCTATAATGTATTTCAGCAGAGATTATTCTATATTTGAAATGGGTGGATCAAAGGAAGTCATATTTTTTCTTGGCAAGTCAAATTACATCCTGTGATTTTTTGCGGGCAACCGCTAGTATTTATTGTAAAACTTCTAAAGTCGTTTGTCAACAGGAAAATCATTAAAATAGGAATCAACATTCCTTCATTACAGTTGAAACCGATATTGTGGATGTAACTGTTTTTATCATCTGTTGAATTCTAATATTAAACAATGATGTCCTTCCTAACTAACTAACTTTTTTTTTTTTTTTTTACATGAATACCGCACAAGAGTCTCAACTGCTCCCAACCGTCTAGAGCCAGTGAGACTATGGCATCCCCAAATTGGGTATATTGTGAGGCTGAAGGTAGTGGGGAGGGGAAGGAGATCGGGAAGAGGAAGGTTGGGAAGTACCTGGCTATTCAGATCTGGTCACCAAACACGGCTTAAGCCATTTAAAGCAACGTTTCGATTCTGAATGGTGGTCTTTCACCAGGGCGATACTTAGAGTATCTACCACTCTGACTAACCTAACCATCAAGCTGTTTCCCCGCAGGGGTAGGCAGAGAGGACGGACCGCCATGCAACTCTGTCTTGGCACACACTCCTTGCTTCGTTCACATCCATACAGCGTCTCATACATATTTTTCTGTTATCCTGACTCTTCACATGACCCGATTCAAGTATTTGATTTACTTGATCGTGCCATGTCTTCCTCGCGCTCCCTCGAATTCTTCTTCCATTCACTTTCGCATCATATATTATTTTCACACTCCTTTCTTTTTTCATTCATTCTACATGCCCAAACCATCTAAGCGTTCCTTTCTTGATCCTATTCATTAAGCTCACATCAGCCTTGCATTCTTTCCGGATATCCACATTTTTAATACGGTCATACGTGGTTTTACCGCACACACGCCTCAAGGATCTCATTTCCACAGCATTCCGTCAACTTTCATCTTTCCTCTGCCAGTTCCATGCCTCACTGCTGTACATCAGGGTTTGTATAATCACTCCATTGTGGACTGTTAGCTTCGCTTCTTTGGACAATTTCTTATTTGCGCCAATAGTGTTCAGTCCTCCATTAATGGAGTTTCCTGCATTCACCCTTCTTTCAATATCCTTATCAGTCTTTCCGTCTCTGGTAAAAATTTTTCCTAAATACTAAAACTCATCCACTTGCTCTGAGTATTCATAATTCACAACTATATAGCACGCTGTTCGCGGACTCCCTTCTTTAAAAAACTATGACTTTGGACTTATTTGCATTCATCCTCAATTCACTCTGCATACATACTTGGTTCATCTTAGTCACCAGAAACTGTAGATCTACCATACTGTCAGCAATCAACACGGCGTGTCCCTCCTACGGGAAATAAATTCACTAACTTATTTAACTTTTGGTTAAATCGTCAGGGAGTTTTTCGTTATTTGGGTAATTCATTCCGACCGGAATTCGTGTGGCGTCAGACGTTATTAAAAGCAATAATAAATTTAACAAATTGAAAAGCGTTTCGGGTTTGTCTCGAGCGAAGCCTGTATGATACTTTGTCTGCCGACGCATATTTTAGAACCTGCCAGGGGATGAATCACACCACCTAAATTTACAGTCTAATTCAGCAACCCTTGTTTTGAAAGTGGAGAGGGAACATAACGCGATGAAACGATAATTGTATTGCTTTACACTAAAGTTGTATCCGTTCAAAGTATAAATTTGCCCTTTTAGGGATGTTGGTAATGAGTAATGAATATAACATTTATTTGGGCAGAATAATACGGAATAACATAGGGTGGCATGATATGCTTACAACAAACTTTTAAATTACGGAACGGGTAAACCAATTTAAATATATATTTAATTATACATAAATATATTTATATATTAATGCCATGTTTTTCACACAAAATGAATGATCGTGGAAACAAATTAAATATTTTAGAGGCACTAGAAATAAAGAAAGCCATTTAAATAATAGGCATTTTCTTCTCAGAGTGGTAGATACTGGTTGATTCAGATCTGGTCACCAAACACGGCTAGAGCCATTTCAAGCAACGTTTCGATTCTGGATGGTGGTCTTTCACCAGGGCGATACTATGAGTATCTACCACTCTCGCAAATATACTATACATTATTTTATATTAATTGAATGAGTTGTGACACATATTAATAACGACCTCTGGTTTCGTAGTCAAGCTTCTTACCACTCGTGGTAGATACTCTACGTATCGCCCTCGTGAAAGACCACCATTCGGAATCGAAACGTTGCTTGAAATGGCTCTTAGTCGTGTTTGGTGACCAGATCTGAATCGCCAGATACTTTTCAACCTTCATTTTCCCTATCTCCTTCCTCTCCCCACTACCTTCAGCCTCACAACATATTCCGATCGGAGACGCCACAGTCTCACTGGCTCTAGACGGTTGGGAGCAGTTGAGACTCTTGTGCGGTGTTCACTATAAAAAATATAATCAAATAATAATCAGGTAAATTTATCCAGGAGTGCAATATTATGTATATTTCCTGTAAACTCATAAAATTTCTCATTAGTTTTTAATCGCCTTCTTAGTTGACGTTTTGTCTCTTTCAATTCATATTGTCTGTCATATTGTCTATCTTTTTCTCTGTTCCTTTGTTATAATTGAAATGTTATTATATTGTTTTTTCATTTTTCTGTTAATTTGTTCTCCCTCTGTGTGCATATATTACCGCACTTTGCTTGGTTTAATTTTGTACCCTGATGTTACTTAGGCTAGGCGAAACCAATCGGTCATATATTTTTTTTTAAATATCCGTGGTCCCTCTTCGGGCCCCAGGTATCATATATGATACTTGCAGTTTTATGCTCAAAAATATTTCCTTGTCATTATTTCTGATAGAGGCCCAAAGTATCTGATAATGAAGATTCTTATCTTACCCACCGGGAGCATTTGTGCTGAGTTGAAGTTAGTAAATGTGATCTGATTGTTATGTGATAGAGAATATGAAAATACTTGAGAAGAGATTCTAATTTTTAAAAAAATGTTTGGGCCCGAAGAGGCCTCTTAAAGTTAATTTTTAATTCCTTGAAATAAACACGATGCAAAAGTGAATGGAAGAAGAAGTTGAGGACGCCTGAGGAAAACATGGCACGATCGAGTAAATCAAATACTTGAATCGGTTCATGTGAAGAGTCAGAATAACAAAAGAGTATGTATGAGACGTTGTATGAATGTGAACGAAGCAAGGAGTGTGAGCCAAGACATAATTAAATGGCGGTTCGTTCTCTCTGCCTACCCCTGCGTGGAAACGGCGGGATGGTTAGTTAGTTAGTTAGTAAATATATAAATTTTCTTTCTATTTTTTTTATTTTTTATTTCAAAAATATTGCACAAGAAAGAAAAAAAAATGTATTGATTAGTAGGTACATCCAGAGTTAAATAGTTTCATAAAATAAATCAGCTCTACCTGAAGAAAAAACTTCACTAAGGTTTGTTTATATTGTGATATTGACGTACTACATATATCAACAACATCGGAGTGTTTGTTTCCCAGATGTTGAATTCGTCGCATAGGCGTGTTAAATTGTGAGGTTGAAGCAGAATTGTTACAATAGTATGGCAGGTACTGCCTTGTAACCGTCCTGCCAGGAACATGAAATGCAATTCAATAAAGCTATTCAGGCTCACGTTGAAGGAGGAAGGAAACACAGAGGCCGGCAAATCGTTCCATAGCCGAGCATTTTAATAAAAGAACGAGTCTTAATAGCGACCCGTTCTCAAGTATCGAATGTCAACCGCGTAAAAATGTGGAGTGCGCGTTCCGCGAGTTTCTCGACAGTGCACCGGTGCCAAAGGGATGAATGACACATGTTCCTCGGAGCATCATCCATTGAAATACCGGTTGAACAGGGACAGCATTCCCACCTGACGCATGGACTCCGAAGATTGCAATTATTTTGTTAAGATAAAAGAATCTATCAAACGGACCGTCCGTTTCTACGCAGAGTCAAAGGCTTATTTCAGATATATAGGGGTTCCAGACCAGAAGTGGGTGCCCAACTCTACAGTGGGGTGCACTAGATGCAAACAGTATTTAGCAAACAATTTTAATTAAAGAAAGACAAACATTTTCGAGTTACGAATAACCTGACATTATTTGAAAAACTCCTACTGCCATCATAAAAAGCGGAAGATGTTGGTTGTGCAATGATGAAGGACTGTTGCTTGTGCAATGCAGAGGATTTGAAAGCACAACGCCCGGAGGCATTTGTCCACTCAGCTACCGACCGGTCAATCAATTGAAATTAACATTTAAGCATTAATGCTTATTTATTATTGAATAATTCCATTCTCAGTCATGACTATTGTTCTTTTTAGTTTCAAGCATTTTTCTGTTTCATATATGTTTTTTAGATTATTAATACTGTTTAAATATTTAATTAAAATATGCTTTATAAAGTGTAAGTTATTTTTTAAGTAATGAACATCGTTTTGAGTTCGCGTGATTAAGAAATATATGTTAATCGCCTCGGGATTGTTCAGAAAAAAACTCAAAGAAAAGTTTTTGAGTGAGAATTTTTTTTACACCCTTCTTAATGATGAAGCAGTATCGCTTATAAAGTTCTAAATAACATGGCTCGAATCGACTTTAAAAGGCGAAACTTTCAGGCTGACGATTATCCGAGCCCTCCCAGCAAACAAGCGAAGGGATGATACTGTAGACTGTAGACTGTAGGGGGTGGAGAGTAGAGGGAAGATCCAGCTACAGGGTAAACTTTCGTTATATCAGATGTGCAAATGTAAATCCAGCGCGGTAAGCGATGTGCCTAGGAAGTGGAAGCAATTCCAGTAATGGAATATGGATACATTAGCGGGATATCGGATTCGATAATCATATATCGGGGGTTGAGAATCTAAAACTTGCTGAATGAGGTTGCTTTGAGAACTTTTTGCAAATTCGTCAATTTCGTTATATTATTGTTTTTCAAGTATTTTATTCTTGGAGGCCATGGAGATGTACCTTTGCAAAACAGTGTAGTTTAGATGGTTGACTCTGTACTGACTCAAACTAACTAACCAACCATCACGCCGTTACCCCGCAGGGGTAGGCAGAGATGACGGACCGCCATAAAACTCTGTCTTGGCACACACTCCTTATATATACTCTTCTGTTATTCTGACTCTTCACATTACCCGATTTAAGTATTTGATTTACTTGATCGTGCCATGTCTTTCTCGGGCGTCCTCGACTTCTTATTCCATTCCTTTTCGCATCGTTTATTCTTTTCACACTCCTTTCTTCGTTCATTCACTCTACATGGCAAAACCATCTAAGCGTTCCTTTCTTGATCCTATTCATTACGCCTACATCATTATTAGTTACCGCGCACACAGAATTCGGACATTTTTAATAAACATATCTGAACACATTAAACAAAATAATATCAACACACCAATCAAATTATTTATAATGTTTAAATATCACACTAACACTAATAATAACAGAGTGGTAGATACTCTAAGTATCGCCCTGGTGAAAGACCACCATTCAGAATCGAAACGTTGCTTGAAATGGCTTAAGCCGTGTTTGGTGACCAGATCTGAATAGCCAGGTACTTCCCAACCTTCCTCTTCCCGATCTCCTTCCCCTCCCCGTTACCTTCAGCCTCACAACATACCCAATTTGGGGATGCCATAGTCTCACTGGCTCTAGACGGTTGGGAGCAGTTGAAACTCTTGTGCGGTATTCATGTAAAAAAAAAAAAAAAAAAAAAAAAGAAAGTTTGAAAAAATAATGATGGAAGCTTTTTGTTGATTTTATGTCTTTATATCATTAAAAGTGTGAAAATTCTTAAGTTCCGTCAAAAATATTAATAATTGTTGAAATACCTGTAATAAGCGATGTTTTATAATCTTTGTTTCGTCTTATTTGAATATTCAGGCATGGCACTTATCTTCATCATGTTTGATTTATTTGTACAACCACTGCAAGTTTTTAAATCAACACAACTATAGGAAATAACCTCAAAATCCGTTGACGTAAGTTATGCGAATCGACGATGTGAAGTTATCGCGTACGAAAACATCCTTACATACTTAGAAGTGCGGCAATATTATGTGACGCCTTTTTTTGTCTCTTTCTCTCTCATGGTATACGACGTAAGAACCGGGAGAAAATGATTTATCGCAAATTTGTATAGGTTGTGTAAAAATATTTAACTCTCTCTCCATATATATTCTTACTCGATTGTGAGAGATTAGATATTATATCGATGATGAGAGATAGAAAATGTCTATATGGTTTCAGAGTCAGCACCCAAAAATACACAAGTTTAGGCTTTCTTATACAAGCACCACTGTAAATGATTAATCTGTTAATTCTAAATACAAGTAGTTAGGGAAATGATTAAGGTTTCTAGTGAATACGATTTTTTGCGGTTATCATTTTAATTCTATGTGAATATCATACTAGGATTTTAAGTAAAACGTTCGGAAATTGCTGCGCTGGTTTCCAAACTGCGCTTTTACTGACATTTTAGTGTTTTGTTGTATTTAAAAGATTATAGCTAAAGTTGTTTATTCACCGGAAACTTAAAACATTTTCCAAACTGCCCCTGTAGAATTTACAGATAAATCATGTGCAAAATTGCTTGTATTGGAATGCTACAAAGTGACGTTAAGCGCAGTTTTGGGAGCTGAATCTTAAACTTAAGTAACAACCAATATCTACTTAGAAACAATAGGTTTTCGTGTGAGTTGAAACATTTAAATGATAAATTTTAAATAAAAGTAACCTAGTTTTATCACCACTTTATTGGATACATATATACATAAACCAACTGGTTTCGGCTCTACCTGAACCTTCTTCAGGGCCGAACAAATATGTATATACATATTTGTTCAGCCCTGAAAAAGGTTCAGGCAAAAACAATTTAACTTTATTTATATATCATGCAATAAAGTGGTGTTAAACCTAAGTTACTTTTATTTAAAACTAAATTATGTCTTTCCACAAAGTGAGTGCTTCATGTCAAAATTTAAATGATAATTTATTCGTGTACGAGCAAAAGCTATCATATATTCCAATTGTTTCAAGAGCTATACAATCAAAAATCACAAGAAACAAGGATGGAAAGTGACGAATCATCAAAAATGTTTATAGTATAAGCCTTCAGGGTGAAGGAGTGTTGGAAGGATAAAGAATACCGTCACCGAAAAGGCAAATGCGATAAATACGCAGTTTCGATCAGTTATTTTTTCTGCATCGAATGCTCTGACTCTCGTTTGATTCTGAAGACTTTTGTGGTTTTCAGCCATCTAAAATATATGCATCATTTATGAGAAGGCTTTACTCAAGCAACACAACTTTGGGACTTTTTGTAGCTTTGTGTCGCTTCAAGTAACTCAGTGAGAGCGTTGAGTTACCTGAGTTAACTTTTTTTTCAAAATCCAACCAGGTACTGAAGACTTTTATTGTAAAACAAGAAAAAAAAATTTGAGTGCTCTGGTGAAAACTTAAAAAAATAGCGTTTCAGCGCTTTTGTCTTTCCGGTGACGATTTAATCATAATAATAACAGTGAACTTATCAGCGCAGTTTTGTGATATTCCACCTCAAGTGCGTTTCATACTAAATGAATTATGCTAATAAGACTAACTAACAAGGAGAAAATAATATATATATATATGTATATATGTATATATATATATATATATATATATATATATATATATATATATATATATATATATAATATAATACATGCTAAAAACTATCGAAAATCATAAATCAAGAGAAAAAAAGGTTCAGATATGGGTACAACAGTGCATGTGTACATCAACAGATTATAAAAATAAATTACGAGAGACTAAGGGTATAAATTCATATGAAAATATATTCAACTGCACTAAATCTAGTTACAAGAAGGCTATAAAAGCATACCTCTTTCAAAAATATTACTGTTAATTTATTGCATTATAATATTTCCATTAACTTGCCTATGTTTTTGGGTGCTAATCATTTACTTGATGTTATTTTTATGCCACTATTATTTTATGATGTATATTAAACTGCTATGTAAAAGCCCATAAAAACGTATATAATTAAATAAATAAATATGAATATATTTGTCAAATCAAAGAAAAGGAAATTAGATTGAGGACAGTTAATATGTTGGTACTTAAAACATTAATATTCAATTATTACAATTAAACGATTCTAAAGATGCAAACAGTGTAAATATAACAAGTAACAAAAGAACAATAAATATTTTATTATAATGAGTATATGGTTTTCAGTAGATAGATATGATGATTTTATTCAATTTATTTTTTATTTAAAGCTTTTACCACGTTTCCTTCATTTTACAATATTTTATTGGGGCTCAATTAATTTGCTAACATTAATAATGCACCAGTATTACAAGAATTTACACCATTTTTTCCGAGAAATATCAAGACCCATGTGAAATTTCAGGTAAAATGTCGTACTTTGAGATATTTGTGGCAGAGATTCGTAAACCGCAGTCTGACGAAGGTAAAAACCGTAATGTCAAGAAAAGTTCGAATATTCGATTACGCCACCAAGAAACTCTCTTTTCCTTTCCAGAGTTCTCCTCTCCCGAACTGCTCCCTATTTACCCTCTCCAAGGGTTGGTTGTTTTATTCTGACCTCATTCTGTTTTTAGAGTTTATGAAAAGAGAGTAAAACTTGATCCCTTAGTTATTGTTTTGAATATTTGATTTCGGTTCTTGAAATTCCCGTTTGTTATTTGAAGTTCTGGGAGTTCTCGTAAATATTTATTAAGAATTTCAATTTTGACTTCGTAATTTATTCATTATATTTGGAACTCAATTGAAATCGTACGATAAACTGAACAATTAATATATACAGTGTACAAAAGTATATTACTTTTTATGAATATGAAATAATAAATTTACTTTAAGGCCTCAGATTTTATTTATTTTTTATGACCGACCGGTTATGCTGAATGATTATGATGATGCTTAGGCTAAGCGAAACCGGTCCTTCACAAAAAATAAAACAAAATCTGTGCTCTTGTACAAAGTTATTATTTCATTTTCATCAAATATGTCAAACCACAGAGTGATTGCTTTCTGCGAAAAAATATTATTTTATTGCTCCAAAAATTATAATTCATTATATTCAACCTTTGAAGAGACGACGTGTCAAAGCCTTCATTCTTATAAATAGTATATCAAAGCTTGGCTAAAAAACGTTGAACTAGAATTGTTTTTCCGAAAAGTTTTAACACAGTCATCTATAGTTTTCATTTATAGACTGTTTTTATTAAATATTTCACTTCTGAAAATGCAAATAAATTCAATTTAAATCATATGTGTACTAACACATTTAGTTCGTATAACGTAATACAAAGTATATTTGCGGCTCGTTCCAAAGTGGTACGGTTTGAACCCGCGACCTACGGATTCGAAGTCGAGCGTCTTACCACACAAATAGGTTGCGGGCTCAAGCCCGGCGTCCGCAAATATATTTTTATTTGATTAACATATGTCATACCACATGTAATTAATGTAAAATAATATGTAGTATATTTTTGATACGTTCCAGAGTTGTAGATACTCTAAGTTTCGCCCTGGTGAAAGGCCGCCATTCAGAACCGAAACGTTGCTTGAAATGGCTTTAGTCGTGTTGAGTGACCAGATCTGAATAGCCAGTTACTTCACAACCCTTCTTTTCCCCATCTTCTCTCTTCATCACTACTTTCAGCTTTACAGTATTCCCCAATCGGGGATGTCGTAGTCTCACTGGCTCTAGACGATTTGGGAGCAGTTAGGACTTTGATGCGGTATTTTCACTTTTCAAAAAATTGCGCATTGTTATTTAAGATAAGGGACCTTAAAGGCAAACTTGACAGGGTGTAAAACAACCGTTTTACTAACAACACCTCCATTCACTGTATAATTCTATACTTATAATAATAATTGATCGATTTATATAGCGGCGTTTTCGAAGACTTTGTTTTTACAATAACTCCACACAGGAGGCCTTGAGGGAAATAATTTCCCTCAGGGCCTTTGTCATCTTTGGGGATGCTGTGTGGAGGGTTTTTTTGAGGAAAGGAAGGAGTGAACTTGGGTCTTGAAGAGGTCCATGTTGAAGGAGGGAGGAAACACAGAGGCCGGCAAATCGTTCTAAAGCCGAGCTGTGGAACATAAGAAAGAGTCGTAAAAGCGACCCGTTCTCATGTATTGAATGTCAACCGTGTACAAATATTGAGTGCACGTTCGGCGAGTTTCCCGACTATGTACCGGTGCCGAAGGGATCAATGACGCAAGTTCCTCGGAGCATCTTCCATTGAAATACCTGTAGAACAAGGACAGCATTCCCACCTGACGTCTGTGCTCCAAAAATTGCAATCCGTTTGTTAAAATAGGAGAATCTATCAAACGGACCGCCATTTCTGCATAGAGTCAAGGGTTTTTTTCAGGTATTTAGGGGCTCCGGACCAAAGGTGGCTGCCAAATTCAACAGTGGGGCGTACTTGCGATTTGTACAGGGTCAGCAGTTGTGTACTATCGACGTATCTGCGGGCCCTGTACAACACGCCCAACTTCTGAGAGGCTAACATAATATTAACTTATGTTAAATACTTATAACTAGTGACTTAAAACTAACATATTTACATTGACAAATATATGTAATGGTTGTTGCCCGTGCTGTCGAACCTAAGGTACAAAAAATGGAATAAGCAATAGTAAACTAAGTATAGCACTCGGACTGAGTGATCATTACTCTAGTGAAGCAAATTGACGTTATTCTGGGTATGATAATTTAAAAAGGTGGGTCTTCAGTATTCATCTCTTCAGTAGGCGAAGGATGAAATGATATTTTTCTCCGAAAATTTTGATAATAGTGAATTAATGCTAATATTCCCTTAGAATAAAACTTTTCAGCACAAACATTACTTTGATAATGGTCTTCGTCGCTTTCAGAATATATACTCTTGCGTAGTTCTAAGAAATATATTATTAATACCGTTCTGAGTGTTGATCTTAGATGTGAAAAATTAACGGTTAGTTTTTAACTTTTTCTTTTTACCATAATTATTATTCTACACCGAAAAGTGCTTTTCGCTTTATTCCTTTTTCCGCTTTCGAGGACTTTTAACTATTTAATTAATAAAAGCCTTAGTGGAAATTCACATTAACTCGCCAGCCCGGCAGCGCGTTCAATTTTGCTTTAATAATATCCACTTCGTAGGGAAAAATAAGGCTGTTGAATTAAAAACAGAAGGATGGGGACCTTATTGTATTTGCTCATTCTAAATTCCGTTTGTCAGAAAAAAAAAGGAAAGGTGCGCCCGCGGTTGGTTGCGTAAAAAAAAAGTTCTTACTTATTTTCTTAGTGTAAAGTTGTAGATTAATGAGGCATTAAACTAAACTTGACTTTGCCAGACGTAAACTTTTTGATGTACTGATTTTACACAAAATCATGCATTCATCAACTGATGCACCAAACATTTTATTCCAAATTAACATCAACATACCACCAAGAAAATCAACAAGGAGGATAAACGATATTTTCAATATTAAAGCCTACCACACAAATACGGGATATTTCTCTCCTTTGCCGAGAAAACATTAAGAAATTACAACACAATTCACTCCACAAACAATGAAGTAGACATTTTTAATGACCCGATAAATCAATTAAAAAAAAAAGCGACAATCATATCAAGCTGATATTGTAATAATGCCCTTTAGTTATAGACTGGTATATGAAGTACCAAGTACCAAACGGCTAATAGGCATCTCTTCAGTACAGATGCCAATAATACATTTATTTATGTTCTACCTTCTTTAATATTATTCATTTGCTTTTGTTTGTTATTCATTTACTTTTGAATTTTTCATAAACTTTTACTCAATTACCCACAGTTGTTAAATATTCTAATAAAATAACCACTCATTTAAATATGTTTTGGTCATCATGCCTGTTATATTTACTAAAATAAAATATAAAAATAATTAAACAAATTAATAAATTATAGCAATTTTGCATACACTAAGGTCTGTCCTTTTTTGGTCAGAGATTTTTTTAAATTTCTGATACATAATTTAAATAGATGGAGAATAAAGCACACCTAAATATCGACATGAGTAGAATAAAAAAATAAATCGCGTGACGTTTGATTTAAATAATAAAATAATTAATGAAAACTGAATAACGTTTATAATTTGGCACCGGTTACCATTCGGTAACTCGCCAAACACGTGCCCAACATTTGTACACGGTCGAAATTCGACACATGAGAACGGACCGCTTCTACGACTCGTTCTCGTGTTCAACAGCTTGGCTTTGAAATGATTTGCCGGTCATTAAATGTTTTTACTCCTATAATATAATTGATGGCTTCCATGGTCGATTGGTAAGACGCTCGACTACGAATACGAAGGTCGCGGGTTCAAACCCGGCGTGCGCAAATAACTTTTTAAAAAGTTAATATGTGTTATAATACATTAAATTAATATTGAAAAAATACATAAAATATATTTGCGGCGCGTCCCAGAGTGGTAGATACTCTAAGTATTGCCCTGGCGAAAGACCACCATTCAGAATCGAAACGTTTCTTGATCGAAATGGCTTTAGCCGTTTGTGATCAGATCTGAATAGCCAGGTTCTTTCCAACCTTCCTCTTCACCATCTCCTTACCTTTCCCACTACCTTCAGCCCCACAACATTCCTCAATTGGGGATACCATAGTACCAATGGCTCTAGACGGTTGGGAGCAGTTGGGACTCGGCTTGTGCGGTATTCACTATAAAAAAAATATTTAAAAAAATAATGATAACTACATGAGCCTCTTCATGTCCCAGGCTCATTGCTTCTTTTCCTGACAAATTCCCTCCACACAGCATCCCAAAAGATGACATAGATGTGTTGAGTGTAAAAAAAGACAACGTTACTACGCTACGGAGCCTGATAATGCAAGGTTATTAACCATTATATCGGATTATTAACCATTATTTCATGTAATACTTTTAAAAAAATCTTAAGATATTAATTATTCTTGGCTGTTTTAAAACATTATGCTATTGATTTTTCTGAGCTTAAAAGCTTTCGGTAATTATGTTTTTCCAATAGGAATAGGCTTACGACGTAATAGTATACATTATAAGTTAATGGCGCAATTTAATTTCAGAGAACCCTTTGTACATCTTACCCCACCTTTCTTCTGGAACAAACGAAAATAAACTAAGAGCTGTATTCAATATTCACGTTAATTACAATTTAAATAACCTTTGGTGAACTAACTATAACACCGTGAATGTTTCTAATCACTCTAATGAGTTCTACGTTAATTTTTCCCATAATAATACGTATTTTCCACGTTAATAAATACTTTACAGAACCTCGATTCTAAGAAAAGCAGAAGATACATATAATTTAAATTGTACTTGAACATTTTCTTAACATAGCTTAAGTCATGATTGAACTCTTCTTCTCTTAATTACATTAATACACCTTTGTATAATTACGAAATAAGTACCTTTAAGTATGTTAAAGACTGATAAGGGTATTGAAAGAAGGGTGAATGCAGGAAACTCCAAACCGGTCGGTAGCTGAGTGGACAAACGCGTCGGATTCCCACCCGGCCGTCGTGCGTTCAATTCCTCTGCTGGGTAATAATAATAATAATAAATGGATTACTTTTATAGCGCCGTTTTTGTGGGAAGATCACCTCAAGGGCGCTTTACAAATTAATTCATCTAACCTATAATTTATCACTTAAGCTTATAACTAATAACCTACAGTTAAGATTTATTACTAATGGCTTACAACTAATATTTTCAACTAGTGACTTACAATAAGGACTTATGGCTTGTAACTTACTACTGAGTATAACTTATAACTAGTAACTTACATCTAAGATTTCATTATTATTACTTCATCACCTTTTCATTATTGCTCCACATTTGCATTACTGTTCAACTATTCTTTTCTTGTGTAACGACACATAATAGAACAAGTTTCAAATTCTCAACAAAAATAAAAAATAAAGAGGAATGAGAATTATACATGGCAAAATAGATTTTTAAAAGTAGTAAAAATGTCAGGCGACAAACTAAATTGGCTAACAGGAAACAGATGCTAACATTAAAAACATTAATATTTACACATACAATAAAAATACAAATAAAACTTATTACTAAATTATTTACAACATGGATATTCACAGACATAATACAAGGAAATTAAAAGAAATCAGAATACCAGAAGGAATAAATCCAATAAACAAAAACAGTTTACTCACACTTGACAGTTTCGGCTGCTCCCAATGGGTCGATGGGCCAACTCACGTCGCTGGTGGGACATTAGATTTGCGTGTTTCAAAGAGCAATGGCCCGCCGCTCTTAGTAGATATACATGATATAGGACTGTCGGATCATCGGCTTGTTTGCACGGATATTGATTTTAACCCGCCCAAAGTACCACACAGGACAATTATATCGAGGGAACGGCGTCAATTTATCCTTAACGATTTTCTGGAAGAGCTGCAAATCTCTCTATTATGTACACCCAGTATTTGGGAAAACAAAGACGCCAACAGAACTTGTCGGGACATACAATTCAACACTCTCATCTCTGTTAAGTAAATGTGCTCCGATGACGTCAAAAACACGTAAAGTTCGAAAGTCAGATGGCCGGTTTGACGATGAATGCCGAAACCAGAAGAGACTTATGCGGAAACTAGAGAGATCTTATAGAAAAGACTCGTGCGGTAACTTCAAGGGACGAGCGGATCCTCTCCCAAAAAGAATATTTGAGAAAAACAAACGCTAAAAGATCCGAACTTTGGAACGAGAAGATTGAGACTTAGGACTGTAATCGCTTAAGTCACTGTTCCAACTAAGACAGACATCAAAAATGTCTTTCTTTAAACTCACTACGCTGGAAGAAGCAGAAAAAATTATTTCATGTTCGCCAAATAAGCAGTGCAGTCTTAATCCCATACCGACATGGCTATTCAAAAAATGTTCAGTTGTTTTAGTTCCGTTCCTGGTTCACCCCTTCTACAAGTCTCTCAGCATAATACAGAAGGTTTCATTCAACGGAAACCGGACTACTTCGTATGTCGTCAAACATAGCTCCCGCCATAGAGTCGGGCAAGCCAGCACCCATCTCACTCCCAGACATGAGCGCCGCTCCCGACACGATTGATCACGACTCTCTCATCGAAAGACTAGAAACAACATTTGGTTTGACTTTCGAAATCAAAAAAATGGCTGGTATCCTACCTAAATACCCGCTTTCAAGCCATGAAGGTTGGAAACAAGCAGTCCGACTTCGCAACACTTTCCTCAGGAGTACCCCAAGGATCCGTTCCGGGTCCACTTCCCCTTATTCCCCCCACAAACGACGTCGCAAAAATAATCGAGTCATTTGGTCTCTTAACACATTGCTATGCTGACGACCAACAAGTACACTTCCTCTGCAATTCAAACGAATCGGACAGTCTAAAAATCCGTATCACCGAATGTCTAGAGGCAATAACTCTCCGGATGTCCCCAAACAAGCCGAAGCTCAATCCTTCAGAAAATAAGATCTATACGACACCCTTGAGGTGATTTTTCACAGAAGCGGCGCTATACAAATCATCCAAATATTATTATTTATTTATTATTATTAAGTAACCAATCAAAACAGCCTGCAAGTACCATATAAAATTCATTAGTATGTTATATCAAGTAGTATATAACATTAGTTGTGACATCCTCTCTAGAAATGGCGTGAAACTCTTAGGTGTTTATCTACATGCAGATCTCTCATTCAGGTCCCAGATAAACAAAACAGTAAGTTCTTCATCATTGCACAAGCAATATCTTCCGCTTTTTATGATGGCAGTAGGAGTTTTTCAAGTATTGTCAGGTTATTCGTAACCCGGGAACGTTTGTCTTTCTTTTACAAAAATTAAAAAATAATGTAGGACTGTCAATATTATTCCTCCGAGGAATAGGAGCCTATTTTTGAAAAAAAAAAATGGCAAATATCCTTTTGATGCTTTTCGCCGGAAGGGTTTTTAGAAACGTACGCTCGGTTCCAGTGCCTTTCGGTCTCGAAATTATCACTAGTCGACCCCCTATGGAATAAAAAAAAATCATTTCAACCCTTTCTTAATAATATAAATCTGGTTTCAAATACTTTCTGGCACCTGGAACCGGTTCCAGAACTACTTTAATTTACAGCAGTTCAGTTGTGAAGTTGAACTTCAAAGCAAAGAAGTACTTCTTTGTTTTGGTGAGGAACCAGTTCTTTTCAATTTCAAATCTCTACCGACTAGTACTTTATATTTTGGCAAGGAACCGGTTCCAGTTCTTTTTGTTTTTGAATCTCTACCGACTAGTACTTTTGTCTTAGCGAGGAATATCAAGGAACCGGTTCCAAAAAGAACAATTTCAATTTGTGAAGCATTCACAAAACATTGAAGTTTTTCCCAACGCTAGTTTTCAAAAATTATGTTTCGTTGTCCCACGTAAAATGTCAATAAAAAAGTGTTTTAATTTTATAAGTAAAATGGAGTTCATTGATGATAATTTAGTTTGATTAATAAAAGGAACGCAGTTATACAGTATAAAATCTATTACATATTCATAATAATGGTTTTTGTGTTGGTCAAAAAATGGGTAGGTCTGTGATAATTCAATTAGCACACCCCTTCTGAGTGCCATTTTTTGTGTGTACAGAGGAGGAAAACCCTGCTAACAGCACCCTTCCTACCACTAACTAAAAAGCCGCTTACAAGGCCTAGTAGCAAAACATCGGTGGCAGCGGGTTTTTTGATATTCCCAATTCATTAGTTACGAGTCCATAAGTTTTATTCCACAAACCTGAAACTTTTTCCGAGTATCCAAAACTTGTGCATTTATTTGTAATAATCGTACGTACTGTTAGGTTGTATAAAATCTTGCATAATAAGATAAGTACCTCAGTTTTTTAAAGTAACTTTATGATGATTTGAATACTTTTTTTCCTTTGTAAGTTTCTCTCGGTGTGATGTTTTCAAAATTCTTATTTTAACGTCATTCCATTATTTTTGGACAGTAATTAAAAATATTGTTTTAATACATCTTCAAAATGGAATTCCACCATGTATTAACATTTTAACAATTAGAAATAAGTAACTTTGCTACCCGGCCTAGCCCGATTTTCAACAATGCTTTTTGGAGATATTTTTTCTTGTTAAGCAATTGAAAAATTTGAAACAAAAGTTATGGAGCTTTGTATTAATGTTTGGCTAGTAAACTGGTATTTCAAAGCTCCATGGGATATAACTGAAATGATTTTGATGGCAGAAAATATCTTGAATTCGAGACAAATTATAGAGCTTTTTTAAAGATTTTTTTTCTGATTTATATTTGAAATTGTGAGTTAAATCATCAATTTGACTGCCTCCGTGGTAAAGTTGTAAGACGCTTGACTACGAATCCGGAGGTTGCGGGATTGAACTCGGCGTGCGCGTAGTTAATATGTGTCGTAACACATTTTATCAATATAAAATATTATTAAGTAAAAATATATATATTTATTTTACAGTGAATACCAAACAAGAGTCTCAACTACTCTCAACTGTCTAGAGTCAGGGAGACTATGGAATCCCGAATTGGGATATATTGTGAGGTTGAAGGTAGTGAGGAGGGGAAGAAGATGGGGTAGAGGAAGGTTTAAAATTTCCTGGCTATTCAGATCTGGTCACCAAACACGACGAGAGCCATTTCAAGCCAAAGCAAGGTCCAAAAGACCACCATTTACAATTCAAACGTTGCTTGAAATGGCTTTAGCCGTGTTTGATGACCAGACCTGAATAGCCGGGTACTTTCCAACCTTCCTTTTCCCCATCTCCTTCCACTCACTTTTACCTTCAGCCTCACAACATACCCCGATTGGGCACTCCGTATTCTCACTGGCTACAGGTGGTTGGGAGCAGTTGAGACACTTGTGCGGTAATCAATCACTATAATATTTCTTTAAATTTTAAACAGCCTCGAATAAGTCTAGCCTAAAATAGCTGTTGTGAAGTCGTAAGGGTACTCATTTCTTTTTATTCCGGAACAAAGCTTGGAATTATAATTTCCTTTGGCATTTCCAATATCTGATTTCTTCATTGTTTGTAGCAGCAAGGAATGAGGAATCCTTCCCCCCTGATTGCAATAACGATGTAAGAATACAAAGGAATCAAAAGAGGAATTTGTTTTAATTATACAAAACAACATTTGTCGCTCGTTCTCCTGTTTTTGTATTTGTGTCGTTGGCTTTCTTTCGACTAACCGAGTATCATTTAACTATAACCAATTGATGAAAGAATCACATTTATTAAAACATTCAGATCGAATAATTATTTTTGACTTGGCTTTTATTTGTAAAATTTTCTATGGTATTATAGACAGCCCTGAGTTATCGAACCTTGTTTCCTTTTACATACCAACGAGAACTACTCGATCCAAAATTAGACAGTTTTAATTTGTATACATATTACTCATATCACTCTGTCCGAGTGCCATACATAGTTTATATTAGCGTTGGGAAAAACTTCAATGTTTTGTGAATGCTTCACGAATTATTAGTTCTTTAAAATGGACCCTTCGAAGTGAACACTTCAATTGATGTCGAACTCGCGAAAAAGAGATTTGAATTTATCCGATTATTAATTCAATTCTTTCTGTACTAGTCAGGTAGAGATTTAGAAACGAAAAGAACTAGCACTGGTTCCACGCCAACAAAATCACGTACTAGTCGGTAGCGCTTTGAAAGTGTCGATTGTCAATTGTGAACCTTTGATGAAAAACCCCCTCGGGCGTATACAATAACATAAATGAATATTTGGTAACATTACACTTGCGTTTCTAGCTAAAAAAACACTTGTTTAAAATATTAATGTATCCTCGCCCGAAAGTCAAAAGGGTTGAAGCGCCATTTTGGGAAGAACACTTTAAAGTTTTTTTTTGTTACATTATACAGTAAAAAGTCTTTCGTACCTGGTCGGATTTAAAAAAAAAGTTACCTGAAGTGAGAAAAAGCTAAAAAGCTAAAAATGTCCCTTTCTTGCGTGGCTTTTTTTTTTTTACATGAATACCGCACAAGAGTCTCAACTGCTCCCAACCGTCTAGAGCCAGTGAGACTATGGCATCCCCAAATTAGGTATGTTGTGAGGCTGAAGGTAGTGGGGAGGAGAAGGAGATCGGGAAGATCTTCGGTTGGGAAGTACCTGGCTATTCAGATCTGGTCACCAAACACGGCTTAAGCCATTTCAAGCAACGTTTCGATTCTGAATGGTGGTCTTTCACCAGGGCGATACTTAAGAGTATCTACCACTCTGGAACGTGCTGATATGATATCATATATGATACAAAATATCATTTAACAAGGCAAAAAAGTCGGAGAGAAAGAAAATAAATAAGTGGTGCTTGAGTCAAGTCTTCTCCCGAATGGTAAATGTATGTTAAATCGCTGAAAGGTCACAATTTTTTCCAAAATGAAACGAGAGTCAGAGCATTCGATGCAGAAAAAAAAACTGATCAATAATGCATATTTAACTACTTTTTTTACCACTCAGAATCGAAACGATGCTTGAAATAGATTTAGCCGTGCTTGGTTTTCATATCTGAATAGTCAAGTGCTTACCAACCTTAATCTTTCTCATTTCCTTCCCCTCCTTACTACCTTCAAACTCACGACATGTCCCATACGTGGATTGCTTAGTCCCACTGGCTCTAGACGGTTGGGAGCAGTTGGAACTCTTGTGCGGTATTCACAATGTATTTTTTTTTAATCAAAACTGCAATCGCTGACTCAAAACTAAACGAGTGACATATATATGCCGACAAAGCTTCCACGGTGAAATAAAAAAAAGGCTTTATCACATTTTCTTGTTTATATCATGTCATCAAATGGATGGTATAAATGTGCCTTTGTTCAGTTTTTTGATTTAGGTCGGTTAAATAATTGAACTTAACCTTGGAGTTACAATATATGAAGAGAGAGTTAATTATTTTTACCCAACCTACACAAAGTTGCGATAAATCACTTTCTCCGGGTTTTTAAGTGGTACACCATGAGAGAGAAAGAGACAACAATTTTCATAGACCGCTTCTATATATTGTCGCAATAAACTTAAGCTCCTGAGTCACCGCGGGACTCCGCCCACATTTTTTATTATGCCACTAAACTTGACAAAACTAAACGGTTTTTTAGGTTATATGCTACATTTTTGTTGATAAAAATACTGTGCAAAAGTGACTATACAAATAAACAAAAAGATAATGTCGATGTATGATATAAATGGATGTATAAATACCCTAACCTTAGTCTTAGCCACGCCCAGGTGCGCCGAGTTAGGTTAAAACTTGGTTAAAATCATCGAAAACTGACTTCACTGCCTTCGATAGATACTACTCTATGTACTCTAAGAACATAACCATAAAGAATAATAGCATACATAAAAAATCAGACCAACACGAAGTACACAATTAGTATATTATTACTCTGACTAAAGTATTAATTATTTCCGTACAGGAATAAATGTTACCTTTAATTACGCAGGCAAGTGAACCACAAAATCCCATTAAATTAACCATCCCAATTATTACATCCACCAATCCGTATATATTCCCAAGAATGATTTCTTATTACTGATTCCGACAGATTTCCTTTAAGTCCCAGTGACGGTAATAATAAGGAAACCGCCTTACACTGCCTTACTACTTGCTCGTCGTGAAATTATCCCCCAATGACAAAGATATGCATAAATCTCCCGCAGATCTACACAAAGACATCTCTCACCAAGCACAGGGGCATCTTTCAACCAACGCGGGGCATGCTTCAACCGATATAAGGGGATATTTCAACCAACACAAAGATCCCCAACACAATGAGAGATGTGCTCTTCGTGTTCACCACATGCAGTAAATTAAATAAACAGTTAAGCCCAGACGCAAACCGTTTTACGGATAAATCACAGCTGCCATATTATTATACTAGGTGAGTAGACGCGCAAAGCTAGAGACAGAGACGGGCTTCCTAAGACTTCTAACTCAATGGAAAATACCCGTGGGATGACTTGATTTGTGGACGTGCAAACATATTGGACCTTCGAGTACCACGTCCGCCTATTGTAGTTATAATAATAACAGTTAACTTATAAAGCGCAGTTTTGTGATATTTCACCGCAAGTGCGCTTCATACTAAATTAATTAAGCTAATGTATGCAAATTAAAACTATCTAAAATCATTATCGTCATCATTAATCACGGGAGAGAAAGGTTCAGATATGGGTATAACAGTGCATTTGTACATTAACAGATTAAAAAAAAATAAACAATTCACTAGAAGCTAAAGGTATAAAAATCCAGATGAAACGTATGAATTCATTTTTAAATCAAATAAAAGGAAATTATATTTAGGACAGTTAACATGTTGGTACTTAAAACATTAATATTCAAGTGTTACAAGTAAACGATTTTAAAAATGCAAACAGTGTAAATATAACTAGTAACAAAATAACAATAAATATTTTACGACAATGAGTGTATGGTTATCAGTAGGCAGTAAGGGCATTCGGTTGTAAAGATACAAGTAAGGAGAAAACCGAAACAAAGCAAATTAAGGACGTTTTTAAAGAAATAAAATTTTTATAAGTTACGTTTTGTATTTAGGATTTTTAAGCAATTTGGTTTTTAAGTCCCGTTTGAACTCTGCCAGGTTCTGATTTGGGGGAAGCTTATTCCAGATGACTGGGCCAGATACACCAAAAGCGAAATCATAGTAGACAGGTTTATTTGATAGTTAACGTCATATATATCAAAGATTTTTTGAATTCGCAGTCAAATGAAATGATGAATTGTACGTACGCGTACACATTTAAATTTGATATCTTATATTAACTACCTGTATTCACTATGATGTTGAAATCATGTTTGATTGTAGACTAACTTTCATGCTCGTTGAAATAATAATCATAATAATAATTTGCTGATTTGTATAGCCCCGTTTTCGTGACAAAAATATCATCTCAAGGCCGCTTACAGCATAATTAACATAAAATAAAAACTAAGACTTAATATTAACTTATGCCCAATACTTATATCTAGTTACTTACAACTAACATATTTACATTAGCAAATATATATAATAGTTGTTGCCCGTGCTGTCGGACCTAGGGTAGAAAAAAATGGAGTAAGTAATAGTAAACTATATATATATATATATAAACTAAGTATAGCACTCGGACTGAGTGATCAAAACTCTGGTGAAGCAAATTGACGTTATTGTGGGTGTGATAATTTTAAAAGGTGTGTCTTTAGTTTTGGTCTGACCTCAGTAGAGCTGTCGATCTTTCGCAAATGACCTGTATTCATTGAGAATTATTTAATTATTTTATAAGGAGCAGGCTTGAGAGTGGATCAGTAAATTGGAGTCCACACGAGGAGAAGTACTCCTTCATGTGAGAGAAGGTTCAGAAGAAATTTCTGAGATTTCTCTACTTGAGAGAGTATGGTTACTACTCGTGGCTCTATCAGACTGACTTTCTCTTGGGTAAGCTCTGAACAAACCATCTACAAGTCACATAACTACACATTTCTTCAAATTGAATCGTGAACATTTAGAAAATTTAGCTATCATGAGCATTAAATTTTACGTTCCACATTATTATCTCATCGGCAGCATAGATTGTTTTATATCCCGGCCTGCAGGACTAACTTGCCAATGGTAATTCCATTTTTGCCGTTGAATAGTTTTTTTCGGATATTGACAAATTTGCGTCGATCAAACTGCCTTTAAACAGAAAAGTTTTGTTGCCATTTTTTTAAAACCTGCTTAAGTTTTAGAATAATTTATCTTATTTTGATCACTTATTTTCCTCTCTCTTGTTTGTAAGTATATACTTGTACTCTGCTGTACACCCTGAATTAATCTTTATGCAATAACTTAAAAAACTAGATTAATTAAAATTTTCACAATAAGCAAACATATCTTACAATCATACATCGTAGGTAAACCAACTTTCAAGACGTTCTTTCTCCTGGAAAAAATACAACCCTTTTTTACAGTGCAACTTTGTGTATTGGCATGATGAATTAAATAAAAATACACTTTGTTTGAATCCACTTTATTTGGTAAAAATACGTCAATTAGTTTCGATTCAACTTTTTCATAAAAATATAGTGTAATGTATAAATATACTGTTAATTGGAACTTAAACATATGCTGTACAGTACAGTATATTTTTATACTGTACTGTACAGTATATTTTTAAGTCCAGAAGAAGATTCGGTTGAATCTAAACTAATTGACGTATTTATACCAAATAAAGTGGATTCAAACAAAGTGTATTTTTATTTAATTTAGAATAATTTAATTGCATTGAATTTTTTATGGAAACTTCAGCGAAACTATTTTAAAATATCACACAAACACTAATAACAGAAGGTGTGCCTAAATAATGATGGAAGCTTTTTGTTGATTTTATGTCTTTATATCATTAGACATGTGAGAATTCTAAAGTTGGGTCAAAAATATGTAAAACTGTTGAAATACCTCTGAAGAGTGATGTTTTATTTTTTTGTTTGGTCTTATTTGAACATTTACGCATAGCAAATATCACCATCATGTTTGAATAATTTGTATAACCACTGAAAGTTTTCAATAAACATAAATATAGGAAATAACCTCACAATCCGTTGACGTAAGATACACGACTTGACGATGTGAAGTTTTTTACATACTTAGAATTGCTGTAATATTACGTGAAGATTATTTCTAATTTTGAAACTGTTAATTCGTGGTGGAATTCCATTTTAATGATTTAATAAAACAAATTTGTAACTTTATTCCACTTTTATTATTTTGACTGGACCGGTTTCAGCCTATGACGGCCATCTTCAGACTAGTACAAATGTTTGTTAACCTACGGCTTATATACTATTTTTGGGGATGTTAGGGGTGGTAAACAATGATTTTACTTTAATTATATTCATCAGTATTGTTGCATGATTTTAATAGTTACAGGGTAAAAATTACTTTTAAATTTTATATATCTATCTGGAATATTTATTTATTTTATTTGATATTTAAGATGGGTTACAGTTGCATTTCTATAAATATGAATTGACAATGTATTTATATAATGAAAGGTTGGTGAATACTGATTGTTAATGAGTTTACTTTAGGTTTTCCCATCTCAATTGTGATGTCCAGATGTACAACATAATTTTCTAATTATTGGGTTACTCCCAGCATTATGGTATATTAGTTTTATGATTCTATTCATTATGCACTGTTAGAGTAGATTACTTCTATTATTATAATTTCTCGGTATCAAGGAATTTTTGAGTGCTATGCACTTTGGTAATGACTTACATTTATTGTTATTACCTATTGATTGTTTGGGATTTTTTAAGTGCATTTACATTATGATATGTTTTTAGTTAGGAATATACATTATTACATTGGATCGGATGATAAAAAGTTAATTGCTCTAATTGCCCGTCACAGTACATAGGCCAAACGGGTAGAGCGTTCAAAACACGCATTAAAGAACATTTCACCAATTGGGTTAACGATAAAGGTGAACTTTCGAACGTTGCATTGCACCTACTAGATAACAAACACTCGTTTGACAAAGACAGAGATGTGAAAGTCCTACACACGTGCGTGAAAGGACAAAAATTAGACAGACTAGAATCAATGGAAATAACCCGTCTAACTAATAAAGTTGACCCACAATTTGTCATGAATAAACAACTAGAATCATTTGTAAAGTCACCGCTATTATACCCATTATAATTTTATCATCCGATCCAATGTAATAATGTATATTCTAACTAAAAACATATCATAATGTAAATGCACTTAAAAAATCCCAAACAATCAATAGGTAATAACAATAAATGTAAGTCATTACCAAAGTGCATAGCACTCAAAAATTCCTTGATACCGAGAAATTATAATAATAGAAGTAATCTACTCTAACAGTGCATAATGAATAGAATCATAAAACTAATATACCATAATGCTGGGGAGTAACCCAATAATTAGAAAATTATGTTGTACATCTGGACATCACAATTGAGATGGGGAAAACCTAAAATACATTAACAATCAGTATTCACCAACCTTTCATTATATAAATACATTGTCAATTCATATTTATAGAAATGCAACTGTAACCCATCTTAAATATCAAATAAAATAAATAAATATTCCAGATAGATATATAAAATAGTAATACCAATAAATTAAAAGTAATTTTTACCCTGTAACTATTAAAATCATGCAACAATACTGATGAATATAATTAAAGTAAAATCATTGTTTACCACCCCTAACATCCCCAAAAATAGTATATAAGCCGTAGGTTAACAAACATTTGTACTAGTCTGAAGATGGCCGTCATAGGCTGAAACCGGTCCAGTCAAAATAATAAAAGTGGAATAAAGTTACAAATTTGTTTTATTAAATCATTACGTGAAGACTTTTCTTGTCTCTGTCTTCTCATGGTATGCGACGTAAAAAACAGTAGAAAGTGATTTTTTCCCAAATTTGTATCGGTTAGGTAAAAATATTTAGCTTTCTCTCTATTACTCCAAAGTCGTATATAATATGATAAACAAGAAATGTTTTCTCTAAAGATACACCCGAAAACAAGACGGCCAATAATATAAAGACCCAAAAGAAAATGAACGCTAGATAGGTATACGTGTAATATTTATGCAAGTGGGAGTAAGGGAGCCTTTCTGTATACTACCTACAAACTATCCCTGGCACTATCGGGGGCTGTATTTAGGACATTAATGGGGTTAAGTTTTGCCGGGAGCACCCGACTGAATTTATTGTATTGCTGGACATTAGAAGTGGAAATGTTCCCAGAAAAGATGTTAAGAGAAATGGATGTAGAATAATGTGAACAACATATTAGGGAACATTAAAGCAAACGACAAGACCATGCTTGTAATGGATTTTCTATTATAATTGAACCTGGATTCTAAGGAAGATTTGGTATTTTAGATTCTTGTATATTTTTATTTTTTATAGTGAATACCGCACAAGAGTCCCAACTGCTCCCAACCGTCTTAGAGCCAGTGCGACTATGGCATCCCCATCGGGGTATTTTATGAGGCTATAGGTAGTAGGGATGAAGGGAAAGAGATGGAAAAGGGGAAGGTTGTAAAATTGGAAAGCATCTGGCTATTCAGATCTGGTCACCAAACACGGCTAAAGCCATCTCAAGCAACGTTTTGATTGTGAATGGAGGTCTTTCACCAGGGCGATACATAAAGTATCTACAACGAGTGGTAAGAAGCTTGACTACAAATCCAGAGGTCGCGGGTTCAAACCCGGCGTCCGCACATATTTTTGTTATTATCAATATGTGTCGTAACACAATAAATTCACATTAAATAATGTATAGTATATTTGCAGCACGTTCAAGAGAGATAGATACTCATAATATCGCCCTGGTAAAAGACCGCAATTCAGAATCGAAATTTTGCTTTAAATGGCTCTAGCCGTGTTTGGTGACCAGCTCTGAATAGGCAGGCACTATCAAACCTTCCTATTGACCAACTTCTTCCTCTCTCTACTATATTGAGCCTCACAACATACCCCGATTAGCGATGCCATAGTCTCACTGGCTCTAGACGATTGGGAGCAGTTGGGACTCTGTTACGGTATTCACTGTAAAAAAAAGGTTTTATTTTTTTCCAGTAGAAAGAACGTGTTCAATGTTGGTTCACCTACAATGTATGTTTGTAAAATATTTAAAGGAAATAAGACAAAAAAGGTCGATTGTTTACAAAACACATTCAACCTTACGAGGAAAAATGTCGTATCGGGAAAACATGAATATTTAATTTTTGAACTCTCTGAGGACTTTCTTTATAAACACAGGCCTGAGTTCGTTGAACGTTGTCATAGGACAACCATCTTTCTACCTCTGTTTAAATACACAGTTGAAAAAAATAAAAAAATATTTACACATACCTTTGTCTTTTAAGGAAAATATTTATTTTCTACCTATGAAAAACACTTGACATCGATTCAGTAGAATGAAAATTCCGTAGAAGAATTCTTAGAATTATTAATTTCTGTAGACACCTAGTTTAAAAATAATCTTTCTTCACCGTCTTCATGTTTTCAATTTTTTTCTCTCACGATTTATGATAGTGATCATGATTTTACATAGTTTTCCTTTGTATACATATTATATATTATTTTCTCTTTTTCATTACTTATGACATTCATTTGTACAACTTATAATAAAGATGTATCTTTACGTAAAATGCTTCAAGGCGTCTAAAAAACCATAAATAAAAAGTCTCCAATGAAGCTCTCAGGAAGTAAATCAATATTTTATTTACCGGAGCTTTTGAATTGTTCGGGGTTGAAGGTAAACAAAACGGGAACTCGTAAATATTTAAGGTGCACGAGTTAGCAATGATTATGAGGAATTTCTCAACTTTCTAATCAGATTGACCTTGGCCGGCAGAGCCTTTGTGGAGGCGAACTTTTAATAGCTTTCCTCCAGAAAAGGATAAGGAGCTTCCCGCAGCTTTCGGGATTAACGCCGATTCTTTTAATGGCGGGGCCGTTCTCTCTTCCAAGGGGCTAAACAACCCTTGGAGAGGATAGAGATAAAAGCAAAGTCATTTATTTTAATCGTGAACAACAATGGGTGTTATCGGGGGTGGGGAATTTTTCATTTATCCTTTCTCTCTGGTGACCGATGTTCTCCCGAACACACAAAAACAAAAATAACGTCACGTCATTTCTTACGCAGAGCTTAAAATATAAAAAAAATTATGGTGTCGATTTTCAATAGAGCCACTTTTGTAGATGTCTGAAAAATGATTTGCTTTTTCACTTACATACCGTCGGCGAAAAGGCAAATGGCAAAGGGGTAGAAAGAGGGGATGGACCGCCATACAACTCTTTCTTTAATTAAATAAAAACACACGTTGTTTTAATCCACTTTTATTTTTGAATGTGTCATTTAGTTTCGATTCAGCAGAATCTTCATCGGTACTTATATTTCTTTAGTTTTATTTAATTTATATTAGTTACTTTGTCCATTCAAGCTTACAAGTAGCTAATTACATAATTTTCTTTTTGACTTATAATATTTTTACTTATACACTACTTTTTATTTTGATTTATATGCATTTTGAATAATTTTTACAAGCTATTTTGAATTTATTGATTGAGGCATAATTTTGATGGTTTCCGGCAGCGCATTATAAGATTGCATCCCTTTATATAGTTAACTAATTTGTGTGTTTGCTTTATTCTTTTCTGGTAGTCTAACTTCTTTGCATGCCCTTGTATTATATTTGTGAATATCAACATTGTAGATAATTTTGTCAGAAAAATATTTTATAAAAAAGTTGTTCTTCATTTTATGTATTTACATCAATGTATTTAATGTTAGCATCTGTTTTACTCTTAGCCAATTTAGTTCCTCTGACATTTAAGTTACTTTTGAGTATCTATTTCGCCTAAGTATGATTCTCATTGCTCTATTTTGTAGAATTTGAAACCTGTTTTGTTCTATGTCGTTACACAAAAAAAGAATCGTCGATCAATATGGAGTTGTATATTGTAATTGTGGGTATCTTGGCACACACTCCTTGCTTCATTCGCATTCATAAATTGTCTCATACAGACTCTTCTATTATTTTTACTCTTCACATGGCCCGACTTAAGTATTTGATTCACTTCATCGTGCCATGTCTTTTTCAGGCGTCCCTGACTTCTTCTTTCATTTGTTTTCGCGTCTTATATTCTTTTCACACTTTTTTCTTTGTCCATCCCCTCTCCATGCACATGCCATCTTAGCGTACTTTTCTCGATTCTCTAGTAAGTGATATGACAATTTATCGTCGTCGAAAAGGCAATAGGTCTGAAGCGCCAACTTGGTAACTTTACACCAAAGCACTTCAAATGTTTTTGTTTTACAATAAAATTCGTAAGTCTTCAGTACCTGGTTGGATTTTGAAAAAAAAAAACTTTCAATGCCCTCATTGAGTTACCTGAAACGACGAAAAGTTAAAGAAGTTTCAAACTTGTGTCTCTTAAGTCAAGCCTTCTCCCAAATGGCAAATAGATTTTAGATGGCTGAAGGGCCACAAAAGTCTTCAGAATCAACCGAGAGTCAGAGCATTCTATGAAGATTTTTTTTAAATATCGAAACTGCACATTTTACTCATTTTTGACTAAGGTGTCGCTTAAACTCTCTTGCCTTTCCAGCAACAATATTTACCACTCGCCGTTGGCGCACGATATAGAATCACTTTTAAACTTTAATAATCATTTACTAACTAACCATCACGCCGTTTTTCCGCAGGGGCAGGCAGAAAGGATGAACCGCCATACAACTCTGTCTTGGCACACACTCCTTTCTTCTTTTACACGTTTAATATTCATATCTTTAAATCGCTTTGTGCCTTAAAGAATGAATGTTGTTTTAAAATAGAATATGTTATGTTAATCTATTTTCATAAAAAAATGTGTTAAATCAAATGTTTACCAAAACTTGTGTTAATCACAACTAAATCAAATATTATCCTTAATCTATCGTAAACGATCGCATTTCTGTTGAGTTTCCGTAATTACAAATATGTGGATATATCATATAATAATAATGCAAAAGCATTCTTATTTCAGACTTACATTATTAACATTGATTACTTTTTTCCTAAATAAATATGTGGAGCGTGGTAGATACTCGTGTCGCCCTGGTGAAATATCACCGTTTAGAATCGAAAAATTGTTTAAAATGGCCTATATCTAAATAGCCAGGCACTCCTTAACTTTCCGGTTCTCCAACTTCTTTCCCTCCCCACTTCCTTCAGCCTCACAACACGCCCCAATTGGGGAAGGCATAGTCTCACTGGCTCCAGACGGTTGGGAGCAGTTGGGACTCTTGTGCGATATTCACTATAAAATATAAATAAAAATACGTAACTAAAACGCATTTAACAAAAAACACACAAATATGCTACCAAAATACTAGACGATTATCTCAAAAATTACGCGCATTCGTTTAAGGAAAAATAATTTTCGACTTTGATAATCACAGGAGGGAAAAAAAACTTGACGCATGTATCCAAAGAGTCATATGCATTATAGAATCCCCTAATATTGACAGCCTACGTGGTCGAGTGATAAGACACTCGACTACGCATTCAAAGGTCTCCAGCCACTTCCCAACCTTCCCCTTCCTCCTCTCCTCTCCCTCCCAACTAACTTCAACCCCACAAAATAACCCAATCGGGGATGCCATCGTCTTATTGGCTCTAGACGGTTGGGAACAGTTGGAACTCTTGTGCGGGTCACTATAAAAAATAAATTAAGCATACATTCACCCAAAGAGTAGCAGGCGACTCGCGAAACGTGCTTTTCCGACCACTGTCACGTGCGACAGAAAAAAATACGTGCCGCACAGTTTGAGACAAACTTTTCTCAATTCAAAAAGAATTAGCGGTGACATTTTCAATCCTAGCTGTCCCACGTAAAGTTGCGAAGGAAGACACGACTTTTCTCATTGCACATGTTTTCCGGAAGAATTCACTTATCTAAAGTTCCCACAGCAGCATGTAAATAAGCTGCCGCAATACCCACGATCTATGTCCGCCCAGCGGCAAGTATAATATTCAAATACACCCCAAGAGATGGTATCTTTCGTAACATTTTTATTTGCCCTTCTTCATATATACCAATAAACTCTGTCGTCCGCTGAAACTTCCCGTAGTTCTATTGTGCGGATTGAGTCGGCTAGTTCAGAAACAATTTTAAGTTTATTTGAATGTACTTACTATAAAAATAAAACAAGCTTATTTGTATGAAAATACTGTTCTATGCAGAATGAGTTCATTACACTAACATTTTTCAGCCTTGCATTTTTTCCGGATATCCACACTTTTAGCACGGTCATACATGGTTTTACCGCACATCCGCCTCGGATATCTTATTTCTACAGCATTCACTCACTGCTATACATTAGGGTTGGTATAAGCACTCCATTGTGGACTGCTAGCTTCTCTTATTTGGATGTTTTTGTATTTGAGCCAACATAGTCTAGTCCTCCATTAATAGAGTTTTCCTGCAATCATACTTCTTTAAACATTTTCGTGTTTAATGAACGAACCATGTACATGTATGCAGAATGAGTTGATGATTAATGTAAGTAAGTCTAAAGTCATGGTTTTCGAAAAAGAGAGTACGAGAACAGCGTACAATATACTTGTGAATGGTGAATAATTGGAGCAAGTGGATGAATTTATGTATTTAGAAAGTATGTTTACGAGAGACGGAAAGGCTGATTAGTATATTGAAAGAAGGGTGAATGCAGGAAACTCTATTAATGGAAGACTTAACGCTGTCATCGCTCTGCTTGCTGAGGAGCAACGTTGATTTGTTCTATCGACATTTCAAAGTACAGAGCTTTGAAGCAAATGACATTTTAAACTATCGCGTTCAATTGTGAGAGACACGTTAAAACAGATCTCGATGTTTTCTGCTGTATGAAAGTCGGTAATTTTAATTTCCCGTTGATCGAATCTTATTTTAGAGAGATATTTAATTTTTTGATTTTTTACATGGTATTGTAAACGGCCCTGATTCACTGAACATAACCTTATTGCCTTTCACACACCAACGAGAACTACTCGATCCAAAATTCAATTGAGTTGTAACAATAATATCAGTACTGAGTCTTTCAGATACTCACTTGTACCCAAATTTCACGCAGAGGCGGCTGATATATTTAATTTTACCGAATAAAGATACAAGAAGGTTACAATATCATAAATCTTTGACCGGTTAGTAGCTGAGTAAACATAGCTGAGCATTCATTTATATGTTCCTAATGGTTATCATCGCCATCGGCAGCATAGATTGTTTTATCTCCCGGCCTGCAGGACTAACTTGCCAATGGTCATGCCGGTGGGGAGGGCACTCTTGCTGTTGAATAGAATCGCTTCGGATGTCGATATATTTTGCATAAATGAAGCCTCGTTCAAACGACAAGCATTCTTGCTATTTGTGTAATTATTCTTTGGTTTTATTGTAGTATAATTTTTTTTATACATCATTTTTATGAAATATTATGTTCAAATTGTTTTATTTTTTACTGTTTAAACTTTGCATTCATTGCAATTTATATATTTCTTAGAATTAATTGCTTTATATTTATGAATATTGTGTATTAATACACTTACTCGCTTTATTTAAAAACGCCTTGAAATTAATAAAAAATTGTATTGTTTTTAAAATAACTGAATACTGAATACGCGTCGGATTCCCACCCTGGCGTCGTGGGTTCGATTCCTCTGCTAGCTTACAAAAGTCCTCCATCATTGCAAAACCAAAATTATCCGCTTATTATAATGCTAGTAGGAGTTTTTCAAACAATATTTTTAGGTTATTCGTAACCCGAGTGTGTTTTTTTCTTTTAAAAAAAAAGTATTACTTTTAGTGTAATCAAAGAAATACAACGGACGTTGTTCATATGTTTACTACCATTCTAACTTCTCATATAAGCAAATAATTTACACTTGTATCATTGCAAAGGGTGACTTAATGATATGTAAAAGCCTACTTGGGCGTATAAAATTAAACACATACATAAACATGTTTCGATTAAGTAGTAAACGTAGTAAAGGATTATTTTCACTCTTCCCAAGTAGACATAAGATGGTGGAGATAGAAGAACGGTTAGGACCTTCAAATTCAAAGTGAATTGCCAAAGTTTCTGTCTTAATTTACTCCTTCTCTGTTACTTAAGTAAGTAATGTGTATTACGCAGTAGGCAGAAGGCAGTAGGCACCAACTCGTAAACTTTCCATCCCAAAGTTCTGAGGTGAGTGGGCGAGTTATGCTATCGGAGTTTGCTACCAACTATTGACCAATAACATTTAATCCCCCGTACCAGTTAATTACTAACACCAAATAAACTTGATATAATACCACATCAGTAAATAAAAACAAAAGTTTTTAAAACATTCAAGGCTTTGCTGGATTGTATTATTTCTGATCGCATTATTTTGACGGCCTCCATGGTCGAGTGGTAAGACGCTCGACTACGAATCCAAAGGTCGCGGGTTCAAACCCGGCGTGCGCTAATGACTTTTATTTAAATAATATGTGTCGTAACACATTTATTTCATGTAAAAATAATAACAAGTAAATTTTCGGCACGTTCCAGAGTGGTAGATACTCTAAGCATCGCCCTGGTGAAAGACCACCATTCAGAATCAAACCGTTACTTGAAATGGCTTTAGCCGTGTTTGGTGACCAGATCTAAATAGCCAGGTACTTCCCAATCTTCCTCTTCCCAATTTCTTCCTCCTCCCTACTACCTTCAGCCTCACAAAATACCTTATTTGGGGATGCCATAGTCTCACTGGTTCTAGACGGTTGGGAGCAGTTGAGACTCTTGTGCGGGATTCATATAAAAAGTAAAAAATAAAGTATTCAAACTTATTAACGGAATGGCTCCGGCTTATTCATCGGACTGTGTATTCCTGAAGATTCCGATTTGCGACAGTCAACTCCTAGGTCAGCAACGTTATCGGCTATCGGAAGGTTGAAGGAACCAAATCACACTCCACACACTAAGTTCGGAGAGCGTGCTGCAGGAGTGTCAGGTCCTTAAACCTGGAATAGACTACCACACGATCTGAAAATAATGAAAGACTCAACAGAGTTCAGAACATAACTCATATTTTCAGAAAATCATATCCATAAATAACAGACTCGTCCTAATTTTCAAAGCTAGGCTAACCCGTTAGCATCTAAACTTGCCAGTACAATAATATATTTTAATGCAATGATTCGCGATCCTCAATCCTCGATCTACTGCAAAACATCGGTTTTCTCTTTAATTGTATCCTTATAACCCAATGTCCTTACTGTCTACTGAAAACGATTTACTCATTGTAATAAAAAAATTATTGTTCTTTTGTTACTTGTTATTTTTGATTTTAATTTTATTTATTTTAAGGAAAATTAACAACAGATCAGTAATTAACATATGCATAATAATACAAACAATAAATTGTGCCAATTATAATTTTTCAACAGATGGCGATGAAAAAAACAAAAAAAAAACTATATATTGTAACACTTTACTATATATAAGTAGAGTGTTACAATATATGTTTTTTTTTTAGTTAACTTAACTATTTGGGTGGGGGGAAGGGTAACATAAGATTATGATAAAGGTACGATTAGTAGTTGTATTTACACTGTTTGCATTTTTAGAATCGTTTACTTATAATTATTTATTTATTATTTTACTTAACAATACATTTTTTTGTTGGTTGGTATAATTGCCCATCCTACTAGGCATAACTCCATATTAACATGTCAATGTCGAAAATATAGTACATATTTAATAAAAAATAATAAAAGTAAATGACCAATTTAAAGATATGGAATCTACATATTAAGAACTAGTTAAACTTGGTTTTTAAGGTGACTAATGAAATTGCTTTTAAATGAGCTTTTGGCTTGTATGTTTCTGATGGTGCTGGGCAGAGAATTGAATTGCTTAGTGGCGTTGTAGTTAAAACTTTTTTGTCCGTAAGCGGTTTTAAAGGCTGGTTTTATATACTACATGAATATGAATGTTTTTAAGTACCAACATGTTAACTGTCCTCAATCTAATTTCCTTTTGTTTGATTAAACAAATATGTTGATGTGAATGCATACGTTTCATCTGAATTATTATAACCTTAGCTTCTGGTATTTTGATGCAAACATGCACTGTTATACCCATATCTGAACCTTTTTCTCTCACGATTTATTATAACAACCATGATTTTCGATAGTTTTCATTTGTATACATATTATATAATATATTCTCCTTGCAAGTTGGTCTTATTATCAAAATCAATTAAGTATGAAGCGCATTTGAGGTGAAATATCACAAAACTGTGCTATTTAAGTTCAATGTTTTTATTACTTTTTATTATTATTAATAAATAGTTTGGAGTAAATTGTAAATTGTAAAATTCTTTCTTGGTAAATGTAGACATAGATTTTAAGTCTTGTAAAGCGCCCTTGAGGTGATATTTTACACAAATGGCGCTACATAAATTAGCCAAGTATTATTTTTTTGTAGTAAAGCTACAGTAAGAAGAGGTAATAGCTTTCTACCCCAAAGTCCAGTTTTTCATTACAAACATAATCCCAGAGACAAGCTTGTCTAGGATCAGTTGGCATTTTTACGTCTTTCGTGTCAGCCAAAACGCAAATTTAGCCCGAAAACTTAAGCCGTCCCTCCACTAGGGCTTAATCCAGGCTGAAATTAGTTTCCAGGCTTGTCGCACCGGCGCTAGTTGTCACAGCATGGCAGTTGTTGAAAATGACAGAAAATAATTTGTACGGTGCTCATAATATCAATCAACGTACGGGGCACTTTCATTGATCATAAAAACATTTAAAATGTTAAACGATAAACTATACTACTTGATGGAAGTGTTTAATAATGAGTGTGGAGAGATTATGGAATGAAGAAAGTAAGGGAACCAATTCACTCACCGATGAAATTGAACCTGTAGATTATTCTTACACATTGTATTATTAACAAACACCACAACCAAAAAACACACTTAATTTAATATTATTTGAAGAAAACAACATACCGAACGACCTACGACGAGAAACCAACGAACGAACACGTTTTTTCACATATTTCTCTTCTGTTTTCTGACTGTCGCTTGTTTTAAAACTCGGTGTTGTCGAATACAAAAATCGAATATAGTGAAATGGTTGGATAAGGTAGGAACTGGTTGAAAAACAAGAAGGTAAGAACTTTCAAAATTATCTCTTTGAACTCCAAAAATGACATTATAGACATTTATCTCTTATTTAAAAGAATTTGACAGACGTACGTTATTGTTGAGTTCAGCTTGATGTTGACATCACTGGGCGCCACCTGTGTGGAGTTGTTAAAGATTGCGACGCTGATACGGGCCTCTGGCTCGTGACCTTGTTCAAAGAAGTCGTTGATAAAATGTTTGAATCATTAAAGTGTTTAAATGTCTTTGATCCCGTACGTAGCTCTAATAAAGCTAAAAATATATTTTTAATATATTTTGAAAAGCTCATTGGCATGAAGAAACGAATAATATTTAAATGAAGGTATAAATAAAAACATCGATTCATATGCTCGACTTTACTGACTGTTTACACTGGTTACAACCTACAACAAATTAATACACTGCCTTCTGATATCTTCAAGGTGTCAGCTATTTCACGCAACTTTAATTGAAGATCGGCCAAAACTATTTTGTGGTATTTTTAATGTTTTCTGGAACGACTGCCGAAATTGGGCGATCAGAGCGTTCAGCGTCATCGGTGTTTGTACAACCGGGCCTAAAATCGGTAAACCACTTCTCCACCATTTGTCTCGACGGAGCAGAGTCCGAATAAAACTAAACTTATCAAGCCATTTCTTGGCTTGAAGGTATTTTTCCCATTAAAAACAATGCTTTATCGACACATGAAATTCAGATTTTTCCGTTGTGCTTAAAATTATAAAACTAGCGTTACTAAAACCACTGTAACTAGTGAAATAAAAGTCTGATTGTTGTGAAATTTTGACACGTATTATTTGAAAGTTAGAATTGTCAATAGTGGCGCCAACTATATGTCATCTAACAAACTAATTGAGTGATGGATTATCTACCTACTTACGACAGCCGCGAGTACTGCGCGTGGTCATTTTAATATACGATTTGTTCGCGTTTTGTCAGGTCGAGATGCGGATATTGGAATGCAGGAAACTCGATTAATGGAAGACTGAGCGCTGTTGGCGCAAACAAAAAGTTGTCGGACGAAGCGAAGCTAGCAGTTCACAATAGAGTGCTTAACCAACTAATACTGTAAGTAAGTGAATCTAATTCTAAAAATTGAACAAGAAATTAAGATATGATTTAAAAGAAATACTAATCATTTAAAAAAATAAGTAGCATAAATTTAAAAAAATCATATCAGTATGTTAAAAGGGTTGAGGAAAAGGAAGGGCATGAAGGGGGATCGATCTAGATGTAGTAAATATGTATAATGATATATGTGATTTCAAAGTTTTGTTTATTTTTTTTATACCCACGGTACCACCAATTTTTATATATATATTTAAGAAATAAAGTTAAGCTTTAAAAAATTGGCGGTACCGTGGGATGAGTAGTTATCTGTAGTCATAAAGGCTCGAGAGATCGTCGGTGTGATTTTATGGAATGAAATGCAGAGTTAAAAATGTCACATTGTGAGTAGTGTGTGTTAAAAGTGTGTGAGGTTCGATAGAAGAAGGAGTTTTGTTTAGAATTAGTGTTGCATCGAGGGAGACTATAAAATTGGTAAGATCTGGTTAGTCTATTGGGAACTCGTAGTTGGGTCCGTTGAAGGAGTTCTGGGCAATCTACGGTGGATCTAGCAATTTTCTGCAGAAATAGTACATCAGCAGAGATTCTTCGATCTTCCAACGACAGCATATTAAAAAACGCGGCCGACTCTTGGTGATTTACATGGGGACGGTAACTACGAAAATCTAGGTATCAAAGGAAACGATTTTGAACACGTTCCAAGTTGGATGTATGAATGTGAACGAAGCTTGGAGTGTGTGCCAGACAGAGTGTGTTGTATGGCGGTCCGTCTTCTCTGCCTACCCCCGCGGGAAACGGCGCGACGGTTAGTTAGTTAGAGAATGATGTTGGCCGTACAGCTCTGTTCGCTTCTCGCACCAGTGTGAGAAGAAGTATAATTCGCCAAGTTTCGAAGTTCGCTGACTGAACCGTTTTCAGCTTTAGACTGTATAATACCGAACTCAAGAGATGATCCTCCTAACAATTAAAATTAAACGTCAGAAGACGTTTCGCTCAGCCACCCCCGGAGGGGTAATATTCGTTTTATCATGATGTAGTTTGAACTTGGGAAATTTCTTTGCCAGGTTGTCGGGAACAGATGAACGTGATTTGGTAGCTTTGGCAGGTGAAAGTTGGCCAAAGACTAGATAAACTTTCAAACAGTTTTTTTGTTTGTTTACTAAGAATCGAGCAATTTTAGCAGCTTTGATACTATTCCCTTAGGCAAGCTTGTACTCTCAGGGTGTCGAGAGTTTATAGAGGTATAAAAAATTTAAAATTAACAAAAGTAAATTCACTTTGTTATAGGAGAGAACTGAAAAAAGTGGTATGATGCTTGACTACGAATCTAAAGGTCGCAAGTTTAAGCTCTACGTGTGCAAATACATTTTATTCATAAATAAAACAGATAACATTTTTATTTCTAATTTTGTAAGTGTTAATTCATGGTGGAATTCCATTTTAATGATTGAGTAAAACAAATTTAAAACTTTTTTCCATTTTATTTACTTTTTGACTGGACCGGTTTCAGCCTATAACGGCCATCTTCAGACTAGTACAGGTTGTTCTTATTCTATGGCTTTTACACTATTTTTAAAAATAATAAAATAATAAATTTAAAAAAAATAGTGTATAAGCTACAGAATAGGAACAACCTGTACTAGTCTGAAGATGGCCGTTATAGGCCGAAACCGGTCCAGTCAAAAATAAAAAAAAGTGGTAATAAGTAATAATTTGTTTTATTAAATCAGATAAAATTTGTTTAAAACCACTTTATTTTCAATATTTTGTCGACAGATTGAGGGAGACACCCTTTTATCTTCAGGGCAATATTTTTTTTTTTTAACTTTCAATATTGTCCTGAAGATGGAAGGGTGCTTCCGAAAACGGTCGACAAAATATTGAAACTTGTGGTTTTGAAAAAAAGAAATCTGTTTATTTATAAGTATGGCAAGCCACAAAGTTAATGTGTGTCGTAATACACATAATTCATATAAAATAATGTATGTATTTTGCGGCACGTTCCTAGATGCACTAAATATCACCCTGGTGAAAGATCACCATTCAGAATCGAAACGTTGATTAAAATGAATTTAGCCGTGTTTGGTGACTAAATCTGAATAGCCAGGTACTTGTAACATTCCTCTTCCCCATCTCCTCCCCCTCCTCACTAACTTAAGCCTCAAAAAATACCCCGATTGAGGATGTCATAGTCCCACTGGGCACTCTTGTTGGGACTCTTGTGCGGTATTCACAATAAAAAGGTAAAGAGGATGAAACGCTGCAACCTCCTTTTTTTAATTCACATTAACACATCTTCGAATACCACACTCTTCTGTTATATGGAATGTTGAAATTAGTTGGGTTGAACTTTACTTAATCGTGCCATGCCTTTCTAGAACGTTCTTCTGCATCGTATAATTTACTCAAATCACTGTCCCTGCGTTTTAGTCTTACTGGCTCTAGACGGTTAGGAGCAATTGGGATTCTTATGTGGTATTTACTGCAAGAAAAGAGAAATATTAAATAAAAACACACGTTGTTTAAATCCACTTTATTTTTGTCTAAGTCAACTTTTTTCGATTCTGCTGAATCTTCATCGGGACTTAAAAATATGACTTATACAAAAATAAAAATGATTTAAACAACGTGTGTTTTTATTTAATTAATCATGTCAATCCACAAAGTGTTTGATTACTCTGATAAATACAAAAAAATATGTCTAACAGATGATCAAAGTAATATAGGAATTCATGTACAGATTAAGAACTATGTCAAGCGATAAGATATTTACAAAAGTTGATATTTACACTTAAATGTGACAAAAACTGGCACGTGTTGGTACTTAGATTATTTATTTATTTGTGTTTGGAGTACTGAGTTATATGCCTAGCTTGTAATAAACTTCCACTTAATTAATATTTTGGCGTCTCCTGACTTTTTTTATTTCTTAGCCGTTTATCACGTACGTTTGACTTCTTCTCAGCCCATGACATTCATATTAATATAAATACCAGTTTTCGCGTGTTTAATTCATGTGTCGAGCAGAATCGAGGTATTTTACTGCTTTGTCCAGCGCTCTTAACCCTAACTGGTAAACATAGGTCGTAAAAGACTGGTACAAACCTTTGATCCACCATGAGTTAAAAGCCTTCCGATATTCACATAGAAGCATGCGTCTTATTACAAATGAAGTTTTACGAGTCCTCGGATAGCTTTTAAGGTCAGATTAGACCCTGGTTTACCTAAAGCGTAACTTTTTTTCCGTGCTCAAATTTTATCGTTTTAAAATAATTTCGATCTCGATTTCCTAGTTATGGTTAGTTAGTAAACAGATTTACAAACAATAATGGTTGTTAAATTTTAAATAAAAGTAACTTTGTTTTGACACCTTATTAGATACATATACCAACCAGTTTCGGCTCTACCTGAACCTTTTTCAGGGATGAACAAATTTCACATTTATATTTTTTCAACAAAATATCAGAGTTTTATTGGGTGAATAGTATCGAAAAAAAAATTACAACGTTTTACATATAATACAAGAAATTAAAAAAAAAGACGGCCGTTCAAAGTCAAAACGTTGCTTGAAATGGCTTTAGCTGTGTTTGGTGACCAAATCTGAATAGCCAATTACTTCCAAACCTTCCTCTTACCCATATCCCTTTGCTCCCCACTATTTTCAGTCTCAAAACATGCTCCAATTGGGAAGGACACAGTCCCACTGGCATCAGAGGTTGGGAGCAGTTGGGATTCTTGTGGGGTATTCATAAAAAAAATATAAATGAATAAATTCAATCCTATTAAATATATTAAGTTCGATTATACGTATACTATTTAGGTTAGAAAAAATATGTCCACCGGTTAATTTAAAAAAAAATATATTAATTAATTTAATATTATTAAGTAAGTTCTGCTATTTTTTAGTGACAGCTGTTTCGGCGTTTCAGGCCAGTTTGATATTAGCCTTAAACGTAGAATCAGCTATCATAAAATATAATAAAAACTAAAAAAGGAATAAAATTTAATTTACTTCAATTGAATTTTAAAAAAGGTGTTCTGTAAACACAAAAATTAGGAATAAAAAATCACCAGATTAGTGTAAAGGTGAAATTTTCCTGGTAAAAAATGGCAGTTATTATTAAAATCTTCGTGTATTTCCTTGTTTTAAGTATGCTGGTTTTCCACTTTTTTGGAATATCATTTTGTTAATTTTTTCTTTAAGTTTTGCCCTCTGTGTACATCGTACAACGTGCTACACAATAAGGAGGCTTAAGCGCTCCAGTTTGCCTCCAAAATCGTGCGGTTACTTAAAAAAAAATCATTAGCAAAGTCATAGCCTTTCGTGAAAAAATATAATTTTGCAAAAAAAAATTTGATGGGTTTTATTTAAAGTTGGAACTTACTAAAACGTTGACGTATATTTTAATTAACTATAAATAATTTTCCATGTGAATTTGTATTTATGTACGAGAGTAAACATTTTAAATTTGAAGCTGATATTGAAATTATCAAATTAAAAACGTAATCTTACCAACCCCTACCTATCTTTTAAAGTACCTACCTTAAATGCACTTTAGTTGATATTACTCTATATTTGGAATGGGTGCATTAATGGGTGGGATTAAGAAAGGGACGCTCAGACGGTTTTGGCATGTAGATTGAATGAACGAAGAAAGGAGGGTGAAAATAATATACGACTCGAAAGTGAATGGGACAAGAAGTCGGGGACGCCCGAGGAAGATATGGCACGGTCAAATGTATCAAATACTTGAGTCGGGCCATGTCAAGAGTCAGAATAATAGAAGAGTATTTATGAATGTGAACGAAGCAAGGAGTGTATGCCAACACAGAGCGGTGCGGCGGTCTGTCTCCTCTGCCTACTGCGGGGGAACGGCGTGATGGTTAGTTAGTTAACTGTTGTTATGCATTGTTTATGTTATTGACGAGCATATGTGTGATAATAATAGAAGGGTATGTATGAATATGAATGATGCAAGGCGTGTGTGCCATCACAGCGTCGTATGGAGGTCCGTCCTACTACCCCTGTCCGTCGGCCTACCCCTGCAGAGAAATGGCGTATTCGTTAGGTAGGTGAATTTAGACATACAGCCCTACATCTCTACCCTCCCACAGTATAAAATTGATGATTTTAATTATCGAATTAATATCAATATTTTTCAACGTAAATATGAAACAGAAAATAAAAAGAATAACGGTCATGATCGAGAGTCGAACTTAGAACTTCTACTCTATCCGGGAGTAACGTCTCTGCTAATTTAACTACCGAGACCTTATTGGAAACCGGCATTTTAATCGTAATCTCATATTCCCTTGAATTTCTCAAAGATTTTTCTTTATTTTCTGACTTTTTCTATTTCACATTTATGTTGAAGATAATTGATTTAATTTCAATAATTTAATATTAAGCAAACGTAAAGCTTTAGACTTAATTCAAATTTTGAAATAATGATTAACGTTTATTGTTGGTACTTCTTAATAGTTTTAACCTTCACCTTACTGTGCTTAATTATTCTTCGCATTCCGGTGCTGTGTAATCATTACACAAGTAGAAATTTGCTATTTCAATTCAGAAAAATAAAAATATTCATAGTCATTCGCATAAATTATTCATATTTCAAATCAACAGTGATAATAATTGAAATTAAATAGCTGAAAACGTGAAAAAACCATCGGCTGGAGCTCACAAAACAGGCAAGAGGACCACCTCCAAGGGATGCCGGAAAGCTCCTGCCAGTAGTTCGAGCTTGTAAGCGCTGTTTATCTAGAAGGAAATAGCACAACTGCAAACTGAGATTCCATTTCTCTGGTTCCCATATAGCGAAGTTAAGTAAGAGTGAGACGTGAATAGCGTCGTACACTTTTCGCGAATCTTCGCATTCCATAGCGGTATTTCAGAATGTGCTAATCAATATGAACTCTATTTTTTCATTCAATGCGTTAATGTATTATGGAAAAATACCTAAAATCTGAAACCAGTATTTATGATGGCTATAGAGATATTTAATTTATTAGAAGCAATGTGAAGTCATTACACATCATAGTTATAGAAAGGTTAATGATGATTTCATGAGAAAAAATATTCAAAAAATACACGAAAGTTTCAGAGCTGCTGAGTTCAAGTAAATGTTATTTTATCAAGCAAGGAAAAATATTGTATCTAAATGATTCACCATAAAAAATACTCCATTTGTGTGCGAATCGTATTGAACCGATAAAACATTAATACATATCCATCAAATTTTCCAAATGACCTTCTTTGCAAACATATCGAGATATTTAATTTATTAGAAGCAATGTGTAGTCGTTACACATCATAGTTAAGGAAAGGTTAATAATAATTCCATAAGAAAAAATATTAAAAAATATAAAAAAGTTTCAGAGCTGCTGAGTTAAAGTAAATGATATTTTATCAAACAAGGCAAAATATCGTTTCTAAATGATTCACCATAAAAAATACTCCATTTGTGTGCGAATCGTTTTGAACCGATAAAACATTCATACATTTCCATCAAATTTTCCAAATGACCTTCTTTGCACACATCTTTCCGTTAGTACTTCGCTTTATTCAACGGTACCCTTTGTAAGAATTTCACGTATCTTTATCAATAGAAACATATTTTCTTCGCGATATTATTCCGCGATCCAATTTCAAAGAGGAGAAACTCGGCTTTGTAAATTATTAGGTTTGATTTTCGAAAAAACATATCAATCGGATTTCTTTTCTTTAATATTTCTCTCGCAAAGCAAACCCCTTCTTAAAAATCGTGACTGTATGGCGAAATTATCAATACCTAAGGCCCACGTTACCTGCGCATTGTACCTTACATATTATTATTGCCATGTTCATCCAACGTTAGTATAAATACGTTTCTGAGAAGAAAAATCAAGAAAATTGATCGTTCGAAGGCCGTTCAGTTTTTATGTTTATATTTTTTCATATTTAATAGATTATTTTTTTTACTTTATTGTGAAAAGAAAATATGATGCGAAAGTGAACGGAAGAAGAAGTCGGGGATGCCCGAGGAAGACATGGCACGATCAAGTGAATCGAATACTTAAATCGGGCCACGTGAAGAGTCAGAATAACAGAAGAGTATGTATGATACGATCTATGAATTTGAACGAAGCAAGGAGTGTGTGCCAAGACAGAGTCGTATGGCGGTCCGTCCTATCTGCCTACCCCTGCGGTGAAACGGCGTGATGGTTGGTTAATTAGTTAGTTATAAGATAATCGTTACAGATTTATACACAGTTTATTATAAAATAAACATTTAAACTGATCCATACCATAAAAAACAAGGTTCTTGTGGTGATGGGATTGCGCTTAAATAATAAAATAGTGCTTAGTTTTTACAACACAGCAGAGAAAAATATTAATTATTTGTCTAAAGTAAGTTATAGTTATAAATATTAGTACATTATGATAACACAAGGTTTGTAGAATAAGAAGAAAAGATAATGTAGAAAAATTATAATAACAATCACAATGATTAAGGACTGTTAAAGTTGTTTGATGTAATATTTCAATGTTAACTGAAATTCATGAATAATATCTATAGTTTTTAGATTTACAGGAAGATTGTTAAAGTAAGTTATTCCTAGATAGAGGTAGGTATTTTGAGACTGCGTAGTGTTCAAATTTAGGATTTGAATGTTATTCTGACATCTAGCAGACATATTAAGTTGTAAGTTATTTAACTGTTTTTCTTTATTAATTTGTATAATTGAATATTTTTATGAATAGTTCTTACAGCAAATTCTTTCTTAGAAACGCGAGTACATAAAATGAAGTGAATGGCAAAAAGTAAGTCATAAAAAAGTAATGAATAAATACCGTGTATATATTTTTTTGAAAATCTGGTAAAAGTGCGTTTAGGGGAAACGCTCAGGGCTGTGAAGTCAAAACTTCTACCTTAACCTTAAATAATTCAGAGTAATTTTTCTCAGAACTGTGGAAATAGGTTCGTACTTCTCACAAAAGGAAAAGAAAGTTATAAAGAAGTAGCCAATGCGAAGTTTCTGCTCGGGCATTAGCTAACCCGTGGGGGAAATCTCTCGGAAAACTGTCGAGGCGTGTCATCAGGAATTTGATGACTGCCGTTAAAGAAAGCTCGGGAGAAAAGCTCTGTTCTTGTTTTTAATTTAACTTAAATACACAATTTTTAAGGCTATGGTTGTTGGAAATTTTAAGATTTTAAAACGCGTAGGGAGATTCTTACTGTATTAATCGACTCTTTTTTAATCCCTATTCGCCTATGTTAAACTATGTCCTTTAAAATTGTTAATAACCTTGTTGATAGCGATTTAGTGAGTAAAATTATGTTTCACATCAGACCCAGATGCACAAGAAATTTCGATATATTTTGGACAGATGTCTACATGAATAACACGGGATATTTTAATTTTGTGTCAAGAACGTCTTGTTTAAGCAATGCTATAGGCAAATTTCACAACATCGATATCTTCTCAAATTCACTCTATTCCTTTTAAAATGTGTTACTAACATCTATACCTGATGACTCTTCTTACATAAATATAATATGCGTAGTAAAATTGATTGACTTAAAAAAAATATAGTATAATAAAAAATAAAATTAATTTTGTGTCATTTGCCTGCGACATTGTTTTTGGTTATTATATTTTATTTGTTTGGCCACCATGTCATTATTGTTGTGTGCATCAGGTGTTAATTACCTAGGCAGAATGTTGTGCGTAGTGCAGCGTTTTTTTATTACCATATACTTTGTCAATTATAATATTATTATCTATGCAGCGAACACATTAATTTGAACGATTTACACTCATTTTCTTATGTGATATTACTTTAAATACGTTTCTGTAAATATTTTGCTTGTGTTCCTAATAAAATAAAATAAATTTAGTAAATCCAAACAAAAAAATTGTAAATAACCACGAATCATATAAAAATATAATTTATTTTCTATTTAGCAAAACTAACTCGGAATTAAATTTTGCCTCAACCTCCATCATAAATCCTTACAGTAATATTGAAAAGAAAAACAAATTCAAAAGCACTGGAAGTGGAAGCTTAAATTTTTTTTTAAATAAAAAAGTTTTAGTTTTAAGCCACTTTATTTAAAATATATATACAAAGATATATATATATATATAAAGTGGCTTAAAACTAAATCTTTTTTTATTTAAATTATAATGTCAAGCCACAAAGTGATTGCTTCCTTCGATAATTTTTTTTCCTTGACAAAATCAAATTTAAAAAAAAAGTATTATTTTAACTTCTTAAATCAAAAATATAAATTTGTATATAAAAAACATTATTACTTCAAAGTAATACATTTTTACAACACTCTTATTACCCCTTCGGAAGTCAAAGTAACTCACACTAAAAATCACATATAAAAGTGAATATTGCTAGTATAACTTTAAAATGATTTTCAATTTAAATAACTTTTGGCCATCAGTTATAAAACAATGAAAATAGCTAACGACCTACGTGGCCGGGTGATTAAGACGCTCGACTACGGATCTAGAGATCGTGGGTTTGAATCCCGGTGTGCGCAAGTAAAATTTATTTAATTAATATACGTTATTTTACATGTAATGAGTATAAAATAATATTTGGCAGGTATATTTGCGGCACGTTTCGGATTGGTGGATATTTTAAGTATCACCCTGGTGAAATACCACTATTCAGAATCATTACGTTGCTTGAAATGGATTAAGCTATGTTTAGTGACCATATCTGAATAGCCAGGTAATTTCCAACCTTCCTTATCTCCATCTCCTTCCCCCCACACCATCTTCAGCCTCACAGCATCCCTTGATTGGGAATGCCATAGTTCTACTGGCTTCAAGCAGTTGGGAGCAGTTGAGACTCTTGTACAGAATTCACTATAGCAAAAAAAACTAAAATTATTATAAAATATACAAAAAAATAATTTCTAACAAAATATACAGAAACCCAATAAATTACTTCACATTTCATCGAGGACTTTGTACACGAAATTTTGGCTAACTAACTATTACAACGTTTTCCCGCAGGGGTAGAGAGGACAGACCGTCGTACAAGTCTGTCTTGGCACACACTCCTTGCTTCATTCACATTCACACATTGTATCATACATATTATTCTGTTATTCTGACTCTTGACATGTTCCAATTCAAGTATTTGATTCATGTCTTCCTCGAGGGTCCCTGACTTTTTCTTCCATTAACTTTCGCGTCATATATTATTTTCACCCTTCGTTCATTTGCTCCACATGCCCAAACCTGATGGTTTGATCACTTTTGATCCTTTTTAACACGGTCATGCATAGTTTTACCGCACATACGCTTCAGGGATTTCATTTCTACAGTCTTCCTTCTATCTACAACAAATAGCGTAGGTGATTATGAATAATAAACCATCATTTTATAACCCGGAGATGTGGAAGAGGCGAGGGATGTATAATAAAATGACATAAACAAGCCTTACCTGGTTGTTTCATATTGTCATTCGTCCCACGTTCCTACGACGTTACTTTAAATAATGCATTCGGAACGTTAGAATGGCCTTAACCTGTCAGTTACCGTAGCAAGAAGCTGTGCAAAGCTTAGCGGGAATAATTCAAAGATAAAGATATAAATAAAACTCTATCACTCTCTCCAAAGTAGAAGTAAATTTTAAAAACACAAGAGCCCCAACTGCTCCCAATCGTCTAGAGCCAGTGAGACTATGGCATCCCCAATCGGGGTATGTTGTGAGACTGAAGGTATTAAGGAGGGAAACGAGATGTGGAAGACGAAGGTCGGGAGGTACCTGGCAATTCAGATCTGGTCACTAAACACGGCTTAAGCCTTTTCAAGCGACCTTTTTGTTCTTATTGGTGGTCTTTCACCAGAGCGATACTTGGTGTATCTACCACTCTAATTCTCAATTAAATTAAAAATCATTAATTATCCAAAGAAGCGAAGTTAGCAGTCCACAATAGAATGCTTATACCAACTCTGATGTATAGCATTGAGGCATGAAACTGTTAGAGGAAGGATAAAAGTAGACTGAATGCTGTAGAAATGAGATGCCTGAGACATATATGCATAAAACCATGTATGACCGTATTAAAAATGTAGGTATCCGGAAAGAATGAAAGGCTGATGTAAGCGTAATGAATAGGATCAAGAAAGAGACGCTTAGATGGTTTGGGCATGTAAAGCAAATGAACGAAGAAAGGAGTGTGAAAAAAAATTATGATGCGAAAGTGAATATTTGAATCGGGTCGTGTGAAGAATCAAAATAACAGAAGACGATGTATGAATGTGAATAAAGCAAGGAGTATGCGCCAAGATAGATTTGTATTGCGGTTTGTCCTCTCTACCTACCCCTGCGGAAAAACGGCGTGATGGTTTTAGTTAACCTGTCAGAGAAATATGCTTCCGTATATTACCTCTGGGCATGATAATGGTAAATATTAAAATACCATGATTTAATGGTTGATTTTCTTATAAATTCTGTTTTTAAATGAAACATCGGTTTATTATATCACAGGAATTTTAATGTTGGTTTTTATTTCCGCATTCCAACGAAACCTGAAAAGCTACCACCATAAATGAAATGTCAAAAAATACTCCCACAGTGGTAAAACACTCGGAGCAATAATATACAAGAGAAAGCGCTGTAGAGAGAGCTGTAGTCAGTTTTAACAAGGTGCCGGTCTCGGACGAGACCTAGGGCGTGGCTAGGACTAGGGTTAGGGCATTTATACATCCATTCGTATCACATGTTGACATGATGTTTTTGTTTATTCGTACATCCACTTTTTCACAGTATTGTTATAAACAAAAATATATAACATGTAACCTAATAAACCGTTGAGTTATGTCCAGTTTAGTCGCGTATCATAACGTGTGGGCGAAGTCGACGGAGACGCGGGACACGAAGAACATTCTAACAATACTTTAAAGCGGTGTGATAATACAGGGAATTTTTGCTGTCTCTTTTTTTCTCAAAGTGTACTATGTAAAAACTCGGAGAAAGTTATTTATCCCATATCTGTATAGGTTGGTTAAAAATAATTAGCTCTTTCTCCGTATATTGTTCCTTCAAGGGAAAAACAATTATCTACAGTACCAACATTAATTACAGTTACTCCACATCGCGATTCAGGAAAACCTGAATATTTCATCTAAGATAGCCGAGTGGGATTTTAGCAGTGTGTCATGCAAAGTCGAGTTACCACTTTGGCAGGTTTTAATGAGCGCTACTCGACTTTTCACTTACAAGCCAAACCTGACATGCACTAGACAATTCACCCCACGTACCTGAAACCTGGCATCCGCCATTATGTAGTCATATTCGTGACACAGTTCCGGAATCATAACTGTTTATTTTTAAAACGTTTCCATTTATATGCAGTTTCATTTTACTTTATTTATTTATTTTTCATTAATATTTTTTTTTTTTCACAGTCAATATTGCAGTAGAGTCTAAACTGTCTGCAGCCAGGAAGACTATATTATCGCCAATTAGGGTATGTTTTGAGGTTGGAGGTAGTGGGGAGGGGAAGGAGATGGGGAAGAGGAAGGTTGGGAGTACCTAATCTATTCGGATCTGGTCACCAAACACGGCTTAAGCCATTTCAAGCAACGTTTCGATTCTAAATGGTTATCTTTCACAAAGGCGATACTTTAAAGTATTTACCACTCTGAACGTACCGCAAATATACTATGTAAAATATATTTATATTTTTTTACATGAATTAAATGTGTAATGACACATATTGATTGTAGACATTTTTTTTGCGCACGTCGGGCTTGAACCCGTGAACTTTGGATTCGTAATCGAGCGTCTCACCCCTCGTCTAGTTTAACTCGTTGCAAAGTATTTAGAGCTTTTTTCAAGGATCCTAATTACAGAAATCGTTCGGTCAAAATTTAAGGCTTTCGTGCTGATTAAACGAAAGCGTATAAAGTTTTCATGTTTCTTCTATTAAAGTTCCTGATAGGCATTTTTGTATTTAAACACAAGCAGAGTTTTAAAAAACATTTAAGAATATATTTTCACTTTCACTGCAGCAGGAAAAAATTGCAAATCATGGTCAAACGCGTCAACTCGGATCAATATAGTGTTATTAATTAACTTCCCATCGCCACTTTTCATTGATTTAAATTAATATATTTCAAATAGATTGATTTATTACGTTTTATTTACGAGTATATTGTTGGCTACTTTGAAAATTTCTACGTGGAATAAGTAAAAAAAGTAGAACCTCACAATGTCGACCATTATCAACAAAATAAGTATTACAAAATGTGATATTTAAAAAAATGATGCCTTTTAAATTTGCCATGCTATATATCCAAGCAGGCTAAGATTTAAAATAAAAAACTTTATTAATTGAAGACAATTTTTTTTATAATGAGTACAGTATAAGAGTCCCAACTGCACCCGACCGTCTGGAGCCAGTAAGTGTCGAGAGGCATCCCCGTTTGGGGTTATGTTGTGAGACTGAAGGTAGTGGGGAGGGGAAGGATGTGAGAAAGAGGAGGGTTAGAAGTTTTCTGGCTATTTAGAGCTGGTAGCCAAACATGACTAAAGCCATTTCAAGCGACGCGACGTTTCGATTCTGAATGCTGGTATTTCATCAGGGCGATTCTCAGAGTATCTGCAATTCTGCAACGTAACGCAAATAAACTATATATTTCTTTAGATGACTTTTTAAAGAAAGACAAACATTTCCGGGTTACGGATAGCCTGAAAATATTTGAAAAGCTTCTACTGCCATCATAATAAGCGGAAAATAGTGCTCGGGCAATGATGTAGGACTTAGCTGGCAGAGAAATTGAACCCACGACGCCCGGGTGGTAATCCTACGCATTAGTCCACTTAGCTACTAACCGGTCAAACGACACATATTGATTAAATAAAATTCATTTACAAATAAAAACAATTGAGGTGGCACAAAAAACAGTGGGGGTTGTACTTTTTCACCAGCCTCCGAAGGCAGTGAGGCGAATACACCCTTCCACCCGCCCGGGCGCAGGTTCCCACGACCCCTGCGAGCGTAGGAGTGCCACCTTCCCTAATGAGGTGGCCTTGAACTCTTCACCTGTTGTGTTCCTTTGCTGCCACCTCCATAAACACTTCGCGTGGATACACTTGAATAGGGACACTTTGATTTCGATGATCGCTCAAGGGCGCGTTAAAGGGAGAGCTTTTATAATAGGTACCATAATCTAGATTCGAGTTTCTAGTTGCTTCTTTGATCGAATTTGATATTTTCAACACCATTTCCTGAATATTATTATTGCTTAATCATAAATTATGTAGATTGACAAATTTGCAAAGCAGAAGGGGAGTTATTTGTTGAGAAAAGTATTCAAATTTCAACCAGGTTTATTTTTTATCAAATAATTCACACTGAAATTCTTTTAAAACAAAACAACTTTTCATTAATCAGTAAAAATTTTCCTTTTTTTGCCACGTTTTGAGGCTTGGAGTTAGAATATATATGAAGAGGTACCTTAGCGAAACAAAGTGTAGTCAGTATTGCTTACTTTAAATGATATGTTATGATATATTAAAGGATGTCGGAAAGCCTATTAGTTACCGCCCGTGTGGAATACAAACATTAAAAAAACATATTTGAACGCATTAATCAAAACAATATCAACACATTATTAAAATTGTAGGGAGCAGTTGGGACTCTTGTGCGGTCCTCACTACAAACAAATACAATAAACAAACGACTGAGTTCTGTAGCATGTAGACATTGAAAGAATATTATTATTCAAGCAAAGGTATAAAAAACATTTGTAAATTAACGTTTAAAATGTGAATAAAGATTAAATGCAAACAAAAAATTCTCCCTCATTAATAAATGTCAATTCACAGATTATAATGTAAAGGTGATAGAGAGAGTCGAGTTGACGTTGTAATTAGGTGCATTTAAACCCCATTTTTTCTCAGCGTGGCTTAATTTGTCGTTTGAAACGCTGGTAACGCTGTGCATTTCAACCTGACAAATTGCCAGTAAAGCAGGGTAAGTACTCGCCTTTTACAGCGGTAGTTGGGTAGTCGGGCTGCGCTCTGAGTAGCATCCCCTTCACCTCGCTAATTCAGGGGATGTTTATTGCGAGTCTTGTGCCTTGCCATGCCTTACCTCCCCCACCCCTTTCTAGCAAACCATTAAAACGTGCTTATGAGGGATGGGATTCAGAATTGGTATTTTTTTTAAATACGTCAAATTTAAATAAGGTTTTTTTTTAAGAATACCGCACAAGAGTCTCAACTGCTCCCAACCGTATAGATCTAGTGAGACTATGGCATCCCCAAATAAAGAATGTTCTGAGGCTGAAGGTAGTGGGGAGGGAAAGGATATTGGAAAGAGGAAGGTCGGGAAGTACCTGGCTATTCGGATCTGGTCACCAAACACGGCTAAAGTCATTTCAAGCAACGTTTCGATTCTGAATGGTAGTCTTTCACCAGGGCGATATTTAGAGTATCTACCACTCGGTATATGTAAAATGCGGTTACTACCCGTGGCTCTATCCGACTGACTTTCTCTTGGGTATGCTCGGAACGAACCATCTACGGGTTAGAAGGGATGCGTAAATCGTCACCCGTTTCTTCAAATTGATACGTGGATGTTTCTAAAACTTGGCTATCGTGGAGAGAATAAACTTTTATGTTCCCGATTGTTTTCGCCGTCATCGGCAGCATAGATTGTTTTATCTCCCGGCCTGCAGGACTAGCTTGCCAATGGCCATGCCGGTGGGGAGGGCACTCTTGCTGTTGAATCGAATCGCTTCGGATGTCGACATTTTTTGCGTCAGTGAAACTGCCTTTAGGCAGCAAGCTTAATTGCTGCTTGCTTAACTACCGTATAATCTTTATCCAACTTGCTTAGTTATACAATTTTAGAAATTGTATATCCTTTTCATCACTTATCTTGGAGTACCAATGTATGTAGAGATAGCTAATTATTTTTACCCAACCTACACAAACTTGCGATAAATCACTTTCTCTGAGTTTTTACGTCGTACACAATGAGAATGAAAGAGATAACAAAATTAACACACCGCTATTATGTACTGTAAGGATGATCTTGGTCTCCCGCGTCTTCGGGGACTCAGCCCACATGTTTTCATTGGCGACTAAGCTCGACACAACTTAACGGTTTTTTAAGTTAGATGCCATATTTTTGTTTATAACAATACTGCGAAAAAGTGGTTATACGAATTAACAAAAACACTATGTCGACATGTGCTATGAATGGATGTATAAATACCCTAGCCTAGTCCGGCAAAAATCATCAATAACTGACTACACTGCCTTGGATAAGAACCACTCTATGTACTCTAAGTGACTAATGAACTATTTTTCTTATTTTTGTATATATGCTGGGTACTCTATTTTTTTTAAACGCCATATGCAAGTTTTCTATAAATCTTTAAAAACCCCTCATAACTGTATTTTGTAACGTTTTTAAAATGAATAAATAAGTGTGTCGAGGGCAAGCTGCAATATAAGTGTGTTTACAGTACGGCCACATTCGTCGTTCATTCTCAACTGTTCCCAACCGTCCAGAGCCAGTTGAACTATGGCATCCCCAGGTGGGGTATGTTGTGAGGCTATAGCCATTTCAAGCAACGCTTCGATTCTGTATGGAGTTCTTTCACCAGAGCGATACTTAGTATCTACCACTCTGGGACGTGCCGCAAATAAACTTTATATTAAGTCATTTAAGTGTAACCAAGATATTGTACATGGATTCGCAGTCGAGCGTCTTACCATTTGACCACGGAGGCCGTCAAATATAACAACGACCAAATAATATGTATACAAATTAAAACTGACTAAAATCATGATTGTTATCAAAAATCAAGTTAAAAAATAGTTCAGATATGGGTATAACAGTGCATGTGTACATCAACAGATTGAAATACAATGTATTTACTAGAAGCTAAGGGTGTAAAAGTCCACAAGAAAAGTATTTATAAATATTATCATGTTTTTTAAGCAAAGAAAAGGAAAACAATTTTGAAGACAGTTAACGTATTGGTACTTAAAACATCAATATTCAATTTTTATAAGGTAGCGATTTTAATATTCAAGCAGTGTGAATATAACAAGTAGCAAAAGAACAAGATAATATTTTATGATCGTGAGTAGGAGATACTCTAATTATCGCCCTGGTGAAAGACCACAATTCAGAATCGAAACGTTGCTTGAAATGGATTTAGCCTTGTTTGGTGACCAGATCTGAATAGCCAGGTAATTTCCAACTCTCCTCTTCTCCATCTCGTTTCCTTTCCCACTACCTTTAGCCCCACAACATACCCCGGTTGGGGATGCCATAGTCTCACTGGCTCTTGACGGTTGGGAGCAGTTGAGACTCTTGTGCGATATTCACTATAAAATAAAATGAGTATAGGGTTTTTAGTAGACAGTAAGGACATTGAATTGAGAAATCTTAGTTTTGTCAATCAAAGTGTACAATCGTTACAAATTAATAACAAGAAATATATTAACATATCGAAGAAAGTATCGTTTGACATTATGGCTAAGTATTAATTTTATTTTGAATAACTTTATTGAATTTATACATTTCGTCAACTAGTTTCGGTTATATCCAAACTTTCTTCAGAACAGAATTATCATAAAGTTACTGTTTAACAGTAAGTTTAACAGTTAGTTAAACAGCGAGCTTAGCGGGAAGTTAAACATAAAGTTTAATAGGAAGTTGATAATAATATTGTCTTGAAGACGGTTAGGGTATAACCGAAACTAGTAAAAAAAATACATTTGTACAAGGTTACAAAAAGTAGATGTTACGGTCCGGTTTAATTATAAAAAGTATAGAGTATGTTGAGTGCGATAAAATTTGATATTATTATAGTGAATACCGCACAAGAGTCCCAACTGCTCCCAACCGTCTGTAGCCAGTGAGACTATGGCATCCCTAGTTGGGTGGGGTGTGTTATGAGGATGAAGGTAGTGGGGGGAGATGGGGAAGAGGAAGGTTAGTAAGTATCTGGCTATTCAAATCTGATCACCGAGCACTGCTAAAGCTATTTCAAGCAACGTTTTATTTCTGAATGGTGGTCTTTCACCAGGGCGGTACTAGTATTTGCCACTCTGGAATGTACCGCAAATATACTACAGTATAAATTTATATATTAATAAAATGTATTACTTTTTAAAGTTAAGGATCTTATAGATTGCATTAGAAAATTATAGGTAAATCGTCAGCGGGAATTCCCAATTTGAAATTAATTAGTCTGAGAAATTTTCGCTATAAAACTACGTTATTTTATAATCATAATAAAATTTGGCTAATTTAGGCGAAATATCACGTCGAGGGGCCTTTTCAAAACTTTAAAGCTACGGCTAAATTTATCACAACACTATCTAAATACCTAAGACTATAGCTGAAATAACCTTGTTGATATTTACGTATTAGTAATTTATATTTGTCGCGGGCTGTGAAAAATTGACCGACTTTTTGTTTAGCAGTAGATCGAGGATTGAGTATCGCGGATCATTACATGAAATTATATTATTATACTGGTTAGTTTAGATGCTGACGGGTTAGACTGAACGTGATAATTAAGGCAATTTTGTTATTTATGAGTTTGTTTTTTTTTTTTAAATGACTTTTGAAGATAGCTGAACTCTTTCGAGTCTGTTATTATTATCAGATCAGGTGGTAGTCTATTTCAGGCTTTAGGACCTGACACTCCGAAGTTCCAAAGAACCTGCAGCACCTTCGAAGGCGCTGACATTCAAAAGACCTCTAAAGTCTTCAGAATCAAACGAGAGTCAGAGCTTTCGATGTAGAATAAATAATTGATAAAAACTGAATATTCAACTCATTTTTGACCAAATCGTTGCTTAAGCCCTTTTGCCTTTTCAGCGACGATAATGGTGGTTGATTTTCGGGTACTAAGTCGTGTTGTGCTTCCTTATCCTTTAGCCATAGTTTCAGACAGCCTTGCAGTGGCCATAATCAGAGCAGATTTGACGAAGAACTCCGCGAGGCTGTCTGAATCTTTGTATCAATATCCTTCTTCTAGCTTTCTCGAATCTTTCTAATAATAAAAATAATATTAATTTTCCCTTCTGAATTTCTTATACATGACAAACTGTTATTAATTTAATACATAGAAGAAATTGGATCTTATTTCTGTAAAATAAATACAAATCAAGGTACCATAAAGATAAGCAAGACAAGAAAATAAATGAGAATTAATAGGATTTCATTTCTGAATCTCTCCTCACTGGCGTGGAATATTTCGATGTGATAATAATTATAATATAATTCTCTAATGTCCAGAATGTCAAGAGTTGTTAACTCAAGCCATGGTCTTTTTTTGGTAGCACTCTAAATGATTTTTGTTATTCTTTATAACTCCACCAAAACTTTGACTTGACCATGGCTTGAATGTTTATTTTGTCCTGTTTTTGTCATCGCTTTATTTATCATTATGTATGTGCTATTCCTTCTCTCTTGCTCTTTTTTCCATTTCGTGTTTTATATGTCTTTTTTGTAATTGGACTTTAGTCCGTTGATTTATAAATAAATAAATAAATATCAGAAGAGATTTTGTTCAGGAGTAAAAACTCCTCCCCACCGGCAAAACCATTGGGAGGTTGGTTCTACAGGCAGGAAGATAGAATAATCTATGAAGACGCTGTCTTAGATAGTCGTCAGGAACATAGAGATATACGCGCTTTAAAATAGCAGGATTCACGACATAGCCTCGCAGCAGTCTGATGAAGCGAGTGGTTGCACACCCCTCTCTCCTGAGCTGTAAAAAATGAAATACTCTTGCCTATATGCTAAGGCAAGTATGGGTTCAAATAAAACCTGGCTGAATTGTGACTTTGTAAATGAAGAACACCTTTTATAATGATTTTTCTCCCATCTTTCCAGGCCCTTTCCGTGTGAAGTGTCGTGCTCGTGTGGTGACCGGTGACTGGTGGCTGGTGCCCGGTGCCCGGTGGTTGGTGACAGACTAGTGACCTTGTACCGAGAGAGGGATGCGCTGGCGCTGAGTGGCTGCGACATGACCGGTGCGGAGCGCCTCCGCGCGCTACTCGTCGCGCTCCTGATCACCGCTACTCCGCTACTCGCCAACGGAGACAAGTGCACCACGTGAGTGATTGAATTATTTTAGTTAATTGTTTTTTGTGGAGAACTGTAGGGATGGTTGATATTAGAAATCGGGTGTTCCTGCGGTTCCAGTTACCAGTGACTGTCGAGGAACCGGTTATTTTTGGAACCGGTTCCTGGTGCCAGAAAAAATCGACGAAGAAGAATTTTATATTATTCAGAAAAGATTTTTGCGATATTTTTTTTTATTTCATGGGGGGGGGTTTTCCGGTTTTCGGTGTTGTGCCATTTTTATTTGCCAAAAAAGAAACCGGTTCCTCAGAGAAATAATATCGACGGTTCCAGTGACTGGCTTGGAACCGGTTCGTTTTAACCGGGACAGTAATATCGACCATCTCTAGAGAACAGAACAACCCTAATTCAAATAAACGATATGTAAGGTATTTATTTTATTTGGCTTAATACACAGCAAAGCTTTTACATCTATAGGTAAATAAGATAATCAGCTATATAAAACTTGATACAAAATGAATTCAACGCATATGGTGACTTAATTTGTTAAGCAATATTTCAAAAACATGTATGTCATGATAACATTAAACATTAAACAAATACAAAAACTATTACTTTTACCGGTTAGTAACATAGTTGATAAATGCATCGGGTTCCTACGCAGGCGTCGTGGGTTCAATTTCTCTGCTAGCCAAGTCCTCCATCGTTACACAAGCAACATTTTCAGCTTATTATGATAGTTTTTAGAGGTCCCGGGTTCAAACCCGGCGTGCGCAAATACGTTGTATTTAAGTAATATGTGTGAAAACACAACTGTCCATGTAGAATTTACAGATAAATCTTGCGCAGAATTGCTTGTATTAGCATGCTACAAAGTGCTGAGCTTTAAGATGAAGAATTATCGTATCTTGAAAACAGTCGTTGATCTTACAATATGACCAAAGAGAGGTCTTCATTCGTTGTGTTGGAGAAACTGCAAAACGGTTTAAGCAGGTCGTAAATAAAAAAATGTCCATCTCGATGATTAATGGGGTTGATCCGACTTGAAATGGGAAAACATCTTAGGGAATATCGGACGAAGGTTATAAGGGTTGCAGGCCGTGGAGGGGTCGCTGTATCCGGCTGCGCCAGGAGGTGGGAGGGAGGTTCTTTCGGTCAGTGTTTAAGTTTTCCAAGCACGTACACGGGGAGCGCCGCGAGCTGTAAAAAGAGGAAAAAGGTATAAAAAAGTCATCCGACAGATATGCTTCAAGTTTTACACCAACAAAACTAAAACTGAAGCGTAAAAGTCAACCGAGGGTTTTTACAATGGCGCGCATTGCGTATTAAAAACGAACCTTATTAATAATTATTCACATCCCTTAGTCGAAACTTCGCAGAACCCACCCCAAAGTTATCTGTTAAGGTGGGTGGCAAACATTTTGTACACACATTTTGTTGTATTTCAAATAGACAATTTATTAGATTCTTACTTTTTTGTTTATCATCCAGTTCCTTACATATCTCGCCAATTTGCCATTCGGTGTCTTATTTAACAACACTGTAAGATAAAAAAGAAGAAGAAGTTTTTGGTAAACAACGTGTCGCTGGTTGGTGCTCTTGCTTTTTTGTCGTTGGTTTTGTTGTGCTCTTAAAATAATAAGTTAAAAAATAAACTTGGTTTCGTAAACTAAGAATATACTCGTATAATATATTAATATAAGTGTTTCGAGAAGATATCAAGAATTCTAAACCATAACTTCATCGGTGAGTGAATTGGCTTGAATCTTTAATCTACCCACATATAAACTCACACTTTCATCACGTGGTATTAGTTTATCGTTTTAACAGTCCATTATTATAAATTCATCGGAAGCTGAAAACGCATTCGGTGTTTATCGCAGCTTCGGATGCAACACATTTGGTTAATTCTAATTTTGAAACTGTTAATTCGTGGTGCAAATCCATTTTAATGATTTAAATAATACCATTTTTTTTTGCTTTATTCCACTATTTTTTATTTAAGACCTGACCGGTTTCACCTTATGACGGGCATCTTCGGACTGGTACAATTATAAGTAAGTCTATGGCATATACGAGTGTACTATTAGGTCCGGAATAGACGCTTATTGAGTTTCATAGTGAACATCTGTGACTTTAGGTTTGGTTTTGTTGCTAACCATTGTTTGCGTAGGTATCGCATAGAAAACTCTCACACACATCATCACCTGTGTAAGTACACAATACATTGGTAGCGTACAATCAATAAAAAAATACATTTAACCCATAGAATTGGTAGAGTAGTTTCTATCCACGGCAGTGAAGTCAGTTTTGGACTTGTTTTTGATGATTTTAACATGACTCGGCGCACCTAAGACTAAGGCTACGGTATTTATAGATCCATTCATATCACATATCGACATAATGTTTTTGTTTATTCGTATAGCCACTTTTTCACAGTATTTTTATCAACAAAAATATAGCATATAACCTAAAAAACCGTTTAGTTGTGTCAAGTTTAGTGGCATAATAAAAAAATGTGGGTGGAGTCCCGCCGTGAACCAGGACCTTAAGATCATCCTTACAATATATATAGAAGCGGTCCATGAAATTTGTTGTCTCTTTTTCTCCCATGGTATACGCCGTAAAAGCCCGGAGAAAGTGATTTATCGCAAGTTTGTGTAGGTTGGGTAAAAATAATGAACTCTCCCTCCATATATTGTTACTTCAAGATTTAACCCGTGTGTCGAAGCAGCAAAGACTCTGTAGTCGTGAAATTTCCACAGCTTTTTCTGTCATTTCCATCGCGATCTTTAGAATTATCATTTTTTTCATTTGTTTAATAAAAGCGTTGGAACTCGAACAAAGCAAGGTTGTAAAACAAGCAAAGTATTACATTTACAAAGAGATCAAATTTTTCCAGAAAGCTAAAATATTAATGCCACACTGTGCAGTGGCGTGCTGTTGCGTGGTTTCTTCTTATATTTGAGATTCCAACATCAAAAAGTTTTTAGATGCTCTTTTTACACCCGAAAAGTTGTTTCTTTTTCAAATCCTAACTTTACGTGAGGAAAAACTCGTTTGAATGTTACTCATTTCAGGAAAGAGATCATTTTCGTTTTTTTTCTCTGCAGAGAAATACAATTTGAAACATGTAAAAATTGATTATGATTATAATAATTGGCTGATTTATATAGCGCCGTTTTCGTGATAGAAATATCACTTCAAGGGCGCTTTACAGCATAATTAACATAATATTAAAACTAACTTAAGCCTAATACTTATAACTAGTGACTTACAACCAACATATTGACATTAAGAAATACATATAATGGTTGTTGCACGTGCTGTTGGACCTAGGGTAGAAAAAAATGTAGTAAATAATAGTAAACTATATTTATAAACTCAGTATAGCACTCGGACTGAGTGATTAAAACTCTAGTGAAGCAAATTGACGTTATTGTGGGTATGGTAATTGAAAAAGGTGAGTCTTTAGTTTTGCTCTGAGCTCAGTTGAGCTGTCGATCTTTCGCAAATGTGGAGTGAGGTCATTCCAAGCTGTGGGGCCTGCTACGACAAAAGCTCGGTTTCCGAAATTGGGGTTGGGATTGCGTTTAGGTACTGTGAGTCTACCTATGGCCGTTGAAAATGCTGATCGAAGAGTAACTTGTCTCGTATTAGTATCGCTTGGAATGCACAGTTCCAACAAGTAAGGCGGCGCCACATCATGTTTCGCCTTAAAAATCATCCGGCATGGTTTGAATTGGATCCGTTCAGTACACATAAGCCAATAAAGGTTCTTAAGATGTTGCTAAAATATCAATCCAGATTTAACAAGCCAAATAGAATCGACTTATAATTTAATCAAGAATAGAGTTCAAACCAAGAAAACTTTTCAGGCTCTCATTCCTTAAATTCACTAGAAGATTTTCATCATTATCTGTCCCAAAGAAGTAATAATCAGCTAAATTTAAAGTTATTATGATATGGGAATTGTGTCCTGCCAGAAGTGACTATAAACTAGGAATTAATATTAAGTAGAAATTAAGATTTGTACAGCGCCTTTGGGGTGATTTTTCACAAAAACGGCCAATCCCCGACCTTTCCGAGGTCGTAAATCGTAAAGTGTTTTAAGCTTTGTATTTATCGAGGATTTTACGCAAACAAGTATTGTGGTTCGAGAATAAAACACTTTTACTTTGTTATTGTGATATTAAAAATTTGAATGCTTTAAGCTCAACTCTGGCTCTTTATTCCGGTTTATTGAAGGAAAATACTGTTGCTTTGAAGGTTCTGTGATGAGAGAGAACAAATAAGTGATTCTATTGTTTGTATAAAGTTCGACAATTTGTTCATAGACAGAAAATAAAATAAACTAGAAAATCATGAATATAAAACAAAGTAAAATGTCTATTATAAAAGTATACATCCACAACCCAAATAAGAATGAAAACTTTGACATGAAGCACTCCATTTGTGATAAAACATAATTAAATAAAAGTAACTCTGTTTTAAGAACATTTTATTAGGTACATATACCAACCGTTTTCGGCTCTACCTGAACCTTCTTCAAGGTTGAATAAGTATATATACCAAATTAAAACAGAATTACAAAGCTTGGGGAAAACATAAAGTAGGCACATCAACTCTTGTGAGCCGAAGATCATCGCGACAGTACATAGAAGCGGTGTATTATATTTGTTGTCTCTTTCTCTCTCATGGTGAACGACGTCAAAACCCGAAGAAAGTAATTTATCGCAAGTTTGTGTAGGTTGGGTAAAAATAATTAGCTCTATCTCCATACATTTTACTCCTAAGTATTTATACAACGACAATATGGATTAAATTTCATCGCACAATCCCTGAAAGTAGCTAGAAATAAAACCATTAATATCAGGATGTAGGTAAAATTCATCAATCTTTATTTCAATAAAACATATTTTTTATGTACTTGAGGAAGATTCCATCTGTATCTATATTAAATATGAAAACGTATTCACTGATATTTCGCTTTAGAAATGATAAAAATGCTTTTCGGAAAATATACGATATTTTCGTTGAATCCAGGAAATATTCAATCGATGCTTCATACATCATTCAGTCTATGAAATTCTAATATCTATTGAACTCAACGTTTATTTCAGATATAAAACTTCTTTCACATTTAATGGGATTGGTTAGAGAAAAATAACATTTCAATCATTTGTTTGTTTTGAAGGAATAAAATACATTAATTCTAAATATTATCTTCTTATCAATTGGAAGTATATAATGGTTTAGCAACGATACAGGCTTGCGGAAATATACCAACATGGAAAAGACAATTTGTATTACCAATTACAATATTTTTTTGTACAAATCCCCATATTTTTTTACAAATTTAGAAAGCCCATTATGAAATTTAATCTCATGTCCTAAAATTGAACAACACAAAACATAAATAATTTTAATAAATACCAGCTACAATTTTGCCAATATATTGTCCTTTGGGTACAAAATTGTATATTTCTTCAAACAAGAAATAACCAAAAGTTAATAAGAGGGTCTGTCTGATGGGACCTGCCAGGTAAGTATGTTACTGTATGTTTTTTTCTCATTTAAACTACGAATTAATAACTTAAAATAGAAAATTAGATCTGTATAGCGCCCTTGAGGTGATTTTTCACAAAAACGGCGCTATAAAAATCTTCCAAATATTATCTTTGTACATAATATAAAAATATTAGTAATAATAATATTTGGATGATTTGTATAGCGCCGTTTTTGTGAAAAATCACCACAAGGGCGCTGTTCCGATTTTATTTTATATTATTAAATATTTATTCCTAGTTTAAATAAGAAAATGTACAGGAACATACTTACCTGGAAGGAGCTATCAGATAGACACACTTATTAACTTAAAATTATAATTATGATTTTTTTGTTGTTTTTTTACGATTTAGGGCATGGGAGCGAAATCAATAAATGGACTTTCTGAATTTGTCGTACAGTACAGGATTTGGTTAAAATTTGTATATCTAAAGGTGATTCGTCGAGCGACGAGAAAAATGTTGAGATTCTTTTAATGAATTTAAGGATATGGGAGTCTGAAAAAATAAGTTTTCAGTTTGGACCGAAATTCTGTTGGGCTCGTTATACATCTTAGTTCCGAAGGGAGTTTATTCCAAGCCTTCGGCCCCGATACTCCTGCAATGCGATCTCCAAACTAAGCATTTGGATTGCGTTTGGGTTCTATCAGCCTTCCGATAGCCGATTACGTTGCTGATCTAAGAATCGACTGCGTTAGATTATAAAATGGTATAAAATAAAGTAGGGAGGAGAAAAAGATAGGGAGTTGGAAGGTTGGGAAGTACCTGTCTATTCAGATCAGGTCACCAAACATGGCTAAAGTTATTTAAAGCGACGTTTCAATTCTGAATAGTGGTCTTTCACCTGGGTAATTTTCAGAGTGCCTATCTACCACTCTGAAACGTGCCGCAAATATACTCTTTATTATTTTATATTAATTAAATGTGTGATGACACATATTTAGTAAGATATGTTCTCGTAAAAATCAATCACTTTGTGGTTTGACGTATTTAGAAAAAAATGAAAAAATAATGTGTTATAAGACCACGGTTATTATTATTTTTTTATTTTATTATTTTACTTGAACATACAACTTTTTATTAGATGTTAAATTGCCCATCCCACTAGGCATAAGCCTGTTTTGGGATGGCAATTTGCAAAAGTGTTATTTTTAGCTACATAGTGACATGTTAATATCGAAAATATAGTACATACATAATAAAAATGAAAATAATAAAAGTAAATGACAAATTTAAGGTTTAGAATCTACATTTTAAGAAATAAATTCAAATTGATTTTTAAGGTGAGTAATGATATTGATTTAAATGAGCTTTTGGTTTGTATGTTTAATTAATTTAATTTAATTTTTAATTTAGTACCCTTATGATGCTTAGACTAAGTGAAACCGGTCGGCCATTGTAAATAAATTAAAATTCGTGTTCTTATTCAAAGTCATGTTTTCATTTCTTTGAATAATATTTATTTTGAACCCGCAACATCTGGATTCGTAGTCGAGCGTCTTACCACTCGACCATGCAGGCCGTCATATTTGCAAAATATCAAATTTAAATTAAATAATAATTGTATTCTAAACGTAGTCTAATTGAAATGTTAATCAAGTCATAATTCTGATTCTAATAGAAGTTATGATTTTTATTATTAGTTACTCAATATCGGTATGTATTTTCCTGCCAGTTGATATTAATTGAAATATTCAGAAATGTTAGCCTTCGGCGCTATTTTCCTACTTAGCATAATGTCCGAGATAGGCCAATTGAATGGATGCATGCTGATTGAATAATCACTGGACTCAATGCGTTCGTACTCTGAGCTAAATGCTTCATTTGCATCTAAAACACACAAAATATTCGCATATAGAGAGAAAATTAGCCAATTTTATAAAGGAACATCGAAAATGTGTGACCACGTTTATGACCGTGTTAAAAGTGTGGATATACGGAAAAAATGCAAGGTTGACGGCCTCCATGGTCGAGTGGTAAGACGCTTGACTACGAATCCAAAGGACGCGGGTTCGAACCCGGGGTGCGTCAATAACTTTAATTTAATTAATATGTGTCAAGACACATTCAATTCATATAAACATAATGAAAAGTATATTTGCGGCACGTTCCAGAGTGGTAGATACTCTAAGTATCGCCCTGGTGAAAGACCACCATTCAGAATCGAAACGTTGCTTGAAATGGCTTGAGCCGTGTTTGGTGACCAGATCTGAATTGCCAGGTACTTCCCAACCTTCCTTTTCCCAATCTCCTTTCCCTCCCCACTACCTTCAGCCTCACAACATACCCTATTTGGGGATTCCATAGTCTCACTGGCACTAGACGGTTGGGAGCAGTTGAGACTCTTGTGCGGTATTCATATTAAAAAGAAACTATATTTTGATAATGTAGAGCGAATAAAAAAAGAAATTAGTAAGAAAAGAATAAATTGCGCGAGCGAATGAACGAAGAAAGGAATGTGAAAAGAATATATTACACGAAAGTGAATGAAAGAAGAAGTCGGGGAAACCCGAGGAAGACATGGCACGATCAAGCGATTCAAATAATTGAGTCTGGCCATGTCAAGAGTCAGAATAACAGAAGATTACGAGAGTTGTATGTTAGTTAGTTTTTTTCTACATCGAGAATGATGTTTTAATTCTGTCTATTTTATTTTACTTGTACGTACATTTGTTTTATTAATGCGGAGTCCGGTTCCTCACTCCCTTAATCACAACCTGATTGTTTTATCAATACCTTAAAACGTCTGTCGTACACATTTAAGCATCCACGTGCTAGCTGCAAACGAAAGTGCTGCCATATTTAATATCCAAAGAGAATTATTCCTTTAGAAGAAAAACATATCAAATTTATTAATCACCAGTAAGTAATAAATAACGCAAAAAATATATAATTCAATGAAGCTGCATCTACCTTAGATATATATTCTAACGCTCATATATAGTCACTATCTCTTTGTGTCACTATCTCTTTGTGACCGTATTAGAGTAACCGTTAGGTACATAACGACGGAAAAAAATGAAGTACACACATTTTTACACTCGCCATGTTCAATCTGATTTTTTTTTTTTTACTTATTGTACTTTTGTATTTTTTTGTTCATAATGCTTTTTTAACTAACTAATCACGCAGAGAGGATGGACCGCAATACAACTCTGTCTTGACACACACTCCTTGCTTCGTTCACATTCATACATCGTCTCACACATACTCTTCTGTTATTCTGACTCTTAACATGGCCTGATTCAAGTATTTGATTCACTTGATCGCGCCATGTCTTCCTTAAGCGTCCTCGACTTCTTCTTTCTTCCACTTTCGCATACTATATTCTTTTCACATTGCTTTCTTCGTTCATTCGCTCACCGTGCCATTTAAGCGTCCCTTTCTTGATCCTACTCATTACGCTTACATTAGCTCTGCATCCTTTCCGGGTATTCATTTTTTTAACATGGTCACACGTGGTTTTATGCACATTCGCTTCAGGGAACTCATTGACACAGCATTCAGTCTACTTTAATCCTTCCTCTGCCAATTCCATTCCTCACTACCAAACACCAGGGTTGGTTTAAACACTCCAATGTGGACTGCTAGCTTCGCTTCTTTAGTTTATTTTTCGTACTGGTTTTTTATTTACATTGATTGAGTCAATGTTTTACTTTTGGCCTCTTTAGATATTGGTAAATAACTGTACAAGAAGATAATTGAAACCGATAAATGTATTTGATACAGTAGTTGATGCCCTCCGTAGTCGAGTGGTAAGACGCTCGACTACGAATACAAAGGTCGCGGGTTCAAACGCGGCGTGCGCCAATAACTTAATTCATTTAATATGTGTCATAACGCATTTAATTCATATAAAAATAATAAAAAGTATATTTGCGGCACGTTCCAAAGTGGTAGACACTCTAAGTATCGCTCTGGTGAAAGACCACCATTCAGAATCGAAACGTTGCTTGAAATGGCTTTAGCCGTGTATGGTGATCAGATCTGAATAGCCAGGTAGTTCCTAACCTTCCTCTTTCTCATATTCCTCCCCTCCTCATTGCCTTCAACCTTAAAATATACCCTGGTTGGGGATGTCATAGTCCTACTGGACCCAGACGGTTAGGAGAAGTTGACGCTCTTGTGCGGTATCCACTATAAAAAAAATATTATTTAAAGTAATGAAAAACGTAGTAAAACAGAATACCGCGCCTCATATTTTTTTTAATTCTAAATTTAACATTAGCAGGAAAATATTGTCATGGTGGTAGCCAACCTTCAATAAGAAAGAAAAAAAAAAGTTTTTATTTTTCAAAGATTAATATAACGTGTGATTTTTATCTAGGTATGTTTACAATGAGGAAACGCACTGCATCAACCTTTGTCGACCTTCTGAAACAAATTTCCAAAAATAATAAAATTTGTGACATCATCCGTCTACCTGGCGGCCTCTTTGTTAATGTATCTTATTTCTCAACCTTCCTCTTCTCCATCTCCATCCCCTCCCCACTACCTTCAGCTTCACAACCTATCCCGATTGGGGATGCCATAGTCCCACTGGCTCTAGACGGTTGGGAGCAGTTGGGACTCTTATGCGGTGTTCACTATAAACAAAGAAAACAAAAATAAGTAGATCATTCAGTGAACTAGAAAGTTTCTCCCTCCATATAAACTGTATCTAGAATAATATGATCAATCAATCTTGGTGTCGTACTTTGCCTATATGCTCCGCCGAAGCTCTGAACTTTAAATAACTTACTTTGATAACCCTATTCCTCAAGCTTTAAAAAGTTGTTTACCCGATTCCCTTAAGGGCAAAACTTAAACCTTACATTTATTACGTTAGACGATTCGCGCCATCGCAATCGATCTATTTTTCAATAAATAGAGCATTCGCCTCGTCCCGCAACCCATAAACCCGAAATGGGTTCGGCTGAGAGCGGTAACGCCGCCATTTTAGGTCGGCCGCGCGCGGAAAACGATTTCCCGCCTTTATTATGCAATCGGAAGCGGCCATTGGTAGATACCGCGATCTAACCTTCAATATCGGAACAAACCGGTAAATAAGTAGCTAATAAAACTTTTAAAGCGTCGACTATCGACGCGGAATCGGGATAAACGCGCGTTTGAAACCGGGGAGGTGTAAATCACGTGATCGTGCTGTCATTTCGTATAACACGTGCATTGCTAACTAATATTCGAACATATAATAAATTATAAATTCAATGATTGACAGCCCTGAACTATTGAACTTGATTTCATTTCGTGTTCCTAGCAAGACGATTACAAGGCAGTACCTACCGTACTATTGTAGCAATTCTGCTTCAACCTCGCAATTCAACACACCTATGCGACGAATGCAACAGCTGGGAAACACATACTCCGATGTCGCTGATATATTTAACAGACTTATAGTTTGATATTGAATCAAACTATAAGTCTAATTTAGTAAAGTTGTTGTCATCTGGCAGAGCTAAACTAATAGTTGGACCTGTTATTTAATATTATTTTTTTCTTTTCTTTTACAATATTTTTTAACCTCTTTTTTTTCTTTTAATAAAACTTTATTTTTATTAACGCCTTGATAGGTTTTTTCATAGTAATTTAACATAATAGTGCATGAGTACAGTTTAAAAAGGATATACATGAAATAATACAGTAAAACGTAAATAAATTGAATTAATAATAAAAGAGCATATGCAATTACATAAGCATTAATATAATATAATGTAATACTCTTCCATTAGAAGTAAAAGCTTGTGTATGGAATTATTATTTATTAAATATTTCACTATTATTTATTAAACATTATAAGTTATTTTAATCTACAATATTTTGTATCTGCTGTTCAATTCTCTTTTTTTATTTTTATTTTAAAACATTTTTTTGCACTAATGAGGTTATTGCTTTAAAAAATAATGCAAACATTTGTATAAAAGCCTATAACGGGCGTAAATAAATAAATTATTTAATTTATTAGCGTTGGGAAAAAATTCAATGTTTTGTGAATGTTTCACGAACTGCTAGTTCTTTAAAATGAATCCTATGCAGTGAACAATTGAAGTCGAACTCGCCAAAGAAATATTGGAAATTAGAGAGGGTCGATATCAGAATTGGGCGTATTGCGGTTCCAGTTACCGGTGACAACCGTGGAACCGGTTATTTATCCAGTTCTTTTTGGAACCGGTGTCTGGTGTTTTTTCGAAAAGTACTAGCGAACCGACAAAAGTTCCTCGCCAAAAAAGTACTAGGCGGTAGAGATTTGAAAATGAAAAGAACCGGAACTGGTTCCTCGCCAAAAAAAAGTAGTCCTCGGTAGAGATTTGAAAGTGAAAAGAACTGGAACCGATTCCTCGCCCAAAAAAACACAAAAATAATGAATAAAGGATATGTAGGCTTTAACGTTGAACTTTGCAACTGAACTGCCGTTTTAGTTTTAATGTAATTAAAGTATTTGTTCAATGAAAAGTGAATGAAGTTTTAACTGACCCAAAATAAAGTAGTTCACGCGGAGCGGTCACAACGCTAAAATGAAAATATGAGCGGATCTACCAACTTCAATTGAAGTATTCGTTCAGTGAACAGTGAAGGATGTGGGAACTGCCGCCAAAAGAAGTAGTTCTTCTAATATGAATGCCATATGAATGACGGATCAATTCAAACTGGCGAACAGTGACAGGTTTCCCTGTGCCCTGCGAAACGACCCAAAACCACATGGCTGCGTCTGATTTAGATAGGTTCAAAGCGAAAAGGCGGCGCAACGCGTGTGACCATCAATTCTCACACACAATTACCCATGTACAGATTGAATAATCGCGGTGAAATTGTGCAGCCGTTCACTCTAACACATGCAACGCTTTTCTGGTACAATGACGCTATTACCTGTATGCAATTCGTGTTAATTTCATACATGGATAATACCTTTCATAGATTAACGGTTTTTTTTACCAGAAATTTAACTGTAAGTGGCATATTTTTGTTTTATTTTCGATTTTGACATGTTTAATTGTACAGAAAATCAGATTTTTGTAATAATTTGTTGTGTTTATGCTTTAATAAAGCCTAGGGTAGTGAAATACGTTACCTATAGTTTTGAGGCATATTTTTGTGGTAATTGCATTTTGTAATTAAATCACTAAAACGTCTTGGCTTCATAGAATAGAATTACATGTGACTTTAAGAATATAAAGACCCTAAAAACCCTTTACTGCTCATTAGTTCGCCCTCATCTAGAATATGCTAGTGTAATTTGGTCCCCTTTATATACCGTTCATATTCATCATATTTAATCCGTAAAACATCGTTTCTTACGCGGTATTGCATGGAGATTGGGGCGAGAAAGAGGAAATTATTCATATGATGAAATTGAAAAATTATTTAAAATGTCTTCATCAGAAAACCGCAGGAAATACTTTGATTTAATTTTCATTTACAAAATTATTAATTATTTTATTGACTCACCTTCTCTGTTGCAACTTATCCAGTTCAACATTCCTTGCCGTAGACTCAGAAACAATGAATTGTTGTTCCGTAATCGTCACAATAGTAACTATGGGTATCATTCTCCAATGTCCAGAATGTCAAGATTTATTAACTCAAGCCATGGTCTTGAAATTTTTGGTAGCAGTCTAAATGATTTTTGTCATTCTTTACGACTCCCATGGCTTGAATGTTCTCTCTTATGTTTATTTTGTTATATTTTTGTCATCGCTTCATTTATTATTATGTATGTGCTATTCCTTCTCTGTTGCTCTTTTTTCCATGTCGTGTTTTATATGTCTTTTTTGTAATTGGACTTGAGCCCGTTGATTTATAAATAAGTAAATAATATAAAAAACTCAGATGAAGAAGGTAGAACATAAAATCGATAAGTAAATTTCCAACAGCTCTTTATAATATAGGATCCAATCACAAAACCATGTCATAAAATATTATACGAGAGTTTACTTACATATTTGTTAATTTATTTCGTATTTGATGTGACATAGATGAGGTGTCAGTTGTTGTCATTTGAAAAACATAACAAAGGAAACAAATTTGAAGAACACCCACTTGTTGTCAGCAACATGATATTTGTATTTAATTAATATTATTTTTTGTTACTAAATATTTTTTCCCTTTTTTAATAAATAATATTATACTACAGTACATTAAAACCGAAAGTTAAAACGGTTTTCAAAATCATTCGTTTTGAAGTGTTGTCGGAACCTTTTGACATTAGTTTATTTAATGAAAATGAAATAATAACTTTGTATAAGACCAAAGATTTCATTTTATTTTTTATCACCGACTGGTTTCGCTTAGACTAAGCATCATCAGGGTACACAATTAAACCAATCCAAAATACAAAGCTTAGTGCGAGGTCACTTGGAGTAACAATGTATGGAGAAGAGCTTATTATTTTTACCCAACCTATACAAACTTGCGATAAATCACTTTCTCCGGGTTTTTACGTCGTACACCATGAGAAAGAAAGAGACAGCAAAATTTCCCAAATTATCACACCGTTTTAAAGTATTGTAAGAGTGTTCTTCGTGTCTCGCGTATCCGCTGACTCCGCCCACACGTTTTGATATTCGACATAAATTGAGATAACTCAACTGTTTTTTAGGTTATATGCTAAATTTTTGTTTGTAACAATACTGTGAAAACGTGGTTATACGAATAAACAAAAACATCATGTCAACATGTGTTACGAATGGATGTATAAATGCCCTAACCCTAGTCCTAGCCACGCCCTAGGCACTTCGTTAAAACTGACTACAGCTCTCTCTACAGCGCTCTCTCTTGTATATTATAGCTCTGAGTGTTTACAGTGGTGGTGGGAGTTTTTTCGTCATTTTATTTAGTGGAAGCTTTTCAGGTTTTGTTGGAATGCGGAATTAAAAACCGATGTTAAAATTTCTATGAAATAATAAACCGATGCTTCATTTAAAAACAGAATTTATAAGAAAATCAACCATTAAATTATGGTATTTTAATATTTATCATTATCATGTACAGAGGTAATAATCATACGGTATGATAATAAAAAATGTCGACATGTGCTATGAATGGATGTATAAATACCTGAGCCCTAGTCTTAGCCACGCCCAGTTCTAGCCGAGTCCGACAAAGCTCATCAAAAGTTGATACAGCAGCGCTCTCTCTTGTATATATTATTGCTCTGAGGGTATATCAGACACTCGTACATACGCCAGATTGTGTGTGAAACTAATCAAACAACAGCTTAAGTACACCCCCTCCAATTACGCATTCCCTCCAATCAATCCCTCGGCCGTAAAGCGGCGCCCTATCTCCCATCGGCCCAGCATTTGCAAAGTCCGCGAACCCGCCGAGGAGATAAAGCGGTCTCGACCGTCAAATTGACGATTGGCCATTTCGACGTTTCCAGCGGCTTAATCCCAAATCTGGCAACCCGACCCGGCCCGGGATCAGCTAATTTAAAACCAGGTAACATTACTTGGGGCGTAATAAAAACATTTCCGATTTATTCGTGTATTTTATTTGCGCCGGAACGCTCTGATTCGGGGTAGGCCGACTTGTTTGGCGCCCACAGCGAATTAATTTAAGGCTCGCCATTTACCTTCGAGTTCGGTAGGTGAACTAATATACCGAAGCACTAATGGAGAGATCCTTAGCAGGTGTGGTGTGCAGTTAGTTATTCAGGTTGTAACCCTGTGTGTCCGACAAGCCTTAAATAAACTCAAACTTAACCCGACCAAAACAAAATTAATTTGGATAGCTTCTCCCGGAAGGCAGGCCCTTCTTGACTCCAGTCCGATACAAATACAGGGTACCGATATCATTCCTTCTAAAGATATAAAATTTCTCGGTTTCATTATTGACAATTGTCTATCTCTTGAGTCGCAAATGTCAAAGGCTGTGAAGTTTGGATTTTTCCATCTAAAGCAGATTAAATTAATCAGAAGATGCCTTCCTTCTGATGCGGCTAAATCACTTATAAATTCCTTTGTCGTCTCACGTATGGACTATTGTAATAGTGTATGTGCTGGCCTCCCTCAGTAACAATTCAAAGGGATACAGTCCGTCTTCAATGCAGCGGCGAGAATGATATATAGTGAGTCCAAATATTGTCACATTACTCTACTTCTGAATCGCCTTCATTGTCTTTGATGTCCTGAAAGAATAGAGCTTAAGATTTGCCTTACGATCTTTAAAGCACTCCAGGGAATGGTACCAACTTTTATATCGGAACTGTGTGTCCGACATAAAGGCAAAGTAAGTTGTCTACTTAAATAGTAGACAGCTTACTTTGAGGTCAGCAGATGTAGATACTGCTGTTGATGTTGTTTTGCGATTAATTGAACCATCTTGATCAAATAAACCTGCCTACCATGATCGCGCTTTTAGTGTATCTGGTCCAGTCATCTGGAATAAGCTTCTCACAAAACTTGCCAACATACTGAACCTTGCAGGGTTCGAACGGGTCTTAAAAATCAAATTGTTTTAAAATCCTACTTACAAAACGTAACTTTAAAAATTTAATTTCTTTAAAAACGTCCCTAATTTGCTTTGTTTCGGTTTTCTCCTTACTTCTATCATTATAACTCAATTTCATCACTATTTACTGAAAACCATATACTCATTGTGATAAAATATTTATTCTTCTTTTGTTACTTGTTATATTTACACTGTTTAGATTTTTAGAATCGTTTACTTATAATACTTAAATATTATTTTTTTAAGCACCAACATATTAACTTTCCTCAACCTAATTTCCTTTTTTTGATTTGAGAAATATGTCAGTATGAAATCATACGTTTCATCTGAATTTTTATACCCTTAGCTTCATGTAAATTGTTTTTTTTTTTAAATCTGTTGACTTACACATGCACTGTTATACCCTTGGAGAAACAATGTGTAGAGAGAGAGCTAATTATTTTTACCCAACCAATGCAAACTTGCGATAAATCACTTTCTCCGAGTTTTCACGTCGTACACCATGAGAGAGAAAGAGACAACAAATATAATACTCAGCTTCTATGTACTGTCATAATGATCTTGGGCTCCTGGGTCACCGCAGGACTCCGTCCACATTTTTTATTATGCCACTAAATTTGACACAACTAAACGGTTTTTTAGGTTATATGCTATATTTTTGTTGATATCAATATTGTGAAAAAGTGGTTATACGAATAAACAAAAACATTATGTCGATATATGATATGAATGGATGTATTAATACCCTAGACTTAGCCTTAGCCACGCCTAGGTTCGCCGAGTCAGGTAAAAATCATCAAAAACTAACTACACTGCCTTGGATTGATACCACTCTATATACTCTTAGCATACCCATATCTGAACCTTTTTCTCTCATGATTTATGATAACGATCATGATTTTAGATACTTTTAATTTGTATACATATTATGTATTATTTTCTCCTTGTTAGTTAATCTTATTAGCATAATTAATTTAGTATGAAGCGTACTTGAAGTGAAATATCACAAAACTGCGCTATATATGTTCACTGTTATTATTTTTACCAACCCACTATTTCGGTTTTGTCGAGGTGTGCCACGTAAACAGAACAATGAAAAAATGGTCATTCTTGGTTTGGTTGCCCCTTAATCAACGCTTAAAAGAATACAAAGACCTATTGTCGCTGTAAAAGAAAAAGAGCTAAAGCGACGATACTTGGTCGAAAATAAGTTAAATATGCAGTTGAAATTCCTTATGCGACTCTGACTCTTTTTTAATTTAATTTTATTTTAAATTTACATATCATATATAAAGGTGGTGGCGCTGTGCCTGTCTCGCCAGGAATTCCTGTGTTGAGAGTAGGCGCAGTTTACATCATACATATATAAAGGTGGTGGCGCTGTGCCTGTCTCGCTAGGAATTCCTGTGTTGAGAGTAGGCGCAGTTTACATCATACATATATAAAGGTGGTGGCGCTGTGCCTGTCTCGCTAGGAATTCCTGTGTTGAGAGTAGGCGCAGTTTACATCATACATATATAAAGGTGGTGGCGCTGTGCCTGTCTCGCTAGGAATTCCTGTGTTGAGAGTAGGCGCAGTTTACATCATACATATATAAAGGTGGTGGCGCTGTGCCTGTCTCGCTAGGAATTCCTGTGTTGAGAGTAGGCGCAGTTTACATCATACATATATAAAGGTGGTGGCGCTGTGCCTGTCTCGCTAGGAATTCCTGTGTTGAGAGTAGGCGCAGTTTACATCATACATATATAAAGGTGGTGGCGCTGTGCCTGTCTCGCCAGGAATTCCTGTGTTGAGAGTAGGCGCAGTTTACATCATACATATATAAAGGTGGTGGCGCTGTGCCTGTCTCGCTAGGAATTCCTGTGTTGAGAGTAGGCGCAGTTTACATCATACATATATAAAGGTGGTGGCGCTGTGCCTGTCTCGCCAGGAATTCCTGTGTTGAGAGTAGGCGCAGTTTACATCATACATATATAAAGGTGGTGGCGCTGTGCCTGTCTCGCCAGGAATTCCTGTGTTGAGAGTAGGCGCAGTTTACATCATACATATATAAAGGTGGTGGCGCTGTGCCTGTCTCGCTAGGAATTCCTGTGTTGAGAGTAGGCGCAGTTTACATCATACATATATAAAGGTGGTGGCGCTGTGCCTGTCTCGCCAGGAATTCCTGTGTTCGTATTATTTTACATCCTATATTTGTATTATTACCATTGTATATGTTATCATAATGCATTGTGTAAACAAAGTATTAATAAAAAGTCAATTAACATTGTACCGTAATAATGAAACGTTATACTTAGTATTTATGATTGCTTAGGGACACTACTAATAGGGAAGTTTTTTTAAATCGACTGTCCTTAGGACTTGAGGCCTCCATATTCGAGTGGCAAGACGCTCGAGTACGGATCCAAAGGTCGCGGGTTAAAACCCGGCGTGGGTTAGTTACTTTTATTTAATCAATATGTGTCATAACTTAATTTAATTCGTATAAAAATAATAGAAAAAACGTATTTGCGGCACGTTCCAGAGTGGTAGATGCTCTAAATATCGCCGTGGTGAAAGACCACCATTTAGAATCGAAACGTTGCTTTTTTTTTTTTTTACAATAACTCCACACAGGAGGCCTTGAGGAAAACAATTTCCCTCAGGGCCTATGTCATCTTTGGGGATGCTGTGTGGAGGGTTTTTGAGGAAAGGAAGGGAGTGAACTTGGGTCTTGAAGAGGCCCATGTTGAAGGAGGGAGGAAAACAGAGGCCGGCAAATCGTTCCATAGCCGAGCTGTTGAACATAAGAACGAGTCGTAAAAGCGACCCGTTCTCATGTATTGAATGTCAACCGTGTACAAATGTTGGGCGCGCGTTTGGCGAGTTTCCCGACTATGCACCGGTGCCGAAGGGATCAATGACGCAAGTTCCTCGGAGCATCTTCCATTGAAATACCTGTAGAACAAGGACAGCATTCCCACCTGACGTCTGTGCTCCAAAGTTTGCAATCCGTTTGTTAAGATAGGAGAATCTATCAAACGGGCCGCCCGTTTCTGCACAGAGTCAAGGGTTTTTTTCAGGTATTTAGGGGCTCCAGACCAGAGGTGGCTGCCAAATTCAACAGTGGGGCGTACTTGCGATTTGTACAAGGTCAGCAGTTGTGTACTATTGAAGTATCTGCGGGCCCTGTACAACACGCCCAACTTCTGAGAGGCTAACTTTACTCTGGCTTCGATGGAGCCCCGGTGCCTTAACTGGTCACTTAGGGTTACACCAAGCATCTCAATGGAAGGTTTGTTGGGAAGATTACTTCCGTTGAAGGAGACTAAATTATCATTTGGATCCCTTTTAGTCGTAATCAGACATGATTGGGTCTTTGAAACATTAAATTCGACGAGATTATTTTTTTACCCCAAGAGGAGATTCTCTCAAGGTACTCGTCCATTCTCTGCTTCAAAGCCCTCCGAGCCGTTTTTGTTTCTGTGCCCTTTGGGGGCTTGTCAAACAAAAAACCATCATGAACTGTACTGTCATCCGCGTAACAATGTATTGGTGCACATGACAAAAGGTCGTTGATGTGCAACAAAAACAAAGTTGGAGACAGAACCGATCCTTGGGGGACGCCAGCATTAATTGAATGAGAGGAAGAGGTGATACCGTCAACAACCGTCTGAATCGACCTCTCCCTCAAAAATCGGCAATCCACGTACACAAGGATGCGGGAAGTCCGTAAGATGGCAGTTTGTTGACAAGTCCTCGGTGCCAAACCCGGTCAAAGGCTTTAGAAATGTCCAGTGCAACCGTTTGGGTCTCGCCGAAACATTCCAAGCACCGCCCCCAAACATGCGTCACATACGCGAGAAGATCACCGCAGGACCGGTTCCGCCGAAATCCGTATTGACGGTCGTTAATTATTTTGTTCTCCTCGAGGTATGTGAGCAGTTTGTCGTTGATCACACGTTCCATCACCTTGGATAGAATCGATGTGATCGCTATGGGGCGGTAGTTGGCCGGGTTGGAGCGGTCACCCTTTTTGGGAATAGGATGAATGACCGCTTTTTTCCAACCAGATGGCACAGATCCATATTTCAGGGACATTTTAAAGAGCTTTGTCAAAATTGGAGCGATTTCTGCAGCACACCTCTGCAATACCAGTGCAGGTACTCCGTCAGGTCCACTAGCTTTATTAACTTGTAGCCCTCGTAAGACGTGGAGTACATCTCGATGCCGGATCCTCAGCTTTTTCATAAAGAATCCGCAGTGAGGAACCGACGGCGGGACAGCACCTTGATCATCGAGGGCCGAGTTATCCGCAAACATTTTCCCTAGTAAATTTGACTTGTCGGTGGCGGTGTTTGCTAGTGAGCCGTCGGGTCTGGTAAGAGGCGGCAGACTGGATTTGCAGAAATTACGACCTATGGAGCCCGCTAGCGACCAAAACGCTCTGCTGCCATTCGGGCAGGCAGCCAGCTTGAAATGGCTTTGGTCGTGTTTGGTGACCAGATCTGAACAGCCAGGTACTTTCCAACCTTCATCTTCCCCATCTCCTTTCCCTCCCTATCACCTTCAGCATCACAACACACCCCAATTAGGGATGCCATAGTCCCACTGGCTCTAGACGATTGGGGGCAGTTGGAACACTTGTACGGTATTCACTAAACAAAACAGAAAAAACGTGAAAGAAAACTAAGATACTTCATTCCTGGAAAGGCCGAAGGGGCTCAAGCGACACTTTGGTAATAAAATAGCTAAACATGTAGTTTCGATCAGTTTTTTTACAAAAGTCTTCAGAATCAAAATCTCGTTTTATTCTGAAGACTTTTGTGGCGCCTCAACCATTAATATATGTACCTTTTGAGAGAAAGCTTGGGCTTTTTGGCTTTTATCGATTCAGGGAACTCAGTGAGAGCATTGAGTTACATGATTTAACTTTTTTTTTCAAAATCCAACCAGGTGCTGAAAAATTTTATAATGTGGGTAATTTGGAATCGTTCCCGAGCCCAACTGCAGATCGTAAACGAACGAATTACAGTTCACATCATATATTATCAGTACAGTTTCTATAAATTGAATCCTTAAACGGCAGTTTCATTATACGACTGGAATTATAAATCGCCGTACTAAGGTCTAATTTAAAAATATTATTATACATAGTTAAACGACTACAGACCAAGAATATATATGGAGAGAGAGCTAAATATTTCAACCCAACCTAGTATACAAATTTACGATAAATCACTTTGTCCGGGTTTTTACGTCGTAAACCATAAGAGAGAAAGAGACAAGAAAAGTTCTCACACAATATAGCACCACTGTATGTAATCATGTTTTCCGTCTCCCGCGTCTTCGGTTGCTTCGCCCACTACGTTTTGTTATGCGACATAACTCAACGGTTTTTAAGGTTATATCCTATAATTTATTTTATAACAATACTGTGAATAAGCGGTTTTACAAATAAACAAAAACATTATGTCGACATGTGCTAGGAATGAATGTAAAAATACCATAGCCACGCCCGAATCAGGAAAAATCATCAATCCTGACTACACTGTATGTAAGAATGTTTTCCGTCTCCCGCGTCTCCGGTTGCTTCGCCCACTACGTTTTGTTATGCGACATAACTCAACGGTTTTTAAGGTTATATCCTATAATTTATTTTATAACAATACTGTGAATAAGCGGTTTTACAAATAAACAAAAACATTATGTCGACATGTGCTAGGAATGGATGTACTATATATACCATAGCCACGCCCGAGTCAGGAAAAATCATCAATCCTGACTACACTAGCGCTCCCTCCTGTATATTATTGCTCTTGAGTTCAGGAAATAAATCTGTGGGCGAAATAATGAACGGAATGAGTTAATAAAATCAAATTTCAGTAAAGTACGCAGAATCGTTCCTTAGATACATATGTAATAAGGAAAAATGAGATGTGTCAGAAAATAAAATAATTTTCATTATTTTTGTTAAAAGGACGTACGACGCGATAACATACAAAAAACGAAATTTCTATATTTTGTGTCAGCTCTTCTGAACATCTGTTTTTTATTGACTTATTCAGTTCTCCCTTGCGCGCATATAAACAATTTATTCGTTTTATTTTAGCTATGATTTAAAGGTTATTTCCATAAAACCTCTAATTAACATCGTGCCATCGACCATAAAAACAAGAAAATACACCTAATTGGAAAAGGTTCAAATATTTGAGGGTATGGCACCCTTTTTATTAATTGAGAAATCAGCAGCCATTATAATATTAGAGAACTAACTGCTATAATAATAGAAACCCCTTGCTCTGCCATTATCGTTAAGGCTTTGTTAAACACGAGGTCATTACAACTTCCGGTCCATTCAATTTTTTCCAGTTAGTTTTTGCGGAGGGGATGTAGAAATATCTGTCCAAACAAACCCGCAGTTGCAGAACTAATAACCAAACAAAGAAAATCCTCCCCTTTGTAATAAGGGGATGGAAATAAATGTCACCTTTTGTGTCAGGAAATTCGATGCCGCGTCACAGCAGATAAGAGAAGCGATAAATTATTCAAATGGCTCGACAATTTCCGACCTTTCGCTGACGCGCCAAAAAGTGAACAACTTGCTCATTGACTTTTCCCGGAAATCATATTTAGGCGAGAAGATGAAACACGATGTGAATATGAGAGCACTCTAAAAATTTGTGTTTTCTTTATGAGATTTACCCGCTGCTAAAGCGTGCGCCATTCAAAAAGCTTTGTGGTTCCTTGCCAATTTTGTCGTTGTAAAGAAACTCGTTTGATAAAGAACGTTATTAAAATTTTCACAAACGCGTAGGAAATTATCAAAGCTAAACCTCCCACAGCCAGCTTTGCGTTTTTGATATCATGAAATAATACACGCACTCTTTATAACATTATGCCGGCGGAATGTTTCTTGAAACCAAAGCTTTTATTATAATGAAATTGAAATAACAACTTTGTATAAGGCCACAGATTTTATTTTATTTTTTGTGACCGACCGGTTTTGCTTGGCCTAAGCAACATTAGGGTACAATATTAAACTTAACAAAAAACACATAGTGTGCGGTAATATATATTTGTACTTTTTTATATAATTTTTTATAGTTAATTCCGCACAAGAGTCCCAACTGCTCCCAACTGTCTAGAGCCAGTGAGACTATGGCATCCCCAATTGGGGTATGTTGTGAGGCTCAAGGTATTGGAGAAGGGAAGTAGATGGGAAAACGGAAGGTCGGGAAGTACCTGGCTATTCAGATCTGGTCACCAAACACGGCCAAAGCAAAGTTTCGACTCTGAATGGTGGTCTTTCACCAGGGCGATACTTAAAGTATCTACCAATCTGGAACGTGCCGCAAATATGCTTTTCATTATTTTGGATGAATCAAATGTGTTATGACACACATTAATTAAACAAAAATTATTGGCGCACGCCTGGTTTGAACCCCTATACCTTTGGATTTGTAGTCGAGCGACTTACCACTCGACCATGTAAGCCGTCAAAAATGGTCGAATTTAAGAATACAAAAGTAGTTGCTGTTAAATATGTTGTCGAATTAGGGATGAAATGCCTTTGTGTCGAATATTTTTTATGTATATTGCCTTCCCAGAATCTTCTTATGTGGGGTATAGAAGCAAAGGTAGTGATCTTTTTCATTTAAAATTATATCTTGAAAGGCGATAAAAAGTTTTATGTACTTTTCTCTCATGAATATGTTGTTGATACATTTAGAGATTATTGTTTCAAATTGTTCTTAGTTTAATGTACACACACATTTTGATACACAAAATTCTCAAGATTCAAAAGTTGACATTGCTACAGAATCGTTTTTGTGGATTGCTGCCTTCGATTAGCCCCTCCTATATTTATTGCTGAACCTTAGCTGACCTTTAATGTTTCATGCCAAAATTAACCAAATTATTACTTCTTCGTAGAAAGTAATCACTTTGTGATTTGAAATATTTAAAGAAATGAAAAAAAACTTTCAAAAATATTCGTGGTCTTATACAAAGTTGTTTTTTAATTTCTTCAAATTATTACGACTGTTTTTATAATGTTTTATTGTTATCTTGTTATGTTCTATTGTTCGTGCGTTTTGTTCTAATTGCCTAGTATATTTACCAGTAAATCCGTTTTGTCAAAAACTTTCCATATTATTTGACACCATTGTTGCCACATTACACATTTCATTCATTATTACACATGATTCATTCATTACACATTTCTGATAACATCATACCATGCACTATGCAGCATAATAGAGTATAAAAATATCTTTAGTACACATAGTAGATAAAAAAATATTTAAAAATAATTCAGTTATTTGATTTAAATCCTAAAAATAAACGTGTAGTCAAATCGAGCCGATCGATAAATTCACAATGCAATAAATCGATAGATATTTCGATTGCAAATTTCCTTATGTTTATTCCGAGTCCATCCTTCGTTCCTCGGCTTCAAAGGATTTCACTTTCCGATCACGTGCCGACAACTTTACCATTCCAAAGGGCCCTCCCTCTCTCGACACGAAATTTAAAAAAGGTAAAAAAGTTGACATTCATTCTTGACAATTTTCTTTGTCGAATCAGCTCGGCAGAACCGTCTTGCCGGGCCCTTGCAGAGACGTGCTATAGTTTTAAAAGTGGCTCATTCCATGGCCGTTAATGTCGGCGGAAGAAATGAAAATAAAAAAAGCTGGAATAGGAAACAGTTCGATGGGAGTGAAATCGAATTGGAAAGTCTCTCCAAGTTTAAATTGTTGGGCTAATGTTCTCGAAGTTTTACTGTTGCGAGGTACCTACCCACGTAACGGGAAATGAAGATCGTGAAGATAATTGCTTTGCCTTCTGTTTTCACGTATTCTTAATAATTAAAAACATGATTTAAATTTTAATTAGTCTGTTGGATTTCAAAGTGATAATTTGATAAGATCCTACTTTTCATCCATTTTCTACATATCCCGCCATTTTGCAATTCAATTTCCTTATTCAACAATACTGTGTTCGAAAATGATTGAAAATCGAAACAGAAAAGAGTTTTGTGAAAAAACGTGTTTCGTGTTGGTTCGTTGTTCTCTCGTTTGGTCGTCGGTTTTTTGTTGTCCTTCGAGTAATATTAAATTAAACGAATAGGTTCTTACCTTTATGTTTTTCATCCAGTTTCTACCTATCCCGCCATTTCGTTGTTAGATTTTCTTATTCAACAACATTGCGTTCGAGGACGATTGTCAATCGAAACAGAAAAGAGTTTTGCGAATAAACGTGTTTCGTGTTGGTTCGTTGGTGTCTCGTTTGGTCAGCGGTTAGTTAGTTGGACATTGAAAAAATTCTATTTTGTTCTTACTTTGATAGTTCTGATGTTTGCAAATACTATTTTTTGGAAGTGAGTTGTGATTGTTATCGAACTCTCGTCTCTGAATCTAGATCCTTTAGATTAAAATTAAATTTGGATTTCCCTACTCATCTGCCACTATAATTCGTCAAGCCTTCGTCAATGTTGGCGCCAGACAAACTATAAATATAATCTCCGTCAGCCAATAATGTAAGTACTCGTCAAAAGAGGTGGCACATTTCGGATACTGGTGAAGCTATCATTTTATTGGAACGACCATTGTTGTTAGCACACATTTATAAAGCAATTCAACGGTACTTTAGTTTTACCCTAACTTTTCTCACCAGCTGTTTTATAAATAAAAGCTTCTTTATAACTTGTTTAAAAACCAGCTAAATACGTAAAATATGATATCTTATTCACGGCTGAAAAACTTGAAGAACGAGAACAGCGTGCAATATAGTTGTGAATGATGAATACTTGGAGCAAGTGGATAAGTTTGTGAATTTGAGAAGTATGTTTACGAGAGATGGAAAGGCTAATAAGGATATTGAAAGAAGGGTGAATGCAGGAAACTTTTTGATGGAGGACTGAACGCTGTTGGCGCAAATAAAAATTAAAAAATAAGCGAAGCTTGCAGTCCACAACAAAGTGCTTATACTAACTCTGATGTATGGCAGTGAGACATGGAACTGGCAGATGAAGAATCAAAGTTGACTGAATGTTGTAAAAGTGAGATTCCTGAAGCGAATGTGCTGTAAAACCTCGTATGACCGTGTTAAAAATGTGGATATCCAAAAAAAATGCAAGGCTGATTTAACTGCAATGAATAGACTTGTGAGAAAAAAGCTTAGGTAGTTTGGGCACGTAGAACAAACGAACGAAGAAAAAAGTATGAAAAGAACATATAGAGTCATAATTACAGAAGAGTGTGAATGTGATTGAAAAAAAGGAGTGAGCTGTATGGAGGTCCATCCTCTCTATCTACCCCTGCAGAGAAACGGCGGGCAACTGCTCCAAACCGTCAGAAGCCAGTGAGACCATGAGATCCCCAATCGGTGTTGTGAGTTTGAAGGTAGGGGGAATGGAAGAAGACGGGGAAATGGAATGTGGGGAAGTATCTGGATATTCAGATCTAGTCACCGAACACGGCTAAATCCATTTCAAGAAACGTTTTGATTCTGAATGGTGGTCTTTCACCAGAGCAATACTTAGTATCTACTAGCGTTGTGACCACTTTGAAAGAACTACTTCAAAGAACTATTTCTTTTGGCAACAGTTCCTACTTCATTCTTGTTCATTGAACAAATACTTCAATTGAAGTCGGTAGCCTATTTTAGCATTCATTCATTTCAATAACTTCATTTTATTGAACAAATATTTCAATTGAAGTTGGTAGTTCATTTTAGCCTTCATTCATTTCATTAACTTCATTTCATTGAACAAATACTTCAACTGAATCTCTACCGACTAGTACGAGCTTTTCGGCGAGGAACCAGTTCCAGTTTTTTTCGTTTTCAAATCTCTACCGACTGGTTCGTGCTTTTTCGGCGAGGAACCGGTTCCAAAAAGAACTGAACAAATAACCGGAAAAATTCTAATCTCTCTTTTGCGAGTTCGACTTCAATTGAAGTGTTCACTTCGAAGAGTTCATTTCAAAGAACTTACAATTCGTGAAGCATTCACAAAACATTGAAGTTTTCCCCAACGCTAGTGTCTACCATTCTGGAACGTGCCGCAAATATAATATATATTATTTAATTAAATGTTTTGTTTTTGCAGAAAATTTCTTTAAGGTTTGTCACACCCTTGAAGTAAGAATATATATGGAGAGAGAACTAAATATTTTTACCCAACCTATACAAATTTGCGATAAATCACCTTCTCCAGTCTTATACGTCGTATACTGAGAGAGAGAAAGAGACAAGAAAAGTCTTCACATAAGATTGCAACACTTCTAAGTATGTAATAATGTTATCCGTTCGTGATAACTTTACATCATCGAGTCGCATAACTTCAACGGATTTCGAGGTTACTTCCTATATTTGTGTTGATTAAAAAACTTGCAGTGGTTATACATAAATATAAATAAATCAAACTTGATGGTGATATGTGCTATGCGTGAATGTTCAAATAAGACCAAACAAAGATTACAAACCATCGCTTTTCAGAGGTTTTACAGTTTTAACAGTTTTAAATATTTTCGACCGAACTTTAGAATTTTTACATTTTTAATGATAGAAAGACATAAAATCAACAAAAAACTTCTATCAGTATTTAGGCAAACCTTTTGTTATTAGTGTTTGTGTGATATTTTAACTTTATAAATCATGTTAATTGTGTTTTGATATGGTTTTGTTTCATGTGTTCAAATATGTTTATTAAAAATGTCCGAATTCCATATGGGCGGTAACTAATAGGCTATCCAACATCTTTTAACATATCTTCGACTCTTTCGAGTCAGTTTAAATTCAACCGATCTAACTACACTGTTTCGCAAAGGTACCTCTTCATATATTCTTACGCCATAGTCACACCCCACCGCTAATAACCAATTTCGGGTAGAATGACAACATTGTATTTGTTCTGTGCTGTCGCAACAGAAAGCATAGTAACGTATAGATTCAATGTTTTCTGCACTCGAAGCAAACATCGCAAATTTACCCAGCGATACTGGAAACTACCCTCAACCGCCGGAAGCCACTAGAAACGGTAAAGGAACGGTGCCGAGGTCTACTCGTGTTCGCATAAATTCAGAGTTTGAATATTTCGGTATTATTCGAGATTATTGACGAAGTCTTGAAATATTTTATGAGACGACAACACCGAAGGGTCCTGGCGATTTTATTTTATCGGGGTCTCGGGTATTTTCCCAGAGCTTGGAAAGCTCAGAAAAAAAGGGGCCGTTGGCAATTTGTTTTTTTCAAAATACTCGCTATTTCGGGTGCCCCATTGTAGGGACTTGCTCACAGATTTGTTAATAACTGTGAGACATTCGGAAGGCCTCTGTGATCGAGTGGTAAGACGCTCGACAGCGAACCAAGAGTAGGTGGGCTTAAGCCCGGCTGGCGTAAATAACGTTTTTTTGATTATTTTTTAATTATTTGTAAATTAACAGACTTAAGTCCAATTACAAAAAATACATATGAAACACGAAATGGAAAAAAGAGCAACAGGAAAAAAAAGCACATACGTAATAATAGATGAAGCGATGACAAAAATAGAACAAAATAAACATAAGAGAGAACATTCAAGCCATGGTCTAGTCAAAGTTTTCGTAGAGTCGTAAAGAATGACAAAAATCATTTAGACTGCTACCAAAAATTTCAAGACCATGGCTTGAGTTAACAAGTATTAATATGTGTCAAAACACATTTAATTCACATGAAATAATGTATGGTATATTTGCGGCACGTTCCAGAGTGGTAGACACTCTAAGTATCGCCCCGGTGAAAGACCACCATTTAGAATCGAAACGTTGCTTGGAATTGCTTCAGCCGTGTTTCGTGACCAGATCTGAATAGCCAGGTGTTCCCAACCTTCCTCTTCCCTATTTTCTTCCCCTCCCCATTACCTTAAGCCTTACAACATACCTCAATTGGGGATGCCATAGTCTCACTAGCTCCAGACGGTTGGGAGCAGTTGGGACTCTTGTGTGGTATTCACTGTAAAAAAATAGGCAGATTTCAACGGTTATCAGAATCATTCAGAGTGGAAGATGTTTTAATCTTCATCCCAATGAAAGAAAACTATTCACGTTTGCAACAAGCTTTTGAAATGGCTATAGACATGAATATTCACTTGAAATGAATATTCAGGTTCTTCCCAACCATTGAATTTCTCATTCACATCTAGACATTCCTCAGTTGGAGATATAAAAGTCCCATCGGTTCCATGTAGATTATTATTTTTAATTAAATTATTAAAGAGTCGAACCCCGATAAATTGGTAAGAAGGATGCATTATATCGCCACCGGAAAGGCAATAGGGCTTAAGCGACACTTTGGTGAAAAATGAGTTTTTTTTTTTAAACACTATGCAAGATAATTTTTTTGTAATATATGGTAATTTTGCAATATAGATATGTTGAATAGGTGCAATATAGTTGTGAATGATGAATACTTGGAGCAAGTGGATGAGTTTGTGTATTTAGGAAGTATGTTTACGAGAGACAGAAAGGCTGATAAGGATATTGAAAGAAGGGTGAATGCAGGAAACTCCATTAATGGAGGACTGAACGCTGTTGGCGCAAATAAGACATTGTCCAAAGAACCAAAACTAGCAGTCCACAATGGAGTGCTTATACCAATCCTGATGTATGTCACTGAGGCATGGAACTGGCAGAGGAAGGATGAAAGTAGACTGAATGCTGTGGAAATGAGATCTTTGACACGTATGTGCGGTAAAACCATGTATGACCGTATTAAAAATGTAAATATCCGGAAATAATGCAAGACTGATGTGAGCGTAATGAATAGGACCAAGAAAGAGACGCTAAGATGGTTTGGGCATGTAGAGCAAATGAACGAAGAAAAGAGGGTGAAAAAAATATATGATGCGAAAGTTAATGAAAGAAGAAGTCGAGGACGCTCGAGAAATACATGGCACGACCAAGTAAATCAAAAACTTGAATCGGGTCATGTGAAGAGTCAGAATAACAGAAGAGTATGTATGAGACGATGTACAAATGTAAATGAAGCAAGGAGTGTGTGCCAAAACAGAGTTATATGGCGGTCCGACCTCTCTGCCTACCCCTGCGGAGAAACGGCACGATGGTTAGTTAGTTAGTTGGTTAGTTAGATATGTTGAAAAACAATAATATATTATACGCAGTCCTCCTAACTAGGGATTCCTATTCCGAGGGGGACTGTAGGTTGCTGCGTTGGTGTCACTGGTTCTATGTTGACTTTATAATTTCATCGTCTTCGTGTTTAATTATCCACATTTTTAAGTAGCTCTTGAACATTTGCGTCCCCGTGGCATCTCTTATATAATTTGCGAGGGCATTGTATAATTTGGAAGCATGGAACTTGTGGTTTTTCGTTTAAATTAAGTTAAATATCCAGTTTTGTTAGTTCTTTTTTCTGCATCGAACGCTCTGACTCTTGTTTGATTCTGAAGACTTTTGTGCCTCTTCAGCCATCTAAACTAGACTAACCATTCGGATGAAAGCTCGACTCATAAGTTCGGAACTATTTAAGCTCTTTTTCACTTCAGGTAACCCAGTGAGAGCACTGAGTTTCCCGAGGCAACTTTTTTTTTTGAAAATCCAACCTGGTTCTGAGGACTTTTGAAGTTCATTGTAAAACGAAAAAAAACTTTCAAGTGCTCTTGTGTAAACCTCCTAAAATGTCGATTCAGCCCTTTTGCCCGATTTTGAAATGCATATATTGTAGAAATTTACGTATTTACATCACATCACATTCGAAATCATATTGTTTTTGTAACTTTATTACATATTTTGTAATTTCAAAATTTTAACTTCAATATATATATAGTTATTCCAATACCACTAACATCCAATCTCTCTTAATCAATAAGTCAAAGCGGTAGATACTCAGGTATTGCTCTGGTGAAAGACCACCATTCAGAATCGAAACGTTGCTTGAAATGGCTTTAGCTGTGTTTGGTGACCAAATCTGAATAGCCAGGTACTTCCCAACCTTTCTCTTCCTCATCTCCTTCCCCTCCCCACTACCTTCAGTCTCACAGAATACCCTATTTGGGAATTCCATCGTCTAACTGGCTCTAGACGGTTAGGTCCTACGACCTTCATGGTCGAGTGGCAAGACGCTCGACTACGAATCCAAAGGTCGCGGGTTCAAACCCGGCGTGCGCCAATAACTTTTATTCAATTAATATGTGTCGGAATACATTTAATTCATATAGTAATAATAAAAAGTATATTTGCGGCACCTTCCAGAGTAGTGGATAAGTGTCGCCCTGGTGAAAAACCACCATTCAGAATTTAAACGTTGCTCGAAATGGCTTTAGCCGTGTTTGGTGACCAGATCTGAATAGCCAGGTACTTTCAAATCTTCTTCTTCCCAATATCCTTCCCCTACTTACTACCTTAAGCCTCACAACATACCCAATTTGGGGATGCCATAGTCTCACTGGCTCTAGATGGTTGGGAGCAGTTAAGACTCTTTTGCATAATTCACGTTAAAAAAATGACAATATTAATACACTTATTTAAATTTGTTATTATTGTTTTCTTTTAATATTTTTTTTCCATGAATTTCGTATTGTCAAAAATTGTTTTTTTTTTTTAACATATGGAACCCCCGGCAGTCGCATGCCTTTGATGAAAAATAAGCTTTTTAAATCTGTACAACTACCTTGGGTAACGCAATATTCTTCATTTAAATTCGTGTCTACCACTTATTGTAGGTTTTACTTACCATATTTCGGAAATTCGGTCCTAAATAAATTCACGAAACCTGAAACAAAAATACCCAAATGCAAAACGTAAGGTAAGGGCTTGCGGAGTTTGCGAGAGAGCTTTACTTCTGGCTTTTATTATCCTTAAAAAATTTACAATGATGTTGGTTTTTCTGATGAAAAATACCTGTTTTATCATCTGATTGTATTACAATTAATAAAAAACACGATTTTTCAGCAAACACTTTATTTGGAAATCTGATTACCGTGCTATTTGTAAACACACAACGAAACCAAGACCAACTGGGTACTTTGGAGAAAAGGTTCTAGAGGTAGACCGAGGAAAGGGTGGAAGAAGACTGAATCCGGGTGGACAAGTTAGGAAACCGGAGAAAAACTTATGGGCTGCTGAAGAAAACTTGTTGAAAGAAGAGTCCTAAATTAAAAATTAATTAATTAATTAAAAGTCCTAAACTTAAAACATCTATACTCTAAAAATATCCTATAGCACCAATTTAATAATGTCCATGTGTTTGAAAAAAGGAAAATTTCTAGAACCTTAAGACAGTCGCACATAAAACTCTTTAATATCCCAGCCTATAAAACCGCTTACGAACAAAAAAGTTTTAAGTACAACGCCACTAAGCAGTTCGATTCTCTACCCAGCGCCATCAGAAACATACAAACCAAAAGCTCCTTTAAAAGCAATATCATTACTCACCTTAAAAACCAAGTTTAATTTAGTTTATCGAAGGAAGCAATCACTTTGTAGCTTGACATTATAATTTAAATAAAAAATATTTTAGTTTTAAGCCATTTTATTTATACACATATAACATTCGACCGGTTTTGGTTAAACTTAACCTTCTTCAGGAACGTATATATATAAACTGAAGTTTATATATATACGTTCCTGAAGAAGGTTAAGTTTAACCGAAACCGGTCGAATTGTTATATGTGTATAAATAAAGTGGCTTAAAACTAAAATATTTTTTATTTAAATAACAAAAAATGTACGTTCAAGTAAAATAATAAATAAATAAACCAAACTTATGCACAAGGAAAATTAGAAAAAAAAATCTAAAGAGAAATAACAGACATGAACAAAAGATACAAAAAAGACTTGAAAGAATAGATGATGTGACAAAAAATGTCACGTCATCTATTCATTGTTAAAAATATTACTTTATTATTCGATAAGCAAATAAATGTTTTGAAAAACTGCAACAATTGTAGCAGGTCACAAGAAAGTTAGTTTAAAGCATTTAACAAAAAAAAATAGTTTTTGATATTCTAAGAGTTAGAAAATTAATAATAAATTCGTAAAAAGCTTTTACTTTGTGATTACATACCTAATTATATTGCTGTCAGAGGAAGCTTTACCAAAACATTAAAAAATGAAATCAATAAAACAAAACCTAAAGTCACAGATTTTCACTATGAATCTCAATACGTCTATTCTGGACCTAATAGTATATATTTCATAGACTTACTTAAAATGGCACAAGTCTGAAGATGCCCGTCATAAGGTGAAACTGGTCAGGTCTTAAATTAAAAGTAGTAAAGTTAAGAAATTGGTATTATTAAAATCATTAAAATGGAATTCCACCACGAATTAACAGTTTCAAAATTAGAACTTAAATACTTTTTGATATTAATAATGTATTTTGAGTGGTTTTCACAGGCTTTTTTAAAATTTATTAAAAGGCATATTTTTATTTTTTTTAAGACTGAATGGTCTCTTTTTCAATATATATCTTTATTTCAAAATGTAATGCGTTTTGAAATAATGTATCTCTTTTTTTTATATATTTTTTATATGAATACCGCACAAGAGTCTCAACTGCTCCCAACCGTCTAGAGCCAGTGAGACTATGGCATCCCCAAATAGGGAATGTTGTGAGGCTGAAGGTAGTGGGGAGGGGAAGGAGATTGTGACATTATTAATTAAATAAAAGTTATTAGCGCACGCCGGGTTCGAACTCGCGACCTTTGGATTCGTAGTCGAGCGTCTTACCAAGCGGCCATGGAGTATTAGTAATAGTGTTCACTAAAAATTAAAAATAATTAATTAAATAAAAGGTTATTAAGTTATCAATTAGGTGACTTAATCACCTAATCACATACATTTCGTATTTGGTGTGATATTTCACCAAAATGCGCTATGTAAATTAACCAAATACTATATTTTTATTTATTTAATTATAAACGCCCTTATGGGCTTTTGCGTAACAGTGTAATATCTACCATAAAATAATAGAGACATAAAAAATAACATAGAGTAAATGATTAGCACCCAAAAACAAAAGTAAGTAAATAGAAATATTATAAGGCAATAAATAAACAGTAATATTTTTGAAATGGGTATGCTATTATAGCCTTTTTCTAACTGGATTCAGTGCAGTTGAATATATCTACTATTTCAGCGAAAGAATTACCCACTGTATGCAATATAGGTACAAGCAAGTATCTAAATGACTCAGTCCTGATATTATTGTTACATTAAAAAATAATTTTGAATCGAGTGGTTCTGTTAGGCACATGGAAGGTAATTAAGATAAAATATTAATGTTATGATAAAAACATTTTAGTAATATTACTAGATTTTAATTCATATTAACTACACTATACACTATCGCTGACATATCACATATCACGCCGCCGCGCATTCCGATAAAATGGGGTTGAAAAACTTTGCGAGATTGATTAGGCCAATTTACTTTATGGCCGCCTATCAACCTTAAAGTTCCTCGAGCAAAAGTTCCTCTGGTAAGGCTTTAGCCTCAACTCTGCGACTATCTCACGGATTCTTCGGATCAATTTGCTTTTTCCCAATCGGAAAAGCTCTGCTGTATTGGGCTTCCAATTTATTGAAACAGATTTAATGCAATAACCGCTAAACTTACCGGAGACCCGCTGTGTAGAAATTCTCGCCATTCCTAGCCGCGTTGAAAACAGTGATTAACTATATGAAATGACCGCTTATTCCCAATGCTTTGTGAATATGCATACGAGGTTGACCTAATTATCTCATTCAAATAAATTTATGAAATGCTTATCTTATTTCGGAATAATAACAAACAAACTTCTAGCAAACAAAAGCTAGCAGTCCACAATGGAGTGCTTATACCAACCTTGATGTATGGCAGTGAGGCATGGAACTGGCAGAGGGAGGATGAAATTGATGTAGACTGAATGCTGTGGAAATGAGATGTATGTGCGGTGAAATCATGTATAACCGTATTAAAAATGTGGATATCCGGAAAGAATGCAAGGCTGATGTAAGCGTAATGAATATGATCAAGAAAGGGACGCTTGCATGATAAAGCACCGACCGCGTTGTCGTAAGAACAAAAAAAAATATTTATCAAAAATACGTCAATTCAATAAAGTTGTGCACAAAAGCTTCGAGGAAAAATAAAAGTTGCTTTGTTGCTACAAAACAAAAGGAATATTGTGGACAAATTTTGAAAAGCAAAAACTTTTCCATTCAAGATCGCGTGCATTAAAACTAAAATAAGCTCCCTTCTATCCAGCGGCCCTTGGCCCGAAGCCTCTGGCCCCCACCTCCTAGTAGCCCTAGTCACTATAATCCCTCTCTCTAGTCAACCCCTGGTCCCTATAGAATCAAACAGGAAGTGACTTAGCTTGCTGCGAGGCTGGTTTTATAGTCTCTGGCCGCTTTCCGTGACGGTACGTTTCCTTTTGTAAATCAATCTCGTATTTGTGCAATAAGTGGACCTCGGAGGCCTTATTGTAAGGGAGCTTTATTGCGCCGGGATGGGAAATTTTTCAACTCCGTATTTTTTGTATCCCTTAATGCCGTGTTCCAGGAATGAGAACTCACTGTATTCCTACTCAGCATTACACACTTCAACGTATAATTCTGCGTGCGCAAGGAAGAACGGAATGAGTAATAAATAAAACTAGTTTTCAGTTAAGTATGCAGAATTGTTCCTTAGATTTTCTCCTTGCAGTTATTCTAACTAACTAACTAACTGACCATCACGCCGTTTCCCCTCAGAGGTAGGCAGAGAGGACGGACCGCCATATAACTCTGTCTTGCCACACACTCCTTGCTTCATTTACATTCATACATCGTCTCATACATACTCTTCTGTTATTTTGACTTTTCACATGACCCGATTCAAGTATTTGATTTACTTGATCGTGCCACGTCTTTCTCGGGCGTCCTCGACTTCTTCTTCCATTCACTTTCGCATCATATATTATTTTCACACTCTTTTCTTCGTTCATTCGCTCTATATGTCCAAACCATCTAAGCGTCCCTTTCTTGATCCTATTCATTACGCTCACATCAGCCTTGCATTCTTTCCGGATATCCACATTTTTAATACGATCACACATGGTTTCACCGCACATACGTCTCAAAGATCTCATTTCCACAGCATTCAGTCTACTTTCATCCTTCCTCTGCTAGTTCCATGCCTCACTGCCATACATCAGGGTTGGTATAAGTACTCCATTGTGGACTGCTAGCTTCGCTTCTTTAGACAATTTCTTATTTGCGCCTACAGCGTTCAGTCCTCCATTAATGGAGTATTTCAGCTTTAACAAAATTGACAGTTAATATATACAACTCTTTGATTTTCCATGTTCGTGCCATTTTCATGATCTCAAATTGTGTTCATCGGATAGATCGTGTCAGTATCAGTTTAATGACAATACTAACTCACTTTTTGGAAAAAATGTATGTTATTCCTTTATATTATAAAACACATATTTATTTCTTGTTACTTATATGATTCGAAACAAAATTTACACGGCATCCGTTTTGACTACAAGTTTTATATTTTTCTTTTAAATTTCACCTTTTTTTCCCGCAAATAACTCAAGGATTACTGGTCAAAGGCTGTATTTAAGTTTTCTAATAATATAACTATTTTTTTTCCATCCGGCTCGAAGGACCAATATGTTTGATTTTAATGTGCTCAGACGAATTTGTAACTTTTTTTTTTCTTGTGTATTACAGACTGTATATGTCTATTTACAAAACACAAGAAAGTAACAAAAAGTAAATTAAGAGATATTTTTAACATGTCTCTTGAAGTCTTCAAGGTTTACGTTGAAGATATCAAGAGACATGTTATTTAGTAGTACCATACCCCGTGTCATGCTGTGCTGAGCCAACACGTCTGTTCTGCCATGTGGAATGCACAGCAGATCGTGATGTCGCCCCTGGCAGTAGTTATTTGGCACAAACAACTTATAACATTCCAGGAGGTATGGATTGTCAATCAAATTATTCAATATTTTGTACGCTGTTACTGCAAGGGCCCCACTCCTTCTCGACTGGAGACTTTGATAAAGCGTATCGGAGAGCAAATTTTTATGATGCATAAATGTAGGGTACTCGCCGTGGATTCTCATATACAAATATCTGAGAAACTTATTTACCTCATGCCATAATAAATGACTTTACTTACGTTATTTATTGAAGAGTTTTCTGGTCACATAAGCTATTCCCACAAATACGCTTACATCATATGAGCATCCTAACTTACAGGCTTTGTAATTAAAATATTAATTAAACCGTGTGTGTTGCATGGATTAATTATGCGATGGCCGCACAGTTTGAAACCAACTAACTGGTGCCGGAGATCCTACGACGCTGCAAGCATGGGAGAATTTTAATATATGCAGGGGGCGGAATGGAGAGTGGGGATATGAAAGAATAAAGGAAGTGAGGGCGAACCTTGCTGTTCAGATCTGGTCTGTACTTCTCGTGGGGCACGAACTTCTGAAGAATGAAGAAGAAAAAAAGTATCCGTTCGCTCTAGTTATTCAATTTTTTTTTAAAGTTATTAATTTATTTAAACAAAAAATGAAGGATATTGTATTTATTCATGTAAAATTTCATGCCTCTTCTAAATTTTCAGATAATCAGTCAATTTAGGGCGATTAAAGTTTTTTTTTTTTTGTATATGAATACCGCACAAGAGTCTCAACTGCTCCCAACCGTCTAGAGCCAGTGAGACTATGGCATCCCCAAGTAGGGTATGTTGTGAGGCTGAAGGTACTGGGGAGGGGAAGGAGATTGGGAAGAGGAAGGTTGGGAAGTACCTGGCTATTCAGATCTGGTCACCAAACACGGCTATAGCCATTTCAAGCAACGTTTCGATTCTGAATGGTGGTCTTTCACCAGGGCGATACTTAAAGTATCTACCACTCTGAAAAAAAAAAAAGTGATTCATTCAAAAATAAAGCATAACTTAACTTAACGTTTCAGACTCTCATATCCTTAAATTCGTTAAAAAAATCTCAACATAATCTCCTAGATGGCTGGGAGCAGTTGATACTCTTGAACGGTATTCATATTAAACAACAATTCTTTTTTTAAATATCCGGAAAGAATGCAAGGTTGATGTAAGCGTAGTGAATAGGATAATAAAGGGACGCTTAGATGGTTTGCGCATGTAGAGCGAATGAACAAAGAAATGAGTGTGAAAAGAATATATGATGCGAAAGCGAATAGAAGAAGAAGTCGAAGACGCCCGTGGAAGACATGGTGCGATCAAGTAAATCAAATAATTGAAGCGTCAGAATAACAGAAGAGTACGTATTACACGATGTATGAATGTGAATTAAGCAAGGAGTGTGTACCAAAACAGAGATGTATGGCAGTCCGTCCTCTTTGCATACCTCTGCGGGGAAATGGGGTGTTGGTTTTTTAGTTACTGAGATAGTTATGTCCATCTTATAGACACTTTTCTGAGGCAGTCGACTCTCAGGTCAGCAACGTCATCGGCTATCAAAAGGCTGATAGAACCCAAACGCAATCCAAATACAAAGTTTGGAGATCGCGCTTCAGGAGTATCGGGGCCGAAGGCTTGGAATAAACTCCCTCCGGAACTAAGATGTATAACGAGCCCAACAGAATGTCGGTCCAAACTGAAAACTTACCTTTTCAGACTCTCATATCCTTAAATTCATTAAAATAATCCCAACATAATCTGTCTCTCGACGAATTACCTTTAGACACACAAATTTAGACCAAATCCTGTACTGTACGACAAATTCAGAATGTCCATTTTAGATTTCGCTCCCATGCCTTTAGTCGGGAAAAAAATAATATGTACATAAAAATCATAATTGGAATTTCAAGTTAATATGGGTCTATCTGATGGGACCTGCCAGGTAACTATGTCCCTGTATATTTTCTCTTGAAACTAGGAATTATTATCTAATAATAAAAAATAAGATATGTTCAGTGGTCTTGTGATGAATATTCACAAAAACGGCGCTATACAAATCATACAATTATTATTATTTTCAAAATATTCACACAACTTAAAAAAACTACAGTTCCCAATAAACACCAAAAAGCATTAAAAAAGAAGATTAAAAAATATACAGTAAATATTTATGAGGAAACAAACAAACAACTCCCGAATAAATTCGGCAATTTCAGAAGGAAACAGCTCAGTCAGCCACCCTTGCAAAAGACGAAATATCAGATAATAGGGGTTCGAAGAAAATAAGACCAGAAATGGACGTAGGCTACCGGATAACTACAAAAAGTAGTAATAACTAGCAAATAATGGTAACCGTGGTGGATTGCTTAAGGTCCTCGACCATGAATCCAGAGGTTATGGGTTTAAATCTTGGAACTCTTAAAAAAAATATATATATATTTATATATGTATATATACCTAGAAATTATCAAAAAATTTCAAATTAAAATAGTTTAATTAGACACAGAAAACAAAATGTTTATTTTTATAGTGAATACCGCACAAGAGTCCCAACCGTCTAGAGCCAGTGACACTATGGAATACCCAATCGGGGTATGTTGTGAGGTTGATGGTAGTGGTGAGGGAAAGGGGATGGGGAAGAAGAAGGTCGGGAAGTACCTGGCCATTCAAATCCGGTCACCAAACATGGCTAAAGCCATTTCGATTCTGAATGGTGGTCTTTTACCAGGGCGATACTTAGAGTATCTACCAATCTGAAACGTGCCGCAAATATAATCCTCGGGTGTCTCCGACCTCTTCTACCATTCGATTTCACGTCATATATTCTTCTCACACTCTGGTACATAGGTTGGTAAAGTCACATAGCCTATTCATCGATTTTATATCCCTAAATGAAAAATATATGTTATTTTTTTTTATTGAAAACAGGTGTATTAAAAAAATCCATAAACCCAATCATTGACAAAAAATGATTTATTCTACAACCCTAATAAAACAATGCACATTTGGAAATTGACTGAAAATTTTACAGAATAATTATGGACACTTCGTATACCTACCGTTTTGTATAATAAATTATTTATTATTAAGCCGATGGCTCCTTCTTCAGGATACCAAGTATAAAAATATTATTACTTGAGCCATTTATTCGTAAAAAGTTGCTGAATCATTGAATATGAAGAAGATAAAATAAATATGTATTAGGATTTAAATAAACGTAGGCCTTGAATCACAAATGGTAGTAAAATACCCCCAGCGTAATGGCCAAACCGTAAAACCTTTAAAAACATCAAACAATAAATTACTAGTATTTTTCAAGATTTCAAGGCTACAGCCAAAACGAGTAACATTTTACGTAAATCCGAGTAAACCCGGCTAGCACTGAAGAGATAAGTCACTAAAAGCGCTTTGTGGGCGTGTCAATGTGCCCAACGTAATGACTTTTTTTTTTAGTTCTGCTGAAATTTACGGCCTCCGTGGTCGAGTGGCAAGACGCTCGACTGCAAATCTAACGGTCCCGGGTTAAAACCCGGCGTGCGCAAATAATAATATTCTTAATTTATGTATAGTTTACAATTATATCTAAAAGATAGAATAAACCTAAAAGGTTATATGGAAGTGTAAATACAATGATTAATGTATTTGAACAAGAGATCGATGCATTGGAAACAGTATATATATATATAATATACACAGTAAATTAAAAAAGATGTTTTGCGTATTCGCTTAATTTATGGATTTGTATAAATTTGTTAGAACTTTTATTAAACTAATTTATAATAAATTTTGTTAAATTTATGTGTCATAACACATTTAATTCATGTAAATAATATACACTCTTTTTGCGGCACGTTTCAGAGTGGTAGATACTCTAAGTATGGCCTTTCCAAAAGACCACCATTCAGAATCGAAATGGTTGCTTGAAATGGCTTTAGCCGTGTTTGGTGACCAGATCCGAATAGGCAGATACTCCAAACCTTTTTTTTCCTATTTCTTTCTCCTTCTCACTACCTTCAGCCTCGCGACGTACCCTGGTGGAGGATGCCATAGTTTCACTGGCTTTAGATGGTTGGGAACAGTTCAGACTCTTGTGCGGTAAATACCGATTTTTTGTATTGAATAGGATCAAGAAAGGGACGCTTAGATGGTTTGGATATTTAGTGGAAATTAACGAAAAAAGAGTGTAAAAAGAAGATATGATGCGAAAGTGAATGGAAGAAGAAGACGTGGCACGATCAAGTGAATTAATTACTTGAATTGGGCCATGCAAAAAGTCAGAGTAACAGAAGAGTATGTTTGAGACGATGTATGAATATGAATGAAGCAAAGAGTGTGTGCCAAGACATAGTTGTATGGCCATCCGTCCTCTCTGCCTACCCCTGCGGAGAAAAGGCATGATGGTTAGTTAGTTAGTTTTTGGTATCTTTTGAACAATTTCATGGATCTTCTTAAGGCTTAGGGGTTGAAAGTTCTCATGTAAATTGGCCATTAGAGCACTTTTTTCAGAAAATAACATTTCTAGGGGCTATCTGTTCAGCGCCCGCAAGGGTGCAGGGTGTGAGGTGTTTTGATAGGGAGGCAGAGGTCAGAGATGGATGGGTAGGACCGGGTAGAAGTTTTGAACAAAATTGTTATTGAAAATCGTTTTTTACTCGTGCTACACTGGCACCCTTTCCCACTGCCTGATGGGGCCAGCTCCTGCCGCGTCAGAAGTTCTTATTGAATACATCAATCAATATTTCGAAATGGAATCCGCGAGTAATCGGGGCGCGACAGTGATGAATTCCGTAAGAAATTCCGGCAGCTTTGTCACGGCGCCGCGACGCCGTGCTCCGTGCGCTGCGACGCCGTGCGCCCTGCAGACCGAGGATACTGGCAGCGACTGGCTGGCTGGGGCGAGGAGGGCTGCATAACTTTAATTAGGTTTATCAATCTCGTTTAGATTGACACCTCTTATCAGTGCGAGGAAAAGGATTGAAAGGTTATTTATTCAACGTCTTTTAGATTGATACGATAAGATCGGAAGAATTAATTACATTTTCAAATAATAGACAGTAGACTGTATGGATTAAGCCTTGGAGTAGAAATATACATGGATAAGTACCTTTGGGAAAGATTGCAGTAAATATTGTTGATTTTATACAGCCTCGATAGACAGAAGCAAAGATTTATTAAAGGATGTCAAATAGCCTATTAGTTACCGCCCACATAAAATTCGGACATTTTTAACTAGCATATTTGAACACATTGCACAGAACAATATCAATACAACATTAAGACGATTAAAAAAAGTCATAATATCACACAAACACTAATGACAGAACATTTGCATAAATAATTATGAAAGCTTTTTATTAATTTTATGTCTTCATGATAGTTTTTTGTTTGACAAGCCCCCGAAGGGCACAGAAACAACGGCTCGGAGGGCTTTGAAACAGAGAATAGACGATTACCTCGAGTTGATCTCCTCTTGGGGTAGGAATAATCTCGTCGAATTTAATGTTTCAAAGAACCAATCATGTCTAATGACGACTAAAAGGGATCCAAATGATAATTAAGTCTCTTTCAACGGAAGCAATCTTCCCAACAAACCTTCCATTGAAATGCTTGGTGTAACCTTAAGTGACCAGTTAAGGCACCGGGGCTCCATTTAAGCCAGAGTAAAGTTAGCCTCTCCGAAGTTGGGCGTGTTGTACAGGGCCCGCAGATACTTCAATAGTACACAACTGCTGACCTTGTACAAATTGCAAGTACGCCCCACTGCTGAATTTGGCAGCCACCTCTGGTCTGTAGCCCCTAAATACCTTGAGGAGTGTGTGCCAAGACAGAGTTACATGGTGGTTCGTCCTCTCTGCCTACCCCTGCGGAGAAACGGCGTGATGGTTAGTTAAAAACCGGTCGGTCATAAAAATTAAAATAAAATCATCGGTGATTTAATAAAACAAATTTGTAACTTTATTCCACTTTTATTATTTTGACTGGACCGGTTTCAGCCTATGACGGCCATCTTCAGACTAGTACATGTTGTTGTTAACCTACGGCTTATATACTATTTTTGGGGATGTTAGGGGTAGTAAACAATGATTTTACTTTAATTATATTCATCAGTATTGTTGCATGATTTTAATAGTTACAGGGTAAAAGTTACTTTTAATTTATTGGTATTACTATTTTATATATCTATCTGGAATATTTATTTATTTTATTTAATATTTAAGATGGGTTACAGTTGCATTTCTATAAATATGAATTGACAATGTATTTATATAATGAAAGGTTGGTGAATACTGATTGCTAATGAGTTTACTTTAGGTTTTCCCATCTCAATTGTGATGTCCAGATGTACAACATAATTTTCTAATTATTGGGTTACTCCCAGCATTATGGTATATTTAAATCATCGGTCATATACAAAGCTATTATTTCGTTTTCATTATTTCACTATAATAATTAATAATGTACACAACACATCAATATTTTATATAAAATTAACAATTGATCGAAATTGTTATATCACACTCAACTCCGCCCTTGATTCGAACAGTACGAAATCAATTAAAAAAGAACGCGCATAGAAAAGTAAATTTTTAAATTATTTTGGCATTAAACTATATTCCAAACTGAAAGACTGCGAATAATTGAGCCCTACATTTTACATCTCTATTTTGAAAGGATCTATGTATGGATTAACATGTCCATTGAGCATTCTCCGGCCAACCATAAAGGTTTCGGGCTAAATGGAAAGGAAACATGGACCTACCCGGTGGAGGTGTTACAGCCAGGGAGAGATGGAGGGGTGGGGGTGGTATGCAATGCCTACTCCACACCCTTGGTGTAAGAATATATGGAGAGGTACCTTTGCGAAACAGTGTAGTCAGGTCGGTAGACAAAGATATGATAAAGGATGTTGGATAGCCTATTAGTTACCGCCCACATGGGATTCGGACATTTATAATAAACATATTTGAACATACAATACATCATTCAAATGATTCATAAAGTCAAAATATCACACAAACATTAATAACAGAAGATTTTCCTGAATAATGATGGAAGCTTTTTGTTGATTTTATGTCTTTGTATCAATAAAAATGTGAGAATTCTAAAGTTCGGTCTAAAATATTTAAAACTGTTGAAATACTTTGTTTGTTCTTATTTGAACATTCTCGCATAGCACATATCGTCGTCAACAGGAAAATACCTCCCATGTAGTCAACTTTACCTGAGTTAAATATGACATTGCATAGAGTTTCAATTTGTACCTCAACTTTCAATGTCTTTATTGGCGTAAATACATTATTGCATCTTAAACTTCAAAGCGTATTTTTGATGTCTTAAAAATAATCTGTATCTCTCAAAATTCAGTTTTTAATTTCCTCCTGAAAGATTACGTTTTTGACACATGGGAGGTATTTTCGCGTTGACGCCGATATCGCCATCATGTTTAATTATATTTGTATGACCACTGCAAGTTTTTTAATCAACACAAATATAGGAAATAACATCAAAATCCGTTGACGTAAGTTATACGACTCGATGATGTGAAGTTAGCGCGGACGGAGAATATTCTTACATACTTAAAAGTGCTGCAATATTATGTGAAGACTTTTCTTGTCTCTTTCTCTCTCGTGGAATATAACGTTAAAACCTGGAGTAAGTGATTTATCGCAAATTTGTATTGGTTGGGTAAACATATTCAGGTACATATATTCTTACTCCAAGTTCACACCCTTGTGCTACCAACCTCACGTGGTGTATCTTTTGCCACCCACCCTGTAGCAAAGGGTGCAGACCCTGCAAAAAAAAAAATAACTTCTTAACGTGTTTGTTCTTGTTTGTCCTTATTTTGATGGTGATACTTGTCAATGCTCAACACGTACGAGCAATTTACTCCAAGATCAATGTATTTTAGAAAAAAAATATTAATGCTTTTGTATCTTCATATTTTAAACGTTTTTTTCTCGATTTCATCTTTTTAGGGTTGGATGCTTTCTGCATACGTACTTTTAATCATGATCAATTTTTGGCTCTACAGTGCTTGACGAAGCGCTTGAAGCTTTTTTTAGATAAATACCGTACAAGAGTCTCAACTGCTTCCAACCGTCTAGAGCAAGTGGGACTATGGCGCCCTCAATCGGGGTATGTTGTGAGGCTGAAAATAGTGGGAAGGGGAAAGAAATGGGAAAGAGTAAGGTTATAAAGTTCTCCTTAGTGCTATCATTTGTTTTGAAACAAACTAAAATTCTAACTAAATCTAATTATTAAACTTTGAAATAAAGCACTTACTTTGTGGTAAGACATAATTAAATTTGAAATAAATGTAGCTTCGTTTTAACACCACTTTATTGGATACATACAAAAACCGGTTTCGACTCTACCTGAACCTTCTTCAGGGTTGAATAAATATGTTTTAAATTAAAAAAATAATTACAATGCTTGGGGAAAATGTAAAATGAGCACATCAACTTAGGTGGGGATATTATTAATTAAGCATTCACGTTGTGGTAAGACATAATTAAATTTGCAATAAAAATTAACTTCGTTTTAACACCACTTTATTGGAGACATACACCAACCGGTTTCGGCTCTACCTGAACCTTCTTCAGGGTTGAATAAATATGTATTAAATTAAAAAAGAATTACACTGCTTGGGGAAAACGTGAAATGAGCACATCAACTTAGGTGGGGATATTATTAATTAATTATATTATAATTTAACTAACAATATTAATCATGATTACAATTTTAATTAGTTATTGTTAGTTGAAATGCCAACAATTCTCTTGCCAGTGATCAACTTCATTAAGAGTAATTATTTTAAACAATATAAATGTACAGGGATGAACTTTTGTTACATTTTTTGGGAAGAGTGACAAATTATTCTTTTGAACTTTATAAAGTTTTTTTAACTCAAAAATTTTATGTTCACAGAGTTTGTATTAGCTCAATCGTAAGCTGTTGATTTATTTAAGAAAGTCTTTTACGAAATAATAAATCAAATTACCTTCATCTACTCGTTCAACTAAATTTGGAATTGACTCCTTACAAACATCGCATTTCCAAGAAAATTAAAACTTTAACTTGCAAACAAACAAAAAATTGGAAAAGCACCTAAATTATATTTTCTCAACATTTTTATAAATCAGTGATATATCCTTTCTTCAAAATCTTTATGTGTGAATATCTTTCTTAATGTATTTATGGTGTTTAATAAATATCTTATCTTACGTGTCTCTTTAATTGTAAAAATATATTTATTTTCAATTCATAATTAAGTCCCACCTGGAATGTGTTTTTCTATCAACTTCTCGTGAACAATATACGAGTAAATATATATATATATATATATATATATATATTTGGCGCTCTTCGCTGGAAAGGCAAAAAGGATTAAGCGACACTTTGGTTAAAAATGAGTTAAATATGCATTTTTTCTACATAGAACACTCTGACTCTCGTTTGATTCTGAAGACTTTGGTGACCCTTCAGCCATCTAAAATATATAAACGAAGACTTATAAATTTTATTGTAAAAACAAAAAAATACTTTAAAGTGCTGTGATGTGAAATGAGCAATAATATACCAGGAGGGAGCGCTTGTGTAGTCAGGGTTGAAGATTTTTTTTCCTGACTCGAGCGTGGTTAGGGCTAGGGTATTTATACATCCATTCATAGCACATGTCGACATAATATAGCGTTTGTTTGTGTAACCACTTTTTCACAGTATTGTTATAAACACATATGTAGGACATAACCTTAAAAACCGTTGAGTTATGTCCTGTTATGTCACATAACAAAACGCAGTGAGCGGAGTAAACGCAGTGAGCGGAGTTGCCGGAGGCGCCGGGGACAGAATACATGCTTACATACCGAAAAGTGGTGCTATATTATGCGAGAACTTGTCTTATCTCTTTCTCTCATGCTATTTACGACGTAAGAACGCGGAGAAAGTGATTTATCGTAAATTTGTATAGGTTGGGTAAAAATATTTAGCTCTCTTTCTCCATATATATTCTTGCTTTGAGCTTCAGCCCTTTTGCCTTTCCGGCGACATTATTAACATTTTATTTTTTAAATATTTTAAATCTTTGTCAATTTTCTTTTTATCACGACGGGTATCAAACTTTCAACTATCCAACTAAAAGACAAATGAGTAGGTGTAGATCTTAACTACGTATATACTATAGATGACGTATAGCGAGACCATAAAAATAAACACTAGGAGGTGTTTGTCGGCCTCCACAGTCGAGTGATACGACGCTTAATCACTAATACAAAGGTCACGGGTTCAAACCCGGCGTGCGCCAATAATTTATATTTGATTAATATGTGTCATAACACATTTAATGCTTATAAAATAATGTAAAGTTTATTTGCGGCACGTTCCAGAGTGGTAGATACTCAAGAATCGCCCTGGTGAAAGGCCACCAATCAAAATCAAAACGTTGCTTGAAATGGCTTTAGCCGTGTTTGGTGAACAGATCTGATTAGCCAGTTCCTGTTCCCAATCTCCTTCCCCTCCCCACTACCTTCAGCCTCGCAATATACCACAATTGGGGATGCCATAGTCTCACTGGCTTTCAACGGTTGGGAGCAGTTGGGACTCTTGTGCGATATTGACTATAAATAAAAACGGGAATCAAACCCTTATCTGTACAACTGAAAGACAAATGGGCAGGTGTAGGTCGTAACTACTAAGATGACATATTGCTAAACAATAAGAAACACCAAGAGGTTATTTTTATAATAAACAGGGACTATAAAAAATATACAATATTTATAAAAATAATTGATTTTGTTTTGTTTCATGCCATTATAGAGACAGATAAAACGAATGATTGTCGAGACCGCGTGCTTTACATCCCACACGTGTCGAAACCCCATCTTCTTGTCTATCTTACGAGATGACTATCTCTGAAGGAGGGTTCCATTTCATCTGTAAAGGGATATGGTTGAGCGTTTCCCATAACCAAGATAGCTGACGCTCTATTTGATGTGTTATGAGATTATACGAGATTATTGTATTCTTGTTGATGTTTACGATACGAAATAAGTTTTCCACTGGCTCGCGTTTCCCGGAAAACACAATATGTTATTATGTTTATGCCATAGGAAATAGGCTGATTAAAGCTTTTCGTATTTGATATCAGACTTTGGGCTACATGTTGTGGTATATTTTTATTGCTGAGGTGACAAACAATACATTTTCAAAGAAGTTTTTTTTTGCTATAGGAAATACCGCTCAAGAGTCCCGACTGTTCCCAACCGTCTAGAGCCAGTGATACTATAACATCCCCGGTTAGGGTATGTTGAGAGGCTGAAGGTTGTGTTGAAAAGAAGGATATGGGAAAGAGAGAGGTAGGGAAGTACCTGGCTTATCAGATCTTATCACCAAACACGGTTTAAAGCCATTTCAAGCAACGTTTCAATTTTGACTGGTGGTCTTTCACCAGGGCGATACTTAGAGTATCTACCACTCATATCTACTTTATTTTATTTTACATAAATTAAATTTGTTATTTATTTATTTAACAAGATCTCATAAAAATAGTTGTTCACCAAATACATTAAGAGATGAATGATATAAAATATTGTAGATGCATGCATAGTGTAAAAAAAATAATTGAACATTTATGTACATCTCACATATAGACAAGGTATTATTTATCTAAAGGAGTTATATAAGTACAAACTGAAGTGGTGTGACGCACTTTTTATGATATGGTAACGAAAACAAGTTTAGCAATTAAAAACAAAAAAAGATAAGATTTAAGAAAGGTTCATTCTTATACACATATTATGAGATAATCGATGAATTGGCAAGTGTAAAAAGGTGTGTAAAAAATATATATTTTATTTAAGATTGTGTAGATCGTTATGTTCCTAACGGTCACTCTTGTACGTACATTAAGAGATAGTGACAGAATTCTATATATGTGCATTTAAATATATCTAAGGTAGATGAAGCTTCATTGAATAGTTCTATCGCTTTATATATTGGTGTGTTTTTGTATGAGGACGTTCTGACTTTCGACGTGAAAAACGTCACATGATGCCTCGCACGAATATAATATTAATTAAATTAAAGTTATTGGCGCACGCCAGTTTGAGCCCGTGACCTTTGGATTCGTTGTTGAGGCTCTAACCGCGCGACTATGCAGGCCATCGAAGTTAGTGATAAGTTTTTATTGCCACCATCAAAAAATTCCAAAATTTAGGGGGGCCCTAGAACCAGTTCTCTAGCTAGTGAAACTTTCGTGTAGTCCGAAAAAAAATATTTTAAAGCTCAGCTGTCTGCAACTGAGATTACCCTCTTTCACGGTCCACTTGGCCTGTTCACAGCAGCCTCCCTGGGGCAGCACCGACTCGTTCTACCTTTATCCTTCACCTTGTATAAATGTATTATTATTGGTTCCTCTGGCAGCCCATCTGCACAGTCGGTTGGGCGCAAGCGAAGCGAGGAATTCACAAAAGAACGACTTAGGTAGACTCAATGCAGCGGAAATTCGGTTTCTCCGATGTACAACGGATATTGAAAACTGACGTTTCCACGATTTTTTTTTAATACCGGAAGAGCGCAGTTGACATTAACAACAACTTTTGAAAGACGATAATGAGGGTGAAAACGTGAATTATTTTGTTTTGTTTTTCGAATTAAACTTCGCGTAACAAACCTAAAATGTTTTAAGTATCAACATATTAACAGTCCTTAATCTTATTTCCTTTTCTTTGATTTGACGAATATGTCAATGTGAATTCATAGGTTATATCTGAATTTTTATACCCTTAGCTTCTGGTAAATTGTATTTTTAATCTGTTGATGTGCACATGCACTGTTATACCCACATCTGAACCTCTTTCTCTCATGATTTATGATAACGATCATGATTTTAGATAGTTTTAATTTGTGTACATATTATGTATTATTTTCTCCTTGTTAGTTAATCACATTAGCCTAATTAATTAAGTATGAAGCGCACTTGAGGTGGAATATTACAAAACTGCGCTATATAAGTTCACTGTTATTAATATTACTAAACACACGACTTTTACGTTTAGTAAAAACATTTACTTTGTGGCTTGCCATATTTATAAATAAAATAGATAATCTTTGTTTATAACCACTTTTATTATTCAATATTATGTTGACCGGTTTCGGAAGCACCCTTTCATCAAATATTCCCATAATCCCCTCAATTACCACTTCTCTTTCCCATTCCAACTCCTAAATGTGTAAATATATCGTAGTATTTTGTATCTTAGGTTAATTTTAGTATTGTCCTGATGATGGAAGGGTGCCGGGTACCAGGTACTTCCCAACCTTCCTCTTCCTCATCTCCTTCTCCTCCCCACCACCTTCAGCCTCACTACATACCGCAATCGGGGATACCACAGTCTCACTGGCTCTAAACGGTTGGGAGCGGTTGGGACTCTTGTGCAGTATTCACTAAAAAATAATAAAATATTTTTGACATTTTTAAAGACTTTTCCAAAACCTTGACTTTGACTTGAATGTTATTTCAAATGTATATTTTAGTCATTACTTCATTTGAATATTGGGTGGGCTCTTTTCTTTCTCTGTTGCTTTTTTCCCCCATTTCGTGTAATGTGTTTTTTAGCAATTGGACAATAGTCCTTTAATACATAAATAAAGAAAATGAAAAAAAAATACTATTCTTATTGTTTAAAAAAAAAAATTTGGAATGTTAAGTTAAAAGCTATAATAGGGTAGTATAAGGTTATTAACTGTAATTCAGTAATGTAAATATGCAGATAAAGATAGAACCTAGCTTGGAGTGAGAATATATGGAGAGGTACCTTTGCGAAACAGTGTAGTCAGGTCGGTTGACTTTATACTGGCTTGTTAGAGAGAGTAAAAAATATATTAAAGGATGTTGGATAGTTACCGCTCACATGGAATTCTGTCATTTTTAATGAACATATTTGAACACACTAAACAAAACAATATCAATGCACCATTAAAATTATTAATGAAGTCAAAATATCACACAAGCACTAATAACAGAAGGTTTGCCTTAATAATGATGAAAGCGTTTTGTTGCTTTTGTGTCTTTAAATCATTCAAAAATATTTAAAACTGTTGAAACACCTCTGAGAAGTAATGTTTATAATTTTTGTTTGGTATTATTTGAACATTCACGCATAGCACATATCACCATCATGTTTGATTTATTTGTATAACCACTGCAAGTTTTTTAACCAACACAAATACAGAAAATAACATCAAAATCCGTTGAGGTAGGTTATACTACTCGACGATGTGAAGAAGCGCGGAAGGAGAACATTCTAACATACTAAGTGCTGCAATATTATGTGAAGACTTTTTTTTACTCTTTCTCTCTCATGGTGTACGACGTCAAAACCCAGATAAAGTGAATCACCGCAAATTTGTGTAGGTTGGGTGAAAATATTAAGATCTCTCTCCATATATATTCTTACTCCAAGGTACCAAGCTATTAACCAATAACAATTTTTCTCAAATCTCGATCAATGTCACAATCGAAAAGCTTCAGTTAGGAAGAACACAGAAAGCACGATCATGCAAATAACTTAATCTCGGTAAATGCAAATCTCTCCGCGCGAGGGCCTTTTCCCAGCAGCGGATAAGCGGGCAGCGCGAGGCGGAAGATTACCCGATCCGCCCCTTTCGCCGCCGCAGGGCCGGACCCAGGCCCCGCCGTGCTCGTGGCTACTGACTCGGGCGCGGATTTCTGACCATGTTAAGTTTAATTAAAGATGGCGTTCAAGAACCGCAAAGAAGTCATAAAATATGATTCTTAAACATACAAAAGCATGCACTCCATGAAGGCAAATAAGCACTGTTTACCGTACCGTATTCGCATACAAATATGTATTATATTTTAAATAATACGAAATAATTGCAAAAAATATACACTTAAAAAATTCGCGTGAAATTGAGCAAATCACACCACCGCGAGCGCCCCACCGACCTTCCTATAATAAACATCCTTATTTACTGCACTTCATGGTTTTTCTCCGTTTGTTTCTATTTATAATTTAGTTCATTCTTATATTCATACTAATCACTAGCGTTGGGAAAAACTTTAGTGTTTTGTGAATGCTTAACGAATTGCTAATTCTTCAAAATGAACCCTTCGCAGTAAACACTTCAATTGAAGTCGAACTCGCATAAAAGAGATGTGAATTTATCTGGTTATTTAAAAACACACACTAGTCGGTAAAGATTTAAAAACGAAAAGAACTGGAACCGGTTCCTTGCCAAAATAAAAAGTACTAGACGGTAGGAATTTGAAAACGAAAAGAACTGGAACTGGTTTCTCGCCAAAACAATTTGGAGTCGAACTTCGATTGAAGTACTTGTAATGAAGTACTTCTTTATTGGCTTTGAATTTCACTTCACAACAAAAATCAACCTCAATTGAAGTATTAGTTCAATGAAATGATTGAACGCTTAAATGAACTACCAACTTCAGTTGAAGTATTTGTTCAATGAACAATGAATGAAGTAGGAACTGCTGGCAAAAGAAGTAGTTTTTTCAAAGCGGTCACAACGCTAACTACTAATTATCTTATTTCTTATACAGTATTTTATACAATGTCATATTGTTTGATTTATTACGTTTTGAGATTGTTGATGTTTGTTTGATTACTCTGTATTTTTATTTCGTTTGTAACTCATGTAATCGTATTCTTTAATTTTTCTTGCCCCAGAGCGAGTTTTTATAACTCGTCAGAATTGCTATGTATGTTAGCAAGATTTTAAAATATTTTTATTTTTTTAAAACAAAATGATGTACCAAAAGCAGTAACTACATATGCTTAAACACAGCCAATGTCAGTGTAGATTATTCTATGTTCACTAGACTACACAAAATATGTAAGCTGTGATCTGTTGCGCGTAAAAATGGCTCGTTTGTGTTAGTATCTTTGTTAGTATATAAGGCAGTGCTTTTACAGCACAAATCCAATAGCAATCAGTGACATCTGTGAGTACCTATCTCTTTTATCAATTGATCAGTTGTTTTTACCGCTGCCTACCCTGATCAAAAACTCTGTGTGCGCCACAACATACATATCCCAAATACGTAGATACTGGACTAGATCTCCAAAATATTTTATTACCACAGACTTTGTAATGCACAGACAAAGTGCTGGTATTCCTGACTACCACGGGTATTTCAATGGACGCTGCTAGGAGAAATTAGTAGAATCAATCCCTGAGAACAGGTGTAAATAAAAAAAACTCGTTGAAAGTTGATTTCAGCAGCATGAGAACGAATCATTTTCCTGACTCGTTTTTACGTAATATGGAACACATATGGGAGAGCTTTTGGCAATCTATTTTTTTCTTCCCTCGCGTAATCCCTTCTTCCACCCCTTCATAACCCGACTCACAACAGCCTTTAATCGGGTGGCGACATAAGTCTCTTGACTGTATTGAATGCGGACGGAAGCTCTTGTCATATAATAACTTTGAGAATCATAATAATAATAATAACAGTGAGCTTATATAGCGCAGTTTATATTTCACATAAAGTGCGCTTCATACTAAATTAATTATGCTTATAATTAATTAATTCTAATTTTGTAACTATTAATTCATGGTAGAATTCCATTTTAATTATTTAATAAAACAAATTTATAATTTGATTCCACTTTTTTTTTTTGACTGGATCGGTTTCAGCCTATAACGGCCATCTTAAGACTAGTACATCCCAAAAATAGTTTATAAGCCATATAATAAGAACAACCTGTACTAGTCTGAAGATGGCCGTTATAGGCTGAAACCGGTCCAGTCAAAAAATAAAAATGGAATAAAGTTATAAATTTGTTTTATTAAATCACTAATAATGAATAATTTTATTAATAAAATTTTCATTGGTATTATAGACAGCCCTGAGTTATTGAACCTTAATTCCATTCACATACCAACGAGATGTCATCAGTCCATCAGGACTGAGTCTTTCAGATACTCGCTTGTACCTAGATTGCATGTAGTTGGTAACACATTCGCAGAGGTGGCTGATGTATTTAACTGCACGGAATGTAGATACAAGAAGGCTATAATATCATATATCTTTAATCAATAATATTTTTATGTTTTGGAACACTATTTTTACTACTCTATAAGTATTCTTAATTTTTTTTGTGCATATAATTCTTATTTTTTCACTGTTGGTAAACATTTAATGTAAAAGCCCCCTCGGGCGTATACAATAAAGAAATAAGGCTGTCTAACAAGGAGAAAAAAAATATGTAAACAAATTAAAAATATCTAAAATCATGTTGTTATTACAAATCATGATATAAAAAGGTTCAGATATGGGTATAACAGTGCATATGTTCATCGACAGATTAAAAAAACAATTTACCAGAATCTAAGGGTCTGAAAATCCAGATGAAACGTATGAATTCATATGAAACTAACTAACCAACTAACCATCACGCAGATTTCCCCGCAGAGATAGGCAAAGAGGACGGACTGCCATATAACTCTATCTTGGCACACATACCTTGCTTCATTCACTTCATGCATCGTCTCATACATGCTCTTCTGTTATTCTGACTCTTCACGATTCAAGTATTTGGTTTACTTGATCGTGCCGCGTCCTCGATTTCTTCTTCCATTCACTTTCGCATCATGTATTATTTTCACACTCCTTTCTTCGTTCATTCGCTCTACATGCCCAAATCATCTAAGCGTCCTCTTCTTGATCCTATTCATTACGCTCACATCGCCTTTCATATGAACATATTTGTCAAATCAAAGAAAAGAAAATAAAAATTAGGACCGTTAATATATTGGTATTTAGAACGTTAATATTCAAGTTTTATAAGTAAACGATTCTAAAAATGCAAGCGTAGTCGGGAAGCTCGCCAAACGCGCGCCTAATATTTGTACACGGTTGCCATTCAATACATGAGAACAGGTCGCTTGTACAGCTCGGTTATGGAATGACCTGCCTGCCTTTGTGTTTCCTCCCTCCTTTAATATAGGTCTCTTCAAGACCCAAGTTCACTCCTTCCTTTCCTCAAAAAGACCATCCACACAGCATCCCCAAAGATGACATAGGCCCTGAAGGAAATTATTTCCCTCAAGGCCTCCTGTGTGGAGTTATTGTAAAAAAAGCAGTGTAAATATGACAAAAGAACAATAAATATTTGATGACAATGAGTATATGGTTTCCAGTAGACAGTGAGGACATTGAGTTGTATGATACAAGCAAGGAGAAAACTGTCATTTTTAGGTATGTTTACCTCTGTTTTATTCCTAGGATTAAAAAAAATCCTTCAGCTATTATTTTTTTAATTTCACCCAGCAAAGAAATTCCATCAGTAGACTCTCTTTAGAATATTTTTTTAATAATAAGCTGTTACTCAACCAAAGTAATGGCTTTTTAATTCTGTGGATTCGGGATTATCCTCTGAGGCAAATGCTTTTCGATGGAAAGGATTTCATCGCGAAGCCGTCAAATTATAATCAGCCCCCCAGCCTAGGACAGACTATTGTATTTATTACTAACTAGTTTCATCTTAACACACACGTCGAAAGGGACATAGTGAGTGAATCGTGAAATAGCGTAGTCGGAATAAAATTTAAGACTTTTTTTACATATGAGTGAAAATTACCAGTATAGTTTTAGCAGACGTTAACGCCCCACAACGAATAATGTACAGAAGACGGCTTAGCGTAATAAATATATTTATTATTAATTCCAAAAGAGTACCTACTTAATATAATTCAGAAAGTATGTACCAATGGCTGGCGGCTATATCCAAAATCGGTCATACTCTGAGATGCCCTTCATATAATGTAATTATTTTTTCTTTTTTTAAAAAGAAAGACAAACATTCCCGGGTTACGAATAACCTGACAATTTTTGAAAAACTCCTACTGCCATCATAAGAGGCGGAAGATGTTGCTTGTGCAACAATGGAGGACTTAGCCAGCAGAGGAATTGAACGCAAGACGCCCGGGTGGGAATCCGACGCGTTTGTCCACTCAACTACCGACCGATCTTATCATTTTCGAATAAACAGAAGTACGGAAAGACGCCGCTTTTTATAACGTCGTAATCTTCGTCGCTGGTACGAGTTCAATTCAGGGTCGTAACGTAGGAAGAGAGTGCACGAGAAGAATAAGAAAGTTCAGTAAAATTTTCAACAGTAACAGAATAGAGCATTGACCGATATAAGAGTGAAAAACGAAATTGAACCAAAAGTTTTCTTTGCCATCTGCGGTTCAAGAATTTCTTTCTTTCAAAAACAATTGTGAATTGTGAATTCAATGCGCTCAGAATTTAGCCAAATATATAAAAGTCCATCTGATGGACATATCAATTTTTTTGGAAAATAATTGCAAGTATTTATGCAATGCATTTAAAATACTCACTTCTGTGTAATCTAAAAAATGCTCTGCAGATTTATTTAAAAAAATAATTTTTAATTTAAATTTAAGTATCGCTATACAAGACGAGAATTGACGCTAATTTACAAAGCTAGATAATGAAGTCTTAGATGTAAGTCACTAGTTATAAGTCTCAGTAGTTAGTTACTAGCTATAAGTCCTAATTGTAAGTCACTAGTTGAAAATATTGGTCGTTAGCCATTAATAATAAATCTCGATTCTTAGTTATTAGTTATAAGTCTAAGTGATTAGTTAAATATTAGATACATTAACTTGTAAAGCGCCCTTCAGGTGATTTCTTCACGAAAACGGCGCTATAAAAGTAATCCATTTATTATTATTATTACAAAGAGAAAAACTTTATTGCATTACCTAGACACTTCTAATGCATATTATGCATCCAAATGATACAAAATTTAACCATTGCTAATACCTGAACTCAATGCTAGATTAGAGTGAGAAAGAGGCGATAATTCATATGAATTCAAATAATAAAATTGAACAAACATAAAAAAAAAATAGAAAAGCGTAGGAAAGCCTTAGATTTAATTTGAAGTTAATTTTATTTGTATGTTTGATTCACCTTTTCTGTTGCAACTCATCCAGTTCTAAATTCTTTATCGTAAACGCAGAAATAATGAATTGCTGTTCCTCAATCATAACTCTACTAATTATGGGTATCATTCTCCATTGTCTAGAATATCGAGACTTGTTAACTCAAGCCATGGTCTTGAAATTTTTGGTAACAGTCTAAATGATTTTTGTCATTCTTTACGATAATAATCTTCAGATAAAACAATTTATTATGTCTGACATCGTTGAGTCTATCGACTTTACCAAAAACTTGTTCAGGCTTTGACTTGAATGTTCTATCAAATGTATATTTTTACCGCTTTATTACAAATTTAGGTGTGTGCTGTTCTTTCTCTGTTGCTCTTTTTTTTCGTTGTGTGTTGTATTTTTTGTAATTGGACAATGGACCGTTACAATAAAAATAAATTAATATAACATGTTGACAGAAATTTAGAAATATTCAGTACAATTTTACAGTCAATAATATCAATGCACGTAGGGATTGGTTACAATAAACCACGTGTTACTGCTATGTTTAAGTCCACAATAACGTAAACAGTAGGTCTGAAAAATACGAGAGAGAAAGAGACAAGAAAAGTCTTATTAAAAAGACATATTATTGCAGCACTTCTAAATATGAAAGATTGTTCTCCGTCCACGCTACACACCATTCGTCGTATTACTTACGTCAAAGGATTTTGAGGTTATTTCCTATATTTGTGTTGATTAAAGAACTTGCAATGGTTATAAAAATAAATCAAACATGATGGTGATATGTGCTATGCGTGAATGTTCAAATAAGACCAAACAAAGATTATAAAACATCACTAATCAGAGGTATTTCGACAGTTTTAAATATTTTTGAACGAACTTTAAAATTTTCACATTTTGAATGATATAAAGACATTAAATTAACAAAAAGCTTTCAACATAATTTAGGAAAATGTGTGTCATTAGTGTTTGCGTGATATTATACTTATTCAAATGAGACCAAAAAAAGTTTATAAAACATCACTTTTAAGAGGGATTTCGACAGTTTTAAATATTTTTGACCAAACTTAAGAATATTCACATTTTTGATGATATAAAGACATAAAATTAACAAAAAGCTTCTATCATAATTTAGGCAAACCTTCTCTTATTAGTGTTTGTGTGATATTATACTTAATAAATCATTTTAACGGTGTAGTAATATTGTTTTGTCTAATGTGTTCGAATATGTTTATTAAAAATGTCCGGATTCCATTTGGGCGGAAAACTGATATCTATCTGCTATCCAACATCCTTTAATATATCTTTGTCTCTTTCTGTAGACTCAGTATAAAGTCAACCGACCTGACTACATTGTTTCGCAAAGGTACCTCTCCATATATTTTTACTCCAGGACAACAACGTACTCGTATACAGGAGGTTTACAGAATCGTAAAACCTGGTGTTTTAAAATTAAAATCAAACCACTTTGAAAACCAACCCTCTGTTACAACAACACCCAACATTTCATTTGTTTGTGTTCATATCACACAAGCAATGTTCCCCAAAGTGTAAGCACAGTTTTTGAGTTTCCAATACACTACGTGGCCTGAATATCCGGCGCCGATACTGATTGAACCCGCATCTCCGTGGGAACCTCTGTGCCCCGGGCAATGTGTTTCAGATTTAAAACCAAATTTGCTGCGATTCGTATTAGACTCATCGCTATTTTGTCTCTTTTATCCCGAAAGAAAGCGGCCTGAAATCTCACGTCGGCGAGCTTTTAGTGTTAACTTCGTGAATACTTTATGAGGGGATAATCTGAATTTATTCACTGTTCAGAGTAAGGTTCTTGAAATAAAGAAAACTATTCATAACATTTACTTTTAAGAGTCCCAACTGCTCCCGACCGTCTAAAGGCAATTGGACTATGGCATCTCCAATTGGGGTATGTTATGAGGCTGAAGGTACTAGGGAAGGGAAAGAGATGAAACACCAGCCTATATATCGGAACTGTGTGTCCGACAAGCCTTAAATAGTAGACAGCTTACTTTAAGGTCAGCAGATATAGATACTGCTGTTCTATTAATTGAACCATCTCGATCAAATAAACCTGTCTACTAAGATCGCGCTTTTGGTGTATCTGGTCCAGTCATCTGGAATAAGCTTCCCCCAAAACTTGCTAGCATACAGAACGTAGTCAATTGAGTCTTAAAAACCAAATTATTTAAAAATCCTACATACAAAACGAAACTTATCAAAATTTAATTTCTTGAAAAACGTCCTTAATTTGCTTTGTTCCGGTTTTCTCCTTACTTGTATCCTTACAACTAAATGTCCACACTATCTACTGAAAACCATTTACTCATTGTCATAAAACATTTATTGCTCTTTGGTTATTTGTTACATTTACACTGTTTGCATTTTTTTGAATTGTTTACTTGTAACAAATATAGTACGAAAATATTAACTGTTTTCAATTTAATTTTTTTCTTCTTTGATTTGACTAATATGTTAAGATGAATTCATACATTTTATCTGAATTTTTATACCCTTAGGTTCTGGTAAAAAAAAAAAAATCTGTTGTAGTGCACATGCACTGTTATACCCATATCTGAACTTTTTTCTCTCATGATTTATAATAACGATCATGATTTTAGATAATTTTAATTTGTACACATATTATATATTATTTTTTCCTTGTTAGTTAGTCTTATCAGCATAATTATTTTAGTATGAAGAACACTTGAGGGGAAATACCACAAAACTGCGCTAGTTCATTGTTATGATTATTACCACTCTGGAACGTGCCGCAAATATACTACATATTATCAGTATATTAATGATATGTGTTATGACAGATATATATATATTTTTAATATTTGCACACGCTAGTATTGAACCTGCGACCTCTGGATTCGTAGTCTAGCATCTTACCACTCGATCACGAAGGTTGTCGGAACATGTTTTGGATCAGAATTTTTTTTTGTGTCAAATTGGGAAACCTGAAGCAATATTCTCGATACGTTTTTAAAAATTGAAATACAAACTTTTAGATTTTAGTACAGACACTTTTACTTGGACAGACATAAACTCGTGTTGTAAAATAAATACGTTGGTACTCCCTATGAGTCTCAAGCTCGATCTTTCCGACTGCTAGACGAAAATACTACTAGCCAGACTATATTTGGTGTACACATATTTCAAGTATGCACGTACTGACTATTTAACTTGTCAATGCTTTACCATTAAGTTGATACTTTGCCTTTCTACTATTAGATAATCATAAAACAAATACTTGGTTCAAAACCCCTAAAATCAAATGCTAACCGATTTTGAAAAATACCCTACCCCCCAAAGACTAAACTTTTTAAATAACATCACAAAAAATGGGTTAATCAAATTTAGTCCGTAGAAATCGTTTCAATTTAAATTATCCGTATTAATTTTATAATAATTTCACTCGGACTCCCTCCATTATAACCACAACAACTCTCCATACATACGAAGAAGACGCTGTAATTATAACCTATATTCTTAGAGTAAGAATATACATGGACAGTTACCTTTGCTAAACAGTATAGTCAGTATTGTTGACTTTATACTAACTCTGATAGAAAGATACAAATATATGTTAAAGGACGTTGGATAGCCTATTCGTTACCGCCCACATGGAATTTGGACATTTTTAACAAACATATTTGAACACATTAAGCAAAACAATATCAATACACCATTAAAATGATTTATAAAGTAAAAATATCATCCAAACACTAATAACAGAAGGTTTGCCTAAATAATGGTGCAAGCTTTTTGTTGATTAGATGTCTTTATATCATTAAAAATGTAAAAAAAATTCTAAAGTTCAAATTAAAAATATTTAAAACTGTTCAAATACCTCTGAAAAGTGATGTTTTATAATCTTTGTTTGGTCTTATTTGAACATTTACGCATAGCACATATCACCATCATGTTTGATTTATTTGTATAACCACTGCGAGTTTTTAATCAACACAAATAGAGATAATAACCTCAAAGTCCGTTAACGTGATTTATGCGACTCGATGATGTGAAGTTAGCGCGGACGAAGACATCTTTACATACTCTAAAGTGCTGCAATATTATGTGAAGACTTTTCTTGTCACTTTCTCTCTCATGGTATACGACGTTAAAACCAGGAAAAAAAATATTTATCGCAAATTTGTATTGGTGCCGTAAAAATATTTAGCTATCTCTTCATGTATATTCTTACTTCAAGCTAATATTTATCTTGATACACAAATATTTCTCAGAACGAACGGATTAAATCAAACATGTTAATACATACTCAACCACGTACCTTAACATTAGGTGCAGGCGGAAAACATGCCTGATCAAAGCATAATATCATATTATGTTTTCGTAATTCGGAACGGTTATCTGTTCTCCTACGTTAAATAATTTAATATTTTATACGTGTATAGCATTGTAGGTATTAAAAGGTAGCGCGAAAAGTTTCAAATTAATTAGAAGTTGCAATGATAAAATATTTAAATTCACATTTCCCAGACAAGAACGACAGAGGTAAAATTACAAAACTAGACAGAGAACAAATGCTTTGATCAATTAAAATAAATATTCAAATGATGTTAATCTTCTAAGACAGCGGCTTAAGAGTAGTTCCCGGAATCTTAGAAGATCTCGAAGACTTGGAGTTAGATGGATACTTGTTACTTAGCTACGTCGTCTATACGCCTCTCTACTCTGTACTCTTCAAACGACACAACGACTTAGCTTTAGCTTTTGTTTCTTCAGTCAAAGTTGATATAATTCTCATTCTAATTGGTCTCTTAGGTGGGAAACTGTTTTTGCTCTCGTGAATACTTACGATTTTAAGTAGTTTCGCGTGTTCTTTACGAAGGTCGAATTAAAATTTCTGGAAAAAAGATTTCTTGAATCATTTAAGTTGTAAATTTTTCGACAGACTTCCTCTAGAATAAGACACTTATTTATATAATTGAGAAGTGTCTACTTTTTGCAATTGCAAATTGTACCTTGCTAGACTTAACTTCTTGGAATTAGCAGGAATATATGTAGACCACAGAATATATAAAGGGAGACTGAGTTAATTCAATATAAAATTAATCAGGATAATTTAGGCCCATATTTGTAATTTTTCAGGCTGATGGAAATGTCCGTAGGCAGTAGGTATATTACACTCACTTTGAATGAACCGAGATTAATTAAATCGGATGTAAAAATACCTATGGAAAAACTTAGATAATTATTTTACTGTTTGACAGATTAATAGCTGAGTGGACAAACGCATCGGAAAACGAACCCGAGCTTCGTGGGTTCAATTCTTCTGCTGGCTAAGTCCTCCATCGTTGCACAAGCAACATCTTTGGCTTATTATGTTGGCAGTAGGAGTTTTTTCAAATATTTTCAGGTTATTCGTAACCTGGTGAAAGTAGACTGAATGCTGTGTAAATGAGATTCCTGAGACGTATCTGCATAAAACCATGTATGGCCGTATTAAAAATGTGGATATCTGGAAAGAATGTAAGGCTGATGTAAGCGTAATGAATTGATCAAGAAAGGGACGCTTAGATGGTTTGAAAGAAGAAGTCGAGGACGCCCGAGGAAGACATGGCACGATCAAGTTAATCAAATACTTGAATCGACATGTGAAGAGTCAGAATAGCAGAAGAGTATGTATGAGACGATGGATGAATGTGAATGAAGCAAGAAGTGTGTGCCAAGAGAGAGTTTTATGGCGGTCCGTCCTCTGCCTACCCCTGCGTGGAAATGGCGTGTTGGTTAGTTAGTGAGAATGTCACAGCTCCCTTATGGTGATTTTGACAAAAACGGCGCTACACAAATCATCCAAATATTTTTTTTTTTAAATAAATCGAAAAACAATTACACCACAAAAATAATGTTTTTTAACAACACAATTTTAACTCTCCGGAGCCTGTGGAATTAAATTTTGAAACCCCTATTTCCGGAGAGGGGAAGAAAAGGGTAAAGAGATGATTGGGTAGTCCCTAGCTGTTCAGATCTGGTTGATAAACAAAGCCATAGCCAACGCCAGCGTTTTAATTTTGAGTTTTGGTTACTCATTTAGAAAAAAAAAATATTATCTAAACGAGATGGAGATAAAAATATAATTAAGAGTTTTATTATACATGTGAAAAAAAAACGTACAATTCTATTCAATACTCTTTTACTTAGTTCGAATATATTTTAATCCGTTATAACATAATCTTACTACTCTAGTACTTAGGGTTTGTTTAAATGAATTTCGTATTTTCTTTAGGAAGATAACAAAATTTCGTAGAACCCTAATATCTAATTAAATAGCTAACTTTTAGGGTAAAACGTAATACATCCAATCAAATATAAAAGTCCAATTTATTGTGAGCGGAGTTTCGAAAGCTTTTAAGTTCATCAGCTTTAGTATTCATAATAAAAGCACACTTTTAAATGCGACTCACAGTCTGATAGCGTGTTTTCGTGAGAATGTGTGTGTTTTTATTTGAGTTTTTACCTACACATGTAAAAACTCATAGGGTGAAGCAGATCTGATCAAATATTATTTACAACTGTACAATACTTTGTAGGCTTTGTGAAGCTGAATATTTACGCCTTTCCTCTAAGATAGAATTTTACAAATATTCATTAAAATTTAATTACGTAAAAAAATTATTACAATATATAATAAAGAAACTATTATGAATTAACGGTCTAGATTCGAGCCTCAATCAATTGCATTGAACACTACTATTCTGACCCTTTCACCACCAACCAGTTAGAGAACACTGGCATAAGTTCATTATTTGTGCGTGCTAAAAATAAGAATTATGTATTTTCGTAGAAAGCAATCTTTTTGTGGTTTGACACATTTAAAAGAATGCAAAAATAACTCTGCATAAGACCAACGGATATTATTTAAAAAAATATGACTGACCGGTTTCGTTTAGCCTAAGCATCATCAGGGTACAAAATTAAACTATTTTAATTAATAATTGATAACTTACTGATTAATTCATTATTAACTGGATTCATTTTGTTTCCTGATGATGCTTAGGCTAAGCGAAACCGATCGTTCATGAAAATTAATATAATATCCGTGGTTTTATACAAAGTTATTTTTCCATTTCTTTAAGAATTACGTATTTTCAGTTTTAGAATGTTACGTGCTCACGTCACAACAGAAATTACACTGTTTTCATCATTATAATTATAATTATATAATACTACGTTCATGCTTCAAAACTTCTATCTTAAACGATTTTTTTTTCTTAACAAAATAACAATTTTTAAGTGAACATCAGAAAAGGCTGTTTTACATGTGTTACCTTCTTTAGCTCATAAGGGATCTTATAAATCAAAGAGAAATATCTTTATGACTCTCAAAATATCGTTCAAAAACTGGTTTTAAAAATAGGTATGGAATATTTATAACTATGCCAGAATAATGATAAGTTTATGAAGCATCTAATGAATCTCATTTCGGAGAATATCAAATGGCAAGGTACGAAATTGGCCCGACGCCCTTAGGAATGCTCAAAAACTGTTTTTCTACCTAAAACGTCTGACAAATATGTCAAAAAACCTTATTGGATTTTAAATGACTATGGTATGCATAGATCACGATGGAAATAATATTGTGAGATTGAAAAAAGTTGCGTTAAAGTACCCACAAATACACACTTTTTGACTTTCTAATATAAGCAATTTATTTATTTTTATTTTTTAATTATTTTACTTGACAGACCGCTGGACAACTCTGTCTTGGCACATACTCTTTGCTTAATTCACATTCATACATCGTCTTATACATACTCTTCTGTTAATCTTACTCTTCACATGACCCGATTTAAGTATTTGATTTACTTGATCGTGCGATGTCTTCCTCGGGCGTCCTCGACTTCTTCTTCCATTCACTTTCGCATTGGATATTCTTTTCACACTCCTTTCTTCGTGTATTTGCTCTACATGCCCAAACCATCTAAGAGTCCTTTTTTCATCCTATTCATTACGCTTACTCATTCTTTCCGGATATCCACATTTCAATGGGGTCATACATTGTTTTACCGCACTTGCGTCTAAGGGATCTCATTCCTACAGCATTTAGTCTACTTTCATCCTTCCTCTTCTAGTTCCATGCCTCACTGTCATTTGTTAGGGTTGAAATAAGCACTCCATTATAGACTGCTAGCTTCGCTTCTTCGAACAATTTATTATTTGCGCCAACAGCGTTCAGCCCTCCATTAATGGAGTTTACTTATTAATTTATAAATTGACGGACTAAAATCCAATTACAAAAAATACGTTTAAAACACGAAATGGAAAAAATAGAACAGAAAAGGAATATCCAAATATAATAATAAATGAAGCGATTACAAAAATAGGACAAAATAAACATTAGAGAGAACATTCAAGCCATGGTCTTGTCAAAGTTTTGGTAGAGTCGTAAACAATAACAGTTTCCTGCATTCACCCATCTTTCAATATTCTTCAGTAGTATAATAAATGATATTCCAAAATTTCTCACTTTGTACTAAATAAATAAGACTTAGCAAATGGCATTTGAATGGTAATTTGCTGGTTCAATTTAGTCTTGAAATGCATCTGACAGTACAAAGGTTTTCTGTTTAGTTCAACCCAAATGGATATAATCAATCAGGCTTTTTGACTTTGTTTCAAGTGCCTGTTAGACGTCCAATTACTTCGATAAAACCATTCTCGTTCTGCAAAGTCAGTCGAGTCTAAGAAATTATTATTTGTCAAAAGAATAATCACTTCACTCTTCGAGACTGGAAGCATTAAATAAACTTTAGAACTGTAGAGTTAACTTCGCGAAACGTCTTTGAGTCGTTAACTTAACAAGCTTTTATGTCAAGCCATTGACAAATATTATATTATATCTCCAGTGTCTGCTACATTCTGTACCTGAAGAATTTCAATTTTTTCCGCCGGCTGTTGTAAGCAAAATAAAATTTGAAATACATTCTTGTGGGCATTTTCTAGATCTCAATAATTTGGTTAGTTATATAGTACACAATTTGCACATAAATAATAATAATAGTCGGGGACGCCTGAGGAAGACATGGCACTATAAAATAAATCGAATACTTCGGGTCGTGTGGAGAGTTAGAATAACAGAAGAGAATGTATGATACGATTTATGTAAATGAAGCAAGGAGTGTGTGCCAAGACAGAGTTGTATGGTGGTCCGTACTCTCTGCCTACCTCTGCGGGGAAACGGCGTGATGGTTAGCTAGTTAAACAATAATAATCGACGTTACGTTTGAGATGTAACGGGTATTTTTTGTTAATCACCTTTACTGTTGTAGTATTACAAAAATATATATACGAGTATATATATATGGTGAATACCCCATATGATACGTTGATATCAAATATGATTACACATATAAGGTTAATAATTGTAACTAATTATCTAACCAACCATGGCACCTTTTCCCCGCAGGGGTAGGCAGATAGGACAAACCGCCATACAACTCTGTCTTGGCACACACTCCTTGCTTTGTTCACATTCATACATCGTCTCATACTTACTCTTCTGTTATTTTGACTCTTCACGTGGCCTGACTCAACTATTTGATTCACTAGATCGTGCCACGTCTTCCTTGGGCGTCCCCGACTTCTTCTTCAATTTACTTTCGCATAATTTATTATTTGAACACTCTTTACTTGGTTTATCTGCTCTACATGTTCAAACCATCTAAGCATCCCTTTCTTGATCCTATTCATTTCGTTTACATCAGCCTTGCACTCTTTCCTGATATCCACCTTTTTAACAGGGTCATACATGGTTGTACCGCACAAAGAAGTATGTGCTGAATCCACAATAATGTTCTTAACTTGAAATCACATTCATAAAACAAGAGTTCTAGCAGTCATAGCCAGGGATCTATACCAACTTTGGTTTGGGTTTACTACTTTACTTGTCTACTTGTACTTACTGTCACTTACCTCAGAACAGGTTCTTATGACCTAGTGAGGTAGGTAATGTAAAAAAATAATGTAAGAAACAACAAGTCAATAAATAAATATATAAAAATAATTAAGAAATTTATATCTTATTTTTTTCAACTGGCCGCTTTTTTATGTATGACATGAATTTAACATGGTTTTGCCTCAGAGATCTCATTTCCACAGCATTCAGTCTACTTTCATCCTTCATCTGCCAGTTCTATGCCTCACTGCCATACATCAGGGTTTGTATAAGCACTCCATTGTGGACTGCTTGCTTCGCTCCTTTGGTCATGTTTTTCTTTGGCGAATAGTCCTTGTATAGCGAATGATAATGGCAGGGTTGTATAATTCTACATTTTTATTTATTCCCTACCCTCACCGATGGAGAAGTAAATATATGTGGCTCAAAGTATAAATCACTGACTCTACTAAACTTATCTCTTTTGTGAAAATGTTAATGCCCCGAAAATGTTTTCAGATTAAGTTTCTTGGCAAAGTTGGCGGCAACTGCGTGGGCTGAGATTCTATAGGACGATAAGGGAATGTTTTTTCATGAAGTGATAAATAATAAGTTATGTTGAGACGATATCGGAGCTTTTCAGGAATGGGATGGGCTGGCAAAAAACACGATTCGGCTTAACTCAAGCTGAAAAAAATAATTCAAGATTTTCGTATCGCTCGCAAATTATTTTCCATGCCGAAAATAATAAATTATTTTAGAAATCCAGGGTCATTTATATACGCCTTAATTATTTTTATCATCAATTGGTGGTTGACTGTTTTTAATGAACTCAAAATTAATCCGACAAAAATATCCTTTAACTATAAAGCTTTGTGCTTTTTACTATCAAAATGAAGAGCATAAACCGTCCTTTTTATCCTATTTATTACGGTTACATGGGCCTTGCATTTAGCCTTTCAAATATTTGATTTACTTGATCGTGCAATGTCTTTCTCGGGCGTCTTCGACTTCTTCTTCCATTCACTTTCGCATCATATATTCTTTTCACACTCTTTTCTTCGTTCATTCGCTCTACATGCCCAACCCATCTACGCGTCCCTTTCTTGATCCTATTCATTACGTTCACATCAGCCTTGCATTTTTTCCGGATACCCACATTTTAAACACGGTCATACATGGTTTTACTGCACATTCATCTCAGGAATCTCATTTCCACAGTATTTAATCAGTTTTTATCCATCCTCTGCCAGTTCCATGCCTCACTGCCATACACCAGAGTTGGTATAAGCACTCCATTGTGGACTGCTATCTTCACTTCTTTTGACAATTTCTTATCAGGGCAAACAGCGTTCAGTCCTCTATTAATGGAGTTTCCTGCATTCACCCTTAAGAGTCACTTAAGAATTTTAACCGGCTAGTAATTACAATCACATTTCAGTCAGTTTCTTTTGAGTATCTCCGTGTGCGTAGGGCCTCACGGGTATGTTTCCTGTACTGACTGCCATTACATTCGTAAAACCGACATACACCAGCACATATCAAATACACTTATCGTCATCTACTCACTCAACTGAATTTGGAATAAACTCCTGACAATACATAACTTTTACATAGTACAACCATAGACATAAAATACAAGACAAGTCATATTCACACAAATCGAACGATAAATGTGGCGCGGTCTTGATTTAAATTTCAAAGCTCATAACGCTTACGAAAAGGATAGCAATACTAAACAGAATATTTGTGTACGGATGAGATAGCTATATGAACGTCCCGCGTTACTGTTATAATCTCTCTTCCCCGAAGAATTTATTGAGCGACTAGACAAGTAGAGTACGACGTACGGAAACGGTTGTCTTCCACACACCTATGTGTATCTGCTTTCGCCATCTCACATTATTTCGGTTGAAGAGCTCTTGTTTTCACGTGACAGCTTGTCTGTCGAACGAATGTTTATGTGATACTAAACGCAGCGAATCTCAGGTTTGTCTCTCGGACTTGGTTTAGTCCATTCACGCGCGTTGTCTCAGTAACGTATCTACATTATTTAATTTATTAAAGAATACAACGCTAATGCGTTATATTCAATGAATTAAATCTCCCAGTTGCGAACAAAAAAATCATTGACAAAAACACTTAGAAGATTTTTTCTTAACATCTTTATAAATCAGTGATATATCCTTTCTGTGAAACCTATCGTGTGAATATTTTTCATAATGTATGTATGATGTTAAATTATTAAACTCGACCATTATGAGTCTCCTGTATTGAATCTCTTCTTTCCGTTCTTCTGTGCTCCATTTTAAAATGTGTATGTCTTTGTTAAAATAATATTCTTTTCTGCTTTATGATTTTGTCATTCTTGGTTTTTCCATTCATATATATTTTAAAAAAAATGTTATGTTACCATTCTGAATTTAACTCTTAAACTCGTATACATCTTTGGTGAGAAATAAAATCTTTGAGACGTATGTGCGGTAAAACCATGTATGGCCATATTAAAAATGTGGATGTCCGAAAAGAATGCAAGGCTGATGTGAGGGTAATGAATAGGATCAAGAAATAGAGGCTTAGATGGCTTGGGCATGTAGAACGAATGAACGAAGAAAAGAGTGTGAAAAGAATGTATGATGTGAAAGTGAATGGAAGAAGAAGTCGAGGACGCTTGAGGAAGATATCGCACGATCAAGTAAATCGAATACTTGAATCGGATCATGTGAAGAGTCAGAATAACAGAGAGTATGTATGAGATGATGTATAAATATGAATGAAGCAAGGAGTGTGTGTCAAGACAGAGTTACATGGCAGTCCGTCCTCTCTGCCTACCCCTGCGGAGAAACGGCGTGATGGTTAGGTAGTTAGTTATATCTTCGGTGTAAGTCCAATACCGCATATGAGCCAATCATATCAAAATACGTTTTTTTGGCGCTTACTGTTGAGTTTTCTACTTCTCCCACTAATGTTGTATTCACTAATTGGTTGAACGTTCATTTTCGTGAATAAAAATAAAATTATTACAAAATGAAATATATACCCTTAGAGTACACAGAGTGAGACCTATCCAAGGAAGTGTAGTCATTTTTTGATGATTTTTGCCAGACTCGGCAGACCTGGGCGTCGCTAGGACTAGGGCTTGGGTATTACATCCATTCACAACACATGTCTTGTTTATTCGTATAACCACTTTTTCACAGTATTGTTTTCAAGAAATATATAACCTAAAAAACCATTTAGTTGTCAAGTTTAGTGTGTTATTTTTATTGTCTCTTATGGTGTACGACGTAAAAACTCGGAGAAAGTTATTCATAGAAAGTTTGTATGGGTTGGGTAAGTAAAATTAGCTATCTCTCTCTACTTCAAGTACATATTATAATATTATAGAGTAAAGTGTGAGAAGAAACGTTGATGTATTTACTCAGACAAGAAACTAGGAGACTCAAGACTCAAGTCAAAAATGAGTTGACAGGTCGAGTTGTGTCTTATTTAATTACAAAGGCTCAAATTCTTCGCGGACTGGCTAGTAATTTTCGTGCGTGATCCGTTTCTTTTGAGTTTCTACGTATGCAGAAGGCCCAACCATTACATAATATGCCAACCGAAAGAAAGAAATACTGCGAAAAAAGCGTAAAAAATGGCAAAAATTCGTGCGTTTTTCTTTGGTAACGGATTTCATCAATTTTTATTTTACGAAAAACGTGGCCGTTAGCTTCCGGCTGCGCCCCTGTCGCACCTGCGCTTCATATTAGTGGGCGGGATTTATCGCCGAGAGATATGTCCGATATAACAGCGCGATATCTGGGTCTAGTCCGCGAGGAACCGGCGGGGTGGTGGCGCGAGAAGTGTCGACACCCGGCGCCGAGACTTTTTGAATAATGAGGAGCGAAATGAAGGGAAAATAATGGAAATATGGTATATTGAGTTATCGAGTGGGTATGGATGAAGGAGAATAGATTTGTTATTTTGTTTGAAATTTTGTTATTTACGGGTTGGTGAGTTTACATTTTATTTATTTATACACTTACGAACTTGGAGTAAGAATATATATGGTGATAGAGCTAATTGTTTTTACCCAACCTATACAAATTTAGGTTAAATCACGTTTTTGGGTTTTCACGTCGTAAACAGTGAGAGAGAAAGAGACGAGACAAGTCGCCACATGATATCGCAAAACTTTTAGGTACTTAGGCATGTTTTCCGTCTCCTGCGTCTCCGGCAACTCTATCCACTACGTTTTTTTATGCGATATAACTCAACGGTTTTTTTTTTGAGGTTATATCCTATATTTTTGTTGATAAAAACACTGTGAAAAAGTGTTTATACAAATAAATAAAACATTATGTCGACATGCGCTATGAATTGATGTAAAAAGGTGTGTCCATAAAAACCCTAGCCACGCCCAAGTCAGAAAAAATCAATAATCTTGACTACACTGTTTCGCAAAGTAATTCTTTTTATGTATTATTGCTCTGAACTTACGAATCATTGACTAATTACAAAAAAATACATTCCACGAATTGGGGAGAAATAGCAACAGAGGAAGAACAGCACATACTCGTACACAATATGTTAATGAAGCAATGACAAAAATAGAAAAACAATATACATTAGAAACAATATTCAAGTCAAAGCCTGAACAAGATTTTGTTAGAGTCGTAAAAAATAACACAAATCATTTAGACTGGTACCAAAAAAATTAAGACCATGGGTTGATTTAACAAGTCTAGACATTCTGGACAGTGGAGAATGACACTCGTAATTAGTAGAGTTATGATTGAGGAACACCAATACATTGTTTCTGAGTGAACGGCGAGGAATCTTGAATAAACCATCTGTAAATTAATAGACATATATCCCCAATACAGGTAAAATCGAAAAAAATACGAAGAAGTATGCTTAAGGTTATTCAAGATCAGATCAGTTACATCATTTGTGCACTTGTATGACAAATTACATCCCCAATTCAAGAATGTCGTAAGGCTAATGGAATGGAAAGGGGGGTATTTATGTCGGATCCGAAACTTCCTTCAACAAAAAAGTCGGATTCCGATCTTCTGGATCGCACCCGTTAATAACTCTTCACTCACCTTCGTGAATCCCTTCGCTTTTTAGTGGACTGCGCATCGTCCAGATTCAGTTTTCTGCATCAATTCTTTTTAGTGAAACTGATGTCCGTACGTAATTAGAGTTGGGCGCATAAAATTAAACAGTGGGGTAAGTACTTTTACACATATTTGAATATGTTACAAAAGTCTCATTGTTTCACTAAAACAACACTTGAGTTTTAAATTGTTTTTAGAAATATACGGTAATCCTCTAGATCCCATAAAGTAACATACTGACACGGCGGCCATTTGGCATAAAGCTTCCGCTACAAACAAATATTGTCTCAACTGCAAAAACATTGGTTCGCAGCATTTCAAAATTGCAATTTCTTTCAGGGCATAACTTTTCAGCGTTCATTGTTTGGAGTGGTGCCCAGTTTAATCCGTACTGCAAAGTCTGCAATATCAAAACAGTATGTCAAAAGTTCCATGGGCGGCTGTGTTGCTTGAGCGTTATGTTTTCAAAACGTTGACTCATTCGAGTGCAATATGCACGGAATGGTCTGAACATTGTGACTTTTATTCATCGGTTATACCGCCTTAACTACCCGGACTGAAATAAAAATGAGTTAGAAAACATTAACAGTAACACGAACTACCTATTACTCCGTGGATTATCTTCGGTACCATTTAAATATATATTATATAATCTTGTAACAAAATTTAACGGAAATCCCTTTGATTTATGGGGCAAGCATTAATTACAACAAAATTTAGAACCACAAATTTTCTAGCAAATGTCAGCCTCAAACTAACCTCGCTCCAATGAATATCTTTTGTAATTTTCTATTACATTGTACTAATTGACTTCACATATATTTTATTTTATAACCTTTCATTTTTTAGTCATATAGCTAATAAATTACTAGAATTTTTTGGCTTCATCAATACAATTGCCTGTGACTAAAAATACAAAGACTCTACTGCTTGTCTTTACTGCTCATTAGTTCGCCCTCATATAGAATATGCCAGTGTCATTTGGTCTTCTTTCTATACCGTTTATATTCATATTGAATCCGTACAACATAGCTTCTTCCGCGGAATTGCATGTAGATTAGGGCGAGAAAGAGGCGATTATTCATATGTTGAAATTGAACCAATGTCATAAATTTCTTCACTAAAAAAGCGTAGGAATTATTAATTGTATTTTTGACTCACCTTCTTTGTTGCAACTTATCAAGTTCAACATTTCTTGCTGTAGACTTTGAAACCATGAATTGCTATTCCTCAATCGTCACTCTACTAATAATGGGTCTCATTCTCCACTGTATAGAATGTCGAGACTTGTTAACTCCAGCCATGGTCTTGAAGTTTTTTGGTACCAGTCTAAATGATTTTTGTCATTCTTTACGACTCTACCAAAACCTTGCTTAAGCTTTGACATGAATGTTCTTCTTAATGTATATAATGTATCCTATTTTTGTCATTGCCTCATTAAAATATTATGAATGTGCTGTTCTTTCTCTGTTGCTTTTTTTCCCATTTCGTGTTATGTTTTTTTTGTTTGTAATCGGACAATTGTCCATAAGTGTATAAAAAAAAATTAAAAAATCAATCGCTACGAGTATTATTAATTAAACATCGTGAAATTACACAGACTTGTTTAACACCTTTTGTGATATCAAACCAGCTCGTAAAATCACCGTTTACTATAACACATGCAACGCTTTCCTCGCACAGAGACGCGATTGCTTGAATACGATTCGTGTTAACTCCATACATAGATGATACCTTCCGAAGTTTCATCCTCTCAACTCGATCATATATATTTTTTTACACAGAAGGGAAATTATTTTCCTCTGGACATATGTCGTCTTTGGGAATGCTGTGTGGAGGTTATTTTTGAAGAAAGGGAGGAGTCGATATGGGTAATGAAGAGGCTCATGTTGTAGGAAGGAAGACACATAGAGGCCGGACAATTTCAACCTAACCCAACCTAGCGTCTGCGCTCCAAAGATTGCAATCCGTTTGTTAAGATAGAACAATCCATCAAAAAGACCGTCCGTTTTCGTGCAGAGTCTAGTGTTTTTTTTAGGTATTTTGGGGTCTACAAATATACTTGCAATCTATAAAAGGTCAGCAGTTGTGTACTATTAAATTATCTGCGGGCCCTGTACAGTACGTCCAACTTCTGAGAGGCTGACTTTACTCTGGCTTTGATAGAGCCCCCGTGCCTAACTGGTCACTTAAGGTTTCACCAAGCATGTCAATGGAAAGCTTGTTGGGAAGATTGCTTCCGTTGAAGGAGACAAATTGTCATTACGGGCTCTTGTAGTCATAATCTGACATGATTGAGTCTTTGAAATAAAAGTCAATTAAAATGTCTTTAAAGAAATGAAAAAATAACTTTTTAAGACCACGGATATTATTTTATTTTGTATGACCAATTGGTTTCGCTTAGCCTAGGAATCATCAGGGTACAAAATTTAACCGAACAAAAAATGCAAGATCTTTGAATATGTCAAACCACAAAGTGATTGCTTCCTACGATTTTTTTTGAAATGATAATAACTTTTTATAAGACCACAGATTTATTTTAATTTGTATGACTGACAGATTTCGCTTAGCCCTAACATCATCAGGGTACAAAATTAACTAATTAGATTGCTTTCTACAAAAAAAATAAATATTTATATATATTCGTAAAAAGCATTAACTTTGTGGCTTGCCATATTTATAAATAGAACATAAATACTTTGTTTTTAACCACTTTTTTATTTAATATTTTGTCTAAATTTAATAAAATTTAATAAATTTAATAAAAATATTAAATTTTTATTTAATATTTAGACAAAATATTAAATAAAAAAAGTGGTTAAAAACAAAGTATATATGTTCTATTTATAAATATTTATATATTTAAAAAATATTTTTTATTTTTTAAATCTAATATATTGACCTTTGATGTTCTTTGTTCCAGAGGATTCTCAGTGGTGGCCCCGGAGGCTGCTGTGCCAGGAAGGACCACCGCCGTGCTGGTGACTCTGCACCAGCAGCTGCCCAGGAAGCCAGTCAATGTTACCCTGAGGCTGGAGACGCAGGCAGAGGGCGGAGACAACGAGTCCACGATCGTGGCTGTCACCTCCAAGACTATATATGGTAAATTTATTGCAATATTCAAACCTCAGAGCAATAATATACAAGATGCAGCGCTGCTGTAGTCCGTTTTGATTGCCGGACTCGGCTAGACCTGAGCGTGGCTAGGACTAGGGATAGCGTATTAATCCATCTATTCATAGAAATTGTCGACATAATGTTGCGTTTATTTGTATTACCTCCTTTTCTAAGTATTGTTATAAACAAAAATATATCATATAACCTAAAAAACCGTTGATCAATGTCCATTTATGTGTGGGCGGAGTCAAGAGACGCGGGACACGACAAACAACCTAACAGTACTTTAAAGCGGTGTGATAATTTTGGAAAAATTGCTGTCTCTTTCTTTCTCGGTGTACAACACAAATATAGGAAATAACCTCAAAATCCGTTGACGTAAGTTATACAACTCGATGATGTGAAGTAAGCGCGGACGGAGAACATTTTTACATACTTAGAAGTGCTGCAATATTATCTGAAGACCTTTCTTATCTCTATCTTTCTCATGGTATACCACGTAAAAACCCAGAGAAAGTTATTTATCCTAAGTTTATAGGTTGGGTAAAAATAATTAGCTCTCTCTCCGTATATTGTTAGTCCAAGATTTAAACTTTGCTGAATTGCGGAGCCTTCTCTAAGGCTGTATTATTATTTCTGAACCACACGACGGCCTTCGCGGTCGAGTGGTTGAGATGCTAGACTAGGATTACAGAGGTTGCGATTTAAATTTCATTAATTTAATTAATGTGTGCTATTTCAAATGTTATTTACATGCAATATATTCGCGGCACGTTCTAGAGTAGAAACTACTCTCAGGATGACCGTTTAAAATCAAGACATAGTCGTGTTTGGTGATCAGATCTAAATAGCCAAGTACTTCCCAACCTTCTTCTAACCAATCTCCTTCCCCTCCCCACTACCTTCAGCGTCACAGCCAGTGGCGGCTCGTGACCTTTAAGTGTGCTTGGTGCTATGATTGAAAAATACGATATTGTTAGCGTTTTAGTTGTTTTAGCCGAAAATGTTTTGTTTTTTTTATTCGAGATTTTTTTTGTACGAAGAGTTTTGGGATTTTTTAGTTTTGGTGTAAGGATCTGAAAAATCTTCACAAAAAAGTGGAAATTTTGTAATAACAAAAATAATGTTTTCGGCTACAACAACATCGATAATGACGTTTTTTTTAATCTTTCTCGAGCACACTAAGAAGTCACAAGCCGCCACTGGACACAGCATACCCCTATTGGGGATTCCATAGTCCCACTGGCTCCAGGTTTGGAGAAACAATGTATGGAGAGAGAGCTAATTATAGCTAATTATGAGAGAGAAAGAGACAGCAAATATAATACTCCGCTTGTACGTTCTGTCACAATGATCTTGGGCTACTGGGTTACCGCGGGACTCCGCCCACATTTTTTACTATGCCACTAAACTTGACACAACTAAACGGTTTTTTAGGTTAGATGCTATATTTTTGTTGATATCAATACTGTGAAAAAGTGGTTATACGAATAAACAAAAACACTATGTGGATATGTGAAATGAATGGATGTATAAACACCCAGGTCCGCCGAGTCAGGTAAAAATCATCCAAAACTGACTACACTGCCTTGGGTTGATACCATTATATAAACTCTAAGGCTCCAGGTATTGTGCACACCGGGATTTCAATCCGCGAACTCTGGTTTTCCAGTCGAGGTACTTAACCGCTCGACCACAAAGATCGTAAATGTTATTACGAAAACAGAAATCTTACCCTGAGATGAGACTTGAATAATTTGAGCTAAATTAGGAAATTAAGTCGTGCTTTATAAGACATGCTTAAAAGGGAATAAGAACGATCGTATAAGCAATGAAATAACGAGAAGCTTCCTTAACCCTTGTGTGACTGAAGAAAAATTCTCCTTTTCTTAAATTGAAAAGAAGGTTTATTTTACAGTATATAATTTACTGAAGTTTGCTGGACCACTTTCATGACGTAGTACATTTCGACTCACTTCAAGACTTGAGGAAGTGGATAGAAATTTCACCCAGTACCATTTTTGGCGTTTCTAGTTCAGTAGATTATTAAAAATAGTATTGAGGATACAGGTGATGTACTTTGAACACAACAGTACATCACATTTATCATTTAAATAAGATAAAATGATAAATAAATATGGACAAGCTTCAAATTATATATAAAACGCATGAGGGTACCCGGGTACCCTTTCAGCCATCGGGAGGTGTACGAGGCCTGTTCAAAAGAAAAGGTGAATTTTGAATTTTCGCGGGCTGTGTACATTCGACTATCGTTTATTTTGTTTTGTTGGTACACATATGTTCATCATATGTTAGCATTATCAGCCATTTCGGATTAGTGGTTTGTTTTTGACAACTGGAAAGGTTAGTCACGTTTTTGTGTGTTCTTCGATTTTTTACTTTTGAAAAAAATGGAACAAAGAATAAAATCCATGATTGGTTTTTCCACAACTCCAGGACGCTCATCGACATTAACATCTTCTCGGCCTTCTGTAAAGCGCTTGTACCACTTATAAACACTTTTTTAAGACAAAGTAGACTCGCCGAATGCCACAGTCAACATTTTAAGTGCGTTGGAGCACTTTATTCCATTTTTAACGCAAAATTTAATACATATTCTTTGAAAAAAAAATCGATAATCGAATGTACACAGCCCCCGAAAATTATAAATTTACCTTTTCTTTTGAACAGGCTATGTATGTTTTACTTTACGTTTTCCGCTCACATATCCAACGGTCACGTTTAATTGTTCATTTTCACTATTGTGGAGAAGGCAGGAAGTTTCAGCCAGTTAGACTTACTGGAACCTCTATGAAAAAAATCTTTGTTGAAAATCAAAAAAAAAACAGAGTACCCGGGTACCCTTTCAGTCAAATAAAGGTTAATGCACTACCAAGAGAAGCACTTTACATGAATACAGTATTTATCTTGATGGATACGATATTGCTGTAATATTGTTACTTAAATCTTACGAACAAAATATATGATACATCATGGATGTCGTAAGGAGCTTCAGGCTTAGGGCTCATCATATTTACATACGCATAATCTGAGCTTTAGGAAGCGAATTCATTTCCTAGCGTACGCCTAATGTCGACATAAAGAGCTTACCGCCCCCAGCAACGTGCATTAAACTGTGTTTTGTAGAACCTATATCTCTGTAATTACTGTTTAATCTCTGTGACGCGACTTCAAGCTGTCTTTCAGACTACAAATTGATCGAGTTAATTCTACATAATCTGCTTTATTTGGAAATCCAATATCAAAGATATAAGTGAAGCTTTAAATTGAATAAATACACGTATTTGCTAGAGAAACTTTAAATATCATAATTGCTTCGAATGCACAGAACCAATGAAGTCACAAATATACAGACGCGTAGTAGCGCTCTAAGCGGTAAGCAAAAACCGCGCTAGTTGGTGTGGTCGGTGTTTGAGCCGATTCAGTACTAAGCTGTCACGTGTCACTTGAGGTCGTTTACTATATCTAAATTACAAAAATAAGTGCCAAAATTCCCTCGTGTGTGATGAGAAAGTGTTTCAATTACACTGGAAAACTACTAAAAGCCAAGGAATAACATTTCATTTCTAAGTACGCCCAAATTACTGCTAATAAGTTATTGTTTTAGACAGCTTAACTATCTCCATTGTTGACCAGCATAATGACGTCTTCACTTAGGCAAGTAAGCGAAGTGCTATCTCATTTTTACCAGAGCATTCAACGCTATTAGCAAATATGGAACGCAGTCCGATCCTACATCTGTTTTGTTCATATACACATATTCTATGAATGTCTATCTTTATCATACATGATGATACATGACCGATATTTGAACGATGCATTTACTGTTAAGGTAAGTGTGTTCGTTACTTGCCATATTGTGTGTTAATATTATAAAGCTATACGTGTCAATATATTTTTAACTTCGTTGCATAGAACAGTTTTCCTTTGTGAAACGTCTTCTCGGAACTTTCGCAATGTTTACTGACAGTCTAACCGTAATTTAAACACTTGTTTTAGGCCTGATCTCGCTCGTGGAATTTCAAAACAATTTATTTCATTAAATTTTCCGGAAAAACTTTGTATAAATGCTCTAGGTTATGAAAAAACTTCGAAATTGGAGGCTTCGGGTCTGTTATTCAGCCAATAGCTTTATGAGAGGGATAACTTGAAAGAGTCTGGTCGCAAGTCAGCAAACAACGTATTTTCCCTCAGGTTTTCAAATAACTTGTTCAAGCTTCCGTATGTTAAATGCCCCGAGCAATATTTTCACCGTGGCCTCCCTGTTTATACACCCAGCTTCCGTGTTCATTTCCATACTTTTATATGATGAATAAGATGTATTCAACGAAAATGTGTTTAAATTGTCAAGTAGTTAATATCGTTCCAAAACAGTATGGCAGTTGTACAGTATCTCGCATCTGGGAAAAACAAAATAATATATACATGCAGAATGAGTTAATGATGAATGAAAGTAAGTTCAAAGTCACGGTGTTTGAAAGAGAGAGCTCGGACACAACGTGCAATTTAGTTGCGAATGATGAAAACTTAGAGTAAGTGGATGAGTTTACGTATTTAGGAAGTATGTTTACGAGAGATGGAAAGGCTGGTAAGGATGTTAAAACCAGAGTGAATTCAGGTAATTCCATTAGTAGAGAACAAAGCGGATTTCATTAGAGGCGAAGCTAGCAATCAACGATGGGGTGCTGATACTAACAGTGATGTGTGGCAGTGAACCATGGAGCTGTCGTAGTAAGAATTGAAGTGGACGGAATGCCATAGAAATGAGATCCCTGTGCGCGTTTATGGGAAAACCATGTGTGATCGTGTTCAAATGTGGAGATCTAAAAATAATGCAACGATGATGTAAGCGTAATGAAATGGATTAAGAAAATGACGCTCTGATGGTTTGGGCATAAATGGTATAAGAATTTGTGGATGCCTGAGGAAGACATGGCATTACCAAGTGAACTCAATCACCGACCGATTAGTAGCTAAGTGGACAAACGCGTCAGATTCCCGCCGGGCGTCGCGGGTTCAATTCTTCTGCTAGCTAAGTCCTCCATCATCGCAGTATGAGTTTTTTTTAAAAATATTTTCAGGTTATTCGCAACCCGGGAATGTTTGTCTTTCTATTGAAAAAAAAGATTAATGCTTGAGCCGGGTCATGTCAAGAAGAGTCATAATAATAGATGAGACGATGTTTGAATGTGAATGAAGCAAGGAGTGTGTGCCAACACAGAGTAATGTGGTGGTCCATCCTCTCAGATTACCTCTTAGGGGAAACGGCGTGATGTTTACTTAGTTAGTTACATATTCTGTTTTACATCTTAGCGTCGAGTTTCAAGAGATTAATGGTAGATTCACACCAACGTCCGGATCCGCTCAGTGACGATATTGTTCCGCATGAGAGCTTATTGATATGGTATGAATATCAATCAAGGAGTATGTGCCAAGACAAAGTTGTGTGGCAGTATATCCTTCTGCCCACCCTTGTGATATTTAACTACTTAGTTAGTTAAATAATTATATTTAAGTGTAAAAATACTTACATCGCACATTTTTTTATATTAAAAACCATGTTTTTATCTCCAAATAATATTTTCATGAATTATTAATTATTAAAAATATTATTTAGTGATAAAAAAATGGTTTTTAATAAAAAAAATCTGCGATGTAAGTATTTTTACACTTCAATATAATTATTTAAATAACTAGGTAGTTAAATATCACAAGGGTGAGCAGAAGGATATACTGATACACAACTTTTTCTTGGCACATACTCGTTGATTGATATTCATACCATATCAATAAGCTCTCATGCGGAACTATATCGTCACTGAGCGGATCCGGACGTTGGTGTGAATCAAGCTTAAGTCTGTATCCTATTAAATCTGCATAGGAACCAATGCTATACGTTAAGTTTTCTGGAGATGTGAAATAGTTTATTAACGATGCCTGGTTAAGTGATATTTAATTTTTTAAATTAAAGATACACATCAAAGGATCTAAGGGATGCCGTTATTTATATTTAAGATAACTGTGTTTTCGTTTTCAAGCTTCCAACACAGAAAAACTTTGAAACTCGATTTAAAATTTAATTTGATTAAAATGTGTTAAAACACATTTAATTCATTTGAATAATATAAATATGTTGTATTTGCAACACATTCCAGTTTGGTAGATACTCTAAGTATCGCTCTGGTCAAAGGCCACCATTCTTGGCTTTAACCGTGTTTGGTGACCAGATGAGATAAGTCAGACACTTCCCAACCCTCCGCTTCTCCATCTCCTTTCCCTCTCAACTACCTTCATTCTCACAACGCACACCGATGGGATTTCATAGTCTCACTAGTTCTAGGCTGTTGAGAGTAGTTGGGACTCTTGTGCAGTATTCACTATAAAAAAAAACCAAAAAACCTACAAAAAAATGATACGATACAGCGACTTAAAGAGTAAGTTATCAATAATATACATAATTGATTGCTTATATTGCAGTTAACATTATGTAAAAATCCGTATACGAGTATATTTACTCGTATATCAGATTCCCAACTGCTAGCAGTCAGTTAGTTATGCCTAATAAGAGTATTTTATTTAGCTTAAGGGAGTGGGAGCGAAATGATATGGAAAAGAAGAAGATTGGGAAGTACCTGGCCATTCAGATCTGGTCACCGAAAGCGGCTTAAGCCATTTCAAGCAACGTTTCGATTCTGAATGGTGGTCTTTCTCCTGGGCGACACTTCTCCTCTGTTTGATGAAATTGGTATTTTTGACACATTTGTCGCAATAAAACGCGTTCAAACTAGTACCATACACATTGCTTTTTAAGTTTTACAAGATACATACATAAATCTTAACGTCTGTTATCTAGTATCGGAAGGTCAATTTCGACAGACCTGTATAAAGTAATTTGAAACAAAGTTTCACAGAAATAAATACATTTGTCTGAATTTTACATTAGTTTTCGTCAAAATCCCCTCAAAGTTTAAATATTGTTTTCACAGTTTCTTCACATCTACGATGTAAATAAAAACGGCGAAAAAAACCCCGGTTTATGTGACAACAAATATTACCGTGCTGCCATCTATCGTCTACCCGAAAATGCGTTATATGGCGATTTTTCTAAGACTAGATGCACAGATTTTCCCGTATGTTAGTTTGTATTAACGTGTTCCTATCGAGATGCGATTTTCCGACCCACTGAAAACACGTCAAATGGTTTTACGTACTATAACCCTTTCGACTAGATTATTACGACGTTTTATCAATGTGATATTAATGATTTCCGTTAAATAAAATGAGTTTATTGGAAAACGTCACTGCCTGGCTGAAGCTATGTGAAATATATTCATATTTTGAAATGCCACCCAAACGCGCGTTGTTTTTTTCTCATGTTATGTGATGTGAGTACGCAAATTTCTTCGATACATAATTCTTATTTTTAGTACATATCGTCGCTGGAAAGATAGAATGGCTGAAGCGCCATTTTGGGAAATTTACACCAGAGCACCTATTTTTTTTAAAGTATATAAGTCTTCAGTACCTGGTTGGATTTTGAAAAAAAAGTTAACACTGGTAACTAAATGCTCTCACTGAATTACTCGAAGCGACAAAAATCTAAGAAAAGTCTCAAACCTGTATCGCTTGAGTCGAGCCTTCTCCCGAACGGTAAATATATTTTGGATGGCTGAAGAGCCGCAAAGGCTCTCAGGCTCAAACGAGAGTCAGAGAATTCGATGCAGAAAAAAGAACTAAACAAAACTGCATACTTAACTCGTTATTGACCAAGTGTCCCTTAAGCCCTTTTGCCTTTCCTGCGACGATATACGTATTTTGAAAAATCATGCAAACACGCATTGCTTATTTGTAATGTGATGTGAGTACATAACATTCTATAATACATAATTCATATTTTTATTACATATAATGAATTTAAGCCACCGTTTTTACGATTGTTGGTGTAATGGTCATCGTAGTTGCCTTTCTGACAGATGATCGGGGTTTGATTCTTGCCCGTGATAATAATTTCTAAAAAACTTCAGACGGTTGGAGACTGTGGCATCCTTAATTGGGATATGTTGTGAGGCCGAAAGTAGTGGGGAGGAGAAGGAGATGAGATAGATGAAGGTTGAGAAGTACTCGGCTATTCAGAGCTGGTCACAGACGGCTAAAGCCATTTCCACCAAGCAACGTTTCGACTATGATTGGTGGTCTTTCACCAGGGCGATACCTTGAGTATCTACCACTCTGGAACGTACCGCAAATATACTTTATATTATTTTACATGAATTAAATGTGTTATGACACATATTAATTACATTGATTTTAGTGGCGCACGCCGATTTTGAACCCGCGACCTTTGGATTCGTAGTCGAGCGCCTTACCACTCGACCAAGGAGGCCGTCATATAATAAATGCACGCATAATAGATTTTAATACGTGATGTTTTTTCTTAATTAATTTCAATAAAAATATTGTTTTTCCGAATGACATATTTTAGCAAAATCTAGCAGCGAGCGAGTTAATCCAAGGGTGGCTTTACAGGAGATATGGTGTTAGGTGTAAAACGATTGCCTCCAGCGTCGGTTGAATCGCTAAACTTAATAACCCCCGCCCGTCGCGAGGCCTTCGAGGGAAACGGGAAGGCTTTACATCGGCGAGGGAGGCTGTGTGTGCGCTCTGCGGTCGGAGGCAGATGCTGTTAGCTGGGGGCTGTACTAGTGTGCCGCGGTACCTCTGTACCCGCCGCGGGACGTGCATTCGTAGAGATATTTTCCTCTGCTGGAGCGTGAAACCCTTAATGAAAGGTTTCTGTAGTTACGAAGTCAGATTTTCTTGCGCTCGGTTGAAATCGCTTGGTTTCAATAGTCGAAAATCTTTTCAAATTTTACGATTTCAGCTTGTTTTTTTTTACGTGAGTACCGCACAAGAGTCTCAACTGCTCCCAAACGTCTAGAGCCAGTGAGACTATGGCGTCCCTAATAGGAGTGTGTTGTGAGGCAAAGGTGGTGGAGAGGGGAAGGAGATGAGGAAGGAGAAGGTTGGGAAGTACCTTCAGATCTGGTCACCAAACACAGCGGCTAAAACCATTTCAAGCAACGTTCCGATTCTGAATGGTGGTCTTTCACCAGGGCGATACTTAGATTATCTACCACTTTGGAAACATGTTTTCCATCTCCCGCGTCTCTGGTGACTTCGGCGACCCCACCCACTACGTCTATGCGACATAACAGGACATAACTCAACGGTTTTTTAGATTCTATCCCAAATATTTATGTGTACACTAACACTGTGAAAAAGTTGTCTTACAAATAAACGCTCCATTTTGTCGACATGTGCTATGAGTGGTTGTATAAATATCCTAGCTCCAGTCCTAGCTACGTCCGAGTCAGGTAAAAATCTTCAATACTGGCTACAGAAGCGCTTCCTCGCGTATATGATTGCTCTGAGATAAAAACTGACTTAATATTTTTGAATTAGTAGCTTCCTGGTTACTCCTAATGACATTATATATTTCAGTGTCCTAATTAACTTCTAATTACGTGAAGCGTGCTTTGAAAAGATTCTACAGAATGGGCTCATGCAATAACTCCGTCGCGTATCTGAAAAGTGTTTAATTTAATTTTCTTAGAGCGTCGCGGCGTCCTTTTCGACGACGGAAGGAGGGGAGGAAGTGAGAGAGATAGAGACAGAGAGACTTCCCTAGTTTGTCAAAGTTTCCCAGTCATCCCTTATTCATAAACACATTAGTCTAGCGCTCTTAATTTGCTGGTTCAACGGGTCCGCGCATTTCATTTGATCCGCTTCGCTGGGCCGTTCACACTCCAAGCGCACGACGTAATTAGATGTTCCCGCTCCTGGCGCTCAATCGGAGGATAGCCGATTGGAATGCGAGTTTACCCAGGCAATAGCGCGATTTCAAAGGATTCTTTCCATCTTCAGAGGAATTTTCTGTAAAGTTTTTCAGTGTTTTTTTTTTCTATCTAGACGTTCCCGTTTTTTTTGTGGAATCAGGCGATACAAGGTTTTGGAATAAACTTTATGATTTCTTTACCAAACGTTTTATTGAATAAGTCGTAGAATTGATTTGATAGACATAGGTACATAGAAAATGGGATTTATGAGTTAAAGTTATAACGATATACCATACTCATTGTCATAAAATATATATAAATCTATATATTTTTTTGTTACTTGTTATATTTACACTGTTCATTTACTTATAATACTTGAATATTAATGTTTTTAAACACTAACTTGTTAACTGTTTTTTTTTTTTTTTTGCAAGACAAACCTTCCCGGGTTACGAATAACCTGACAATATTTTAAAAACTCCTACTGCCATCATAAAAAGCGGAAGATGTTGCTTGTGCAATGATGGAGGACTTAGCCAGCAGAGGAATTGAACGCACGACGCCCGGGTGGGAATCCGACGCGTTCTCCACTCAGCTACCGACCGGTCAATCTTATTTCCTTACTTTTTCTGTGTATTTCAGTTAAAACTTTATCAGAAGTAGTATCTTACCGACGAATTTGAAAAAACTTTATTTTTTACTTCATGCAATAGGTGCAAGTTTGAATTTTGTTAACAGCCATTCAAATTGACGGCCTCCACGGTTGAGTGGTAAGACGCCCGACTACGAATCCAAAGGTCGCGGGTTCAAACCCCGCACGCGAAAATAAATTTTCTTAAATTAATATCTGTCATTTCATATTTACTTAATATAAACTATATTTTCGGCACGTTCCAGAGGGGTAGATACTCTAAGTATCTTTCTATCAAAACGTTGCTTGATTTAAATGGCTTTGTACTTCCAAACCTTCTTCTTTCCTATCTTCTTCCCCTCTCCACTACCTTTAGCTTCACAACATACTCCGATTGGGATGCCAAAGTCTCCTAACCGTCTAGAGCCAGTGAGACTATGGCATCCCTAATTGGGCTATGTTGTGAGGCTGTAGGTAACAAGGAGCGGAAGTAGATGGGAGGAGAAAGGTCGGAAAGTACTTGGCTATTCAGATCTGGTCACCAAACACGGCTAAAGCCATTTCAAGCAACGTTTCAATTCTGAATGGTGGTCTTTCACTAGGGCGGTACTTAGTATCTACCACTCTGGAACGTGTAGGAAATATACTATATGCTATTTTATGTTAGTTAAATGTGTTATGATACATATTGATTGTATTAAATGTATTTTCGCACGCCGGATTTAAACCCTGGATTCGCAATGGAGCATCTTACCACTCGACCACCGTGGCTGTCAAAATGATGGAGCTCTATCCCTTCAAAGTTAAAACACGTTATTTGAACTAGAAGGTTTTTATCTTTCTCAGGTAAAAGAGATATTAGTAGCAGTAGAGGGACGTATAAACAGATTAGCTATCTTCGGGAAAAGGATTCTTATTTTTGGTTGAAATAAAGTGGGCAGCTAAGCGTAATAATTTATTCCACCATGTAGCTGATGACGCTGATGATGGATTACTTTCGCTAATCGAGTGTAGAAACACCCTTAACTGGGAGTAGGCGCTAGGCGCTAGGCGCTATGGTGATACATAATGCCTACAGCGAATAATCAATCTTCCCCGTACTTATGCTAGAAAGGTGGCGTTGATCAAGATGGAAATGACTCTCTCACGGCTCAGGTAACATTTACCTTGATTATTTCTCAATCAAAAAATATGAGTTTGAAACAACCACCATGAAATAATGATCCGATGATTGATGGATTCGAAGGAGATAAATAATAATAAAAAATAGATAACTTTTAAAACGTCGTCTTCGTGTGAAAATCACCTCGAGGGCGCTATAATAATAATTTCTTTATTAAATTTCTTACACATGACAAAGTTTTAAATTTCATGCAAATAAGAAATAAGATTTATTTTTTTACAACATAAATGCAAATTAAAGTACCGTATATATACGCAAGAAAAAAAAATTAGACAGTGGTGATGATCAGGTCAATGAGGAGAAACTCTTTCAAGAATCAATAGGATTTCACTTCTGAATCTCTCCTCACTGACATAAAATAAGTCGATATCGGAAGAGATTTTGTTCAGGAGCAAAACACTCCTCCCCACCGGCAGAGAACCATTGGCAGGTTGGTCCTACAGGTAGGAAGATATATATGAAGACCCTGTCTTAGATAGTCTACAGGAACATAGAGACTTACGCGCTCCAAAATAGTAGGGTTTACGATATAGCCTCGCACCAGTCTGAAGAAGTGAGTGGCGGCATACTCCTCTCTCCTGAGCTGTAAGGAGTGAAGTCCGAGCGTGCCCGGGAGAAAGTTCGTCGGGTAGAGCCACGGAAAGTGGCCGTACTCCCTCATGTATAGAAATCTCAGGAACTCTTTCTGAACCCTCTCCAAGATGAGGGAGTATCCCACCTCATGAGGATCCCAAATAATTGAACCACTCTCCAGCCTGCTGCGGACCAAAGAGAAGTAGAGTATTCTCAGAGTTCGGGTTTCCCGAAAAATTCTGACGGATCTGAGAACAAACCCTAACATTTTCAATGCCGACTGGCACACCCCTTCGATATGAACACGAAATGCAAGCTTACTTTAGTTCACAATCTCTTTATAACATAATACATACCAACCGTATCCTAGTAATCCTCATTTTAACGGCCTCCGTAGTCCAGTGGTGAAACGTTTGACTACGAATTCAGAGATCGCGGGTTCAAGTCCGGCGTGCGCATTGAATTTAATTTAATAACAATAATTCATTTTGGCATAATATTTCTCTTTTTCACACCCCTTTCTTTGTCTAATCGCTCTACATGCCCAAACCATTTAAGCGTCCCTCTCTTGATCCTATTCATTACGCTTACAAAAACCTTGCAATCCACATTTTTAACACGGTCATACATGGTTTTACCGCGCATACGTCTCAGGGATCTCATTTCCACAGCATTCAGTCTACTTTTATCCTTCCTCTGCCAGTTCTATGCCTTACTGCCATACATCAGGGTTGGTATAAGCACTCCATTGCGGACTGCTAGCTTTACTTCTTTGGACAATTTCTTATTTTCATCAACAGCGTTCAGTCCTCCATTAATGGAGTTTCCTGCATTCACCCTTCTTTCAATATCCTTATCAGCATTTCTGTCTCTCATAAACATACTTCCTAAACACACAAACTCACTTGTTCCAAGTATTCATTATTCACAACAATGTTGCACGCTGTTCTCGTACTCTCCTTTTCAAACACCATGACTTTGGAATTATACATCGTACTTCATCATCAACTCATTTTAATACATGGTATTATATCATTACGTACTCGTATATTGACTGTAGGTATCAATCTGTTTGTCTGGAACAGCAATAACACTCGCACGGTAAGCTTTGGAATCAGGAAATTTGCATAGCTTTTTTCCATTTTATAATCTACGCAAGTTTTATTAGCTTGCAATAAAAACAAATCTTTTGATAAAATATGAATAAAGCTTATAACCAAAATAAAAAGCTTTGAATTATTCATTAAACTGTTATAAATTATACAGTTTATTCTTTATTTGTATATTATAATATTAACATCGCGTTCGGAATAATTTATGTTTTTAAAGCCCCCGTCATATATTATGTCAATTTTATAGCGCCGTTTAGTAATAAATATCACCTCGAAGACTCACAACTTTTTTAGTACCGATATTTTTTTGATTTGTCAAATAAAATGTTTTGTGGATTATCCCACACTGAATCGCAACAATAAAATAACACTCTTCGAAGTTTGATTTTTTGTTGATTTAACTGAAACAAATAAGTGATATAACTTTCAACGTTGTGCACACAATTTAAAAAAATCACAAATAAACGTAGGTTCTAGAAATACACCTGTATTATGCGTGGGAAGGGGTGTGCCATTCCCTCTACCTTCCCACGTCTATCTACACAGCGTGGATCGGCGTTTCATGGGACACGTAAGAGTGCATTTTGTGACATGTGTTTATCCAAATCATCTAATTTCATCGAAGATGCATGCATTGTAAGTTGCCCAAATGTTTTAATGCGTTGCGTATGTTGCGCACGTGACACCAGTGTATCTTTTGGATCCAAACTGCGATGAATCACCGAATGTGTTTCCAGCTTCAGACGGATTTTTTTTTTTTTTTTTTACAATAACTCCACACAGAAGGCCTTGAGGAAAACAATTTCCCTCAGGGCCTATGTCATCTTTGGGGATGCTGTGTGGAGGGTTTTTTTGAGGAAAGGAAGGAGTGAACTTGGGTCTTGAAGAGGCCCATGTTAAAGGAGGGAGGAAACACAGAGGCCGGCAAATCGTTCCATAGCCAAGCTGTTGAACATAAGAACGAGTCGTAAAAGCGACCCGTTCTCATGTATTGAATGTCAACCGTGTACAAATGTTGGGCGCGCGTTTGACGAGTTTCCCGACTATGCAATTGCAAGTATTCGATGTGGACCGCAAACGATCAACTGTACCACTTGATGAAAGCGTCTAATTATATCTGATGGAAAGATTATGGAATGAAAGGAAAATTGGAAACCATTCACTCACCGATGTAGTTGAAGTTCTTGAATTCTTCGTATGCAATTGTGTTTACGGATCACGGTCAATATGGTCGAGTGGCAAGACGTTCGACCACAAATCCAAAGGTCTTGGGCCTGCGCCAGCAATTTTAATTTAATGAATATTTGTCAAAACACATTTGATTCAGATAAAAAGAAGTATATTTGCGGCACGTTCCAGAGTGGTAGATACTTTAAATATTGCCTTGGTGAAAAACCACCAGTCAGAATCGAAACGTTGCTTGAAATGACTTTGGCCGTGTTTGGTGACCAGATCCAAATAGCCCGGTACTTCCCAATCTTCCTCTTCCCTATCTCCTTCCTCTCCCCACTACCTTCAGTCTCACAAAATCTCCCAAGCAGGGATGCTACAGTCTCACTAGCTCATGACGGTTGGGTGCAGTTGGGACTCTTGTGCGGTATTCTCTATAAAAATAATATTAAAAAAAAACAAAAACACCACACTTATTTTATATATTTTTCAAATCGAACCGACCAACAAGTGAAACGAACGATCGACCACGCTTTTTTACACCAAAACTCCTCTGTTTGATTTTCAATTATTTCGAATGCGGTGTTTTTTAATACGGAATTTGATACCGCAAAATGGTTGGGTAGGTAAAGACTTGGGTGATAAACACGAAGGTAACAACTTATCAGGTTATTACCTTGAAATCCAACAGTGTCTTTACCTTAAAAGTAGCAATAAACATTTTATAATAAACCAAATTTATTCGATCATTGATTTATTTTCAAGTCAATGACGCATTTCGCGAAAATTCGGAATTCGAAATTCTATCAAGGTAAAATTCCTCGATCTATTCATTTAACCGCATCAAAAATATCGGCGGGTTTTTGGTTCGACAGACACTCGTCACGGCATGGCGTCCTGTTGTGATGATATTTGGAATAACATAGCCGAGATCGGGGCTTCATATAATATGTACGAGTCTTATTCGACACGAGGAAGGAAGCTCATGAATAAAATAATAGGGTCGTTTGTCTGAGACGACTTTGATTGGGAAATGTCGGCAACAAGGAAGAGCTGAAAAAACGTAAACAGCAGACAAAAGAAGACGGTCAGATGTGCTGATAGAATGCTTCCGAATTTATTTATTTACGCCCGTTAAAGGCATTTACATAAATATTATCGTTTTTTTAAACAATAAACTCATAAGCTTCTATGTACTGTCGCGATGATCTTAGGCTCCTGGGTCACCGCGTTACTTCGCCAACATTTTTATTATGCCACTAAACTTGACACAACTAAACGGTTTTTTAAATTATACGCTATATTTTTGTTGATAACAATACTGTGAAAAAGTGGTTGTACGAATAAACAAAAATATTATGTCGATATGTGATATGAATGGATGTATAAATACCCTAGCCTTAGTCTTAGTCCGCCGAGTCCTGTAAAAGTCATCAAAAACTGACTACACTGCCTTGGATAGATACCACTCTATAAACTCTAAGGTGAAAAGAGTATATGACACGAAAGTGAATGGAAGAAAAAGTCAGGAACACCCGAGGAAGACATGGCACGATCAAGTTAATCAATTACTTGAGTCTGGCCATGAGAAGTGTCAGAACAACAAAAGACTATGTATGAATGTGAATGAAGCGAGTAATTTCGGTATGAATAATATTTATCTACTCGCCATGTTAAACAAGCTTTATACATCAACCGTATGTATAACATTGAGAAATATATATTACAAATCTTCATTTACAGTCAAATAAGGAACATTACTCACTATACGTATGTCAAACATTATCTTTCACGAAAGTCGAAATGTTTAACCATTATTCAAAAGCGAAGGAAAGAGCTTTATTCAAATATCTTACATCACAAACTAGTGCCCGTAGTATGGTGGTCGTTTGGTTAGCAATAATAATATTTGAATTATTAGATCAACCCCGTTTTTGTAAAAAATGACCTCAAGGGCACTGTACAAATCTTAATTACATATTAAATAAGTAGGCTGAATGCTGTGGAAATAAGATTCCTGACACGTATGTGCGGTAAAACCATATATGACCGTGTTCAAAATGTGGATATCCGGAAAGAATGCAAGGCTGATGCGAGCGTAATTAATAGGATAAAGACAAATACGCTTAAATAGTTTAGGCATGTAGAGTGAACGAACGAATAAAGGAATGTAAAAAGAATATGTGATGAGAAAGCGAATGGAAGAAGTGAGAGGAAAACATGGCGCGATTAAGTGAGTCAAATACTTGAATCGGGGCACGTGAAGAGTCAAAGTAACAGAATAGATGTATGAATTTGAATGAAGCAAGGAGTATGTGCGGACGGACCGCATACATAATTGTATGGCGGTCCGTCCTCTCTGCTGCATGAAATGGCATGAAAGTTAGTTTTATATTTTTTCAGACACAATTTTGTGAACGGCTGGAGTTGATACTGCCTTCCTTTAAAATATTCGTTGAAGTCTTGAAAAAGCTTTTTTTGAAACACGTGCACAATTTAGTAGACATATAACTCTAAGTAAATAAAACTTTAGTTTCCAGCCGCCAGAGTTTTCCCCGCCGAAGGGAGGCAGCGAGAGTACGTGTATGTCGCGTCACGTATAGTAAATTTGTTGGAAGGGAGCCAAATTAGAGAAAGAAAAGATAAAATTGAAAATTAAAGAAAGCAGCGCGAAACCGTTTCCCCGCCGCCATCTCTAACGATCCGGAACGAATTTCCGGCGACAAGGGAAGGAGAAATATTCCCTTCCGGCACACGTACACGAATTGGGCACATAAGGCTCTGGCGGCATTAAGGCTTCGCCGGTGGGGGGGGTTATTAATGAACGGGAACAAATGCACTTGAAATTATCATTGAAACATCTTAAATTGAATACACTCATTTTGGATCCGAAGCTGCTATAAAACACCCAACGTGTTTAGTTTTAGATGAATTTGGAAAATTATAGACTGTAAAACGATAATTTACTATTACTTGATGGAAGTGTCTAATTATGGATGTGGATAGATATTACGGAATGAAAGAAGTATGAAACCAAATCACTTACCGATGAAGTTGATGTTCAAGTTCTTCATTTTTTTTTTAACAATTGTACAAAAGTAAACGTTTTTACTTAATACTAACAGCAGGTATAATATTAATTCAGTTTATATACAATGTCTAGTTTTTAGTTAGTGATAATTATTCTAACACAATGTTTTATTGACGAACACCACAGCAAAACACACTTGATTCTTTTTTTTTTAAGAACAACAACTAAAACAAGCGACCAAACGAGACACCAAAGAACGAACACGTTTTTTCACATAATTCTCTTCTGTTTCGATTGTCACTTGTTTTCAAACTCGGTGTTGTTGAATACGGAAATCGAATACAGTGAAATGGTTGGATAAGGTGGGAACTGGATAGAAATAAAGAAGGTAAGACCCTAACAAATTATCTCTCTGAAATCCAACACTCATGTTGTACTAACTGAACGGGAAATTTCCATTTTATCTCTTCTCAATTTTTCCATCTTATAAAGCTGTTGTTCTTTTTATTATTCAAATATTAATATAGAGCAAAAACAAAACATTTCTCTTTTTTTAAGATAAATTATTACAATGAATATCGAGTACAAATTAAAAGTTTCAAAAATATTTATTATATGATTGTATTCAAAAATAGTTTTTTTTTTTCTTAATATACAATTTTTTTTTAATTAATCATTTACAAAACCACCTGCTCTCAATAGTCATTATGTAAATTTACGACTTGAACTATCAAAATTTTTAATTTATGGCAGCAACGTGTCCCATAATGATTTAATCCTGGAATAATTTTGACTTTAAACTTTTAAAATCCTTTTCACAAATCGCTTCTACACTGGAAACTCCATTAATGGAGGACTAAACGCTGTGGGCGCAAATAAAAAAAATGTCCAAAGAAGCGAAGCTAGCAGTTCTCAATGGATTGCTTATTCCAACCTTGATGTATGGCAGTAAGACATGAAACTGACAAAAGAAGGATGAAAGAAGACTGAATGCTATAGAAATGAGATCCCTGGGGCGTGTGTGCGGTAAAACCATGTACGACCCTGTTAAAAAGGTGGATATCCAAAAGAACGCAAGGCTGATGTAAGCTTAATGAATATGATTAAAAAAGGGACGCTCAGGTGGTTTGAGAATGCAGAGAGAATAAATGAAGAAAGAAGTGTAATGAGAATATATGAGGCAAAGGTGAATGAAAGAAGAAGTCGTAGCCGCCCGAATAAGACATTGCACGATCAAGAGAATTAAATATTCGAGTCGGGCCATGTGAAGAGTCAGAATAACAAAAGAGTATGTATGAGACGACGTACGAATATAAATTAAGCAAGAAGTGTATTCCAAGATAGAGTTGTATGGCGGTCCGTCCTCTCTGCCCACCCCTGCGGGGAAACGGGGTGATGGTCAGTCAGTTAATTTGTTTTGTACACTGCCTAAGGAAACAGAACAATTTAAATGCTATTATAATTTTGACATTCTTTCTCAGAAGACGTAGGTACTTGAACAACTTGTACGTATTTTTTGTTATAATGAATGCCGCACAAGAGTCCCAACTGCTCCCAACCGTCTAAATCCAGTGAAACTATGGCATACCCAATTGGGCTATGTTGTGTGGCTGAAGGTAGTGGGGAGGGGAAGAAGATGGGAAGATAAATCATTTGTAGTATTGCTCGTATTAGAAAGCCAAAAAGTGTATATTTTTGGGTGCTGACCTTTTGGGGTAAAATGTTTTCAATGAAAAGATTTCAAACAACACTCATAAAAGCCTTTTACAAGTTATTACCGAATATCGGAACGGTTTTTTTGCCATTATTAAAAATTGAATTTTAACAACATGTTTAGAAAACTAAAACCATGTCATGCAGCTACAAAACGCATAGACAGCTTAAGTAATGTCTATTTGAGAACTCTTTTGCGAAATTAATGTTCCGGCACCTGCCAGATCTGGTCACCAAACACGGCTACAGCCATTTCAAGCAACGTTTCGATTCTGAATGGTGGTCTTTCACCAGGGCGATACTTAAAGTATCCATCTACCACTCTGGGTATTCTTAAGCACGTAAATTCGAACACGACTCACCACGAAAATGTCAAAGTCACTCATTCCTAAATCAAACCTTTCTGGCTTAGATTCTCCTTGTGTTGCACAGTTCCCTTTGTGCTCGGTCCCTTTGTCACAGACCCCGGCCATAATTCTGTGTTATCTTTCGGCATTTTGTTTGGTATGTTCTTTCTTTGCAGCTTCCCTCGTCTTTGCCTCTGCTATCCCCACCCTCAACCCCCCTCACCACCCTGCGGGTAATCCTAAACTTATCTCAATGACACGAGTCCTTTCACTTGTATGACAGCTCTGAGAAGACATTTGGCTTTGGGAAGAGGTAAATACATCCCCTTATAAAAGGAGGGCTTATATTATGCCTCGTTTCATTTTACGTATCAAATAAGCTGTAAAATGTTACTTTTTGTAAAAGGATTGCATTGTTTGAAGGTTCTACGACACCTCCAGGACAAAGGGTGTTCTCGGAGCAAAAGCAGATGGATGAGATATGAAACTTTTTACGGATTACGGAATTTTCCCAAGGCGTTATCGTGAGCTGCGAAGTGTGATTTGGAGCTTATACCCGAGAAAAAGGTTGCCGTTTAAATTGTGTAATTGGAACGTGAAATTGATATTTTTTTATTTCGATATTTTTTCTTTGTCCCCATTTGATGTTTATTATTTCGAAGTTGCTTTACAATTTTTAATTATTTACCGGTAATATCATTGCACTGACGGCCTCCATTGTCGAGCGTCTTACCACTCGACCATGGAGGCCGTTGATGTGATGTTAGCGCGGACGGAGAACAATCTTACATACTTCAAAGTGCTGCAGTATTATGTGACGACTTTTCTTGTCTCTTTCTCTCTCATGGTATACCTGAAAATCGGAGAATGTGATTTAACTCAAATTTGTATAGGTTAGGTAAACATATTTAGCTAAATTAACTGACTAACTATCCCGCCGTTTCCCCGGAGGGGTAGGCAGAGAGGACAGCTCTGTCTTGGCACAAACTCCTTGCTTCGTTCATATTCGTAGACCGTCTAATACATATTCTTCTGTAATTCTGAATCTTCACAATGCCCGATTCAAGTATTTGATTCACTTGACCGCGCCATGTCTTCCTCGAGCGTTCTCGACTTCTTCGTCCATTCATTCTCGCATCATATGCTCTTTTCACACTTCTTTCTTCGTTCATTCACTCGACATGCCAAACCATCTAAGCGTCCCTTTTTTGATCCTATTCATTACGCTCACATCAGCCTTGCATTCTTTCCGGATATCCTCATTTTTAGTACGGTCATGCATGGCTTACCACATACGAGTACGTCTCAGGGATCTCATTTCCACAGCATTCAGTCTACGTTCATCCTTCCTATGCTAGTTCCATGCTTCACTGCAATACATCAGGTTTTTTATAAGCGCTCCGTTGTGCGATTCAATGATGTGATGTTAACGCGGACGGAGAACATTCTTACATAATTAGAAGTGCTGCGATATAATGTGATCACTTTCCTTGTCTCTTTTTCTCGCATGGAATACGACGTAAAAACCCATACATCCCTTTCGGCGGATCTTTCACGAAGATTTTTCTTTTTTTCAGGCCACGGAATCATCCCCCTGCGCGTGCCGCTCGTGCCGGGCGGGCCGCACACGCTGCACGCGCGCGTGGCGTGCCCGGCCGCGCCTGGGCCGTGCGCGCTGTCGGCAGGCGGCGAGCGCGCGGCGTGCGTGGACTACGAGGAGTGCCACGTGCTCAGGAGCCACTCGCTCCTGCGCGTCGTGGGCCCAGTCAGAGACGTGCTCATCAGGACGGACAGGAAGATCTACGGACAAGGAGACACAGGTGAATAATTTATCATTTTTTTATCATAAAGAAAGACAAAACATGCCCAGGTTACGAATAACCTGACAATATTCGATGGAAAGAATTTCATCGCGAAGCCGTCAAATTACAATCAGCCCCCCCCCAGCCAAGGACAGACTATTGTATTATTATTAACTAGTTTCATCTTGACACACACGTCGAGAGGGACATAGTGAGTGAATCGTGAAGTAGCTTAGTCGGAATAAAATTTAAGACTTTTTTACATATGAGCAAAAATTACCAGTAAAGTTTTAGCAGACGTCAGCGCCCCACAACGAATCATGTACAAAAGACGGCTTAACATATTAATATATTTATTATTCATTCCAAAAGAGTACCTACTTATTAAAATTCAATAAGTATGTACCAATGGCTAATGCCCTTAATATACTATAATTATTTTTTTTCTTTTTAAAAAGAAAGTCAAACATTCCCGGGTTACGAGTAACGTGACAATATTCGAAAAACTCCTACCGCCATCATAAGAAGCGGAAGATGTTGCTTGTGCAATGATGGATGACTTAGCCAGCAGAGGAATTGAACGCATGACGATCGGGTGGGAATTCGACGCGTTTGTCCACTCGGCTACCGACCGGTCATTACATTTTAATTCGTAGAAAATTGTGAAAATGAGGGAGAATTCAGAAAGTGTCAGATCTTTTGACAGATTCCTCGATCGGGTGGTAAGACGCTTTTCTATGAATTCAAAGGTCGCGGGTTCAAACCCGCGTCGTCAAATAAATTTTACTATTTATTATTATATCAGTATGAATAATGTTTGCCATTCTTTACGACTTTAACAAAACCTTGTTCAGGATTTGACTTGAATGTTCTTTCTTATGTATATTTTTGTCATTGTTTCATTATTATATAATGTTTGTTCTGTTCTTTCTATGTTGCTGTTTTTGTTCCCATTTCGTGCTGTGTTTTTTTTTTTGTAATTGGACAGTGGTCCGTTAGAGTATAAATAAATAAATGTGTCATAACTCACGAATGAATGCAAGGTTGATGTAAGTTCAATGAATAAGATTAAGAACGGGATGCTTGGATGGATTGAACACGAAGAGTAAATGAACGAAAAAATGACCAATTTAAAAGCGAACGAAAAAATGGCGACCGGTTGGTAGCTGGTGGACAAACGCGTCAAATTGCCACCCGGGCGTCGTGCGTTCAATTTCTTTGCTGGCTAAGTCCTCCATCATTGCACAAGCAACATCTTCCGCTCCTTATGATGGTAGTAGGAGGTTTTTTTTAAATATCGTCAGATTATTCGCAACCTGGGAATGTTTGACTTTATTTAAAAAAAAAAATATATGACGCGGAAGTGAATGAAAGAAGAAGCTGGGAACGTTCGAGGAAGACATGGCACGATCAAATGAATCAAATACTTGAGTCGGGCCATGTAAAGAGTCAGAGTAACAGAAGAGCATGTATGTGACGATGCATGAGTGTGAATGAAATAGGCGTGTGTGCCAAGGCAGACTTATATGGCGATCCATCCTCTCTGCCCACCCCTGCGGAAAATAAAGTGATGGTTATTAAGTAAGTCGTACTATAATACACGTACATTTATTTGCCTGCTTCGGGTTTTGAACCTGCGACAGCTGTGTTCAGAGTCAAGTACCTCACCGCTTTGCCCTGGAGATCCTTAACGACACACATTTTTGTCATTCTTTACGACTCTACCAAAACTTTGACTAGACTATGGCGTGAATATTCTCTCTTTTGTTTATTTTGCCTTATTTTTGTCATCGCTTCATTTCTTATTATGTACGAGGCCTGTTCAAAAGAAAAGGTGAATTCGTAATTTTCGCGGGCTGTGTACATTCGATTATGGATTTTTTTGTTTTGTTATGTTGGTATACATATTTTATCATATGTTAGCATTATCAGCCATTTCGGATTAGTGGTTTGTTTTTGACAACTGGAAAGGTTGGTCACGTTTTTGTATGTTCTTCGATTTTTTACTTTTGAAAAAAAATGTATAACTTTTCCAGTTGTCAAAAACAAACCACTAATCCAAAATGGCTGATAATGCTAACATATGATAAATATATGTGTACCAACACAACAAAAAACAAAAACGATAATCGAATGTACACAGCCCGCGAAATTTCAAAATTCACTTTTTCTTTTGAACAGGCCTTGTATGTATTTTTTATAATTGGACTTTAGTCCGTTAATTTATAAATAAATAAATATTATTCGAATTTAATCAAAGTTCTCAACTGTACTCTTTCAATGGATTTACTCAACCTTACTGATTTATCGTCAAGACGCGCAGTGAGCAATTTAGTACGTCTTTTCAAAATAGCGAATAGCAAATTGGATGCCCTGGATTTAACGAACCTTATTACCTTGCGAGTACCTACCCGTGGTACAAGACTACTCTGTAGAATGTTGCTACATCTATAAGGAAGTAGTCATAAAATTCGTCAATTTAAAGGTTGCGCATACTAAGTAGTAATAATAATAATAAAGTTTTATTCCGGAAGGTATGCAGGAGTAGTGCAATGCAATACCTTCCATAATTGATAATAATACATACTCTTAGTTATAATAATAATAACATAAAAGTTGTAATACCCACGATAATAAAAATTAAGAAAAATAAACATAAATTCATAAGAAAGAAAAAAAAAGGTAAAATTAATGGAGGATTTTAAGTTTTGACGGCCTCCATGGTCGAGTGGTAAGACGCTCGACTACGAATCCAAAGGTCGCGGGTTCAAACCCGGCGTGCGCCAATAACTTTCGTTTCATTAATATGGGTCATAACACATTTAATTCTTATAAAAATAATAAAAAGTATATTTGCGGCACGTTCCAGAGTGGTAGATACTCTATGTATCACCCTGGTGAAAGACCACCATTCAGAATCGAAACGTTGCTTGAAATGGCTTTAGCCGTGTTTGGTGACCAGCCCAACCTTCCTCTTCCCAATCTCCTTCCCCTTCCCACTACCTTCAGCCTCACAACATGCCCTATTTGGGGATGCCATAGTCTCACTGGTTCTAGACGGTTGGGAGCAGTTGAGACTCTTGTGCGGTATTCGTATAAAAAAAAATAAAAAAAATAGTAATGAGAATGTTTCAATAGATTTTTACCGTTACAACCTTGGAGTAACAATAAAAGGAGGTGTAGCTAAATATTTTTACCCAACCTATACACACTTGCGATAAATCACTTTCTCCTGGTTTTTACGTTGTAAACTGTGAGAGAGAAAGAGACAAGACAAGTTTTCAAACAATAAAGCACCACCATTTGGTATGTGAGCATGTTCTCCGTCTCCCGCGTCTCCGGCGACTCCGCCCACTACATTTTGAAATACGACATAACTCAAAGGTTTTTTTAGTTTATATCATACATTTTCGTTTATAACAATACTGTGAAAAAGTGGTAATACAAATAAACAAAAATATTCTGTCGACATGTGCCATGAATGGATGGATAAATATCCCAGCCCTAGCCCTAGCCACGCCCAGGTCTAACCAAGTTAAGCAAAAATCATCCATTTCCATCATTCACTTACACGTCATGTAATCTTCTCACACTCATCTTTTCGTTTATCCGCTCTACATGCCCAAACCATATAAGCGTCCCTTTCTTTGTCCTATTCATTACGCTTGTATCAGCCTCGCATTGTTTCCGGATATCCATATTTTCACCACGGTCATACTTTCACCACGGTCATACTTTCACCACGGTCATACATGGTTTTACCACATACATGTAGCTGAGTGGACAAACGGGTCGGATTCCCATCCGGGTGTCGTGGTTTCAATTCATTTGCTACCAAAGTCCTTTATCATTGCACAAGCAATATTTTCGGCTTATTATGATGGTAGTAGAAGTTTTTAAAATATTTTCAGGTTATTCGTAACCCGGGAATGTTTATCTTTAAAAAAAATAACTATAATTACATCAGGGTTGGTATAAGCACGTCATGTCTTTCTCGGGCGTCCCCGACTCCTTCTATTTACTTTAGTGTCATATATTTTTTTTCACACTCTTTTCTTCGTTAATTCGCTCTACATGCCCAAACAATCTAAGCGTCCCTTTTTTGACCCTATACATTTTGCTTAGATCAGTCTTACATTCTTTCTGAATATCCACATTTTTAACACGGTCACACATGGTTTTACCACATACGCCTCAGGGATTTCATTTTTACAGCATTCAGTCTACTTTAATTCTTCCTCTGCCAGTTTCATGGGTCAGAGTTGGTATAAACACTCCGTTGTGGACTGGTAACTTCGTTTATTTGCGTCAAGAGTGTTCATTTCTCCATTAATGGAGTTTCCTGCATTCACCCTTCTTTCAATATCCTTTTCAGCCTTTCCGGCTTTCGTAAACATACTTCCTAAATACACAACTATTGTACAAATATTATACCAAAACTTCTACCGTTCAAATGACATAAATTAAAAATGGCGGTGATTGTAGATTTGACGATTTTAAAATGTCATTAAAAACTCCCTAAACTTATTTTTATATTTATTTATTTACAAACTAACGGACTAAAGTCCAATTACAAAAAAATACAAAACACGAAATGGGAAAAAGGGCAACAGAGAAAGAACAGCACATACATAATATTATAATAAAGCAATGACAAAAATAGGACAAAATATACATTAGAAAGAGTGTTCAAATCAAAGCCAAGGTCAAGTCAAAGTTTTGGTATAGTCGTAAAGAATGACAAAAATCATTTAGACTGCTAGAAAAAAATTCATGACCATGGCTTGAGTTAACAAGTCTCTACATTCTGGACAGTGAATAATGATACCCATGATTAGTAGAGTGATGATTGAGGAACAGCAATTCATTGTTTCTGAGTCTACGGAAAGGAATGTTGAACTGGATGAGTTGCAACAGAGAAGTTGAGTCAATAATACAATTAATAATTTTGAAAATGCTTATTAAATCACACTCTTTATGATAATTTTTAACGCAATTAGGTTTGCTAACTGACAGCCATGTTGTGGTAAAGTAATATCACTCCGTTACAAACTTTTCTAAGAAAATATATTTACTGCACTGAAGTCATACATCATCTTGCCGAGAGATCTTCAAAGTTTGAAATGATATCAGACACGGGTAGGTACTAGCATTTAAATGAGTTAGTTAGCGGAGTCGCAATCTAGGCGAGTTGCACAGGAATCACTTTGCATAAAATTCTCATTTCTCGAGTTCTTAGAACGAGCAGAAAACGCGGCTTGCATGAAGAAATAAATACGAGAAGTTACTTATTAAACAACGTTCAAATTTCTGCTTTGTTTCGCACCCCTTTGCCTATTCAAGATGTCGTAACATGTCAACTACACCGCAAAGTTAATTCTTGCCCCACTTTTGATGATTTTGAAACTATAACCACAGTTTCTTAATCCTTTAGTTTGTTTTATAGTTTTAAATGGGTATTTCTATTTATTTCTACTTATTACTGCAATTTTTGAATGTCCAATAAATTTCCTTAAAAGTAAAGTACCTCACAGAATAAGAATATCAATGAAATTATATTTTTACCAAAAATAGTAATTAAACAGCAAACTAAAATCACAAGTAAGTCATTTTCGTGTGGCCTAACCTCAGTTTCATAGTAACCTTTAGCGCCGTAACAGCTGTAATTAAAACGTACAGAACAAAATAAAAACATAATTAAATTTCATTAAAATAATTAAGAGTCTTGCAAATTCAAACCAAAAACATAAAATACCTAAATGAATACATATTGTTGCATTTGAAGTTGCGATAAACACCGAATGTGCTTTCAGCTTCGGATGAATTTATAATAATGGACTGTAAAAACGATAAACTGAAATACTACTTGATGGAAGTGTGATTATATATGTGGGTAGATGAAAGATTCACTAAGCCAATTCACTCACCGATGAAGTTATGGTTAGAATTCTTGAAATCTTTCTGAAACACTTGTATTAATATATTATATTCTTAATTTACGAAACCAAATTTATTTTTAACTTATTATTTTGGGAGCAAAAACAAAACTGAAGATGAAGAAGCAACAGCACCAACAAGCGACCCGTTGCTCACCAAAAACCTCTTCTTCTTCTTTTTTTATATTGCAGTGTTGTCGAATACAAAATCGAATGAACTGGATGACAAACAAAAAGATGAGAACCTAACGAATTGTCTATTTAAAATCCAACATCCTTCCCCCCCACGATAAGAAATTGAAATCTCTTATCTACACTCGATGATTCACACATTCTCAAATATTGGCAATAAATAAATGTATTTTATAACAACCGATATGAAAATATAAATAATTATTAATTAACAAATTGTCTGTTTGAAATCCAACACATTTGATAGTCTACTTTATTACCATTAGATGAATATGATCTTTTTTACTGCCATCTCATCAATTGTGCTTACTGCCTACCTTCTAAAGACATTGTCAACCTGATCAATTAGGCAACAGCTTTGGAAGGTAAAACAGTTGTCCGATTGACTCGTTCCATTATATTATTTTACCATTTTCATGGAATACTATATTGTAAAAATTCAGAGACGTTAATTGTGGTTTCAAAGCTTCGACTTGAGTTTGTCCTATGAAATAATCACCTATAATTTGACATAATATATGTAGGTTATGTATATGTATTTAATACAAAAGATTGTTAATGCAAAGTATTTAATACGCATTGTGTCAGCCTGTATACATTGGAGCTGTGGACAAATTTCGATCAAGCAACAAAATAATGGAGGTACATCACAACAACTTGTACCCGATGCTTTTCGGGCTGTTTTAGTATTAAACTGTCGTATCACTTGAGGTCGTTTACTATATCTAATCAAATTACAAAAATAAGTGCCAAAATGACCTCGTGTGTGATGAGAAAGTGTTTTAATTACACTGCAAATACTACTTAAAGCTAAGGAATAATATTCTATTTTTAAATTCGCCCAAATTACTGCAAATTAATTATTATTTTAGATAATACAACTATCTCCATTGTTGACCAACACAATGACGTCTTCGCGTAAGCGAGTAAGCAAAGTGCTATTTCATTCTTACCAGAGCATTCAACGCTACTAGTAAGAACAGAACGCAGTTCGATCCTACATCTGTTTCGTTCATACACATATATTCTATGAATTTCTATCTTTGTCATATATGTGTCTATATATTTCTAACGTCATTGGCTTGATCCGTATTAATTCTCGTTTGTATTCTTTAGTGTAGGAGTAAGTAGTGGAACATCTCTTCTGGTAATAAGTAAGGCTAATGCCCGAGCGAGTTATTCTCGTCCTTTCAACTCTTTCCTCTCCACTCTGCCCAGCTAAACTTTCCTCCTTGAACACGATCCACCCTCCAACTAACTTCTCCGAGCTATCTAATGGTTTTATCCTCTAGTTTTAAGCTAATAAATGAACAAGTTGACTTGAAATAACCAAATAATAAAATTGTACATGATTTTCATTATTTAAATTATTTAAGCTGTCTGTCGGTTTCCGAAGAATCCTTTATTTGCCAAAACAAAAGTTAAATTTATAACAAATACGGAAAGAAATAGTTTAACAAGTGTTGGAGAGGGATGTAACAAAACTAAAAGGTATAAATAAACGTGGTTAACAAAGTCCATACAATATTTTAGTAAATAATAACATTCAAGTATAACAAATAGAACAGAGTTAATAAATGCCTAGTCGCTTAGTGTTAGAGTGAACAGTAACACAATTAGAACGCATGAGTTGGGCAGAAAAGCAAAACGGTTTATCTGGAAGATAAAAGATTTATTTTTAAATAACCTCAGTTATTTATAAGCTTACCTGTAGAAAATTCGAAGGTGAGATTTATTTGTATAAATTTAACGTCAGCAGATTATGGTAATACGTACAGTTTTATACTAAGTACATGTTTAATTTAACCTGATTTTTACAGTTAATACCGCACAAGAGTCCCAATTGCTCCCAACCGTCTAGAGCCAGTGAGACTGTGGCATCTCCAATCGGGGTATGTTGTGAGGTTGAAAGTAGGGGGAGGGGAAAGTGATGGGGAAGAGGAAGGTTTAAAAGTACCTGGCTATTCAGATCTGGTCACCAAACACGGGTTGAGCCATTTCTAGGAACGTTTTGATTCTAAATGCTGGTCTTTTACCAGGGCGATACAAGTTTCTACCACTCTGTAACGTGCCCTAAATATACTACATATTATTTTATATGAATTAAATTTGTTAAATGAACCCGAGTCTTCTGGATTCGTAGTCGAGCGTCTAATCACTCGACCATGGAGGCCATCGTGACTTGATTACAGCAAGTCAAAGTGTTTCTTAATTTTTCGAACACGTAATGACATGTCAATCATTTCGAGATATTTTTATAAAAAATGGTTTTTGCGTACGTGATGATTGAACATAAATATAATCAAAGTTTCTCCAACAAGTTTAGATCTTACTGCTTGATTGAAGTTCGAGAAACAACTTCAATGAAGGAATTACGGATTCACAACACGATTGAATTTAAAACTTTGTTAATCAACAATTGAGCTTTTTGAGCGAGTGGTAGAAAAACGTCTTCTTTCGTTTGAGACGCGTTAATTAAGAAGACTCCCTCACGAAAGCACATTTAAAACCGTTGGATACTTTCTATGGAAAGCTAACTTCAATATAAAAGTTTAAAAGTTCATTAGTTTCAGCAAAATTAAAGAAACTAGGATTTGGCAGCTGTTCTAGTCAACCTGAAGAAAAAGGCTTTGTTTTTATTTTCTGAGAAGGAAGAACAAAGCCCGAATGAATTTCAAGAGTTGATATTAAAAACTACCAAAGTTAATGAAAATATGAGGATTATTAAAAAACGCAAAATTTTTATAATAGCTTTCGAAAGTAAGCTGTGTATATTATTTATTGTATATTTTTTAAATATAATGAATATAATAACTGACTAACTAACTAACCATCACGCCGTTTCCTCGTAGGGGTAGGCAGATAGGACGGCCTGCCGTACAAATCTATCTTGGCACACACTCCTTGCTTCGTTCACATTTATAGATCGTCTCACACATATTCTTCTGTTATTCTGATTCTTCACCTGGCCCGATTCAAGTATTTGATTAATTTGATCGTGCTATGTCTTCCTCGGGCGTCCCCAACTTCTTCTTCCATTCACTTTTGCATCATATTTTATTTTTACACTCCTTTCTTCGTTCATTCGATTTACATGCCCAAACCATCTTAACGTCACTTTCTTGATCATATTCATTACGCTTAGATCAGTCTTTTATTATTTCCGGATATATATCATATCCCACATACGTCTCAGGGATTTCATTTCCACAGCATTGAGTCTATTTTCATCTTTCCTCTGTCAGTTCCATGCCTCACTGCCATACATCAGGATTGGTACGAGCACTCCACTATGAACTGCTAGCTTTGCTTCTGTAGATAATTTATTATTAGCGCCAACAGCGTTCAGTCCTCCATTAATGGAGTTCCCTGCATTCACCCTTTTTTTCAATATCCTAATTCGTTTCGTAATCCATTTGTGTATTTAGGAAGTAATATGAATGCCTTATTAGACCGCAGAATCCATTAATGTTTGTTAAGCTTTGACTTAGCTTTACCAGGGATCTAGTATGATTAGTATTGACTTTACCATACGTAGCACTTGAAATTCTTCACTCATTCCATGACAAACTAGAGCAGCTTTATAAAATGCCCGACCCCAAAAAATTACATTTTTCTCACATAATAACACGATATTATATAAATATTGTATCACAATTCTATAATAATTCTTTTAACTCCACTATTATTATATACTAGTTTAAAATTTGCATTTTATTTATTTAGGTAATGTATTTACTATCAATAATTGTAGGATTGTTACGGGGAAAATCGTACGTATATTTGTATCGTATCCACTGTTATTAATTGTGGGATTTAGTGCCTTGCAACTTTACCTACTGTCAATGCATTTTATATGGAATAAATAATGTTTCAAGAGAGTTTTACGGTCAGTGTCTGTTGTATCATCTAGCATTGTGTAACAAATATCAACATATGTTATAATATTCTACTTGCACTCATTGTCACCTACCTCAGAACAGGTTCTAATGACCTAGTGAGGTAGGTAATGTAAAAAAATTATGCAAGAAACAAAAAGTTAATAAATAAATAAAGTTAATTTTATTCTTAGATGTAACATTATCCTGATTAAAAGCTGGAAGACATCATAATCAGTGATCGTATATAAAGTTAAATTGATTCGTAGTATTGCAAATATCACGCAATACAGTGCTTGCTTTCTACAGAAATACGAGATTATTTATTTTGAAAGGCACATAATATCATTGCAAGTTATAATATTAACATCTTTCGAAGAAAATTAGAAGAGAACTCTTGAACGCTAAGGAAGTAACATTACCGAATTTCGAGAGATCTTTTTTTAAAAGCTTTTAGGATTTGCAATTGAATTTATTGAGATTTTCTAGCTTTATCGAGATTATGAAAAATATGTTTTTCATTACTCCTAAGGGTTTTTCCACTGACACGTGAATATGCCAATTCACATGGTAATATTATGCAATATTTTCTACCCTTTTAATGTATACTTTCGCAGACCCGTAAAAAATCACGGAATATTATAATTGTACAATTTGTGAAGCTGAGTGCTTGCACCTCTTTTCAGATCAAATATATTTTTTTAAATAAAATTAAAATATTTTTTCTTCTGAAAAAATATTTTAATTTTAATTTTTAATTAAAATATTTTAATTTTTTGTAAATGTGGACAAAACGAATGGAAAAAACTTTTAATTAATTTTTTCGAAGGAAGCAAAAACTTGGGGGTGTGACATTTAATATTAAATAAAACAATAAACTTTGTAAAACACTACTTTATAAGAGTTAATCACCAACCAGGTTTCGCTTTTCTCAAGCTTCTTCAGGGCTTTTAATCAACGTCGATGTAAAAGCCCTGAAGAAGCTTGAGAAAAGCGAAACCTGGTTGGTGATTTACTCTAATAAAGTGGTGTTTTACAAAGTTTTTTGTTTTATTTAATATATTAATAAATTGCCACGGGAAATAATAGAACAACGACCATCTGCTTGGAAGGCGACTTTAGTGACAATTACACCATGTCGGCGTGTAAATATTATATGTACTGAAAATAAGAATTATGTAATTTTGAATGTTACGTGAATGACCGCGTTAAAAATGTGGATATCCGGAAACAATGCAAGGCTGATGTAAGCGTAACGAATAGGATCGAGAAAGGGACGCTTAGATGGTTTGGGCATGTAGAGCGATTGCAGAAAAAAAGAAGTGTGGAAAGAATATATGAGGCGAAAGTGAATGGAAGAAGAATTCGGGGACGCCCGAGGAATACATGGCACAATGAAATGAATCAAACACTTTAATCGGCTTACGTGAAGAGTCAGAATAATAAAAGAGTATTTATGAGACGATGTATGAATGTGAACGAAGCGAGGAGTGTGTGCCAAGGCAGAGTTGTATAGTGGTCCGACCTCTCTACATACCCCCGTGGAGAAACGGCGTGATGGTTAGTTGGTAATTTAGTTAGAATATTACGTACTCACATCACATCATGCCCAAAATCACATTTTTTGTATTATATTCATAATGTCGTTTAGCCGGTTACGCTCAAAACGAATTTTTGGTAATTAGATAGGTAATCGACTATTTAATGATTATCTCTCAGGTTGGCCAAGTTTTGAAGCTTCTAATAGACTATCAAAGCCTTCTCGTTGGGGTGTTGATAATATTTAATGGGTTCACATTATTCAAGTGACTTTTTTTCATAGAATGTTATAATATTAATTTAAATTCCACGGAACCTATGAAACCTTGTTTCTATTAGCGAACTCTTATTTACTAAGAAGTTAATGCCACTTTTAAAAATATAATTTTATTTGAGGCGTAGCGAAATCGATTAGAGAAAAAAAAACTTTTACGAAAATGCCAATAAACGATTGAATGAAACCATTTGATTTGAAAATATTTTTACGACCGCTGAAATTATAAGATTTGGCTTTCGATTCAAGTTCACCTCTCCCCTATAAACTTGCTTTTATATATTTTGATAATCTACCTATATTTTTAATAGAGCCCTGCCCACACACCTCTAGCGGCTTTAAGGCTTTGCGGCTAGAACTTTTTAATCCATTTTTGTGTAAATATTAATTTAATTTTATGTGTGAGTAAATACATATGTTTTGAAAGCTATAAACTGAATAACTTAACATAATTTTATATCGTGTGGGCTGTAAAAAACCATGTAATAATGAAATATTTTAAATATTTCATTATTAACGAAAATTTTGTATTAAAATTGAAGTAGAGTATTTAAGCTTTTTAAACGTGTTTTAGCAGTAGGTTGTAGTTTTTTCGAGGATCTGATATTTAAGTAGACTGGTAGTATGTATGCAGAATGAGTTAATGATGAATGAGTCCAAAGTTATGGTTTTTGAAATAGAGAGTACGAGAACAGCATGCAACATAGTTGTGATATTGAAAGAAGGGTGAATGCAGGAAACTCTATTAATGGAGGACTGAACGCTGTTATAAAAAAATGTCCAAGGAAGTTAGCAGTTCACAATGGAGTGCTTTTACCAACCCTGATGTATGGCAGTGAGACATAAAACTGGCAGAGGAAGGATGAAAGTAGACTGAAAGCTTTATAAATGAGATCCCTGAGGCGCTTGTGCGGTAAAACCATGTGTGACCGTGTTAAAAATGTCGACATCCGGAAAGAATGTAAGGCTGATGTAAGCGAAATAAATAGGATCAAGAAAGGGACACTAAAATGGTTTAGGCATGTAGAGTGAATGAACAAAGAAAGGAGTATAAAAAAATGTAAAACGCGAAAGTAAATGGAAGAAGAAGTCAGGGATACCTGAGAGAAACATGGCACGATGAAGTTGATCAAATGGCAATAATCAAATAGCAAGGAGTGTGTACCAAGACAGACTTGTATGGTGGTCAGTCTTCTCTGCATAGTACTGCGAGGAAATGGCGTGATGGTTAGTTAGATAGTTTTAGTCTTATATTTTTAAATCAAACTATATTTTTTAAATCATTTCTTGCCCCTGACGTGAAATAAAAAAAAAGCAATTTAAAAATATACTCGGATATTTTTGTTAAATTTTCACTGATTAGAGGCTAGCATTAATAACCAAGGTATGAAAAATGTCGTATTTTAATATTGAGACTTGATACAACTAGTGAAGTTTACGGAAAATTCGTCAAATGATTGATTACCCATTCGGAAGTAAGTACTTATGTAAGTAAACATTTTCGGTATTTTCTCAATCCGCAATAGAAGTCCTAAGACATTCACCTTTCTTAAATCTTGAGTCAACAAAAACACTAAATTCATGCGCACTCCTCTGCAATACCAACTCTTGGCTTGACTCAATGCGATTCACTTGATCGTGCTATGTCATTTTGAGGTATTCCGACTTATTTTTTGTAATCACTAGTACGTCATATTGTCGCCAGAAAGCCAAAAAGGCTAAAGCACCATTTTAAGAACTTTACGCAAGAGCACTTTGAAGTTTTTTTTTATCATAGACTTCATAGTAAGTCTGTACCTAGTCAATACTTTCAGTGAGTTAACTGAAGCGACAAAAAGCTAAATACATCCCAAACTTGTGTCGCTTGAGTTAAGTCTTCTCTCAAATGGTAAATATATTTTAGATGGCTGAAAGGCCATAAAAGTCTTAAGGATCAAACAAGAGTCAGAGCACCTGATGCAGAAAAAAAACTGATTAAAACCGCACAATATATTAAACTATTTTTTTTGTCAAAGCCCCGCTTATGCCCTTTTATATTTTCCTGACTCTCCTTTCTCCACCCAAACTGTGACTCTGCTCGTCATAATTTGCCTAATTATAATAAAATATTATATATCGGAGATTTATACACTTTTGAAATTAAAATAGCTCGTAAGTCGAAATGCTATATAGTTTTATATATCACATATCTCAAGTATTTGCTTCCATTTTCAGAAATCTTTGTAACTTGCCACTAACTGTAATTATCCTCTTCCGTTTCCTCCGGAGTTCTGAGGTAGGAGGGGTGAGGGTGGCAGGGAGAGATAGAGGGGCAGGAGGATGGTTGAAGAAGTTGAGGGTGGCTAATTGCAATTTAAATGCATCGTCAACCGGAGATGAATTCCGGACTCTCTTAATCTTTGAACTGTGCGAAATTGAAGCTGGGGTGAACAAGTTTAAACAGATTTACGAAATAAAGATTCCTTAAAGTTTAATCACCTCGAAGACTCTATCGCCTTTATTAATTATCTTTAAAGATGAAATCTTCTAATTTTTTTTTATTGTTGAATAAAGAGTGCTGCTAAAAAAATGGAAATTATTTTCTTAAGGAAAACATATGGTAATATATAATGAAATTAAAAAATAGTAACTTTGTATAAGACCACAAATATTATGCTTATTCTCTTTATCTCTGCTCCTTTGTTGGTAACTGAGTGGACAAATGCGTCGGATTCCCACCCAGGCGTGGTGCGTTCAACTCCTCTGCTTGAAATCCGTGCAGTGCACCACCAAAACTGAAAAATCCTGAAAATCTTCATACAAAAAATAAATTCTTGGAAAAAATTAAAATCATTTTCGGCTACAACAACACTAACAAAGTCGTATTTTTCAGTCTTAGCACTCTAGCACATTAAAAACTCAGGAGCCGCCACTGGCTGCCATAGTCTCACTGGCTCTAGATGGTTGGGAGCAGTTGAGACTCTTGTGTGGTATTCATGTAAAAAAAAAACAAAAACTTAGCCTTCAATTTTCTCATTATTATTGAAAAATATCAAATTATCTTATCATTATATATTACAACAGATATCAAATTCAATCGCGGTACAATGGAAAACAACAAAAATAGATTTTATTAATAGTTTTTCTTAGCATGGGTAAATATTCGGTAAATATATCAATATACGAGTATATACATGATTTAGTTAATAGGATTATACCTTATATTTATAATATATATTTTATATCTTTGATTTTAGTTTAAAATTTTACTTAAAAAAATATATTAAAACAAGCTTTATATGACACATATGACAAAATAATTAATAGACTTTTTGCTCACCGGTAATATTATTGACTGCAATGACGTTACATATATTATAGACTCAATCCCCTTCCCCTCCTCACTACCTTCAGCCTCACAACATACCCTGTTTGGGGATGCCATAGCCTCATTGGCTCTAGACGGTTGGGAGCAGTTCACTATAAAAAAAAACATAAAAAAAACATTCTCGGGTTACGAACAACCTGACAATATTTTAACTCCCAATGCCATCATGATAAGCGAAAGATATTGCTTGTGCAACGATGGAGGGCTTAGTTATCAGAGGAATTGAAACCACGTTGCCCGGGTGGGAATCCGTCGCGTTTGTCTACTCAGCTACTAACCGATCAATATCTAAACATGTGAATGAAGCATTTATAGAATATTTGACAATAAGACATCAACCGGTAAATATACAAACAATGAGAACACAATACAAGAACAATACAACAGGACAAAATAACACATATAAAACATTTGTAAAAAACTATTAAACGATATAAATACTCGCTTACTGGATGAAAGGTAAACCAAATTGTTTATAATTCTTGCGGTAAAACACAATAAGCCATCAGTTTGGCAACACAATCACAATCAACCAGTTGAATGATACGATCAGCGTCAACTACCTCCCGAAGATGGGTGAAAGGCTCTACTCGTCTAGAACTTAAAGCTGCGCCGAGTTGTTGTAGTTGCCTGAAAGCCATTGAGGCAGATTGAAGTATCTTTGACATCTATTATACAGCGGAATGGGACTAGGGAAACTATTCTGCGAACTGAACTTGGCCACCGCTTTCAATGCTGAGGCAAGCGGTGGGGATTCACCCTAAACCCCAGGGGTAAAGCTTTCCGAGTCGCATGAATGATGTTTTATGTTTCGTTTTAATATAAAGGGCTTCGTTTCGAGGGTAGTAATTATCTACTAGGGCTTAAGTACATCTTTTTATTCAAATTAATTAACCGTGCCTATTTAAAATTTGCGTATAGAGTCCAAAAGAGCAAACCGTGAATGAGATCGTAGAAAATAATGACAATAATATTATGTGAATAAGTAAGAGTAACGTAAATAAACATTACATTTTTTAGTGAATACCGCACCAGAGTCTCAAATGCTGCCAATTGTCTAGAGCCAGTGAGATTATGACATCCTCAATCGGCGTATGTTGTGGGGCTGAAGGTAGTGGGAGGGAAAGGAGATGGGAATGAAGATGGTTGAGAAATACCTGGATATGGATATGAGACCATGGTTGAGAGAACGCTCGACTATGAATCCAAAGGTCGCGGGCTCGAACCCGGCGTGCTTAAATACCTTTTATTTAATTAATATGTGTCATAACACATTTAATTCATATAAAATAATATAAAGTATATTCGCGGCACGTTCCAGGGCGGGAGATACTCTAAGTATCGCCTTAGTGAAAGACCACCATTCAGAATCGAAACGTTGCTTGATTGAAATGACTTTGGCCGTTTGTGACCAGATCTGAATATCCAGGTACTTCCCAACCCTCCTCTTACCGATCTTCTTCCCCTTCTCACTAGTCTAAGCCTCACAAAATACCTTAACTTGGGATGCCATAGTCCCACTAGCTCTAGACGGTTGGGAGCAGTTTTTTTTTTTTTTTAAAGTATGACAAAACATTCCCGAGTTACGAATAACCTGAAAATATTTGAAAAACTCCTACTGCCATCATAAAAAGCGGAAGATGTTGCTTGTGCAATGATGGAGGACTTAGCCAGCAGAGGAATTGGAACTCTTGTTACGTTTTTCAAGTTACGTTTTAATTCTGAATGGTGGTATTTCACCAGGGCGATAGTTGAATTATCTACCTCTCTGGAACGTGCCGTAAATATTTTATAAATCGAAAACTTGTAAAAATGTTCAATACAAAGAGTTCATCACTTATGATTGTTGACAACAAATTAAAATGAAATTTCATTAACAAAGTAATATTAATTAAATAGTTGTAAAAAATCATCAAATAATTTTAGTAGATTAAAAATAATACGAAAAAATTTGACAAATACACTCGAAGGGTCTAGTTAATCACATTTTTAATTCGATCCATTCACCGTCAAATTGCTTTAAAAACAAAACAAAAAACATTTTCTCAGAACTGTTTAATTGGACAAAAAAATCTATTGACTAGAATGATGAAGGAATCCTTCACAATATTTTAATTCAAGTTTTGTAGTTTCTAGAATCCAAAGAAATACAAAATTTATTTTGAATTCACTCAACATCCTAGAATGAATATTTTAATATATACCAAACAGGAGAATATTTCTAGCGAACTTTTTTATAAATCGTTGGTGTCCCGCTTGGTCGTCGTTCAGTTGTTTGTTCTCCAAGGAAAATTTGAGTTAAGTGTTGTGATTCCTTGTGTAAAAAGAATCAAATACTTAAAAATCATCTTCATCGGTGAATGAATTGGTTTCCTTACTTTTTTCACTCCATAATCTGTCCACATCCATAATTAGACACTTCCATCAAGTAGTATAGCTTATCGTTTTAGAGTCCACTATTTTCAAAATTCATCTGAAGCTGAAAACGCATTCGATGTTTTATCGCAGCTTTGGATCCAACACAAACCTTTTCGACTTTAAAACACAAGGGATGCGAGCACACAAAGCATTTGTTAAAGGATCGCACCTGCTAAGTGCATACTCGTTATTCTGAAATCAAGAACAAGAACTTTTACTAAACTAACCTTTACGTATCCTGCCTATTCATCAGTTGTCCTGTGTTGAACTTCTCAGAAAACAGCCACCCGTTTCTGCCTACAGCTAAGTTAAGAACTCGTTCTTTAGCACCACGCAATTAAAGCTCTAATTGCTACAACACCGGCCAACCTCTTTCACAACAGAGCGTAATCGCACGTGGTAAGGCATTATTTCACAACTGTATTGTTCCACGAAACAACTTTCAAATTGATGACATTGTTCAAGTTGACATTGTGAACACTGAACGATGTCCTAGCTGCGACATTGTATAAATACACAAATTCAACGACTTGCGAAAATACGAGTATTGTGTAATTTTGTAAAAGAGGCAGATAACTAAATATGCAAGAAGACGTACTTGTTTTTACTTAGCACCATCGCTAAGCTTAAATATCCACTCGGAAAAACCTATGAAATTTCACAACAAAAACTTAAAACGAAAAACAAGACGGTACCAGTGGTGCTACATTTTTCGTAAGATTTGAATGAACATGACGTGTCTTGTATTTTATGCCTATGATTTTAGTTTTACATTTTACCTAAAATAATATATTTAAACAAATCTTTATATGACACATTAAATAATTAATAGACTTTTTGCTCGCCGGTTATTTTATCGATTGCCAATATTTAAAAGTTTATTAAATGCACCGTGGTTTATCAATTTTTGGGTGAAATATCCTCTTATCAAATGTTTGTTTCCTTTTTCACAGTGACAATGTGGGTGATGGCACTAGACCACGACCTGCACTTGCCCAAGAACATCCTGGGAACCGTCTTTCTTAAGGATCCTGCAGGAACCAAAGTCGCCGTCTGGGACCAGGTACCTATGGACGAAGGTAAGAAAATAATTTTATACTCTAAAGATTTTACTGACTATTTTGCATTAAAAGTAATGAAGTGCTCTCCAGTTTTACTTCACATAATAATACCAAACCCATTTCAAGACCTTGAGGTTTTTACCACGCTATATATTTATGGCAGTCGTGACCTCAGAGCCACAATATACCAGGAAAGAGCGCTAGTGTAGTTAGTATTGTTGGTTTTTACCTGACTAAGGCGTGGTTAGGGAAAGGGCTAGGGTATTTATACATCCATGACATAATCTTTTAGTTTATTTATAGCCACTTTTTCAGTGTTATAAACAAAACTGTTGGATATAATTTTGAGGTGACAGTATCTGGAGAGGGAGCTCATTCTTTTTACCCAACCTATACAGATTTGGGATAGATCACTTTCTCCGGGTTTTTACGTCGTACACCGTGAGAAAGAAAGAGAAAACAAATTTTCCCGAATTATCACACCGCTTTAAAGTATTGTTAGAATGTTCTTCGTGTCCCGCGTCTCCGTTGACTTCGGTCACACGTTATGATACGCGAAATAAATTGAGATAACTCAATGGTTTATTAGGTTACATGTTATTTTTTTTTTTTTAACAATACAGTAAAAAAGTTGTTATACGAATGAACAAAAACATTATGTCGACATGTGCTATGAATGGATGTATAAATACCCTAGTCCTAGTCCTAGCCACGCTATAGTCTAGCCGAGTCCGGCAAACCTCTTTTTAACTGACTACAGCTCTCTCTACAGCGCTATCTATCTCTTGTATATTATTGCTCTGAGGATATAACCTAAAAAACCGTTGGGTTATGACAAAACGTAGTGGGCGGAGTTGCTGGAGACGCGGAAGACGGAGAATATGCTTACAAACCTAAAAGCGGTGCTATATTGTGTGAAAATTTTTCTTATCTCTTTTCCTCTCGCGGTTTTTGGCGTGAAAACCCGGAGAAAGTGATTAATCGTAAATTTGTATTGGTTGGGTAAAAATGTTTAGCTCTCTCTCCATATTTATTCTTGCTCTGAGGTCGTGACGCAAATGTTTACGCATTTAAGAATATAAATGTACAAAGCGTTTAAGATAAAGTCATGGTCTATGCTTCTACATAATTTAAAGACTTTATTTGCGGTTGGAATTCGGCGCCAAAAATAATATATTGTCTTTGATTTTATCTCTGTACTCTGAGAAGTTTCAGTTTGTTTATTGTGATGCGAAATTCGACCTCTTTTTTTAATTTTTTTTAAGTAGTAAATACCACACAAGAGTCCCAACCGCTCTCGACCGACTAGAGCCAGTGAAACTATGGCTTTCCCGATCGAGGTATGTTGTGAAGCTGAAGGTAGTGGGGAGGGGAAGGATATGGGGTAGAGGAAGGTTGAGAATTACCTGGCTTCTTTTTGATTAAATGAAAATGTTCAAAACGATATTTCGTAAAACAATTGTCATTTGTCAACTGTCGCGGCCTGCATAGTCGAGTAGTAAGAAGCTCGACTACGAATCCTGAGGTCGCGGGTTCAAACCCGGCGTGCGCAAACATTTTTCATATAATTAATATGTGTCGTAACACATTTGATTCATATAAAATAATAGATAGTATATTTGTGGCACGTTACAGAGTGGTAGATACTCATTGTATCGCCCTGGTGAAAGACCACCATTCAGAATCAAAACTTTGCTTAAAACGGCTTTAGCCGAGTTTGGTAACCGGATCTGAATAACAAGATTCTTCCCAACCTTATTTTCCCCCATCTTCTTCCCTTGCCAATACCTTCAGCCTCCCAACATACCCCGATTGGAGATGCCATAGTCTCACTGGCTCTAGACGGTTAGGAGCAGTTGGGACTCTTGTGCGGTATTAACTAGAAAAATCAAATGAATTTTGAAAAACTAACCAAAAATGTCAGTTTATTATTATCCTTTCTTTCACAGGTGTCAAGAAGTTCTCCATTGGCCTCAGTCAGCGCGCCCTGACCGGCATGTGGACGGTCCACGTGTCCTGCGGGGGCGGGATGTGGAGCAGCGCCCTGAACGTGTCCGGCCAGGGCGCGGGCGGCGGCGCGGCGAGCAGGGCGGGTGGTGCGGGCGGGCGCGCGGGCGGGGCAGCGGGCGGCGCGGGCGGGGCCAGGCAGCCGGCGGGCGAGGAGCATTACGTAGAACTCAGGTTCAGCGCGGAGACGAAGAGGCGCTACAAGCCAGGGCTGCCGTTTACTGGAAAGGTTAGTTGACGATCTTTTAATTAAATCATCCAAATTTAACTACAGTCTTCCGAAGCGCCAAACTCCATCTACTAGTATTAATACCTTAGAGTACATAGAGTGGTATCTATACAAGGCAGTGTAGTCAGTGATTTGATGATTTTTAACGGACTCGGCGGGCCTGGGCGTGGCTAAGACTAAGGCTAGGGTATTTATTATTTATATATCCATTCATATCATATATCGACAAAATGTTTTTTTTTTTTTTTTTTTCAATTTTTTTTTTAAGGTTTTTTATTTTTATTTAAACAATAATTATTTTTATTTTAATTTTTTTACAAAACAATTTTTTAGTTAAAAGCTCTGCGATGTAATTATTTTTACGCGTGACAGCTGTTTCGCCTTCTGAGGGCATTATCAAACTGTCTGTCTGTTTTTATTTATTCGTATAACCACCTTTTCACAGTATTGTTGCTAACAAAAATATTGCATGTAACCTAAAAAACCGTTTAGTTGTGTCAAGCTTAGTGGCATAATAAAAAATGTGGGCGGAGTCCTGCGCTAACCCAGGAGCCCAGGATCATTGCGACAGTACATAGAAGCGGTGTATTATATTTATTGTCTCTTTCTCTCTGATGGTGCACGACGTTAAAACCCGGAGAAAGTGATTTTTCGCAAGTTTGTATAGGTTAGTAAAAATAATAAACTCTCTCTGCTTACATTGTTACTCAAAGATTAATACGATAAGCGTGTGTCGTACAAAGTTCGATCAATCGTCGCGTGCGGCGCTGACGTCTGCAAAAACACCAAGTAAAGAAATATTAACCTCTGGAATACCCCATATCCTTCCCCTCCCCACTACCTTCAGCTTCACAACATACCTCGATCGGGAATGCCATAGTTTCACTGGCTCTAGTCGGTCGAGAGCGGTTGGGACTCTTGTGTGGTATTTACTACTTAAAAAAAATAAAAAAAAGAGGTCGAATTTCGCATCACAATAAAAAAACTGAAACTTCTCAGAGTACAGAGATAAAATCAAAGACAATATATTATTTTTGGCGCCGAATTCCAACCGCAAATAAAGTCTTTAAATTATGTAGAAGCATAGACCATGACTTTATCTTAAACGCTTTGTACATTTATATTCTTAAATGCGTAAACATTTGCGTCACGACCTCAGAGCAAGAATAAATATGGAGAGAGAGCTAAACATTTTTACCCAACCAATACTGCTCCCAGCCTTACAACATACCTTATTTGGGGATGCCATAGTCTCACTGGCTCTAGACGGTTGGAAGTAGTTGGGACACTTGTGCGGTATTTATATAAAATAATAAAATAACAAGCGATTGCAGTTCATTTGAATATGCAAACAGCATGTTTTAAAGGATAAAAACTCACGAAGAGATAAAAATTAATCCCCGGTGACTATTGGCACCTCTGACACACTAAAGGTGAAAAAAAGCATTACTTATTTATTTATTTATAAATTAACGGACTAAAGTCCAATTACAAAAATACATATAAAACACGAAATATAAAAAAGAGTAACAGAGAAGAAATAGCATATAAATTGAGATAAATGAAGCGATGACAAAAATAAGGCAAAATAAACATAAGAGAGAACATTCAAGCCATGGTCTTAGTCAAAGTTTTGGTAGAGTCGTAAAGAATGACGAAAATCATTTAGACTGCTACCAAAAATTTCAAGACCATGGCTTGAGTTAACAAGTCTTGACATTCTGGACATTGGAGAATTATACCCGTAATTAGTATTGTGATGATTGAGGAACAGCAATTCATTGTTTCTGAGTCTACGGCAAGGAATTTTGAACTGGATAAGTTGCAACAGAGAAGGTGAGTCAATAAAACAATTAATAATTTTGTAAATGAAAATTAAATCGAAGTCTTTCCTGCGCTTTTCTAATGAAGACATTTTCAATAATTGTTCAATTTCATCATATGAATAATCGCCTCTTTCTCGCCCCAATCTCCATGCAATACCGCGTAAGAAGCGATGTTGTACGGATTCAATATGATGAATATGAACGGTATAGAAAGGGTTATTACCTATCTCTATTATTAAGGGTATTACCTATCTTTTGTTTTTCAATTTGGGCTCAATTTATTAATTCATATAATTTGATCGCAGCCCCTACTTTTGTTTCTAAATTCCCTTTCAAATATAAATTCGCTGTTCAAAGATGCTTTAATAAATTTTCACCTCTTGGCCAAAGGCCATTTGTTCAGCTAATTCTGAGTGGATAAAGATTTGTGTTTTCCAGTTGTCAACCCATCGCATTTGTTGGTGATACCTGCTTCTGTTTCTTGAGCTGCTTGATATCCATATCTTATCTGTCACATGCTCAGTCTGTTCATCAACTAAACTTAGACCTCAAACCATGTCCATCTTTTCCGTTGCTGGAAAATATGAACGTTCTTTTAATTTTCGTATTGAACTTTCAATTACCTTAAATAAAAGAAGAAGAAACCACAGAAAAGTGCACCACTCTCCTTCTATTTCATCCCTGTTTGAAGAATAGTCTATTAATTGATTTTTAAGGACTCAGGGTTTTCGATGCGTGTTGGACTACCTCAGCCCACAATCGATGGCATGGAAAGCTTTGTTTCTGTCACCTGACCGCTGTTTGTTGATGTTATAATTCCACATCTAATCAGACAGGAGTGCCATTATTTGCCCACCCTATGTCCATTTGATGTACAGTACAGATTACAGTTACGTGTAAAGATTTTGACAGTGAGCCCGGTGGATACCTTGAAGTTACAATATATGGAGGGAGAGCTAATTATTTTTCCCCAACTTACACACATTTGCGATAAATCACTTTCTCCGGGTTTTCACGTCGTACACCGTGAGAGAGAAAGAGACAACAAATTTCATAGATCGCTTCTATATACTGTCGCAATGATCTTAAGCTCCTGGGTCAACGCGGGACTCCGCCCACATTTTTTACTATACCACTAAACTTGAAACGACTAAACGGTTGTTTAGGTAATATGCTATATTTTTGTTGATAAAAAAACTGTGAAAAAGTGACCATACGAATAAATAAAAACATTATGTCGATATGTGATATGAATGAATGTATAAATACCCTAATCTTAGTCCTAGCCACGCCCAGGTGCGCCGAGTCAGGTTAAAATCTTCAAAAACAAGTCAAAAACTGACTTCATTGCCTTAAATAGATACTACTCTAAGGTGGATATAGTGCGGCTAACAGTCGAAAAGAACGGAAGAGGTTTTTCATTTTGTTTCATATTCGTCCCCATGTCCAAATCCTGGTTTAAAAAATGATGTTTTTTTCTTAAATAACTAACTACTACTTCGTTTCCTCGCTGGTGTAGGCAGAGAGGATTGACCACCATACAACTCTGTCTTAGCACACAATCTTTGCTTCATTCACAACCGTACATACCTTTTTGTTATTCTGATTCTTGACATGGCCCGACTTCATTAGGTTTTTGTTTCACTTGATCGTTGTCTTTGGACATCTTCAAATTAAATAATGATGTAATAACACTAGCTGTTCTAATAAAATCCATGATTTGTTTTTCCACAACTTCAGGGCGCTCATCGACATTAACATCTTCTCGGCCTTCTGTAAAGCGCTTGCACCACTAACAAACACTTTTTTGAGACAAAGTAGACTCACCAAATACCACAGTCAACATTTTAAGTGCGTTGGAGCACATTATTCCATTTTTAACACAAAATTTAAAACATATTCTTTTTTTCAAAAGTAAAAAATCGAAGAACACACAAAAACGTGACTAACCTTTCCAGTTGTCAAAAACAAACCACTAATCCAAAATGGCTGATATTGCTAACATATGATAAACATACGTGTACCAAGATAACAAAAAAAAAACGATAGTCGAATGTACACAATTTACGAATGTACGAAATTTCAAAATTCACCTTTTCTTTTGAACAGGCTATGTATATATAATGTTTACAGTACTTGATATGAACTGTTCAAATCAACTACTGTATTCAATGGAAGTCGTATGTTTGACAAGTAATAAAATAAGCAGGATTACATCATTTATCCCACGCTGTCATTATTCAGAATCTGATCCCCAATGTTGTGCTCTGCTTTCCGTTCCCGAGTCACCGGTTAGAATTTGAGATTCAAATGGCAGTTAGACGGTAATCTAGCCTGTCATCTGCGCTCCAACCTCCCTCGACAGTTTATGCGACCCTGGTACTCAGCCCTGATTTACATGATAGCCGGCCAACTTGTATTGAGTTTGAAATTGCCTTATTATCACAGCACTGTGTTTAACAGTGAGGCTTGTGTCAGAATTTCAGACAGTTTGGTATCGGAGTAGCGAAACAGCGATAAGTTGTTGGAGTTATTTTGTCTAACTAACTAACTTACTGAGCATCACGCCGTTTTGCCGCAGGAGAAGGCAGAGAGAACGGAACGCCACACAACTCTGTCTTTGCACGCCCTCCTTGCTTGGTTAACATTCATACATCGTCTTATACATACTCTTATGTTATTCTGACTCTTCACATGACCCGATTCAAGTATTTGATTTACTTGATCGTAACATCTCTTCCTCGGGCGTCCACGACTTCTTCTTCCATTCACATTCGCATCCTATATTCTTTTCACAATCCTTTCTCGTTCATTCGCTCTACATGCCCAAACTATCCAAGCGTCCCTTTCTTGACCCTATTCATTACGCTCGCATCAGCCTTGCATTCTTTCCGAATACCAACATTTATTTTTATTTTTATATGAATACCGCACAAGAGTATCAACTGCTCCCAACCGTCTAGGGCCAGTGAGACTATCTCATCCATAAATAGGGCATGTTGTGAGGCTGAAAGTAGAATGGAGGGGAAGGAGATTGGGAAGAGGAAGGTTGGGAAGTACCTAAAGCCATTTCAATCCGGCAACGTTTCAATTCTGAATGGTGGACTTACACCAGGGCGACACTTGGAGTATCTACCACTCTTAAACGTACCGCAAATATACTTATTATACAGTGTTTTTATATCAATCAATTGTGCATTACACATGTTAATTAAATAAAGGTTATTTGCGCTCGCTGGGTTTGAACCCGCGACCTTTGAATTCGAAGTCGAGCGTCTTACCACTCGACCGTGGAAGCGATGTTGTATAGCTGGCGCAACGAGAGTTAAAACAAACGAAACATGCAGCGTTGGGTTTATTGTGTATCGGTATACGCTCCAGCGGCGATGTATTTACGATGTGTCATAAAGAAAGAGCCTTTTGTCTTGTTTACGCCTACTTATTGTCACTAGTGGAAAAGGGACAGCGAGTGTTTATGTTGATATTGTAAATGCGTGTCTTATTCATTCAGTTCGACACGCTGTACGAAAGCTATGCATCTGTATGAGTATTGGCCGGTACCAACTCTCGTGGTGAGACCTATACGTCGGCAAGCCAGTATTGGAATACTTTGATTGTTATTTCTCAAATGTTCTAGCCTCTGATAAGACTGTCCTTAACTATGAGGAAGAATTTTCCCTATTCCGTAATGTTTCCTACTCTGCTGTGGTGGTACAAGAATTCTTCTCTAGGAATCCGGTGGACGTCGATTCGCTCCGAAGTTCGCACATTGCTCGCCCGACCCTCAGAGCAATCATTTCTGAAGGAAAAACACCCCAGAAAGATGTTTCCTATTTATTTTATCGGAATTCTTCTGTTGATATGATCAATGCTGGTCTCTAATTAAACTCTGTACTCAGATCCCAGCGGATACCAACATTCAACATTATTTATCCACGGAGATAGCGTATAAGACAAAACAAATAAATCACATTTATTTATACTGGGTTTCAACAGATGTTCTCTCTTACGTGAGAAGAATCCACTTATAAAAACTCAGTAAGTGCAAAATACAATTGAAAATAATAAAGAAAAAAATACAAATACAAAAGATTTATTTATTATTTTACTTGACATACATTTTTTTTTAGTTGGTAAATTGCCCATCCCACTAGGCATAAGCCTGTGTTGGGATGGCAAATTGCAAAAGTGTTTTTTTTAAGCTACTTAGTAACATGTTTATATCGAAAATATAGTACATTCGTTATAAAAATTAAAAATAATGTAAGTAAATGATAAATTTGACGATATAAAATCTACATATTAAGAGCTAAATTAAATTTGGTTTTTAAGGTGAGTAATGATATTGCTTTTAAAGGAGCTTTTGGTTTGTATATTTCTGATGGTGCTGGGCAGAGACTTGAATTGCCTAGTGGCGTTGTACTTAAAACTTTTTTGTCCGTAAGCGGTTTTATAGGCTGGGATATTAAAGAATTTTATGTGTGACTGCCTTAAGGTGGAGCCCTCAAAGTGGTAGATACTCTAAGTATCGCCCTGGTGAAAGACCACCATTCAGAATCGAAACGTTGCTTGAAATGGCTTTAGCCGTGTTTGGTGACCAGATCTGAATAGCCAGGTACTTCCCAACCTTCCCCTTCCCAATCTCCTTCCCCTCCCCACTACCTTCAGCCTCACAACATATCCTATTTGGGAATGCCATAGTCTCACTGGCTCTAGACGGTTGGGAGCAGTTGAGACTCTTGTGCGGTATTCACGTAAAAAAAAAAAAGGTTCTAGAAATTTTCCTTTCTTATGGACATTATTAAATTGGTGCAATAGGATATGTTAAGAGTACAGTTGTTCCAAGCTTAGGACGCCTAGCTCCTTCAAAACAAATTCGGTGTTCGTTCTAAAAGGAACATTAAGGATAACTTTCAGATTTTTTTTTGGATGTTAATTAGAGGCTCCAGGCAATTGTAGGTGGCTCTAACACATCTAATATTACTAACTAACCATCAGGCAGTTTCCCGCAGAGGTAGGGGTAGGTAGAGAGGACGGATCGCAATACAGCTCTGTCATGGCACACACTCTTTGCTTTATTCACATTCATACACTATCTCATACATACTCTTCTGTTAGTCTAACTTTTCACATGGCCCGACTCAAGTATTTGATTCTCTTGATCGTGCAATGTCTTATTCGGGCGTCCCCGAATTCTTCTTCTATTCACTTTTCCGTCATATGTTCTCATTACACTCCTTTCTTCGTTCATTTACTCTACGTGCCCAAACTATCTAAGCGTCCCTTTCTTGATTTTTTTCAGTACGCTCACATCAGACTTGTCTTCTTTTTGGATAACCACATTTTTAACACGGTCATTCATAGTTGTACGGAACACACGCCTCAGGGATCTCATTTATACAGCATTCAATCTACTTTCATCCTTCCTCTGCCAGTTCCACGCCTCACTGCGATACATCAGGATTGGTATTAGCACTCGATTGTGGGCAGCTAGCTTTGTGGTTCCAAAGTTTGTCACGAAGTATTGGAATGTATAGTAGGTTTTCATAGTCGAGTGGTAAGACGCTCGGGTTCAAACCCGACATGCGCCAATTACTTTTATTTAATTAATATGTGTCATAACACATTTAAATCATATGTAATAAGCTAAAGTTTATTTTCTGCACGTTCCAGAGTCGTTGATACTCCATGTATCGCCCTGGTGAAAGACCACTATTCAGAATCGAAAAGTTGCTTGAAATGGATTTAGCCGTGCTTGATGACCAGATCTGAATAGTCAGGTACTTTCCAACCTTTCTCTTCCCCATCTCCATACCACCTTCTCCCCCTCCCCACTACCTTTAGCCTCACAACATGCCCTAACGGGTATGCCATAGCCTCACTGGCTCTAAACGGTTGGGAGCAGTTGGGACTCTTGTGCGGTATTCACTATAAACAAGTATATATATATCAACTTTGAATTCTTTCCACATTTTTAATACAGTCATTCGTGGTTTTACGACGTAAACGTCTCAGGGATCTCATTTCTACAGCATTTAGTCTATTTTCTTCCTTTTTCTGCCTCTTCCACGTTGCACTGTCACACATCAGGGTTGGTATAAGCACTCCATTTTAGGCTGCTAGCTTCGCTTCTTTGGACAATCGCCTTCACAAAACAAGAACAAAAAAATTGAAATAAGTGTATGCATCGAAGTTTTAAGTTTACTTTGTTGCAATCAATTTAATTGCATGTGTTTAGACTATGATTGAACTTGAAGTTTAATAAAAATTGTACATAACTTACTTCTTTTTTGCAAAATGTAAGTTCTGACGGAATTTTTTTTTTCAATTCTTCTTAATTTCATAGCCAAATCTACCGACAGATTAATTGAGATATTTATTTTGTTTGAGGCAAAAGTTGACCATTAAGCTTTAACAAAATCTTTACGGCCGAGTAACAATAATTAGTCTAAACTTTTAAGGCCCTTTGTAGTATTTATCCTAACACACGCCACTAGAATATTATTCCCTCGACGGGCAGTTCGGCTACTGTTAATTTGAGGCAATTACTTTTATGGTGTCTCAAACAGTCGTTCGTTCCAGACTTCTACCATTTCTTCGTATTAATCGCAGAATCTAATTTTTCCGAATGTTAGGGAATGGATGAATTCGGAGTATTATAATGCGATTTCGTTGAATTAACCTTTGGTGAAATCGTTTAGCGGATACTTCGCTAGTGAATTTCCTACCCCTAAATACTTTTAAAGGTCGAAATTTCTTTTGCAATTGAGTTTTAAATATATTGGTTGTAGTTCTCCTAATATTTTAATTGGAGTTCCAACGCCAGCGAAACGCATGGTACTATGCCATCTGTAGGCAAAAAACTGCCTTTCCATATGGCATCCACATATTCCATATTTCCATATAGTTATTGGTGCATGCCGGGTTTGAACCCGCGATCTTTGGATTCATAGTCGAGCGTCTTGCCACTCGACTATGGAGGCCGTCGTGTGAGGTGGATGTTAGGCAGATTTTTTTTTTTTTTTACAATAACTCCACACAGGAGGCCTTGAGGAAAACAATTTCCCTCAGGGCCTATGTCATCTTTGGGGATGCTGTGTGGAGGGTTTTTTTGAGGAAAGGAAGGAGTGAACTTGGGTCTTGAAGAGGCCCATGTTGAAGGAGGGAGGAAAAACAGAGGCCGGCAAATCGTTCCATAGCCGAGCTGTTGAACATAAGAACGAGTCGTAAAAGCGACCCGTTCTCATGTATTGAATGTCAACCGTGTACAAATGTTGGGCGCGCGTTTGGCGAGTTTCCCGACTATGCACCGGTGCCGAAGGGATCAATGACGCAAGTTCCTCGGAGCATCTTCCATTGAAATACCTGTAGAACAAGGACAGCATTCCCACCTGACGTCTGTGCTCCAAAGTTTGCAATCCGTTTGTTAAGATAGGAGAATCTATCAAACGGGCCGCCCGTTTCTGCACAGAGTCAAGGGTTTTTTCAGGTATTTAGGGGCTCCAGACCAGAGGTGGCTACCAAATTCAACAGTGGGGCGTACTTGCGATTTGTACAAGGTCAGCAGTTGTGTACTATTGAAGTATCTGCGGGCCCTGTACAACACGCCCAACTTCTGAGAGGCTAACTTTACTCTGGCTTCGATGGAGCCCCGGTGCCTTAACTGGTCACTTAGGGTTACACCAAGCATCTCAATGGAAGGTTTGTTGGGAAGATTACTTCCGTTGAAGGAGACTAAATTATCATTTGGATCCCTTTTAGTCGTAATCAGACATGATTGGGTCTTTGAAACATTAAATTCGACGAGATTATTCTTACCCCAAGAGGAGATTCTCTCAAGGTACTCGTCCATTCTCTGCTTCAAAGCCCTCCGAGCCGTTTTTGTTTCTGTGCCCTTTGGGGGCTTGTCAAACAAAAACCATCATGAACTGTACTGTCATCCGCGTAACAATGTATTGGTGCACATGACAAAAGGTCGTTGATGTGCAACAAAAACAAAGTTGGAGACAGAACCGATCCTTGGGGGACGCCAGCATTAATTGAATGAGAGGAAGAGGTGATACCGTCAACAACCGTCTGAATCGACCTTTCCCTCAAAAAAATCGGCAATCCACGTACACAAGGATGCGGGAAGTCCGTAAGATGGCAGTTTGTTGACAAGTCCTCGGTGCCAAACCCGGTCAAAGGCTTTAGAAATGTCCAGTGCAACCGTTTGGGTCTCGCCGAAACATTCCAAGCACCGCCCCCAAACATGCGTCACATACGCGAGAAGATCACCGCAGGACCGGTTCCGCCGAAATCCGTATTGACGGTCGTTAATTATTTTGTTCTCCTCGAGGTATGTGAGCAGTTTGTCGTTGATCACACGTTCCATCACCTTGGATAGAATCGATGTGATCGCTATGGGGCGGTAGTTGGCCGGGTTGGAGCGGTCACCCTTTTGGGAATAGGATGAATGACCGCTTTTTTCCAACCAGATGGCACAGATCCATATTTCAGGGACATTTTAAAGAGCTTTGTCAAAATTGGAGCGATTTCTGCAGCACACCTCTGCAATACCAGTGCAGGTACTCCGTCAGGTCCACTAGCTTTATTAACTTGTAGCCCTCGTAAGACGTGGAGTACATCCCGATGCCGGATCCTCAGCTTTTTCATAAAGAATCCGCAGTGAGGAACCGACGGCGGGACAGCACCTTGATCATCGAGGGCCGAGTTATCCGCAAACATTTTCCCTAGTAAATTTGACTTGTCGGTGGCGGTGTTTGCTAGTGAGCCGTCGGGTCTGGTAAGAGGCGGCAGACTGGATTTGCAGAAATTACGACCTATGGAGCCCGCTAGCGACCAAAACGCTCTGCTGCCATTCGGGCAGGCAGCCAGCTTTCTGCTGATCTGCAGGTCGTGCTCAAATTTTGACTTATTAATGATTTTCTTGCTCTCCTTTGCCAATTGGTTGTAAACTGATCTGCTTTCGGACGTTCGAGATGTGTTGTAGGCTCGGTAAGCTGCGTTTTTTCGTCGAACTGCATCTGAGCATTGTCGACTGAACCACGGCTTTGAGCCCACCCCAGTTTGTTTAACGGTAGATGGTATGAAGCCATCCATCGCAGATGTGATGACTTCACCTATTTCCTGGGCACATCTGGAAGGATCCGAAGTCCGAAAACAGACAGCTGACCACGGAAAGCATTCAGGTGCGCCCGCAGACCGAACCAATCTGCTGACCTATAATGCCACATTTTTTCTCTTGGGCGTCGCGTTAAGCGCTCTGCAAATAACGGGGATTGATGTCATAACCAGGCAGTGGTCGGACGATCCTAAAGGCGCTGTGACTTCAACCTTGTACCCGTGTGGCATGGTAGTTAAAAACAGGTCTAACAGATTGGAGCGGTGGAGTTCGGACGTTAGGAACCCTCGTAGGTTCCTGCACCAGTTGCTCCAGTCCGTGGCAAAGGGCAAAGGATTCCGCCTGTTGGACCTGAGAACTTCAACCATGGTTCGTTATGAACATTGGAAGTCCCCCAGAACAACAAACTCGGCCGAAGGGTAGCGGGGCAAGAGATCATCAATAGTTCCGCTCAAATGTTGAAATAGCTCGGATGTGTCTGATTCGCTAAGGTTCGGTGAGCGGTATAAACACGCATAAAATCTTGCCATATTGGCAAGATTGACGCGCACCCACATTACGTCGAATCTAGGGTTTTCTAGATTCAACAGTCGCACACAGTTGACGTCAGCCCTGCTATAAAGACAGACACCTCCTTTGGGTCTGAACTTGCCTACCAAGGAGAAGCCTGGGCAGTCCAGATAGGAGGCGTCTAGAGGCTCGGCTATCTGCGTTTCAGAAAGGAAAAGAAGGTTGGGACGTTGGGACAAAAGATGATGGTGGACAAAATTTAAGTTTTTGTGCAGGCCGCGAATGTTGGCAAAATTGACCATCATTTTTGGCCTGCACCGGGGACGCCTACTGCTCGCCGCTGTATTAACGTTATTGATTTTATTTATTTGTTGCATGTTAATGATTATGAAAAAAGAAAAAAAATAGGAAAGGGAAAGGGAAGGTTTGGGAAGGAATAGGTGTAGAGGGTGAGTAGGAAGCTGGGGGTTGGTGTATCCAGGAATGACAGACGAGTGAATCTATCCCACCCACTGCGGTGCTAGGCGATGGTCCGGGAGAGTCCAGCTGGAGAGGTCGCCCAATGCGCCCCAAACACTGCCGTTGGGTCCCCTCCGGTCACGAACCGGCACAACAGCAGCGGCAGGGTTTTTTCACTCGTTGATGGGGCAGCCCACCTTCGCTAAGTCACCAAACGTAGCGAACCACTTGGGGCGACCTGTGGCAGAGCCTTCCTGGCGATAGTTATTCCGTAGAGCACCTTGTAGGGCCCCGCGTGGTGAGTGATGACCTGCTGCATATGCCGAAGAATAATCCTGGTCGTCTTATTGTCCCTGATAGTGTTAACGGTCAGTTCGCGCACCTAGGCGTAGTTGCGATTCTTTAGCTTTCTGTTTTCGAGAGAGAACAGACTTTCTCAGACTTCTTCAGACTTTCTCTAGGAAATTATGGGTTTTCAAATCCCCTGAATCGAACCCGATAATTGTTCTTCCTCACCTTGGCGAATTCCTCTGAAACGTTATTGTAAGTTGCTTTTCAGCCAGCTACACAACCCTCCAGATTCTGTATTTTGCGCCGCTTCTCATTATCGACGTCAATGCGTAATAGAGTTGTACGTATACAATTGTCAAGTGCCCGAAATACTTGTACTTAACACGATTTATAATACGACAAGATGTATAGATAGTAGACGATTATTTTTATTTATATGGTGCTCTGTTCTATCAAAGGTTGGTTATCACTTCTTCGATTTTTACTCTGCAGGCTGTATCCTGTAACAACTTTGCGGAATTGCCCTTCTACCGATCACTTAGATTTCGTCGCTGCCCAATGAAATTTTACTAACATTATCCTCGTGTCTTGTGCCGTCCACGTATTTTAAAGCTATAAAATTTAATATATTTTCTCAATTTTTTTAAAATTTTATTAGCTTATGTTATTATAAATAAGAATATGCAAATACAAAACATGATTCAAGAATAAAAATGGACAGTAAATAAAAAAAGGTATATTATGTTTAACACTATTTGTTATTATTTAGTTTGTTTTTCCTTACTAGGGGGTCCTCCTCACTAGGGAGTTCTGTACTGAGACGGACTAGAGATATTCAATTCCACGTCATCTAATTTGGTGCGACTTCTCTGTCGTTTTCAGGGCTGTTTTCAAGGTTGTCTTATTGACTTTCAGCCAGACTTCAATTCTTGATTTGTACTCGTTCAACTTTCTATTCGTTGGAAGAAGGATGTTATTGAATTTTGCTGCAAAATATATCTAGTTTCTTTGTCCGAATGTTATTTTATAGTAAAGTGTGTTTTTTAATGAAAGTGTACTAAAATTTGATTGAGATTAAGTTAAACATAAAAAGCTTTACCGGAATAACAATCTTACAAATATTGACAAAAAGTGAACGTTTTTCATAAAATATGTAGACTAAATGTGTTGGATTACTTACCCCTTTCGTTAATCTTAAGTGCATGCAACTACTCTAAGCGTTCACTCAGTTTTGATTAGTGAAAGCAGCCATCAGTATTCTTATCTTATTCACAATCTCCAACCCTGATCTAAGCCTTGCCTTGTTTGTTTCTCAGGTGGAAGCAGTAAGCACCGAGAAGTCCATCAGAGTGCGCGTGAAGGTATTCGACAATACAACCTCCATCTACAGCCAGGATATCGAGATCACGCAGCGAGAAGGAACCTTCGTCGTACCAGCCGTGTTGGCTGACTCTGATGTCATTCTACTGCAGGTAAATATTCATTCGTTTATAGCACTCGCATTGGACTTTTTACTCTGAAGCTTTTTTGGTCAAGGTCTTGAAGACTTAGGGATTGAATATTAGAAGTATGGAAAAATGAATTGAGCACGGAAATGTCACAATGAGGCATATATCTAACTACGTAAAAATGGATATAACGATATAACACCTTAAAGTTACTCAATTAAATTAAGAATGAAAATGAGATGAGTCTATTTTTAATAAACAGGAAAGGATAACAGAGTAAGGTTCAGTCACCTTCTTTGAGCTTTTAATTTTTTTTTCCTGTAAATTCGAACGGAAAAACAGTTGCGCGTCAAACAGTCGTCGTATTAGTAGTGACGATATGAGGAAACTGCTTTTTTAAAACGTACTGCACTGCCCTATATACGTCTGAGCTGAAGACACAATACCCCAACAGCGCAATGGAAGAAGTTTAAAGTTTGCTAAGACAATGCCTATAGGCAACTTCTAAATGCAATGGAAATGTAAAACGCACTAACATTGAATATATTCAAAAACCTATTTGTTGGATTTAAAAATGATAATTTGTTAGCTTCTAACCTACGTGTTTTTTACCTAGTTCCTACTTTTCCCGCCATTTCGTCATATATAATTCTGCATTCGAAACAAGTGACAGACGAAACAGATGAATTTTAATGTGAAAAAACCTGTTTCGTGTTGGTTCGTTGTCCTCTTGCTTGTTCGTCGGTTTGTTTTTGTTCTTCAAGTAATATCATAATAAAGTGTGGTATTTTGTTGTGATTCGTTTCGTTAACAATATAACTGTGTTATAAAAAATAAGAACTTCCACTTTAACAACATCGGTGAGTGAATGGTGTCCCATTTTTCCTTCATCCAAATAATGTTTCCACATCCATAATTAGACACTTCCATCAAGTAGTAGTGTTTATCGTTTCACAGTCCATTGAACTATTATTTTTGAAGTCTGCGTTTGAATATTTTGGAACATCGTTGTTAATATTTTTCATTTTGGAATTGCTTTTAATCGTTATGTAAGCTGTGGAAAAGGTTCGAAAGCTAGCTTTATCCGATATAACAGCATTTGTTTGCATTTGATACATAGTTTTGCAAAGGTACTATAAAATACTCAATCAAAGCAACATTTTGAATGTATTCCCCTTTGACATAACAAAAAATGTTAGGTTGTTTCACTAACTATAAATACAGTTAATATTTGTTATAAATATTCAATTTCTCTTTGACTCAAACATCAATAAAAAAATAATAAATATTTTCCTACACTTGTTTGCAATTCTGTTGAAATGCGATATCAATGCAGGATTTGAAAAAATAAATTCACTCCGATTCGGGAAAAGCAAATAGGTCATTGAAAACAAATTAATATTATTTTTTCCGGTGAAACAGCAAATGGTTGTTTAAAATATAATAAATATTGCGGAAGGTATTTGGAATTAAATATATCAATAAATATCAATTTACTTTAGGTGCAGAAATATGTATATTTCGTGATTCTTTCACGTTTTTCTTAAAAAACAGCGTATTATTTAATAACTAGCAGATAAAAACCCGCTCCCGCGGGTTTTTGCCGCTAAACCCTGCGGGCAGCTTTTGGTTGGGCTGCGCCCAATTCAAGTGTTGGCGACCATTTATAAGGTTTAGCCCTATTGTAAGACAATAACAATTACAACAGTAACTACTGCCAATGCACGGTATAGCATGCTTACTTCAAATATTTAAGCATATAAAAAAAATATTCTTGTAATTAATATTCTAAATGTATTATTTTGAACACCGCAGACAATGAGAGGAACACTCTTCACTCCAACATAAATCTCGTTCATCCATGACAACGCAAAGAATAAATTGTATTTTATTAGTAATTAATGAAAGAGAAAATGCTTTCTCTCTCTCCCATAGAATTTAATAATTCAACAGGAAAATGAAGTTGCTCATTATCATTTAAATCTTCTTGTTCATTAATGATGATATCAACAGAATGAAAAGTGTTCATTGGTCCTTCTAATCGTTAAAGTACATCCTAATTAATTGCACGAACATACAATATGGTTCGGTGAGTCTTTCATAAAGCACCAGCATCTGTATGCCTGTCGCCGTATATACATTGAATCATATTGACATTGGAAAAAAGCTCAGATGATTCTGATGTTCCTTCTACAGGAGGAACTTTACCATCTCCTAAGGCCAAAAGCAATTAATTGTCATCGTGGGGCACGTCGACACACCGGAAGTATGTGTCTAAAGTCCCCGCCAAAAGACTAAATCATTTCCAATTATATCGCGTACAGTACGGTTACTTCTAAAGCAACCCCTGGAGCCATCGGTGCTTCATCCCATATGATATTATCTGCTTCTGTTATAATTTTGGGATTCTTTGATGTCACCTTACATGTTGTATTATCCTGTAAATTGAGGGGTAAAATAAAAGCGGTATGACACGTTACGCCACCCGGTAGCAAAAGAGCTGCAATACCTGTCCAAGCGACTGATTAAACTTTTTTACCTTTACCTCTTAGGGTGTGAATCAATGTTTCGTAAAGGAACGTTTGACCTATTCCCCCGAGACCATCGATAAAGAAACATTTATTGTCGTCATTTTCACCCGAAAAAAACTTATTTAAAATATAATCGTAAGCTTGACGTTGTTCATCGTTAAGTTTTGCAGCCATCAGTTCACCTAAAGTGTTCTCGGAAATTACAGTAAAATCAGTTACTTGTCCGAAACTGCAACTTTCACAGGGTTCAGGTAAGCCCTGCATTCCGCAAGATGAATTTTCCTTCATAAGCATACCCTGTTTGTTTAAAAGAAAAAAAAATAATAGCTATTTCTTTAACATCATGATAAAAAAAATCTTCCTACATGCATTTTTTTAAATCGTTCCACAACTGTAACGGATCTGAAGGCATACATTGTATTAATTTTAAAACAAATAGATGTCTGAGAGGTTTAGGCATCAAATACGACATTCTCCTATATCGTCAATTAGCTTCATTTAACTCGCCGCATCAGTTCGCAAAGATTCAAAGGATGTAGCTCCAGGCACTTTAGAAGGATTAGTCTTAAATGATAAAGTTCTATATTTCTTGGAGAAATCGAAGGTAATCGTCCAATAACTTTTTTACCTCCCCGCTGTCGTCTTGTCCACTTTTTGTCATCTGAAAACATAAACTTATTTGGTACGTCTTGATATAGAAAAGAGCGTCCCTCTACATGTTGGTTATTCAATTGGAACCACGCTGTTAAAGAGGTGTTTCTTGTAGATGCTTCCCTGAGAGCTTCTTCTTCCCGTCCTTCTACAAAGTAAACAGACTGACTATCGGGTAAATGTAGAGCTAAAAGTAAAATTGAGTGAGATTGATCATGTAAAGAATTTTCCAGAATTCTCCATGCAGTTTCTAGGGTGCTTAGATATCGACAATTGATGTATTGCTTAATTTCATCATATTGGATAACCACATTCTTCTAAGTTTTCAGCTTTTTCCATCCTATCACAATCTATATGTATATATCGTGTATGGGTATAGGTTCTCGGAGTTTAAGATTTTTCTTTAGAATCCAACAAATTTTAAATCTAACCTCGAATGTCATAACTGTTTTAAAAACATATTAAAAATATGTCGTTATTATACTAAAGGGTATGTAGTAAGGTAATAAACTGATTTAAAACAGCAACAAACACAACCCGCAAACAATGTAGTGATACAAATAATAGCACACTGTCCTTTAAAACGTTTGTTTTCCACCTGCTTTCGTTTTCAACATATTTATTGATAAGAACCAGTAAACTGTCAGAATGGGTATCGACGCCATTGCGTTTTATTGTTGAGTAGAGATAAAGAAGATTCCTTCTTTATCTGAAGTTGCAGCGTTAGTTACTGGTTTAGTCGCGACACTCACCAAAAGAAACATAGTGAATATATATCGTAAGCAGACGTAATCGGAAGAAAATTTGAAACTTTTGTATATATGACCAATTTGGGCCGCGGGACGTGTAGTTTTAACACGCATAAATACTGGTTTAGTCGCGACACTCACCAAAAGAAACATAGTGAATATATCGTAAGCAGACGTAATCGGAAGAAAATTTGAAACTTTTGTATATATGACCAATATTTTATCGGACGGTCGCGTTTGATCTTGACGGTGTGTAGATATAAAGCACGCTAGAATCAGTTTTAGTAACAACACTCAACAAAAGAAACATAGTGAGCATATCGTATCGCAGACGTAATCGGAAGAAAATTTCAAACTTTTGTATGCGTCGGCAATATTTTATCGGACGTGTGCAGAAGATTTCTTAAGGTAATAATACTATCAGATCAGATCAGATAATCTCTCTTCAATGGCAAAACTGAACAGTAATTAGAATAATTTTCCTCAATTTGAAAAAATTTCAAAATTTACCATATGCGTCCCTTTCTTATTCCTATTCATCACGTTTACATTAGCCTTGCATTCTTTACGGATATTCACATTTTTAACACGGTCATACGTGGTTTCGCCCTTGAGCTGACATTTCACAAAAAATGACTAGATAAATTAGCCAAGTATTAAATGCCTCAAAGATATCATCTCTCTAGCATTCAGTCTACTTTCATCCTTCCACTGCCAGATCCATGCTGCACTGTCATACATCGGGGTGTAGCTAAAAACGTTGCTTAAAATGTATCTAGCCGTATTTGGTGACCAGATCTGAATAGCCAGGTACTTTCAACCTTCCTCTTCCCCATCTCCTTCCCCTATCTACTACCTTAAGCCTCACGAAATAACCTAATTGGGGATGCCATAGTCCCACGGATCTAGACGCTTGGGAGCAGTTGGGACTCTTGTGCGGTATTCACTGTAAAAAAATAAACTTTTTGATATTAAATATACCAGAGTGGTAGATACTCCAAGTGTCGCCCTGGTAAAAGACCACCATTCGGCTCGAAATGGCTTTAGCCGTATTTGGTGACCAGATCTGAATAGCCAAGTAGTTTCCAACCTTCCTCTTCCCCATCTTTTTACCCTCCACCCTTAGTCCCACGGCTCTAGGTGGTTAAGAGCATTTGAAACTTTGTGCGGTATTCACTGTAAAACAAAGCTTTTTAACCCTTATATGACTAAAGAAACCTACACATTTACAAGACTAAAAGGGTAACCGGGTACCCTCATATGTTTTATATGGAATTTAAAGCATGAACATCTTAGTTAATCATTTTATTTTATTTCATATGATAAATATGATGTACTGTTGTGTTAAAAGTACATCGCCTGTATCCTTCATACTGTTTTTAATCACCTACTTAAGTAGAAGTTACAAGAAAATATGTTACTGGGTGAAATTCCTATCCATTTCCCCGAGTTCAAGCACTGAGTCGAAATGCATTACGTCAGAAAAAAGGTCCGGCAAACTTCAGCAAATTATATACTGCAAAATAAACCTTCAAATCAATTATTTCAACGAGGTGTGTGATATTATTTTGCGCGAAACTAATCGAAAGAGACGAAAAGTTACTGATCAGTAGAACAAAAAGCGAACATAAATGTTTCACGACCCAAAAATATGCCCACAAAATATTTTTATTACATACTTTTTATTTTATATTAAATACGACATTAAGCTTTGCAAACGAACACCCTTATCAAATTAGTACCTATATTGGCAGATGCTGCAACCTGTGTCGTAAGGTTAGCAGCAAGGGGAGGTGTGTCGCCGGCTCTACCCAGATTGGCGGGGGGGTTGGAGGGGTGGTAGGGGGTGGTTTCTCTCGGGTTGTCGGCAGAGGAGGCTGTTTCCCCTCCACAGGAATAAACAGATTTAATAATAGAGAGTGCGGTGGCTCCATGTTGAGGAAGAGCAAAAGATGCTAGTGCACTTAAAATATAAATTGCCATCTTACGAGACGGTGAGGTGTTATTATGCCCAACAAACTTGCCATTTAATATGGGGCATAATTAAATTATATCACGGTACTGCAATGTTTCAGTTTACTCTTATGTGAATATCGCGTTGAATTTGTATTGCTAGTAGCTGGTGGGCCTGTGGCACCTCATTAGCGGAGCTTTTTTCGAGTTGGAAAAATGAAGTTCAAAAAATATATTTTTTGTTATACCGCACTAAATTACCAGGAGACAGAAGGACTATAACATTTCAGATTTGAGGAATGTTATGAAGCTGAAAGTAGTAAAGAAAGAAACAATATAAGGAAGAAAAATTTAAACTGGCTGTTTAGTTCTAGTAAGTTAACATATCAAAAGCCAACTCAAGTAATATTTCGATGGAGAAATCAAATTATTTTTTTAATGAAATGAAATCATAACTTTGAATAAGACCACAGATTTTATTTTAATATTTATGACTGACCGGTTTCGCTTAGCCTAAGCATCACCAGGGAACAAAATTAAACTATGATGCTTAGAATTTTTAAACATGGTTTCAAATAATTAGTAGATTTTACTTTTTTGCAATTACTTTCTTATTCTAGCCATACTTTGAAAATTTGTCCAATTTAAGTAATTGAATGTATATGGTAACAACCTTGCAGTAAGAATATATATGGAGAGAGAGCTAAATATTTTTACCCAACCTATACAAACTTGCGATAAATCATTTTTTTCGGGTTTTTACGTCGTATACCATAAGATAGAAAGAGACAAAACAGTCGTCACATAATATTGCAATAGTTCTAGGTATGTAAGAATGTTCTCCATCCGCGCTAACTTCACATCACCGAGTCGCATAACTTACGTCGACGGATTTTTAGGTTATTTCCCATATTTGTATTGATTAAAAAACATGCAGTAGTTATAATAGAAATAAATCAAACATGATGGTGATGTGTGCTGTGCGCGAATGTTCAAATAAGACCAAACAAAGATTATAAAACATCACTTTTCAGAGGTATTTCAGCAGTTTTAAATATTTTTTACCAAACTTTTCAAATTCTCAATTTTTTAATGATGTAAAGACATAAAATCAACAAAAAGCTGTCATCATTATTTAGGCAAGCCTTCTGTTATCAGTGTTTGTGTGATATTTTGACTCTATAAATCATTTTACTTGATCGTGTCATGTCTTTCTCGGGCGTCCTCGACTTCTTCTTCCATTCACTTTCGGATCAAATATTCTTTTCATACTCCTTTCTTCGTTCATGAAAGACATGGCACGATCAATTAAATTAAATACTTGAATCGGGTCATATGAAAATTCAGAATAACAGAAGAGTATGTATGAGACGATGTATGAATTTAAATGAAGCAAAGAGTGTGTGCCAAGACAGAGTTGTATGGCGGTCCATCCTCTCTGCCTAACCCTGCGGGGAAACGGCGTGATGGTTAGTTAATTAGTTAGTTTTTTATAAATTATTTTAATGGTGTACCGAAATTGTTTTGTTTAATGTGTTCAAATATGTTTATTGAAAATGTCCGAATTCCATGTGGGCTGTAACTAATAGGCTTTCCAAAATCTTTTTCTCTTTTTATCGAGTCAGTTAAAAGTCAACAATACTGACTTTACTGTTTCGCAAAGACACCTCTTCATTTATATTCTTACTCCATGAGTACAACACTTGTTATTTCTTCATGTTTGTTTTTAGGTAATGATTAATAGTTATTTTCTTTGTTTATTTACTCAATCATCACATTAAAGCAGGCGTATGGCGTATTTTGCCGATATTTCCCAGAGAAATATACTAATTGGTCTCCGTCGAGACTAATGCCCGCACATTATGTTGTGACGTCGGTACAAGCACTTAGGTAATATTTGTTTTTCTCTGGAATAAAAGAAAAATTCTGTCGCTAAGATATAAGCCATTCATTATTACCTTTTCACTATGAATGTAACCTCTTAATAGTATTTCCTTGATGTCGGTTAGCTCGTGGGAGATTTTCTGTGAAGTGTGTGATATTTTATTAAATATATATATATATATTTATTTTTTACGTGAATACCGCAAAAGAGTCCCAACTGCACCCAACCGTCTAGACTCTAGAGCCAGTGAGACTATGGCATCCCCAATAGGGGTATGTTGTGAGGCTGAAGGTAGTGGCGAGAGGAAGGAGATGAGGAAGGGGAAGGTTGTGAAGTACCTGGCTATTCCGATCTGGCCACCAAACACGGCTAAAGCCATTTCAAGCAACGTTGCAATTCTGAATGGTGGTCTTTTACCAGGGCGATAAGAGTATCTACCACTCTGGAACGTGCCGCAAATATACTATATATTATTTTACATGAATTAAATGTATTATGACACATATTCATTAAATAAAAATTATTTACGCACGCCGGGTTTGAGCCCGCGATCTCTGGATTCGTAGTCGAGCGTCTTACCACTCGACTACGGAGGCCGTCAATATGTGTGTGATATTTTATAATATTTTCTTGTCATGAGAAGATTTTTTTGACAACATATTTTGTAGGGGTTTTTATTTACGTGATATGCATGTTTTAAAGCTTAGAGTATATAGAGTGGTACCTATCCATGGCAGTGTAGTCAGTTTTTGATGATTTTGGTAGACTAAGGGCACCTGGGGGTGGCTAAGACTAAGGCTAGGGTATTTTTACATCCATTCATAGCACGTATCGACATAATAGTTTTGTTTATTAGTATTACCACTTTTTTACAGTATCCTTACTACAAAAATATAGCATATAACCTAAAAAACGGTTTAGTTGTGTCAAGTTTAGTGGCATAATAAAAAAATGTGGGCCGAGTCCCGCGGTGACCCAGAAGACCAAGATCATCGCTACAATACATAGAAGCGGTGTATTATATTTGTTGTCTCTTTTTCTCTCATGTTGTACGACGTGAAAACCCGGGAAAAGTGATATATCGCAAGTTTGTATTAGTTGGGTAAAAATAACTAGGTCTTCCTCCATATATTGTTACTTCAAATTTTAAAGGGTTGTATAAGGACACATGTGTCAATTGTTTTCGCGGTGCTCAAAATAAATGAATAAATAATACTCGTATAAAGCAACAAATTAATTGTAGTTTGACGGCCTCCGTGGTCGAGTGGTAAGAGGCTCGACTACGAATCTAGAGGTTGAGGGGTCAAAGCCGGCGTGAAATAACTTGTATTTATTTAATATGTGTCATTACTCATTACACATTCAATTCATATGAAATAATATATAGTATATTTGCGGCATATTCTAGAGTGAAAGACCACCATTCTGAATCGGAATTTGAAAATTGAATTTGGCAGCCACCTCTGGTCTGGAGTAGCTGAATATCTGAAAAACACCCATGACTTTGTGCAGAAATTGGTAGTCAGTCCGTTTGGTAGATTCTCCTATCTCAACCAACGGATGGCATTACTTAGAGTACAGACGTTAGGTGGGAATGCTGTCCTTATTCTACCGGTATTACAATGGATAATAAAGAAATATAAAAATAATAATAAAATAATAATAAATAATAAAGAAATATAAAAAAAGAAACAAAATAAAAAATAAAATAAAAATTTAAGTTATTCTAAATTTTAAGTTATTATGATATGGTGATTGTGTCCTGCCAGAAGTGACCTGCCAGGTAAGTATGATACTGTATATTTACATAAACTAAGAATTAATATTAAGTAGAAATTAAGATTTGTACAGCGCCCTTGAGGTGATTTTTCACAAAAACGGCGCAATACAAATTATCCAAATATTATTATTATTATTAAGGTGCTTCCAGGAACTTGCGTCATTGATCCCGTTGGCATAGTCGGAAAACTTGCCAAACGCACGCCTAACATTTGTACACGGTTGTCATTACACTTGGGTGTAACCTTAAGTGACCAGTTAAGGCACCGGGTCTCCATCGAAGCCAGAGTCATGTTAGCCTCTCAGAAGTTGGGCGTGTTGTACAGGGCCCGCAGATACTTCAATAGTACACAACTGCTGACCTTGTACCAATTGCAAGTACGCCCCACTGTTGAATTTGACAGCCAATTCTGGTCAGGGGCCTCTAAATACCTGACTCTGTGCAGAAACGGGCGGTCCGCTTGATAGATTCTCCTATCTTAACAAACGGATTGCAAACTTTGGAGCACAGACGTCAGTTGAAATGCTGTCCTTGTTCTACAGGTATTTCAATGGAAGATGATCCGAGGAACTTGCGTCATTGATTCCTTCGGCACCGGTGCATAGTCGGGAAACTCGCCAAACGCGCGCCCAACATTTTTTATTGGTTGACATCAGATACATGAGAACAGGCTGCTTCTTCGACTTGGCCTTCCTTTTCTGACCTTCTTTTGACCTCTAAATTTGTAGTCAAGCGTCAACGTGATATTAAAATGAAAAAAATCACCCTCACAGAGGTCGTTAGATATTTTGTGTACGAAATAAGTATAAAAAAAACACGCACACACAAACATTTTTTGAAGCATGTGTTGTCTACGTATTTTCATTTCTTTGCTCTCTCGCTACACTGACGAATTATTTGCTGCAGGATCATTATTCTTTACTTATCAAACAAAACGTGTGCGTCTATGTGTCTACCTATGGAGTAACCATATAAGGAGGTAAAGCTAATATTTTTACCCAACTTATACTTACTTGCGATTAATTAATTTCTCCGAGTTTGTACGTCGTATACCATGAGAGAGAAATAGACAAGAAAAGTCGTCACATAATATCGCAGCACTTCTAAGTTTGTAGGGATCTTCTCCGTCCGCGCTAACTTCACATCACCGAGTCGTATAACTTACGTTAACGGATTTTGAGGTTATTTCCGATATTTGTGTTGGTTAACATACTTGCAGTAGTTATATAAATAAATCAAACATGATGGTGATATGTGCTATGCGTGAATGTTCGAATAAGACTAAACAAAGATTATAAAACATCACTTCTCAGAGGTATTCCAACAGTTCTAAATATTTTTTACCGAACTTTAGAATTCTCACATTTTTAATGTTACAAAGACATAAAATCAACTAAATGCTTCTACTATTAACTAGGCAAACTTTCTGTTATTAGTGTTTGTGTGATATTTATTTGACTTAATAAATCAATTTAATGATGTACATATATATATTGTTTTGTAATGTGTTCAATTATGTTTTTTTTAAATGTCTGAATTTCACGTGGGTGGTAACTAATAGGCTATCCAACATCCTTTAATATATCTTTGCCTCTTTCTATTGAGTCAGTATAAAGTCAGCAATCCTGACTTCACTGTTTTGCAAAGGTACCTCTTCATCTCCTCCAAGCGTCTACCCTTCAAATTCAAATATGCGGTCAATCATAATATGATACAGAAAAAAAGAGAATAAGAAAAAAGATGTTTTGAAGTTTCTTTCTCGTAGAAAAAATAAATAATTGCTCTATAGTCTATGTGATCCTCTCAAAAATAATTAGCGTTCTCTTCTCGTGTGGCAAAGGCTGCGAGAGCAATGTCACGGCTCATTACCTCCTCCCCTGTTTAGTTGGTGAGGGGATGGTGTGGGTGGCGATGGGTGGTGGGTGGTAGCACGCGGGGGTGGAGCCACTTCGATACAGGTTCTAATGGAAAAAAATAATAAAAAAACACGCCGTGCGAAATAAGATACATTGACAAAGAGGCCGCCAGGTAGACGGATGATGTCACAAATTGTATTATTTTAGTTTATTTTGGGAAATTTGTTTCAGAAGGTCGACAAAGGTTGACGTAGTACATTTTCTCATTGCGAACACACGTTGATAAAAGTCACGCGTTATATTAATCATTGAAAAATAAACAGTTATTTATCTCTCTTATTGGAGTTTGGCTACTACCATAAGAATATTTTCCTGCTAATGCTGAATTTAGAATAATAAAATATGAGGCGTTGCATTCTGTTTCACTACGCTCTTCATGATTTTTTCAAATATATTTTTTATAGTGAATACCGCACAAGAGCGTCAACTTCTCCTAACCGTCTGGGTCCAGTGGGACAATGGCATCCCCAAATGGGGTGTGTTTTAAGGTTGAAGCCAATGGGATGGGGAGGAATATGGAGAGAGGAAGGTTGGTTTAGGTTAGGTTAGGTTAGGTTACATTAGGCCTATGTCATCTTTGAGAATGCTGTGTGGAGGGTATTTTTTGAGGAGGAGAAAGAAATGAGAAAGAGGAAGGTCGGGAAGTGCCTGACTATTCAGATCTGGTCACCAAACACGGCTAAAGCTATTTCAAGCAAGGTCTCGATTCTGAATGGTGGTCTTTCATCAGGGCGACACTTAGACTATCTACCAAATGTAAGGGTGCCGCAAATAAACTATATATTATTTAATATTAATTACATTTTATGACACATATTAATTAAATAAAACTTATTTGCGCACGCCGCGATTTGAACCCGCGACCTCTTGATCCATAGTCGATTGTCTTTACCACTCGACTACGGGGGCTAATGATATTTGTTGGGTAGTCTAGTTACTTACCAAACAACTAACTATCAAGCCGTTTCCCCGCAGGGGTAGGCAGAGAGGACGGACCACAATACCACTCTGTCTTGGCACACACTCCTTGCTTCGTTCACATTCACACATACTCTTCTGTTATTCTGAGTCTTCGTGATTCAAGTATTTGATTCAATTGATCGTGCCATGTCTTTCTCGAGCGTCCCCGACTTCTTTTTCCGTTCACTTTCACACATTATTTTAACATTTCTTTCTACGTTCATTCTCTCTACATGCCTAAAGCATCTAAGCATCATTTTCTTGATCCAATGCATTACGCTTACATCAGCCTTGCATTCTTTCCGGATATCCACATTTTTATGTTATACTTTACGTCAAGATATAATAAATTTACGTCAAGAAATATTTTTTGTTAAGCTAATAACTTACGTAAAGTTATAATTCTCTTGTACTGCTAGGATAAAGCTAGGGAAATAAATAATTTCGGTCGACAAATAATACATTGACAAATGCATTACAGTTATATCCATTAAGAAAGAAAGAAATAAATAAATAAAGAAACAAAGAACGAAAGAAAGACAGACAGACAGACAGACAGACAGACAGACAGACAGACAGACAGACAGACAGACAGACAAACGGACTGACAGAAAGAAGGAAAAATGAATAAAGATAAAAGTGTGTAAAAGTATCGAACAAAAATGAAATGTTTAGCAAAAAGAGAGATGAGAGAGGAGATGATAATGTTTGTTACAATGTTGTAAATTGAAAATAGAACACAAACAGGGCAATGGGGCAATCAAGCCAAACGTCTTAGATTTATAGAACGAGGAAGGGTTTGTTGTTCAGGTGGCGGTTGCAAATGTGATTCTTATTTTTCGCATGGAATTGCGAGATCGTAACAAAGGGATAGTATAGATTTAGATAACAGGTGGAACGAAAGATTAAAGGAACAATTTCGGTAATTCTTCAACCTTTGAAATCCTGGATTCCCGCAAGGTACGACGGAAGTTGTACCTTGCTAGCTGTAAACTTCACAGTAACTCACTCGTGTTCTACAAAATGATGTGTTTGGCAATTATGCCAACCTTTCAGATAATGTATTTATGTAATTTTTTAAATTCTATGTTTGCTGGTGTATAAGCGTTTTTTTATATAGCTACTTAAATTAATAGAATTGATTTTTTCTCCCTTAAAAAAAATTGCCTAAGAAATGTAAAGATTTTTGGTTGTTTTTTTTGGCCGAATAAATATTCTTCACTTTGAAAATCGTTTTTTTCAGCCATACTGACGTAAGTAAACTTCAAATATGTATTACCCGTCTTATATTGAACTTAAAGCGATGAAAAATATCTCTATGGATTGATTAATTTGTTGACAGGCGATTACGGTTCATCTAAATCTACAAACAACAAGTTTAAAGAATAAAAGTTCCACAAAATATAATGATGAATGCCCAGTGACTATTGGCAACTCCGGCACTCTAGAGGTTAAGCCCAATTGAATTTTCAATAGTTACATCCCTTAAGAAGAAGAATTTAGATTTCGTTTTATGATCGATCAAGTCAAAATAATCAAGTAGACGCTCGTGACAAAACAATACTTTGTATCCTACGTAATAAAAAAATATGGTAAATACAAAAAACTGTAAAAAACTTCGATAAAAATATAAATAAACAGTTTTAAATTCCATTCTTTCCAGTCATTTTTTTTTATTTTTAACATTTATTTTTATTTTTATATGAATACCGCACAAAAGTCTCAACTGCTCTCAACCGTCTAGAACCAGTGAGACTATGGCATCCCCAAATAGGGTATGTTGTGAGGCTGAAAGTACTGGGTAGGGGAAGGAGATTGGGAAGAGAAAGGTTAGGAAGTACCTGGCTATTCAGATCTAGTCATCAAACCCGGGTAAAGCCATTGCAAGCAACGTTTCAATTCTGAATGGTGGTTTTTCACAAGGGGGATATTTCGAGTATATCTACCACTCATATATTTTTTATTATTTTGATATGAATTAAATATGTTATGACACATATTAATTAAATAAAAGTTATTGGCGCACGCCTGGTTTGAACCCGCGACATCTGGATTCGTAGTCGAGCGTCTTACCACTCGATTATGGAGGCCGTCAGACGTCATTGAATACCGCACAGGAGTCGCAGCTGCTCCCAACCAGCCAAGAGCCAGTGGGAATATGGCATCCCCAATTGGGGTATGTTGTGAGGCTGAAGGTAGCGGGGAGGAGAGGGGAAGAGGAAGGTTGGAAGCACCTGGCTTACTTAAAGTATCTACCACTCTGGAATCTATTATTCTAACTTATTTATCAAAACTTAAAACACAATTTAATAACTTAATAGTTTATCATACAGACAGGCTATTGGGAGGTGGCAATGCCTTAAAATCAACCCCTATTGTTAGCCGAACTAAAATAATATATTTTCTTAGAAAGCAATTACTCTGTGGTTTGACATATTTAATGTAAATAATGACTTTGCTTAAGACCACCTTATTACACAATATGGTGGCGTTTTCTGCATGATTTCAAGGTAAATAAATATGTGTAATCATAAAAGAATATTAATTTAACAAATATACATATGATTTTTGACGATGATGTTGTATGCAATATAGTTGTGAATGATGAATACTTGGAGCAAGTGGATGAGTTTGTGTATTTAGGAAGTATGTTCTAGAGAGACGGAAAAGCTGATAAGGATTAATGAACGACTGAACGCTATTCAAACTAGATTAGCGCAAATAAGAAATTGTCCAAAGAAACAAAGCTAGCAGTCCACAATGGAGTGCTTATACCAACCCTAATGTATGAAAGTGAGGCAAAGAACTGGCAGAGGAAGGATGAAAGTAGACTGAATGTTGTGGAAATGAGATCCCTGAGACGTATGTGCGGTAAAGCCATATATGACCGTATTAAAAATGTGGATATCTGGAAAGAATGCAAGGTTGATGTGAGCGTAATGAATAGGATCAAGAAAGGTACGCTTAGATGGTTTGGGCATGTAGAGCGAATGAACGAAGAAAAGAGTGTGAAAAGAATTTACGATGCGAAAGTGAATATAAGAAGAAGTCGAGGACGCCCGAGGAAGACATAGCACGATCAAGTAAATCAAATACTTGAGTCAGGTCGTGTGAAAAGTCAGAATAACAGAAGAGTATGTATAAGACGGTGAATGAATTTGAATGAAGCAAGGAGAGTGTGTCAAGACAGAGTTATATGGCGGTCTGTCCTCTCTGCCTATCCCTGCGGGGAAACGGCGTGATGGTTTATTAGTTAGTTAATGATGAGTCATAAATTTCCAGACTTGGAACTAATCGCGTTGATAATGTCTTTAAGTTTTTATGCAACGAAGCCGCCTTAGGTGAATACAATAATTTCTACTAGCGGTTCCTTTCATTTTGATTAAATACTAACACTTTGTTAATTTAGACCTCTTCAAAAGAAGTCGTTTGTATTCGGGAGCCAATCGGGACGACATCTGTCAGATCTAAAAACTCCGCGGAAATAATAATGTCCCGGAGGATATCGGAGAGGGAGGGGGAGGGAGGGAGGTGGGCGCTCCTGGACCAAAACAAAAACAACGATTTGTCTTGGCTGTTATTATCGCCGACTCACCGCTCCATATTGCCCAGCCTCCCCCGTCGCGGAGTATTATGGGATTATTTTCCCAAAGTATCTCTTATTTTATTTGACAAGTCGTTAGGTCTGACACTAGTATGATAATATTCTACGAAAGCATCTTGTGGAACGGCCCTTTTTACCCTTTTTTATATCTTTATCGCTGATAAGCTGTGAGACTAAAAATAAATGATTTTTTTGGGATTTCGCCTTGGTCAGGGTGCTGTTTCCTAAAAGCCCTAAAAACTTATCTTGGGTGGTTCTTCATAATACATTAAATTTATGTTGGCGTTTATATTCTACATGCCTTCCACGACATTGTATTACGGATGGTTCATATGTGAATTGGGTTACACTGCGGTTCCAGTTACCGGTGACTGGCGAGGAACCGGTTACTTATAAATAAAGGCCCCTGCTAGCGATATTTCTGTGAACAAAAAGCTGAATCTGTGGAACCGGTTCCCCGTTCTAAATATTTGATATTGTCAATGGATATTCGCCATTTTTATCCTTGTCAATGTTACAGCACGGATTGAAGAGCCCGTCTTTACACTGCCACCGAATATAAAATGTCGGAGAACCCTTGGGTCTCATAGACCCACTTACCTTTTAAATGCCCCTCCCCTTCCCCCCCCGGTTAGCTCTAGCGGATAGAACGGGTTTTTCGTGTTTGAAATTCGTTTATTTTGATTAAGAGATTTCCCCTTCTTCTTTGTTAAAGTTAGGAGTTACAAAAGGTACCCATACTTTGCAGGGTTTTGGGAATATTAATAATAATACACTCGCAAATGCTCTCTTTGACTATAATTTGAGAATATTGATTCTACACCCAGAAAAACCTTGATTAACTTGGTAGATAACTGTTGAATTTGATACTCGTAGAGACAAAATATTTTACTAAATTGTTCAATTATCACTGATATTGGAAAACGCGTAGAACCTGCGCGCTCGGGATCCTTCTGTCCAGTCTGATAGCTGAGAAATCCCGCTAATTCGCTCTTCGATGGCAGCTGCCGGGGATTGTAGCGACTTGGATTATCTATCACAATATTCAATTCAATTTTCTATTTCACCATAGGCGGTAAGTACTGTATTGACTTTAAAAACGTTAACTACTATTATTCGGTGTCTACTGTAAAAATTCTAATGTTCACTCTGTTTCGCGGTCAAACGTTGACTAAATCTCCTGGCCGTTTCAGCCCAGGCTCTTTGGTCGTTTTGCCCCCACTTGTTGACTTTTCAGGGGGGGGGGGGCAAATTGACAAAACATTACACCATAAGAAATAGATTTTAACTAGCGCGAAAATTCAAAATCGCATTTGATCGAAGTTATCGTGCTTCATAACATCGGATAAATGTGTTCCTTTTGACCGGAAAAAAGTTACAAATTTGGTATTATAATAATAAATAGATAATAATAATAATAGCTTTTTATTTCAGCGGAACAGAGCGGTGGGTGCAATACTCTGTCTGCAATATAAGCAAAAATACATATCAGAAACAATGAAGATAACATTAAAAAAAAACAAAATAAAAATAAAATAATGATAGTAATAAAAGTAAAATAAATAGATAAAATAACATAAAAAGATAATAATAATAATATAAGAGCATTATAATAAAATAAAGAAAATAACTTTTACGGCGGATTGAGGGAAATTCTCCACCTGTGATGTAGGGGCGCACTGTGCGATTGTCCGGCAGCCTGGACGAGAATGTTCTCGGATTCCCGGTAGCGCTGTCTCGTTCCTGCCATTCTGTGACGCATCAGAGCAGCAAACCCGTTCACCCTTCCCTCTGCAAACATCTGTGAGGCACTGCATCGCCAAGGAAGACCGAAAAGCCCCCTGTACGCGTGGTTGTACTGCACTCGGAGCGTGTTCATGACTGCTTGTGTATATCTGGTCCAGAGTTCGCAAGTGTACAGGCTCATGCAGTACGTCTGGAACAACTGTCTCTTTACCGGAAGACTGCACCTATTGAATCTCCTGGCGAGCATGTTGGCTCGCACGCTTAGTGCTCTTCTCTGGCGCTCTATGTCCTTCTTGTCATTTAAGTCGTCAGTTACGACATGACCCAAATATTTGATTTCACTGCTTATATTCAGATCAACTCCGCCGAGACGTATGGGCGGGATTACAGTAGGTCCAGTGTGTTTCCTGGCACCTTTTAATAATAGCATTTTGTAATTCATCCTTACCGCAGGCTAGGCCGGGGGGAGTATGAAACTCGTTATCGGCTTTGGGATGTTATTCCCCAGCCCCCGAATAAGTGGTAAGGCTTCCCGCGGTCCAGGAGGTAGCAAGAGGTTCCGTGGGGAGGAACTGGGAGAAGAGTTGGAAAGGGTTAGCGGTGGCGTTTACTAGCTTCTCGAGGTGGTTTATTGCACCGGCGGAATAAAATCACATCAAAATGGAAAATTATCAATGGGTACTTCCCGAAGTCTGCTTTTAATTGGGTATCCTTTGAAGAATGGAATTTCAATGATAATGGTGCATTAAAATAACGTCACAGAAAATTGTTTCAATGTGTAAAAATATCTTGACCTACTTGCAGTTTTCGAGGAGAAGCAATGGACGAAATGTCTCTGGACTTTAGTTGATCCTTGTTCATTATATTTCCGCTCTATGCACACTGTCTGCACTCATTTCACCGTCACCAGTCAGATAAAATCTTGTTAGAAAGTGCAGCAAGCCGGTAGCATCACAGGCGCGGGTGAGAGTTAAGAATATTAATAAGTTTTCCCAGCTCCTAATTTATTTATTTATTAATAAATTAACGGACTAAGGTCCAACTACAAAAAGACATATGGGGAGTTTAGTGCGCTTATAAGGCGCTTATAGGGCGCTCTACAAATTAATTTATCTAACGTATAATTTATCACTTTAGCTTATAACTAATAACTTACAGTTAAGATTTATTACTAATGGCTTACACCTAATATTTTCAACCAGTGACTTACAATAAGGACTTATAGCTTGTAACTAACAGTGAAATAGATGCTAACATTAAAAACATTAATATTTACACATACAATAAAAGTAAAAATAAAACTTATAGCCAACTTATTACCAAATTATTTACAACGTGGATATTCACAGACATAGTACAAGGAAATGCAAAGAAATCAGACTACCAGAAAGAATAAATCCAATAAACAAAAACAGTTTACTCTATAAAGAGATGAATTTTTACAATGCGCTGCCGGAAACCATGAAAATTATACTAAGTAACAAATTAAAAATAGCCTGCAAGAACTATATTAAATACATGAGTATGTTATATCAAGTAGTATATAACATTAGTTGTGACATCGTATCTAGAAATGGCATGAAACTCTTAGGTGTTTATCTGAATGCAGATCTTTCACTCAGATCCCAGATAACGAAAGAAATAAGCGCAGGTCTCTTTAACCTGCGTCAAATTAAATCCAAATGTTGGTAAGCTCATACGTTGCGTCACAACTCGATCACACTTACAGACTTCAATCAGTCTTGAACGCCGCAGCAAGGCCGACAACCGGCGTTTCCAAGTTCACAACATCTTAAGAACCTTCACAGGCCTAAATGTCCTAAACGGATCCAATTCAAATCATGCTGGATGATTTTTAAAGCAAAACATAGCATGGCGCCGCCCTACTTGTCGGAACTGTGCATTCCAAGCGATACTGATACGAGACAAGCAACTCCTCGATCAGCATCTTCAACGCCAGTGACTTACAACCAAAACCTATAACTGGAGTGACTTAAAATTAATGACCCAAGTAATTTTAAAAGAAGTATTTGTCAGTATAAGCAGAATGGAAAATTTATGGAAATAAGTGCCTGAAAAAGTGAGTCTTTAGTTTGGATCTAAATTCTGTCGGGCTGGTTATGCATCTCAATTCCATAGGAAGTTTATTCCAAGCCTTAGGGCCGGATACTCCAAATGCACGGTCACCAAACTTAGTGTTAGGGTTGCGTTTAGGTTCCTTCAACCTTCCGATAGTAGATGATGTCGCCGATCGAAGAGTTGCCTGCCTCAGACTAGTATTTTCTGGAACGCACAGCTCAGAGATATAGGGTGGGGCCATTTCGTTTATAGCTAACACCAACCAACATAACTTGTACTGAATCCTCTCAGGACATTTCAGCCAGTGAAGATTTCGGAGGTGTTCAGAAATGTGCGAAAACTTGGGTACCCCAGTGATCAGCCTTGCTGCGGCGTTGAAAACCGACTGTAATTTATCAGTTTGGCACTTAGGAAGACTTGCGTAGATGCCATTACAGTAATCAAGACGTGAAACTATATATGAGTTAACAAGCAGTTTAGTTGCCTCTGTAGAAAGATTCCTTCGAACTGACTTAAGTTGCCTAAGATAGAAGAACCCAGCGCTAACAGTCCTGTTTACTTGACTTTTTAACGAAAGGTCCCAATCCAGATAAACGCCCAGAAGTTTCACAGTTGTTTTTGCAATTAAGTCGCTGCCGGAAATTGAAATTGGTGAATAGTCAATTAAATGTTGGCGTCTATTCGTGGCTGCCCAGAGAAACTCGGTCATTGAAGGATTTAACTTTAGTTTGTTTGAGGACATCTAGAGAGTGATTGCTTCTAGACACTCGGCTGTACGAATTTTAAAGTCGTCAATTTCATTTGGTTTAAAATGTACCATAATATACCTTTAAGCTTTGTCAATGTTAACGTGCTGACTAACAACAGAAATGTTTAGTTTAGCAGTGTTATAATGTTATTTCATAAATAAACGAGTGTATGTATTATTTGGATGAATACTTTGTCTACGGACGATAGTTAATAGAGATGGTCGATATTCCTGTCCCGGTTAAAAGGAACCGGTTCCTAACCGTTCACTGGAACCGTCGATATTATTTCTCCGAGGAACCGGTTCCAAATTTTCGAAAATAAAAATATCGGAACTTTTGTCGATTTACTAGTACTTTTCAAAAAAATCTCTTTCGTGGAACTTTTCTGGCACCAAGATCCGGTTCCAAAAATAACTGCATAAATAACCGGTTCCTCGCAATCCTCGACACCCAATTCTAATACCGACCATCTCCAATAGTTAATAGTACATAGTGTATAGGAAGAATTTCCATCTGATTTTTTTTATTTCTTCAAATAAATGTGTGAAATGACGGCCTCCATGGCCGAGTGGTAAGACGCTCGACTAAGAATCCAGAGGTCACGGGTTCGAACTTGGCGTGCGCAAATAAATCTCATTTACTTAATATGTGTCGTAACACATTTAATTGCTACAAAATAAAATAAAGTATATTTGCGGCACGTTCCAGAGTGGTAGTTACTCTAAGTATCGCCCTGGTGAAAGACCACCATTCAGAATTGAAACGTTGCTTGAAATGGCTTTAGTCGTGTTTAGTGACCAGATCTGAATAGCCAGATAATTTCCAATCTTCCTATTCCCTATATCCTTCACTACCTTCAGCTTAAAAAATAATGTATCAAGAGAGTTTTACGGACAGTGTCTGTTGCATCATCTAGCATTGTGTATCAAATATCAACATATTTTATAATATTCTACTTGCACTCATCTCCCTACCTCAGAACAGGTTCTAATGACCTAGTGAGGTAGGTAATGTAAAAAAATTATGTGTGAAACAAAAAGTGAATAACTGAAAAAACACACGGCCAAAAGGAAAATAAAGCCACTAGAAAAAACTCAAAGAAGCTCTGTTTATTCACCATTATAATACAATTTGTGTCCCAACATAAATATTGTAAGTGAGCCATTATGCCCTGGTATTTCAGTAATTGTGTTTACCTTTGAAAGCTTCTAAAAAATCATTTCGAATCCCAAGACTGAGCTGGAAAACTCTACAGCCTCCGACACGAACAACCTTCGTGGAAATCTAATTTAGATAGTTAAAGGGCTTCTACATTTTATGCGATCTCGCTCGACGCATATTTTGAGACGTTTACTTTTAAAATAAAATAATCCGCGCGTTGTGTTTTCATGTAGAATTTAAAATTCATTTTTGCATTATTCATTCCTGAAATTATTTCCGTTTGTTATTTATTTATAAATTAACGGACTAAAGTCCAATTACAAAAATACATATAAAACACGAAGTGGAAAAAAAAAGCGACAGAAAAGGAAAAGCATATACATAAAAATAAATGAAGCGATGACAAAAATAAGGCGAAATAAACATAAGAGAGAACATTCAAGCCATGGTCTAGTCAAAGTCTTGGTAGAGTCGTAGAGAATGACGAAAATCGTTTAGACTGCTACCAAAAATTTCAAGACCACGGCTTGAGTTAACAAGTCTTGACATTCTGGACATTGGAGTATTATACCCATAATTAGTATTGTGATGATTGAGGAACAGAAATTCATTGTTTCTGAGTCTACGGCCAGGAATGTTGAACTGGATAAGTTGCAACAGAGAAGGTGAGTCAATAAAACAATTATTAATGTTGTAAAGGAAAATTAAATCGAAGTCTTTCCTGCGCTTTTCTAATGAACTCATTTTCAACAATTGTTCAATTTCTTCATATGAATAATCGCCTCTTTCTCGCCCTAATCTCCATGCAATACCGCGTAAGAAGCGATGTTGTACGGATTCAATATCATGAATATGAACGGTATCGAAAGGGGACCAAATTACACTAGCATATATTATATTATTCTAGATGAGAGCGAACTAATGAGCAGTAAAGGGTTTTTATGGTCTTTGTATTCTTCAAGTCACATGCATTGAATATTTTTAAAAACCAGCCATACTAAAATTTATACTTACCTAAGCGTTCCAAATTTACTTTATCTGGAAGGTGCTAATCGAAAAAATATGAAAAACATCAATTCCAAGTCAGTTAGAATTCTTGAGACTTTTTTATTCAGGCCGATACTGATTTTCAACACTACTCTTGTGAAAAATCATAAGTTGGTCACTTTATAATTTGGGCCTGCGTAGTCGAACGGTAAGACGCCCAACCGCGAATCCAGAGGACGCGAGTTCAAACCCAGCGTGCGCATGAATTTTTTTTTTGATTAATATGTGTCATAACGCATTTAATTCATATAAAAAATAATTTAAGGTATATTTTGCGACACGTTCCAGAGTGGTAAATACTCTTAGATTCGCGCTGGTGAAAGACCACCATTCAGAATAGAAACATTGCTTGAACTGGCTGTATCCGTTTTTGGTAACCAGATCTGAATAGGCAGGTACTATTCAACCTTCCTTTTCCCCATCTCCTATCCCTCCCCACTACCTTCAGCCTCACAACATACCTATGTTGGAGATGCCATAGTCTCACTGGCTTTAGAGCATAGATTCTCAACCTTCTTTTGCCCACCGCCCACTTTGAGATTTAATTTTTCTAGAGCCCCCCATTTTTTTTTTTACTCACCATCTGTCGCGTTCGCGGTTCCAGTTACCGGTGACCACCGAAGAACCGGTTATTTATCCAGTTCTTTTTAAAACCGGTTCCTAGTGTTTTTTTCGAAAAGTACTAGCACATCGACAAAAGTACTGGTCGGCAGAGATTTGAAAACGAAAAGAACTGGAACTGGTTCCTCGCCAAAAATAGTGACCGGCTATTTTTTCCAACGTATTTTTTCCAACATTTAATTTGCCCCCTAATTTTCTCTGGGTCTTCTACTGCCCCCCTGAAACTCTCAAACGCCCACAAGGGGGCGTTATCGCCCACGTTGAGAACCTATGCTCCAAACGGTTGAGAGCAGTTGGGACTCTTGTGCGGTATTCAATATAAAAAATATATGTTTTGCTAATTGTTTATTCTAAGTGAACATCACTTATGACATATTGTTGATTAATGAAAGAAAGATTACAAAAATACAAATATTTTCTTTAAATTTAAAATAATATCTGTCCCTAACATGAGCTCGTCCCTAAATGGAGCAATTTGATGGCCTGCATGGTCGAGTGGTAAGACGCCCTACTACAAATCCAGAGGTCACGGGTACGAACCCGGCGTGCGCAGATAAATCTCATTTACTTGATATGTGTCGTAATACATTTAATTGCTACATAATAAAATAAAGTATATTTGCGGCACGTTCCAGAGTGGTAGTTACTCTATGTATCGCCCTGGTGAAAGACCACCATTCAGAATTGAAACGTTGCTTGAAATAGCTTTAGCCGTGTTTAGTGACCAGATCTGAATAGCCAGATACTTACTGACCTTCCCCTTCCTCATCTCATTTCCCTCCCCACTACCTTCAGCCACACAACATACCCCAATTGGGGATGCCATAGTCTCACTGGCTCTGGACGGCGGGAGCAGTTGGGGTTCCTGTGCAGTATTTACTATAAAAAATATATGTTTTGCTATTTGTCCACTCTAAGTGAACACCACTTTTGACATATTGTTGATTAATGAAAGAGTGATTACAAAAATACAAATATTTAAAAAAATATTAAAATAATCTATGTTCCTAAAATGGCCTGGGTAAAAAAGTGAAAACCCTCTGAAAAAAAGTCAATATTTTTCATATTACCAAATCTCTTTAATAACCTATAACCGTCGGTTAGTATTAATGATTCCGGCTACGTGCCTCAACTATAATCTGGAAGATTACCCGGGTTCTCTACGTGTTCATACGGGGCCCGTAAGGATATATCGACGACGAACAAACAGGACTCGAGACATAATATTTCCAATAATTTTCAGACTTCGGATAAGTAACAGAGATCAACAGAGTGATGTTCCCTAATTGCGTAATTGGAGGGAATCATTTATAACTAACTAACTTACCATCACGCAATGACGTTATGTATACGAGTATAGACTCGTTATATATGTGGCAAGCAAAACACACACGTTACCAGTAAAATCATCATTCAAATATCGGTCATGTGTGACAAAGATAGACATTCATAGAATACATGTGTATGAACGAAACAGATCCGAAGTTCGGACCGCGTTCCATACTTGCTTGAAACGACCACAAGCGACGCGTGACCGTTTAGTACTAAATCGGCTTAAAAACCGATCACACCAACTAGCGTGATTATTGCTTGCCACTTTGCAAGCGCTACAACGTGTCTATAATATATGTAACGTCATTGCCATCACGCCGTTTCTTCGCCATACAACTCTGTCTTGGCACACACTTCTTCCTTCATTCACATTCATACATCGTCTGATACATACTCTTCTATTATACTGACTCTTCACATGACCCGATTCAAGTATTTGACTTACTTGATCGTGCCGTGTCTTTCTCGGGCATCCTCGACTTCTTCTTCCATTCACTTTCGCATTTTATTATATTCTTTTAACACTCCTTTTTTCGTTCATTCGCTCTACAAGCCCAAACCATCTAAGCGTCTCTTTCTTGGTCCTGTTCTTTACGCTTCCATCAGCCTTACATTCTTTCCTGATATCCACATTTTGATATTGACAATAATATAACTAAAAACTAACCAACTAACCATCACGCCGTTTCCTCGCAGGGGTAGGCAGATAGGACGGACCGCCATATAACTCTGTCTTGGCACACACTCCTTGCTTCATTCACATTCATACATTGTCTCATACATACTCTTCTGTTATTTTGACTCTTCACGTGACCCAATTCAAGTATTTGATTATTTTTATTTTTATAGTGAATACCGCACAAGAGTCCCAACTGCTCCCAACCGTCTAAAGGCAGTGAGACTATGGCATCCCCAAGTGGGGAATCTTCTGAGGTTGAAGTAGTGGGGAGGGGAAGGAGATGGTGAAGCGGAAGGTTGAGAAGTACCTGGCTATTCAGATCTGGTCTCCAAATACGGCTAGAGCCATTTTAAGCGACGATTCGATTCTGAATGATGGTCTTTCACCAGGACTGTACTTAGAGCATCTACCTCTCTGAAAATATAAAATATATATTATTTCAAATGAATTAAATATGTAACCATGACATAAAACACTCACTTTGTGGTAAGACACAATTCAATTTTAAATAAAAGTAACTTTGTTTTGACACCACTTTCTTAGATACATATACCAACCGGTTTCGGCTCTACCTGAACCTTCTTCAGTAATACAATATATATTTGCAATACATATTTGTTCCACCCTGAAGAAGGTTCAGGTAGAGCCGAAACCGGTTGGTATATGTATCTTATGAAGTGGTGTCAAAACAAACTTACTTTTATTTAAAACTTAATTAAATATGTTATGAGACATGTGAATTGAATGAAATTTATTTGCGCACGCCGGGTTTGAACCCGCGACCTCAGGATTCGTAGTCGGGCATTTTACCACTCGACCACGGAGGCCGTTATATTGGAAGTAAATAAATTTGGACCACCGTAACTTCGTATCTCAAATATTTTTATGTTTTTTTTACATTTTTATTAAGACTCATCTAATGCCATCATCCCTCTTTGATAAAATCTATTTTTAAAGATTATGATCGTGCTTTTTCTATGCAGTTGTATTGTTCTTTAGAAGGGATGATTTTTTCCGAAATTCAAATAGAGTGTGTGCACAAAGGTTCATTTCTACATTAAATTAGGTACTCCAGGAAAAAAGTTATAAAATGTGCCTTTAATTTTTACATTTAAATAATTTATGTAAACCTCCTTCTTTGTTTTAGGCTGAGCTAGTGGCCGTGGAAGGGAAGGAGATCGAAAGTCACTACATCCTGGCGCGAGAGCCTATCCTCAAATGGAACTCTACCTCGGAATGTTATATCCTCATCGAAGGGATGGAAAAACCAATGCAGGTGGGACAATTTATGTACATATATTTTTTTTTAATTGAGAAGTAAACACAGATACAGACAAAAAATAATATGACTAATAAATGATCAATATTAAACATAAAATATAGAGAATTCGCCTGCATCCTAACTATTTCTCACAGATAATGCACTTATGAGCAGCAATAGATGAAGCAAGGTGGATGGCGTAATACCCACATACAAATAAATTTAATATACGAGTAAGCGTATAAAAGTGATGGTAAACGTTGTTTATATACAACAGGCAGTAAATCCCATGTCATTATCATGTCCTTTACAGAATTAAAGCTCTCATGGCTTCATTGGTTTGATGGTTTCTGATTATTTTACAATATAACTGTTATATTATTGGATGAGTTTGTGTATTGAGGAAGTATGTTCTAGAGAGACGGAAAGGCTGATAAGGATATTGAAAGAAGGGTGAATGCAGGAAACTCCATTCATGGAGGACTGAACGCTGTTGGCGCAAAGAAGAAATTGTCCAACGAAGCGAAGCTAGCAGTCCACAATGGAGTGTTTATACCAACCCTGATGTATGGCAGTGAGGCATGGAATTGGCAGAGAGAGGATGAAAGTAGACTGAATGCTGTGGAAATGAGATCCCTGAGACGTATGTGCAGTAAAACCATGTATGATCGTATTAAAAATGTAGATATCCGGAAAGAATCCAAGGCAGAGACGACAGACCGCCATACCACTCTGTCTTAGCACACTCCTTGCTTCGTTCACATTCACACATCGTCTGATACGAGTACATACTCTTCTGTTATTCTGACTCTTCACATGACCCGATTCAAGTATTCGATTTACTTAATAGCGCCATGTCTTTCTCGGGCGTCCTCGACTTCTTCTTCCATTTACTTTTGCATCATATATCCTTTTCACACTCCTTTCTTCGTTCATTCGCTCCACATGCTCAAACCATCTGATGTCAATTAATTACGCTTACATCAGCCTTGCATTCCCTCCGGATATCCACATTTTCAACACGGTAATACATGTTTTTACCGCATAAACGTCTCAGGGATCTCATTTTCCCAGCATTCAGTCTACTTTCATCCTTCCTCTGCCGGTTCCATGCCTCACTGCCATACATCTGTAATGTTCGCTGACGAACTCGACAGATGCTCCTTGGGTAAGGGCGCGCTTCTGTTCGGGGATGTAGAATAAAATATAATCACTTTACTTGCATATTTTTTATTAGAAGAATTTATAGAGTACAATAATTAAACCTTTAACTGTAGATATTTATGTACCGCACGGCAGTGCAATCTGGATAGTAATGTCGAGATGAAATGGGTTGAGGGTAGAACAGAGTTGTAGCAAAATGGTCATAGTCCAACATGTGGTATAAGGGATAATGCATGTTCAAAGGAATTTAGAAATCGGCCCTTACAATACAATTTAAGAGACAGAAAGACATTAAAAGAAGCAATTAAGAAATACTTAAAGGACGTTTGTGTGAATGGTTTTTGACATGGGTCTAACTGCACATGTGGCGCGAATGGATGGGTCTCTTTACACATCAGTGATCTTTATCGACAAGTGATTGTGTGTGCAGGTCGGATCGCACGCCGTGGCGACCGTGGTCTCCACGTGCCCGTGCGACCGCGACGCGCACATGGCCGTGGTGACGGGCGGCAAGGCCACGCACTGGGCGGAGCGCCGCGCGCCTGCCGCCCCGGGGGGCGCCGTCATCAAGTGGGGAGGGCCCGTGCGGCCAAGCTTCTCCTTCGACGGGAGCGCCGTCTGCAGATTCAACTACAGGTAAATATTATTTCACACATTATTTATTTAGAACATTTGACAGAGTGATAACCTTAGAGTAACAATATATGGAGAGAGAGCTAATTATTTTTACCTACCCCATACAAACTTGCGATAAATCACTTTCTCCGGGTTTTTACGTCGTATACCATGAGAGAAAAAGAGACAACAAAAATAAAACACCGCTTTTATGTACTGTAAGGATGATCTTGGTCTCCCGCGTCTTCGGGGACTCCACCCACATGTTTTCATATGCGACTAAACTGGACACAACTAAACGGTTATCAGGTTATATGCTATATTTTTGTTGATAACAATACTGTGAAAAAGTGGTAATACGAAAAAACAAAAACATTATGTTGACATGTGCTATGAATGGATGTATAAATACCCTAGCCCTTGTCCTAGCCACTCCCAGGTCTGCCGAGTCCGGCAAAATCATCAAAACCTGACTACACTGCCTTGGATAGGTACCGCTCTATGAACTCTAAGGTCATAACATTGTATACATCCTGGTAGATATAAAATAAGAGGTAGGTCATCAATCCATTTCCAAAATGTTCACATCATGCAAATAATCTATTGTGTTTGCTTATAAACTCCTAACCGGTGTATTTTTAATACCCGACATCCTGGCGGAGATGGGATTTTAGGTCCCTGATAAATTCACGCGAGGCCGCCAACACAGGCTTCAGTTTCTTCTCAGGTGCAGAACTAATTTATCAATGGTGATGCCTCTGAGAAGACTAACTAGGTTAATTAACTGCCTCGCAGGAAAACACATTTAATTCATCTAAAATAATGTAAAGTTTATTTGCGACACGTTCCAGGGCTGTAGATACACCAAGTATCGCCCTGGTGAAAGACCACCATTCTAAATCGAAACGTTGCACAAAATGGCTTTAGCCGTGTTTGGTGACCAGATCTGAAAAGCTAGGAAGTTCCCAACCCTCCTGTTCCCATCTCCTTCCCCTTCCTACTACCTACATCCTCACAACATACCCCAATTGGGGATGCCATATTCTCGCTGGCTCTAGACGGTTGGGAGCAGTTGGGACTTTTGTGCGGTATTCACTATAAAAAATAAAAAATACTTCCTTAATACACAAACTCATCTATTGATGGTGAACACAATCATTAATTTATTATTTTTTCTCCTTAAATTATGCAAAGTACCTAATGTCAATAAAACAAGTTGAAATTGTGTCGATTATCAGACTTTTTGACATTCAGTCAAGTCCTTCATATAAATTGGTTTTCGTAATCCGCATAGCTAACTTAAAATGTGTATTCCAAATGTTTAAATTTAGATATGCGGTTCGATTATTCCATTGAATAAATATCACGCCTATGCCCCCAATGGGACATAATAAGGTTTTGACACAATGGGTCCGCAGCAGAGTTATCCGCAGTATGAAAATTGTTTATGTTCCGCCCATCTCATTAATCACCCAACCGGACTGGAAACTCGCTGGTGGTTGGTCCAGAAATTCCAATAGCCTCGCGGACAAAGGCAGATTTATAAAGCAGAGAAACAACATGACATCTGCACACATCCGGAACTGTAATTGGTACAGCGCCGCTAATACGGCACATTGTAGTGGAAGTTTTCAGGAAGCAGACCATAGTCAGTGTTATTACCTACCGATGGAGACAGGGCCGGTTGCACGACACATAACGCCTGATGCCACAGAGATGTTGGTAAACTCATACGTTGGGTCACGACTTGATTATTGCAATGGCATACATGGCTCGTTTAAAACAAAAGGTGAATTTTGAATTTTCGCGGGCTGCGTACATTCGATTATCGATTTTTTTTTTCGTTTTTTTTGGTATACATATGTTTATCATATGTTAGCATTATCAGCCATTTTGGATTAGTGGCTTGTTTTTGACAACTGGAAAGGTTAGTCACGTTTTTGTGTGTTCTTCAATTTTTTACTTTTGAAAAAAATGGATCGAAGAATATGTATTAAATTTTGCGTTAAAAATGGAATAGTGCTCCAACGCACTTAAAATGTCGACTGTGGCATTCGGCGAGTCTACTTTGTCTCAAAAAAAGTGTTTATAAGTAGTACGAGCGCTTTACAGAAGGCCGAGAAGAAGTTAATGACGATGAGCGTCCTGGAGTTGTGGAAAAACAAATCATGGATTTTATTCTTTGATCCATTTTTTTTTTCAAAAGTAATAAATCGAAGAGCACACAAAAACGTGACTAACCTTTCCAGTTGTCAAAAACAAACCACTAATCCAAAATGGCTGATAATGCTAACATATGATAAACATATGTGTACCAACATAACGAAAAAAAAAATCGATAATCAAATGTTCACAGCCTGCGAATTTCAAAATTCAGCTTTTCTTTTGAACACGCCTTGTATATGCAAGTCTCCCCAAAATACACTGACAGACTTCAGTCAGTTTTCAATGCTGCAGCAAGGCTGATAACTGGCGTTTCCAAATATTTTCATATATCGCCGCAACATCTTAGGAATCTTCATTGGCTTAAATGTCCTGAACGAATCCAATTCAAACTATGCTGGAAGATTTTTAAGGTAAAACATGACATTGGCCGTTTTACTTGTCGGAACTATGCATTCCAAGCGATACTAATACGAGACTAGTAACTCTTCGATCAGCATCTTCAACGGCCATAGGTAGACTCACAGTACCTAAACGCAATCCCAACACCAATTTCGGAGACCGAGCTTTTGCCGTAGCAGGCCCCACAGCTTGGAATAATCTCGTTTTACATTTGCAAAAGATCGACAGCTCAACTTTAGAGCAAAACTAAAGACTCACCTTTTAAAATTATCATACCGACAATAACGTTAATTTGTTTCACTAGAATTTTGATCACTCAGTCCGAGTGCTATTCATAGTTTATATATATAGGCTACTATTACTTATCCGGTTTTTTCTACTCTAGGTCCAACAGCACGGGCAACAACCATATATTTGTTTATGTTAATATGTTAGTTGTAAGTCACTAGTTATAGGTATTAAGCGTAAGTTAATATCGGGTCTTGGTTTTAATATTATATTGATTATGCTGTAAAGCGCCCTTGAACGGATGAACGAAGGAAGGAGTGTGAAAAAAATATATGACCCGAAAGTGAATGGAAGAAGAAGTCGAACATGCCCGAGGAAGACATGACACGGTCAAAAGAGCCAAATACTTGAGTTAGGCCATGCGAAGAGTCGGAATAACAGAAGAGTATGTATAAATGTGAATGAAGCAAGGAGTGTGTGCCAAGACAGAGTTGTACGGTACTCTGTCCTCTCTGCCTACCCTTGCGGATAAACGGTGTGATGGTTTGTTAATTTTAGTTAGTAAAAAAAATCCTCGACAAAAAAATCTTTTCCATAGATTTTCGATAGTCGCTGAATGCACAGTGATTTTGCCAGCGCAATATAAAACATAACTATCACAGGGTCTGGGTATTTTTTTAAATGATTTAACACGTTCGTTGCTGACACCCCGTGGCACGCGTTGATAGACATGTGACCGGTATGCGCACAACGCGCCACGCTCGTTGTATCGCCTCTTCGCTTTGAACCGGAAACCCGTCACTATTCGTCAGTTTGAATTGATTCGTCATTCATATGGCATTAATATGTACGACTTTTAGTTAGTAATGAACGTGTTACGGAATATTTTAAGTATATTTAAATAATATCATTATTTTCACGGCGACCTTTCAGAGATGACGCCTTTGTGTTTTTGCACAGTTTGAACGTATGGCAGATCCGGCGCTGGATGGGAGTTGAAATGAAAGGAACGTATCTGAACAACAACTATTGACTTTGCCAAAGCTGTTCGGTGTTCGATGACTCTTTAGATCACTGTGCGGCCAGAACTGTTTTTGTGTCACAGGGCGGAGGGCGGTCTATGTAAGTGAACAGGATTTACTTGTTTCCGACCCTTCGAGATTCCTTGGATTGTTGTCTTTTGATTACTAGCAAATTTAAAGCTACATTTGGTTTCCGGTATGCGTAGTAACAGAAAGGGCACATTTCGTAATCACTGCTGTATGACTTCATAGAGAACTTTATTTGCTTCTTTGAGTATACCCATATTAATAACTTTACTTCGGATATTGAAAGAAGGATGAATGCAGGAAAATCCATTAATGGAGGACTGAACGCTGTTGGCGCGAATAAGAAAATGTCCAAAGAAGCGAAGCTAGCAGTCTACAATGGAGTGCTTATACCAACCCTGATGGCTGTATGGCAGTGAGGCATGGAACTGGCAGAGGAAGGATGAAAGTAGACTGGATGCTGTGGAAATGAGATCTTTGAGACGTATGTGTGGTAAAACCATGTATGACCGTATTAAAAGTGTGGATATCCGGAAATAATGCAAGGCTGATGTGAGCGTAATGAAAAGGATCAAGAAAGGAACGCTTAGATGGTTTGGGAATGTAGAGCAAATGAACGAAGAAAGTAAAAAATCTAAGTAGAAAATCGGGTCATGTGAAAAGTTAGAATAACAGAAGAGTATGTATAAATATAAATAAAGCAAGGAGTGTGTGCCAAGACAGAGTTATATGGCGGTCCGTCCTCTCTGCCTACCCCTGCGGGGAAACGGCGTGCTGGTTAGTTAGTTAGTTAGTTAATAACTTTACCATGGAGGGTAGAGGAAGGATGAAAGCCGACTGAATGCTGTAGAAATCAGATCTCTGAAGCGTGTGTGTGTGTAAACTAGTGACTTACAACTAATACTTACAACTGATACTAAATTAATGAAACGAGTCATTTTTAAATAATCGTTGATCAGTATGAGCGGAATGACATAAATTAACAAACGTAGAAACATTTCCTTTAAAACAGTTATTATATAACTATTAAATAAAACAATAAACCTTGTAAAACTCCACTTTATTTGAGCTAAGCGCCAACCAGGTTTCGCTTTTCTCAAGCTTCTTCAGGGCTTTTACATCACATAAATAACATTACATACAGACAGATATATATATACGACAGTGATGAAAGAGAGAGAGATACATATAAGACTATATGAGGCCTGTAGAAACAAACACGGCTAAGTCCATTGACTACAGTTTTCGAGGAAGAACAAAAAACGTTTAATTAAAAAATTACTTGTGATACTGTCACTAAAATAAATTCGACAAATAGTACGTACTAAAAACATTAATTTTCTTTTTGATACATTAGTTTAACTGGTGCAAAACAAAAAATATATTCAAATTAATGGTGGACTTTGCCGTGTTTGTTGTTCACATTTGACAACTGCCGCTTTTGTTTTCAACACAACTGGACTTTGCCAGTTTTGAAATGGACACGTTTTTTCATAAGGTTGCAGTCAAAGTCAGTAAAAAAAGAGTTTTACATTTTAAAAAGTATTTCTTTTGATAGAAATACAAAACAATAATATCTTACAAAATATTTTGAAAAAGTTTGTAAATTATGATGACCTAATTAATAATTGAAAAACAAAAAAATCGAGAAAAAAAATCAGAAAAGAATAATAACTATTATTCTGGTATTTTTTAAATATAAATTTGTTTTAAAGGTTTAATAAGATATGAATGTGGAATAATATTCAAGAGCAGGAAGATTTCTCCAGTTATCACCGAAATGCTTGGTCAAAACATAGTTGACATCTCTTACTTTTAACGATTTCAAAACGACTTTTCCGGGTTCTATGTTGCTTGGAATTATCATTGATACATTTTTCATACAGCAATGATTTCTACAATATTAATGACATTACAATAACTACTAATAAAGTAATCATATTATTCAATAAAACTCTAAATCGTAAGTAAAAACTCATTTATTTTACCACTATGCTGTTTAGTAAGTCGAAAAATAATGTCCATAAAAAATAACAAGAAACAAAACTTCTTTATGCACGTCAGCGGACATTTTCGGTAATTTGCGAAATTGTCAATATCTCAACTTTTACAAAAACAATGTGGTAATAACCTCTGTTTTTTAGCAATGTTCACCTTCCAATTTTGGGGCTGTTTTATGCGTTTCCTCGCCGATTCTTGTACTACTTCGTTGAGGGCACATTCCATTTTTATAAACTATACTTTAAAAAAATATATATTACGAAAATATAGTAAAAAACACGTAGAAACTAAGCAACTGAGGAGACAATCCGGTTGTAATGTTGTATGGAACATAAAGAGCCGCCATCTTGAAAACAGCTATTTACAACGCTCCTATTGGTCCGTTTGAAAACTGCCGTCTTTGATTTGGAAAGAAGTGGACTTTGCCGAGTTTGTTATGGAATTCAATTTTAATCCGTAAAAATAAATGGTTTAGAGCCGTGTTTGTTAGAAAAGCAACATTGTATCATGAATCATTTTTTTTACTCTTTCGAACCTCATATATAACTCATTTTACATTATTGGTGGACTTTGCCGTGTTTGTTTCTACAAGCCTCATATGTATCTCTCTTTATGTAATTTTGTCTCCCTCTACCATATCTTGTATCTCACTCTTTCATCACTGTCCTACATATATCTGTCTGTATGTAATGTTATTTAGTTGATGTAAAAGCCTTGAGGAAGCTTGAGAAAAGCGAAACCTGGTTGGCGGTTAACTCAAATAAAGTAGTAAAATAGAGTGTATTTTTTTATTTAATATACAATTTCACTTCACCCCAAGTTCATGCATCTTTCGAAAAATAAATAAATAATAATAATGATATAACTATTCAAATATGTAGATTATCTAAATAAAACGATGGCACAGACTGTGAAAAGGTTAAACACGGATATTAAATTAAAAAAAATAATATTAAACTCAGATATTTAGAAGGTAAATAACGCTATGGACGCATGTAAAGAATTAATAAAAAAATATAGTAGAAAGTCATATGAATAGGCAGATCAGTAATTTTTTCCACCTACCCCTTTGTGAAATACAAAACCTTATTTGTAAAAAGGGTAAAAGACATGTTTTTTATTCAGTTGTTTGAGTTCATTTAATAGCTACGTACTTCACAAAGTTTTTTGGAAATCCCATTCCAATCGATTTTCAAATGGATTGGAAAAATGAGAAGTAGGGATCAGTAAAGAAAAACAAAATTGAATGATTTTTTTTTTCTAATACAGGATACCGTACAAGGGTCCCAACTGCTCCCAACCGCCTAGAGCCAGTAAAACTATGGCATCCCCAATCGGGGTATGTTGTGAGGCTGAATGTAGTGAAGTGGGGATTTAAAAAAAAAATACAATAACTCCACACAAGAGGCATTAAGGGAAATAATTTCCCTCAGGGCCTATGTCATCTTTGAGGATGCTGTGTGGAGGGTCTTTTTGAGGAAAGGATTGAGTGAACCTGGGTCTTGAAGAGGCCCTTGTTGAAGGAGGGAGGAAACACAGAGGCCGGCAAATAGTTCCACAGCCGAGCTGTTGAACATAAGAACGAGTCGTAAAAGCGACCCTTTCTCATTATTGCATGTCAACCATGTACATATGCGCGCGTTTGGCGAGTTTCCGACTATGCACCGGTGCCGAAGGGATCAATGACGCAAGTTCCTCGGAGCATCTTCCATTTGAATACCTGTAGAACAAGGACAGCATTTCCACCTAACGTCTGTGCTCCAAAGTTTGCAATCCGTTTGTTAAGATAGGAGAATCTATCAAACGGACCGCCCGTTTCTGTACAGAGTCAAGGGTTTTTTTCAGGCATTTAGGGGATCCAGACCAGAGGTGGCTGCCAAATTAAACAGTGGGGCGTACTTGCAATTTGTACAAGGTCAATGCAGTGGAAGAGAAGAAGGTTGGAAAGCACCTGCCTATTCAGATCTGGTTACCAAACACGGCTTGGGCCATTTCAACTAACGTTTCAATTCTAAATGGTGGTCTTTTAACAGGGTAATTTTTAAATTTCCAAGTACTCTCTGCCTCTTCTTTTACCATCTCTAAATCCTTCTTCTTTATTTATTGTCTCCAAAAGATTCCCCAATCAGGGTTGTCGTAGCCGCCTGGAACCACCGGTATTTTTTCTCACTTGAAAAAGTGGACAACTCTCGCACAATTCTTTTAGGAGTCAAATGACCTTCTGAATTTAGCGTCCGTTGACTTGACAAAGGGTAGAAACACTCCAAGGCACTAGCAGATTGAAAGAGAGAGCCTTAAAATTAAAAGCAATCAGGCTGAGTGGTCCGAGTGGACCGGTTATTTGATATTGTCTCAGTGTTCCTCTTTGTGTCACCTGGCTTCTAAACCTTTCATCGAAACGTTCCTCTTAATGAACGTCTTTTTGTGTTATGTCTTTTCCTCTTTCTCTGCAAATTTTCTTATTATAAGGAAGGCTGTAAGGAGCTTTAGGTCGGAAGTGTTTGGCAATAAAGAAAAAAATCGTGTTAAAATATTTTAATTTGTTTGAAACATCCTAATAGCTACACAATCCGTTAATGTAATTCGGTAGGTACTGTGATATCTGACAATGACCCAATTTTATGGGGGAACAAAAAAAGGCATCAAAATCAATATGGCAAGGTTTTATTAAGGATATGTTGATGAATTCTAAGTGACATTTTTTTTTAGTGAATGATGAATACTTGGAGCAAATGGATGAGTTTGTGAATTAAATTACGAGAGACGGAAAGGCCGATAATTATATTGTAAGAAAGGTGAAAGCAGGAAACTCCATTAATGAAGGACTGAACGCTGTTGGCGCAAATAAGAAATTATCCAAAGAAGCAAAGCTATCAGTCCACAATGAAGTGCTTATACCAACCCTGATGTATGGCAGTGATGAATGGAACTGGCAGAGGAAGGATGAAAGTAGACTGAATGCTGTAAAAAATGATATCCTTGAGACGTATGTGCGGTAAAACCATGTATGACTGTTTTAAAAATGTGTAAATCTCGAAAGAATGCAAGGTTGATGTGAGCGTAAAGAATAGGATCAAGCAAGGGACGCTAAAATGGTTTGGGCATGTAGAGCGAATGAACAAAGAAAGGAGTTGTGAAACAATTATATGATGCGAAAGTGAATGGAAGAAGAAGTCAAGGACGCCCGAGGAAGACATGGCACGACCGAGTAAATCAAATACTTGAATCGGGTCATTTGAAGAGTATGTATGAATGTGAATGAAGCAAGGAGTGTGTGCCAAGACAGAGTTATATGGCGGTCCGCCCTCTCTGCCTACCCCTGCGGATAAACGGCGTGATGGTTGGTTAGTAGTTAGTTAGTTAGTTAGAAAAAAATATCTACAATGTTGATATTGACAAATATAATACAAGGGTACGCAAATAAATCAGACTATCAGAAAAGAATAAAGCCAACACACAAAATAGCTTACTAAATAAAGGGATGAAATCTTATAGTGTGCTGCCGGAAACCATCAATCAATTATGCCTATCAATTATTTCAAAATAGCCTGTAAGAACTATTTAAAATGCATGTAAATCTAAATAATAAGTAGTATATTAGTTAAAATATTATAAAGTCAAAAAGAAAATTAAATAATTAGCTACTTGTAAATTTGAATGTACAAAGTAGCTAATATAAAATAAATAAAACTAAAAAATACACCAACATAAATAAAAATGAATTGAAAGAAATAATTAAAATTATTAACCCTCTCAGACAAAAGGCTTACTTACGATTTTACTTTTGTTTTTAAAATTGTAAGTATTTGATTCACTTGATCGTGCCATGTCAACCTCGGGCGTCCCCGAATTCTTCTTCCATTAACTTTCGCATGATTGTGGTAGTAGAAAGAAGTCAAATATTGTCAGACTATTTAAAACCAAAGAATGTTTGTTATTTTTTTTGAGCAAGAAAGACTAAATTACGAATTTCACTAACTTACTAACTAACTAACCATCACGCCGTTTCCCCGCAGGAGTAGGCAAATAGGACGGACCGCAATATAACTCTGTCTTGGCACACACTCCTTGCTTCATTCACATGCATACATCGTCTCTTACATTCTCTTCTGTTATTCTGACTCTTCACATGACCCGATTCAAGTATTTGATTTACTTGTTCGTGCCATGTCTTACTCGGGCGTCTTCGATTTCTTTTTCCATTCACTTTCGCATCGTATATTCTTTTCACGCTCCGTTCTTCGTGCATTCGCTCTACATGCCCAAACCATTTGTGTACCCCTTTCTTGATCCTATTCATTACGCTCACATCAGCCTTGCATTCTTTCCGGATATCCACATTTTTAATACGGGCATACATGGTTTTAGCGCACATACGTCGCAAAGATCTCATTTCCACAGCATTCCGAATTTCACGAGCGCTATTAATCAAAAAAGCTCATCCGGACTTAAGAAATAGATCATTTGGTTTTTAATATGTAACCAATAACTTCATTGAAAATATGAGAAGAAATTTATTACCGTGAAAGATTCATCATTTTCCCTAATTTAGTAGTACCTTTAGCCTACGGCGTAGCGGTAAAAGTGATGACGTTAGTTGATGTATGAGGCAAGCGATGAAAAAGAGCGATCTGCCTATGGCCCCTCTATCCCCACCCCACAATATGGAAGATATTATAAATCTACATCTGATATAATAGCCTTTTGCAAGCTTTCACTCAAACCGCTGTGATGTTATTTTGAGTAATTACTCATCTACTCGTACACTGTGGGTTATTCGAAAGATGTACAATTTTCGTTGTGTTATGATACAATGTTTTGACGGCCTCCATGGTCGAGTGGTAAGACGCTCGACTACAAGTCCAAAGGTCGCGGGTTCAAACCCGGCGTGCGCATGTGTCATAACACATTTAATTCATTTACAATAACAGAAAGTTTATTTGTGGCAGGTTCCAGAGTAGAAGATATTCCAAGATTCGCCTTAGTGAAAGACCACCATTCAGAATCGAAACGTTGCTTGGAATGGCTTAAGCCATGTTTGGTGAACAGATCTGAATGGCTAGGTACTTTTTAACCTTCCTCTTCCCCCTCTCCTTCCTCTCCCCACTACCTTCAGCCTCACAACATACCCCAATTGGGGATACCATAGTCTCACTGGCTCTAGACAGTTGGGAACAGTGGGACTCTTGTGCGGTATTCACCATGAAAAAAATAAAAATAAATTTCTCCGAATCATGCCTCGTAATAGTATTTTTTTATAAACCACAATTTGATAAAAGGTAATTAATAAATAAAAGGTTAACTCCACACAGGAGACCTTGAGAGAAATGATTTTCCTCAGGGCCTATGTCATCATAGGGGATGCTTCTTAGAGTGTCTTTTTGAGGAAAGGAAGAAGCGAACCTGGGTTTTGAAGAGGTCCATATTTTAGGAGGAAGGAAACACAGATACCGGCAAACCGTTCCGCAGCCGAGCTGTTGAAAGAGTCGTAAAAGCGACTCGTTCTCATGTATCGAATGTCAACCGTGTACAAGTGTTAGGCGTTTCGGCAAGTTTTCTGACTATGCACCGATGCTGAAGGGGTCAATGACCTTAAGTTCCTTGGAGCATCTTCCATTAAAATACTGGTAGAACAAAGATAGCATTGCCACCTACGTTTGTCTTCTAAATATTGCAATCCGTTTGTTAAAATAGGAGAATCTATCAAACAAACCGCCCGTTTCTGCACAGAGTCGAGGGTTTTTTCAGGTATTGAGGTGCTCCAAACTAGAGGTGACTATATTCAATAGTGGGGCGCACTTGCGATTTATAAAAGGTCAGAAGTTGTGTACTATTGAAGTATCTGCGGGCCCTGTACAGTACGCCCAGCTTCTGAGAGGCTAACTTGACTCTGGCTTCGATGGAGCCCCCGTGCCTCAGCTAGTCGCTTAAGGTTACACCAAGCATGTCAGTAGAAGACTTAATCTGTAAATAATAAACGTTTATTTAGATTATCTATTCAAGAGTGTTTCTCTTACTCAAAACCACCCCCTCAGTAAATAACATCTGGGAGTAATTCTAATTGAGAAGAACAGAAGTGTAAACCAGCTTACTCAAAGCAATCTTATTTGTGTAAATAGTAATTAAACCATGTTACATACGTAGAAACATTAAGTGTATAATATATTGTAAACAGTGAAATTTTCCCCATTAGTTTGGTTCTTCAAATAATCACTAAATACGACAAAGACACAAACAACATATTGTCCCTGGAAAAGCAAAAATGTTTAGACGACACTTTGGTAATAAATGAGTTAAATATGCAGTTTTCATCAGTTCTTTTTCTTGCATCGAATGATTCGACTCTCGTTTTATTTTTGTAGCCCGACACAAGTTTGTGACTTTTTTTAGCTTTTTGTCGCTCAAGTTAACCCAGTGAGAGTATTGAGTTACCTGGGGTACCTTTTTTTCAAAATCCAACCAGCTACTGAAGAAATATGAATAATATAGTCTTATTATATTGTAAAAAAAAAACTTTAATCTGATCTAGTGTAAGCTTCTCAAAATGGCGTTTCAGACCTTTTGAATTCCCGGTGACGATATGTTGAGTCTGATATTTATATTTTAAAGCTCCATAGTTAGAGATAAAAATATAGTACAGTCTGAAACTAAGTGCGTTGAGTTTGGATTCCAGACAGAAAAGCTTTGCAAGTATCATAAAACCAGAGTACACCAATCGAGAGGTTTCAGTGCCTTAAGAAAAGAGACTTCGCTTTATGACTGAATTTATTGGCTTAGCGTTAAAGAAAACAGTTTCGAATCTATGATACCTATCGCATATTGTAGATAAGCAGTGTTTCATATCACATTTATTAATCTGATAAAAAAACAAGCAAAACACATTCATTAAAAAAAGGATTTTGTATCCTTTGGGGGCATGTAAATAATTTTTTTTTATTAAGCTCCTGTCAATAACAGAAATATATGTTAACATCAACTCACGGTCCAATGAAAAACGTAAGCGAATTTGAGCATTCAATCTTCTTTGTTTTTTATACCGTCTTTTGCGCAGCAGCCCGGAGGAAAATCGACAGATTTTGTTTGCGTATTTTTCGCGCTTTTCCCGTGAGTAATTTTCTCAGCATCTTCGTCTCCAGGCCTCAATCAAATGGAATTACCAAAGGCTTATTCATCCCCTGTGTTCTCATCCGGTATACTGTCGCCTGATGAATGGCGGAAGTGGAATTAAACTTTGATATAATAGAGTGAACGCAGATCCAAGGGGTGCTTTGTGCGCGATCTACCCGATGCACAGAGGCCTCAATAGGATATTTATGCTGAACATTTAAAAAAATTAAACACATGGAAATAAGTACTCATGCTTCAGCAGCTAGCTAATAGTTTTAATTACGCCGCAAATTGTTGGTGATATTTAGTCAAATATATTATAATACATCAAGATACTAATTAATTGTATTTAAGAAGTATGTTTAGGAGAGACGGAAAGACTGATAAGAATAATGAAAGAAAGGCGAATTCAGGAAACTCCATTAATGTAGGACTGAACGCTGTTGGCGCAAATAAGAAATTGTTCAAAGGAGCGAAGCTAGCAGTCCACAATGGAGTGCTTATACCATTTCTGATGTATGGCAGTGAGGGATGGAACTGGCAGAGGAAGGATTAAATTAGACTGAATGCTGTAGAAATTAGATGAATGTGCGGTAAAACCATGTATGATCGTATTAAAAATGTGGATATCCAGAAATAATGCAAATCTGATGTGAGCGTAATGAATAGGATCAAGAAAGGGATGCTTAGATAGTTTGGGCATGGAGAGTAAATGAACGAAGAGAGGAGTGTGAAAAGAATATATGATGCGAAAGTGAATGGAAGAAGAAGTCGAGGACGCCCGAAGAAGACATGGCACGATCAAGTAAACCAAATACTTGAGTCGGATCATGTGAATAGTCAGAATAAAAAAAGAGTAAGACGATGTATGAATGTGAATGAAGCAAGGAGTGTGTGTCAAGACAGAGTTATATGGCGTTTTGTCCTCTATCCCTGCGGGGAAATGGCGTGATGGTTAGTTAGTTAGTTATCAATTGATAAAATTCTCTCACACTACGTCCAACGTGTTAAAATAAAAATACATATTCTTTGATATTCCTTGTTATCGGTTATTTGGTTGAGTGGTTCAAAACTTCGGAATCCCACTCGAGCATCGCCGGTTCAGTTTACTACTAGCCAAGTCCTCCATCATTACACAAGTACCATTTTCCGCTTAGTATTATGGTAGTAGGAAGAATTTAAATATTGCCAGGTAATTGGAAATCTGAAAAAAAAAGTTTTTTCAATTTGTAATCATTAAACGCCCCAGAACAATAATAAAAATAATTTTGTTGAGTTAGTTTTACTGTATATACAACCATACAATAAAATTCCAACATAAATTATTGCAATAGACAACAATCTACAATTTAACAAAAAAAAAAAAAATTGTTTGCTATTACCAATAAAGTTAGATTATTAGATGTTTACTTTTTGCAATCGAATATTCCTAAATAATAAAATAATTTTATTAAAATATGTTTGTATTAATCATGTCGTTTAATCAGGGTTTTTACAAATCTTAGTGCATTAGTTTAAAGTAGCCCAATCGCTACAGATATAAACGTTTTAGCAAAATTTTAAACTCTTTTTATCAATTCAAAACTATTGGATCTGAAGCTGCGATGAAAAACCGAATATGTTGAACGAACAAACGAACGATGCACGAAACACTTCTTGTACTTCCGAGCAAAGTGCTAGTCTGCCCCCGACTGGTCAATCTCAAATTTTCGACTGTCGAATTCGCTTGTGGCGACATATAATATCATTTTAAAATCCAACAAAAACTATTTAACCCTAGAAAGATAATCTACGTCTGCGAGACGTACAGCGCGACAAAATAGTGTTGACTCTTTTTCACTATACGCCGCAGCGAGTTGTCTGTTTCAACCAACTCAGTTGACGACCAGAGCTCACACGGGATACCTGTGCCGCAAAGGTGAGTACCCATAATCACTACAAATGACTATATTGTACGTCCGAGAGACGTATGATTATCTTTTATGAAACTTTTGTGACATATTTGTCGACATCGTTTATATGTATTAAAAGTAACTCTGTCTATCTGTCTGATGTATTAAAATGAACTTATTATTATTTTCAGTTACTTACTATCAATATGACAAACGGAAGCAAGAAGAAGCAAGAAGAAGCGGAACAAGCGAGAGATTCCAGAACAAATGAAAAATACTCGATCGCGAGCTGTGGGCATTGGGCACATCAATGTTTTGTTATGACGGTCCTTTGACTTTCGTATCATATAAACCAAAACCATCGAAAATGGTTTATTTGTTCTCATCTTGTGATAAGGACGGTAAAATAAATCAAACAACTGGAAAAGCTCAGATGATCATGTATTATAACCAGAAAAAGGGAAGTGTCGACGCATTCGACCAAATGTGTTCGTCAATGTCTTGCTCTAGAAAGACAAACAGATGGCCAATGGCTGAACTTTACGGCATACTTAACATAGGTTTTGTTAACTCATATGTCATTTATTGTCGTAACATTCTATCAAAGAATGAAAAGCCACTTAGCCGTAAACATTATATGAAGAAATTGAGTACAGAGCTTACTTCACCATAGATGGAAAAAAAGGTTAGAGGCACCAACTTTGAAGAGAACTGTTCGGAATAACTGCCACAGGTTATTGCAAATAGTGATCAGACAGATCAAGAAGAGCCTACTGTAAAAAAGAAGAGGTATTGTTCATATTGTCCTTCTAAAATTCGCAGAATGTCAAAGTTATCTTGCATAAAGTGCAAAAAATCTGTGTGTGGTAGCCATAAACGCGACGTGTGTTTTGATTGCATTTAATATGATTATTATGTGATTTAAAGTAATAAATAAAAATTATTATTTTTAATATAAGATAAAACGTGCCAAATAAGCAACCATTTAGACTAGAAGTTAATTGAAAGTTCCTTTAGAAAATAAGTTTTTTTTTTTGTTGCTGATTTGTAAGGGAGTTTACATTTTTGTTTGTAATTTTCAAAATGTATTTTATTTTTAGTAAGGCATTGTTTTATTTCACTAATTAACACATAAACAACTATTTATAGTACTAATTTTTAAAAATAAGTACACTGCTTTTTTTAAATACGCTAATTACATGGGATATGTCTCTGAGACGTATGATTATCTTTTACGTTATATTTAATAAGATTATCTTTCTAGGGTTAAAGACGATTTCATAAGATTATAAATCATATTATTGGCCAGCTAAAGTTAAAGCTAAAGCTTTTCGAACCTTTGTGCGATGAACCCAATCCATCCAATTTACCCGACGAACCTGACATGCCCGATCTTCCCGACTTTTATCCAAATTGGAATTCAATCGGAGGAAAAATCATTTACAAAAGAAACAGTTGACGTTTTCTTCATTCGCTAAACTTATTATTTCCATGTCTTTGTCATTTGCATGTCCGTAATGTCAATACTAGGGAGAGTTAAAAAGTACCGATCGCAACAGAAGAAAGACCAAATGGCAACTTGAGATAACAAAGATTCATATTTTTTTGTAATTGAGTTTCATACCCATCTCAAAGGAATCGTTCGTTTTATTATAATCATTGTTTCAAGTTTCAGTGCAATACCGTAGCAGCATTATGACTGCAACATTTAGAAAGAGAGTCTGGTGAAAATTCTCTGCGTTTATGTTTACGCGTTTTTACACAAGTATGAGAAGAGCTTTTGTTTGCGGTATCTCTTTACTTTATTAATGATACCCATTGATGTATGCAAAGATAAGAGGTCGATGTGCAGTATTACAACACTTCTTTACCTACAGATAAATGCAAAATCTGAGTGAATTTTCGACCCAGGAAAAATTGAAATATTTAAAGATTTAAAAAGTGTATTTTTTTAAGTCCCCCCTTCATAAAGTACAACTATATATCATTGATAACTATAAATAATTTATTCTGTGAGTACGTACGTACTAACGTGCGAGTGTGAACTTTTCAAAATTGGAACTGTCAATGATAATGAGCAAATTAAAAAACATTATTTTTAAATCCTGATAGGAGATTAAGTGCGTGATACACTAAGTATCACCGATTATCAGAATCGAAATGCTTAGCGAATAGACTTGCTAACCTTCCTCTTTCTCATTTACCTCTCCTTACCACTACCTTCAGCCTCACAACATACCCCAACTGGGGATGCCCTCAGAGCAATAATATACAAGGGAGAGCGCTGTAGAGAGAGCTGCAGTCAGTTTATACCAGGTTTGCCGGACTCGGCTAGACCTGGGCGTGGCTATAACTAGGGATAGGGTATTAATACATCCATTCATAGCACATGGCGGCATAATGTTTTTGTTTATTCGTATAACAGTATTGTTTGAATATACGAGGCCTGTTCAAGAAAAAAGGTGATTTTTGAATTTTCGCGGGCTGTGTACATTCGACTATCGTTTTTTTGTTTTGTTATGTTGGTACACATAAGTTTATCATATGTTAGCATTATCAGCCATTTTGGATTGGTGGTTTGTTTTTGACAACTGGAAAGGTGAGTCACGTTTTTGTGTGTTCTTCGATTTTTTACTTTTGATAAAAATGGATCAAAGAATATGTATTAAATTTTGCGTTAAAAATGGAATAGTGCTCCAACGTACTTAAAATGTTGACTGTGGCATTCAGCGAGTCGTCTACTTTGTCTCAAAAAAGTGTTTATAAGTGTTACAAGCGCCATACAGAAGGCTGAGAAGATGTTAATGACGATGAGCGTCCTGGAGTTGTGGAAAAACAAATCATGGATTTTATTCTTTAATCTATTTTTTTCAAAAGTAAAAAATCGAAGAACACACAAAAACGTGACCAACCTTTCCAGTTGTCGAAAACAAAGCACTAATCCGAAATGGCTGATAATTCTAACATATGATAAACATATGTGTACAAACATACAAATAAAAAAAATCGATAATCGAATGTACACAGCCCGCGAAAATTCAAAATTCACCTTTTATTTTGAACAGGCCATGTGGTGAGATATGGAGTTTCAAACTGTCCGTCTATCAGTAAGAAATACGTAAAATTAGACGGCGCATTGTTTTGTTTTAAAACTTTAAATTGATCTATAAGAAAAAAGATTTTGTTATAAATATCTACTCCGGGGTGAAGCTAAATTGTAAAGCTAGTTATTAATAAAGTTATCAAACAAACACACTCTACACTCTACGCACTACGGAAAAATAAACTTCACTCTGTAAAAATAGAGTACATTTTCCGCAATCTGTTTTCAGGCAACTCATGGATGCGCTGAATGAAAATGTACCTTTGAATTTTACACAGGTTTAGAGTTTTAGTAGGGCGATTTGGTCTCGGTCATCGCGTCAGCATTTTTCATCGAGTTTTTTGTATTGCACAAAAGCGAAATTCGGGGCGAAACGGCGAATTGAAATTTTACATCAAAGTGCAGTAAAATTCAGCGTAGCGTTGCAATAAAATGCATCGCGACCTGTGACCAATGGGAAGCTTTTATTAACTCTCGCTTCGCTGGGCTTATTCCGGAACCATTTTAGTTAATTTCGTTAATTCACCGCAGAGGCTAAAACGTATATTATCGGTTTGGGAAATACGGTGGATGGGATTTAGGTCTAATTATTTTATTTTTTATGATTTTAACTCGCGTCTAGGATGAACCATGTATGATGAAATATGTATGCAAAATAAGTTGATGATGAATGTAAGTATGTCCAAAGTCATGATATTTTAAACAGAGAGTACGCAAACAGCGTGCAATATAGCTGTAAATGATGAATATTTGGAGCAAGTGGATGAGTTTGTGTATTTAGGAAGTATGTTCTAGAGAGATGGAAAGGCTGAAAAGGATATTGAAAGAAGGGTGAATGCAGAAAACTCTATTAATGAGGAGGACTCAACGCTGTTGGCGCAAATAAGAAATTGTCCAAAGAAGCGAAGCTAGCAGTCCACAATGGATTGCTTATACTAACCCCGATGTATGGCTGTGAGGCATGGGACTGGCAGAAGAAGAATAAAAGTAGACTGAATGCTGTGGAAATGAAATCCTCGAGACGTATACGCGACAAGACCATGTATGACCGTGTTTAAAATGTGGATATCCGGAAAGAATGTAAGGCCGATGTAAACGTTATGAATAGGATTAAGAAAGAGACGCTCAGATAGTTTGGGCATGGAGATCGAATGAACAAAGAAGAAAGTGCTTAAAGAATATATGATGCGAAAGTGAATGGAAGAAGAAGTCGACGACGCCCGAGAAAGACATGGCACGATGGAAATAAATCAAATGCTTGGAGCAAGGAGTGTGTGTCAAGACAGAGTATATGGCGGTCCGTCCTCTCTCTAGGGTAAAGTATTAATTTTATATCTAATGTAGGAAAAGTTATTTATAATTACTTAACGAGATTGTGTTCCGAGGTAATCCGTTCTGGCAAGGTATGTAGGTGCGCTGTTCAACCTAATATCCTGAGTGGTACTCCCTTCAGTACACATTCCCCCGAAGCTTATATGATAATGCAATTAATCTCCATGCATCAGGTTCGGGCCGTCTGCTTATCAAGGCTTGGCGAGTTGAGGCGGTAATAATAATAATAATAATATTTAGATAATTTGTATGGCGCCATTTTTTTGTGAAAAATCATCAAAAGGGCGCTGTACAAATCTTATTTTCTAGTTATTATCAATTCCTAGTTTATATGAATATACAGCAACATACTTACCTGGCAGGACACAATCATCTTTTATAATAACTTAAGATTTTAGCTGATTTTTTAATATATATAATTATGGGTATAATTCTCCAATGTCCAGAATGTCAAGACTTGTTAACTCAAGCTATAGTCTTGAAATTTTTGGTAGCAGTCTAAATGATTTTTGTCATTCTTTACGAATCTACCAAAACTTTGACTAGACCATGGCTTGAATGTTCTCTCTTATGTTTATTTTGTCCTATTTTTGTCATCGCTTCATTTATTATTATGTATGTTCTATTCTTTGTCTGTTGCTCTTTTTTCAATTACGTGTTTTATGTGTCTTTTTCGTAATGGGACTTTAGTCCGTTAATTTATAAATCAATAAATATGTATTCTTGATCTGCAATTTATAGGTTTTTTTTTCTCTCTTTTCGATTTGCTGCCAAGAAGGTAAAGCCAATAATGACATGTTTGAAATATAGATTTACGGTATTAAGGATTATTGTCGTATGTTTCCATGTCAAAATATCATGACACTTTAACTAAATTGCATTATATATTATCGGGGTTGTTGTCACATCCACGCTGCTGTAGAATGCTGCAATGCTATTCGAAACTCGCTTTTCCATTTCGTGTTTTATATGTCTTTTTTGTAATTGGACTTTAGTCCGTTAATTTATAAATAAATATATTTAACATATGGTTTAAATAAGACTACGTCTAAGTATGATTTGTCAATACTCGGCTTATTTATATGGCGCCATTTCGGTGAAATATCACCTCAAGGGCGCTGATGGATGAACAGTTTCGACAAATTGATTTCAGTAAAATATTGTTGATTGGAATTCCTGCAGTTAGAATATATTATGGCACCACAACTGTCGTGGGCAGAATATGCCGGAGGCTTCGTGTTCGTTTGACGATCAATAATTCATAAGGCTCTTTGATGTTTGCTCGCTCACATCCCGGCGCCGGTAGCTAAGCCAAAATAACTGTCAGTTCAGTTAGCCATTTTAAAAACTCGTGCCAAACAATGGAGCTTTTGTAATGCGATGTGCGCGACTCCGCAACGCTGGAGTGGGCTTAAAAAAACTATATCCTAGTGGAGAAGTGTCGCCGAGCTTGCCAAAAACTAAACTACACAAAGGGAATGTTGCCGCGAGCCAAAAATTCCACGGAAATTGTGCACCCCCTAGGTAGGTACTCGTATATTTGTAAATCGTTATACACGGTCAACAAAACTAGTTACTTTAAAATACACAATTCATTATCGGAATTCGCTGAGTTTTATACACCTATAGTTATATAAACCAAGTTTGTATTACGGCCTGCATGGTCAAGTGGTAAAACGTTCGACTACGAATCCCGACGTTGCGGGTTCGAGCCCGGCATGCGCAAATTAATTTAATTTAACTAATACGTGTCATAACACATTTAATTTATATAAATAATAAATAGTATATTTGCGACACGTTCCAGAGTGCTAGATACTCTAAGTATCGCCCTGGTGAAAGACCACCATTCAGAATCGAAACGTTGCTTCAAATGGCTTTAGTCGTGCTTGGTGACCAGATCTGAATAGCTGGGTACTTCCCGATTTTCTTCTTCCGTATCTCTTTTACCAGTACCTTCAGCCTCACAAAATACCCCAATTGCGGATGCCATAGTCTCACTGGCTCTAAACAATTGAGAGCAGTTAAGACCCTTGTGCGATATTCACTATAAAAAATATAAAAAAAAGGTACTGAAGACTTATTGTAATAAGAAACTTTTAAATGCTCTAGTTTAAACATCCTAAAATGGCGTTTCAGCCCTTTTGTCTTTCCAGCGACGACATTATTTAAATATTTGGGATCACAACGAAGCGAAAAGCTTTCAAAAGTTAATTAATTCTGAAAATATCCACATGCATCTGCAAAGTTTGTGAATGTTTCTTGTCAAATAATATTAAATGCATTTGATTTTCTGACGTCATACAATCATTGCCGATAGATGGCAGCAGTTAATCAAGCTGATGCTTTAATTAAGGGAATCAACCGGAGTAACGCAATAGGGGGGAAGCCTCACACCTTCACCTAGTGTACCTAGACTAGAGACTGGGGGCGTTGCTTTGACATCAAGGATATTAGTTTTAGACTAGTTTAGTCTCGATATACGTCAAAAGGGACATAGTCAGTAAATCGTAAAGTGGCTTAATCGGAATAAAATTTCAGACTTTTCTATGTATGAGCAATTTTCCCCGTGTATTGTTTGTTTTCAAACGGGATCTCAAACAGAAGACGCTGGTTGCTGATTTAGTCACGGCACACACGTCAAAAAGAACATAGTCAGTACATCATGAAGTATCGTAATTGAGAGAAAATTTTAAGCTTTTGTATGTATGAGAAATTTTTCCAGTGTATCGTTTTTTTTCAGTGTATCGTATTGGCAGAAGATGGCTTTACGGTTAGCGTAATGTGCTAATTTGTGCTAAGTCTATTGGAGTTGAACTGTATAATCTTGACATCTTATTTTCCAATTGCAGTTTCCCGGTGAAGGCTGACATGGCGCCATCTAGCCAGCTGCTCGTGTACTACGTCACCCCGGACGGCGAGCCGGTCAGTGACGTGACGGAGTTCCAGGTTCTACTCTACCACAAGCAGGTAAGACACCCTATATACATTTATGATATATTTTTACAGAACTAAACAATCGATACGTACCAAAGTTAATATTCATACATACCGTTCGATTATTCTGACTCTTTTCATAGCCCGCCTCAAGTATTTGATTCGCCTGACTGTACCATGTCTTCCTCAGGTGTCCCTGATTTCTTCTTCCATTCTCTTTTGCGTTACATATTCTTCTCACACTCCTTTATTCGTTCATCTGCTCTACATGCCCAAACCATCTAAGCGTTATATTCATTATGCTTGCATTCTTTTCGGATATCCACATTTTCCACACGGTCATACATGATTTTACCGCACATACGTCTCATGGGTATAATTTCTACAGCATTGTCAACTTCCATCCTTCCTTTACTAGTTCCATGCCTCACTGCCCTACAGCAGGGTTGGTATAAGCACTCCATCGTGGACTCCTAGCTTCGCTTCTTCGTACACATTTTTTTTCGCCAATAGCGTTCATTCCTCCATTAAAAGAGTTTCCTGCATTTGCCTATATTTCAATATCACTATCAGGTTAAATAACCTAAAATAATTTTGATTTCTACGTTTATTAACTAATTTGTTTAAAGGATCTATCTTTTTGTTTCCTTTGACGTGTAAAAAGAGAAGAGAATCCTTAGTAACATAACAATTAATAAATTTAATTTGCAGTTGAATTCAGTATAATAATATATTATTATAATGAGTTCAGCTAGTTTATTAGAAATAAAAATTTAAACACAATAATCATGGAATCATTTTACTCAAACTATCAAAGTGCCACGTTTTATATGCTTAGTATTCTCAATGAAAAGCATTCACAATTACCTGCTCTTTTATAAAGTGGTGCAAAGTGTGTTAAGCACTTTTGTGGCCTGGATGCTTTGGACAATGACTTGGCCGTATTAAAGGGAATAACTAGCAGACAGAGGAGTGCCGTGGCACTTAAAAATAATATTTAAATTTTATTTCAACCCTATTTTTCGAAAGAGCTTAATAATAAAAAATACTTAAAGGAAGATTTGTGGATTTTTATTTATTTATTTATCAAGATCTCATTAAAACAGTTGTTCACCAAATACATCAAGAGATGAATGACTTAAAAATATTGTCGATACATGCATAGTGCAGAAAAAAGAAAAACATTTATGTACACCTCACATATAGACAAGGTATTATATATCCGAAGGAGTTATATATTTACAAACTGAAGTAGTGTGACGCACTATATATGATATAATAACGCAAATAATGTTAGCAATGAAAAACAAAAAAGATAAGATATAAGAGAGGTTCATTCTTATACACATGTTATGAGATAATCGTTGAATTGGCAAGTGTAAAAATGTGTGTAAATAAGAAATATTTTATTTAAGATTACGTAGATCGTTATGTACCTAACGGTCACTCTTGTACGTATATCGAGAGATAATGACAGAACTCTATATATGTGCATCTAAATATATCTAAGGTAGATGCAGCTCCATTGAATAGTTCTATCGCTTTATATATTGGGGTGTTTTTGTATGAGGAAGTTCTGACTTTCCGTGTGTAAAATGTCACATGATGCCTCGCACGAATATACTTACGTGATGCATTTGATTTTCTGCATTTCGTAATTTATTGGTAGATGTATATTTTTGCATATATTTTTTTTTATTATTTGGATAAACTCCATTTGTTATATATTCAAATGATAATATAGTTAAGAAAAAAAGTTAATTTAAATATTAGTAGTTTTAAAAGCAAACTCATTCCGGGTAGGACAAAATAATAAAACAAAAAGAAATAACAGTTTTACAAAGAAATTTGCATTTTAAAAGGCAGTAAAAAAAAGAACAAACGAGTAAATACATTAAAAAGAAACTCATAAGAGTAGAGATTATTTAAACATCATACATACACTAAAAAATATATTCATACATATAAAAAAAAACTCATCTCAGGAAAGGGAGAATTATAAAATAAAAAGGAATAATATTTTACAAAGACATAAAACTTTAAAAATGGGAATAAAAAAAAAGTTGAGAAACGAAAAAACACCAAAAAAAAACTCATGGGAGTAAAGATTAATTTGATAAACATCATAAATACAATAAGAAAGATTTTCACATATACCGAGGTTTTACAAAACGGATATATCCCTGATTTATAAAGTTGTTGAGAAAACATCATTAAAGTGCTTTTACCAATATATTTTTTCGCAACTGGGAGTTCTAACTCATAAGGTAATGCGTTGTATTGTGTATATGCGATGTATTGTAAAGAGTTGATTCAAATGTATGTTGTAGTGTTAAATTTGCTGGTGTGTGTCGGAATCTTAAAGTGACAATATAGAGAGACCGTCCTAATTATGAGTCAAATCGTTCATATTTGCAAAATATAGCTCTCTCTTTATGCTCGGTTCTATAGACATATGAGAAAAAGAGACAAACAATTGTCATTAAGATCATATGATTTGGGGCGTGCCAAAAGCCGTATGGCCATTTTTCAATATATTACTAACTTCACAGTAGTTTACTTGTCAGTCGAATTGACAGACAAAAAGCTTAAAATATATAATTACTTAAGTGAAGTTAGTGCAATATTAAAAAAAAACGATTTTGCTATATATCCAGTTGTTGGTTGCTTCAACTGAAGTAATAAAGGACCAAACAAATCAGTTTCCACAGGTATATCCAAGAATTCGTATTTTTTAGTTTGACCTCAAATATTTTACATGATAACCTACAAAACAAGTACCTACATCAATATTTAGTCAATCTTTGCGTTATTTGTTTCGATTTAATAAACTTCCGTTTAAAATGAGTTTTAATGCATTCTTAATATATTTTACTTAGAGAGATATTCGGGATTCTCACGTAAATTTGTAAGAATGGGGATTCCCTGATTAGTCCGACATCTGAACGTATCCATGTCTCTTTATTTATCATGGTAGCAACATAAAATTGTTCGCGAACAGATAAAGACGGAATAATGTTTATCTTTACGGTTTTCTTCGCATCCTATTGGCTGGAAGCTTGTACGCCATACCTTCTTCGGTCAAGCTTGGTCATAAACTCCCTACAATATTTCGCAAAGTAAGGTCTCTAGGTTACGCTAAAGTCGGAATTAAAGGTTGTTTAATGTTGGTGTGTGACGAGTGTTAAATAATGTATAGGATTATTTAATAAAATAGAAGAATTTGTGTCTGTGAGTATATATCTTTGACATAAATATCCCTCATTTTTTTATCCCTTTAACTTAGTATTGTCAGAAGGAACCTTTGAAATTTGTATCGGTACTTAGAATAAATATTATGTTTGACTGAGCTCAAGAAACATTGTAGCTGTTTTATGAATCTACACAAATATGCAGAAAGAAAAACACTTTAGATGTTTCTTTACATTAATAAATAAAGTGGCATAGTTTTTTCTGATTAAATTAGATCTACGAATTTGCCAATCACCAAACACTAAGCATAGCAAATTTCTTAAGTAGATGCAGACCTCGTTCGTAATTATTTTTTGTAATATAATTGTACAACCAACTTTTGAACACCTCAGACTAACTATTGCTAACGTAAGCATTCTCTGGGTGTCAAAAGTGTATTTATGTTAAGTAATTAAAACATTTTCTTGAAAGAATTGTGCCGCAGGTATCGTAGCCTTAAAAACAAAAATTAACCAACTAGCTAACCATCGCAACGTTTCCCCGCAGGGGTAGGCAGGGAGTGTATTGGCATTGGCACACACACCTTGCTTCATTCTCATTTATATATACTCTTCTGTTATTGTGACTCTTCACATGGCCCGTTTCAAGTATGTGATTCACTTGATCGTGCCATTTCTTCTTCGGGCGTCTCCAAGGTCTTTTTTATTTTCCCACTCCTTCGCTCTACTTACGTCTATTTCTTGGTTCTATTCATTACGCTTACATCAGCCTTGCATTCTTCCCGGATATCCAGATTTTAAGACGGTCGTACATGGTTTTACGCACATACGCCTCAGGAATTTCTTTTCCACAGTATTTAGTCTACTTTCGTCCTTCCTCTGCCAGTTTCATGCCTCACTGCCGTACATCAGGGTTGGTTAAAGCACTCCATTGTGGACTGATTTCTTTTTTATTTTTTTTTATTTATTTATTTCCGCCAACAACGTTCAGTCATCCATTAATGGAGTTTCCTGCATTCATTCTTCTTTCAATATCCTTATCAGCCTTTCCTTCTCTTGTAAATATACCTCCTCAATACACAATCTTATCCACTTGATCGAAGTAACAAAAATCAAATCGGGCACTAATTATTTACTTAAGAACTGAGAATCAAATGGTTTAAATGATTTCAGTCATTTGATCACGTCCACCATCCATAACGTCCACTTTATTAAAGTGCCTGACTGGACATTATTATTCCCCCGACCATTATTTACTGTAGGGAGTTAGCGAGTTCTCCCAAGTTTAGCGATTTGTCACAACTTGTTCAGCTCGCCGGCAAATAACGTTTGGTTTACTTAGTTTAGTACCTACCGGCTTGTCTATGGCGGGCGTAACTTGCGGTCAACCCTTATGTGACTGAAGAAAACTATACCTTTTCAAAATTGACATGAAGGTTTCTTTTACAGTATATAATTTGCTAAAGTTTGCTGGACCACTTTTATGACGTAATACATTTTGACTCAATTCAAGACTTGGGGAAGTGGGTGGGAATTCAGCCCAGTACCATATTTTTTGGGGATTTTTAATTCAGTTGGTGATTAAAAATAGTATTAGAGATACAGGTGATATACTTTGAACACAACAGTACATTATATGTATCATTTAAAATAAGATAAAACGATTAATAAACATGGACAAGCCTCAAATTCCATATAAAACACATGAGGGTACTCGGGTACCCTTTCAGTCACCAGAAAGTGTAAGTTTTACTTAAGCGTTTTCCGCTCACATACCACCCTCAACACATCCAACGGTTATGTTTAATTGTATATTTTAACAATTGTGGAGAAGTCATAAAGTTTCAGCCGGTTAGCTGGAACATAAAAAAATCTATGTTGATAACCGAAAAGGGTGCCCGGGTACCTTTTCAGTCACATAAAGGTTGAGCTTCGTCACCGAGAGATTACTGCATCTGTATCCAACTGCGGTTTATTTTTATCACCGCATAAAAGTTCCTCGTAAAAATTTTGTTAGAAAACCATAAACAAACTTTACACTTGAAAAGTTTTACGAGGATTTTTTTTGTTATTTTGGTCGAGTTTCCTGTTCCGTGTACCAAATTACGTTCGGCAAATTGAACCAATCGTTTTTCTGGTGCTCTTTTTGTATTGACAGTTTGATAAAGTAGTAATTTTCATCTTGCGTACTGCAACTCGAAACAATTTAGTTGAACTGCACCCGTGACTTTCACGGCGTGTGTAGTCAAGTGGTAAGACGCTGTCTGCGAATTCATCAGTCGAGGGTTCAAGTTCGGCGTGCGCAAATAATTTTTATTTAATGAATATGTGTTGTAACACATTTGGGTCTTATACAATAATGTACACTATATTTGCGGTGTATTCCAAAGTGGTAGATACTCAAAGTATCGCCCTGGTGAAAGACCAACAATCATAATTGAAACGTTGCTTGAAATGCCTTAAGCCGTGTTTGGTGACCAGATTTTAATAGCCAGGTACTTTCCAACCTTTACATTTTCATCTCTTTTCCCTCCCCACTACCTTTAACCTTACAACATACCCCAGTTGGGGATGCCATAGTCTCACTGGCTTCAGACGGTTGCGAGCAGTTGGGACTCAAAAAAACCGCATTTTCAGGCAAATTTCTAAGTCCTGAAGTTCAGCGCCATTCTCTTTCTCATCTTCCATCAGTTCCCATTTTAGTAACAATATTTTTAGTGCAGTTATTTTTACAGTCTAATTAATCTGACGGCCTCCGTGGTCGAGTGGTTAGACGCTCGACTGCGAATCCAAAGGTCGCGGGTTCTAACCCGGCGTGCGCCAATATTTTGTATCCAATGAATATGTGTCATAACACATTTAACTTTTACAAAATAATATAAAATATATTTGCGGCACGTTCCAAAGTGATACTTCAAGTATCGCCCTTGTGAAAGACCACCATTCAGAATCGAAACGTTGCTTGAAATGGCCTTAGCCGTGTTTGGTGACAAGATCTGAATAGCCAGGTTCTTCCCAACCTTCCTCTTTCCATCTCCTACCCCTTCCCACTACCTTCAGCCTCACAACATACCCCAGTTAGGGATGCCATAGTCTCACTGGTTCTAGACGGTTGGGAGCAGTTTGGACTTTTGTGCGGTGCTTACCATAAAAAATAAATTTTAAAATTTTAAATCTTCCTTTCAAAAATTTTCACCTCAATTTTCAGAGTTTTCTATTTGAAATGTATGAACTTTGAACTGGGTATTGTGATTTTTCACACATATCAACTCGTCTGGGAAGCAAAGTTCGTTCACATTTTTTTTATAAATATACTCGCGGACTATTATTCAATTACAACAAAAAATACATAACATGAAATGGGAAAAAAAGAGCAACAGAGAAAGAACAGCACATACATTATATTAAATGAAGCAACGACAAAAATAAGGCAAAAATAACAAGGCCAATGTCAAATCAATGTTTTGGTAGAGTAGTAAAGAATAACAAAATTCATTTAGACTGCTACCAGAAATGTCAAGACAATGGCTTGAGTTAACAAGTCTCAAAATCGTGGACAGTTGAGAATAATACCCATAATTGATTTTAATAATACCATTTTTTTAACTTACTCCACTATTTTTTTATTTTTAGACCTGACCGGTTTTACCTTATGACGGACATCTTCAGACTGGTCTGTCCAGTCTAGTCCAGACCAGTCTGAAGATGCCCGTCAAAAGGTGAAATCGGTCAGGTCTTAAAAAAAGAAAACAGTAGAGTAAAGTTAAAAAATTGGTATTATTAAAATCATTAAAATGGAGTTCCACCAAGAATTAACAGTTTCAAAATTAGAAAAAATAACCACAACTAGTAGAGTGATGATTGAGCAACAGCAATTCATTACAAATGTTCGTTAATTCTAATATTTCAAAGAGATTGGACAAATCCTGGGACAGTATCATTAAGTTTTCGATCCAAATAAAAAATAATAATAATAGCGTTGTTACGAATAAATTTGTTCCCTGCATAAAGTGCACTTGTTTAATGTGCATTTTTTCTTAGAAACAATTAAGTGTGCCACAAATACCACGGTACCAGGGGAGCAGAACAAAGAGAAGGGGCCTCACAGTAAGTCCTCCCCAGAGGCTACTCCACGAGCCCATATATTCACGTATAATGGTGCTTCGAGCCAGAAAACTGCACTGCCAAGTGGCAATGAACTCCAGACCAAAAGTAATGTGTTTATTTTCTTGACACCCAAAAGTTTGCAGCATCCTAAAAAATTAAAATAATTTTAATAAATATTGCAGGGTTTTAAATTAAAATGTAAAGAAACTTTGGTTATGTATTGCATACTATGGCTTTTATTTCCAATGACATTGCAAACATATGTAAATAGATTGCATAGGGTAATTAATTCGCTGAAATAGTAGATATATTCAACTGCACTGAATCTTGTTACAAGAAGGCTATAATAGTGTATCTCTTTCAAAAATATTACTGTTAATTTACTGCATTAAAATATTTATATTAACTTACTTATATTTTTGGGTGCTAATCATTTACTCTATGTTATTTTTATGTCACTATTATTTTATGTTATATGTTACACTGTTATGTAAAAGCCTATAAGGGCGTATATAATTAAATAAATATAGATACGTGTAGAGACCCAACTAGTTTAGTACATTTGCAACTTAACCATGTCACAAAATGTCTTTCTGACCAATACATTATTGCATAGCATGTCAACCAGCTTAGCACAACTTACACAACTTACTTAGTGCAACTTACCCATGTCACTAAACATTTCTACAAATCTCCCATTGTGTCTTTATTGAATCCTTTAATGTCTTTCTGTCCAATTCATTATTACATAGCACCTCTTTCCAATATTCCTTTGAACATTTACCATAATGCAGGTATATAATCAGAGCATTTCTAAAGAAGCACCCATTATATTCTTATTCTTATTTCAATTCTTATCGCACTTCAGTAAACCATGTTCAGTTAAAGGTTTAATTAGTAATATTATTTAAATTGTCCCAATAAAAAGTATTCAAGAGAAAATGATTATATTGTATTCAACATCTCCGAACAAAAGCGCGCCTTACCCGAGGAGCATTCTGTCATGTATAACAAATATGGACATTCAAAGAATATGTGTGTATGAACGAAATAGATATACGACCGGGAGGCGTTTCGTACTTTAAAAGTGCGTCGAATACTTCATCCTATGTAATTAGACAATGGTGTGTTAATATAAAAATAAATAAATAAATTTGATACAGTTAATAAAATTCATTTTAAATCAAACGTTGTCGATTTTTTCGAACAGAGTCAAATTCCTAAGCAAAACAGATGTATTTTTAAACAAGATGAACATATATATGATGACGGTATAGCATATGCCAACTTTGGATGACTAAAAGCCATCAAGAATTGATTAACTCCAAACATCTGAGTGAGGACTATAATCAAAACTAGAAGTTTGAAGTCTAATTAAGGGAAAAGGATGGTTACATCAAACATTAACAAAAGCACATTGACGTTGAAACCGTTTAATTAACTGAGTGGTACGATTAACTGATTTAACTATCGATAAAACGTCAGACAGATTTGATTTACAGAGATCGCTTGTTAAAAAAGTCAATCGTGCATTAAATATATTATGGAATCGCGTAAACATAATTTATTTGAATAAACTTTTGCTAAAAACAGTTTAAATTCAACCTATATATTTGGAGCAAGTGGATGAGTTTGTGTATAGAAGTATGTTTACGAGATACGGAAAGGCTGATAAGGATATTAAAAGAAGGGTGAATGCAGGAAACTCCGAAATTGTCTGAAGAAGCGAAGCTAACAGTTCACAATGGAGTGCTTTTACCAATTTTGATGTATGTCAGTGAGGCATGGAACTGGCAGAGGAAGAATTAATGTAGACTGAATGCTGTAGAAATGAGATCCCTGCGGCGTATGTGCGGTTAAATCATATTTGACATTGTTAAAAATGTGGATATCCGAAAAGAATTCAAGGCTGATGAAAGCTTAATGAAAAGGTTCGAGAAAGGGCCGTTTAGATGGTTTACGCACGCAGAGCAAATGAACGAAGAAAGGAGTGTGAAAAGAACGTACGACGAAAAAGTGAATGGAAGAAGAAGTCAAAGACGCTCGAAGAATACATGGCACTATCAAGTGAATCAAATACTTGGGCCGGACCACGTTAAGGGTCAGAATATAAGAAGAGTATGTATGAGACGATGAATGAATGTGAACGAAGCAAGGAGTGTGTGCAAGACAGAGTTGTATGGCGTTCCATCTTCTCTGCTTATCCTTGAAGAGAAACGGCGTGATGGTTAGTTAGTTAGTTAATTGGGTAATTAGTTAGTCAGTTTAAATTCAACAAAGTAGACAAAATAACTCACTTGAGAGCTTAGTAACAGTTGTTATTCCACGTTAATGGCTCAAAGAGCAATCGCAAACAGATCCGGTAAGTTTGCTGATGGAAAATTGATTCGTCCGCACTCATACGCCGTTGGCCGGTCGGGTTTCCGAATATGTATGTGTGTTGGAGTAGACCTTTTCCCAAACTCTATCGCAACTTTTCTGGGTTAAGTATGTTTCGATAGTTTCGCTCGTAAAGTCTGACCTTTTTTGGGTTAGTTGGTGAAACCGAATTTATTCAGAAGTTATAATTGATACGTTGTATTTTAACTATCTAATCTCAAAAACTACAAGAACGAGAAATTCTATCATATTTTTCATCACACTGGCTTAAATATCCCGAAATAATCCAGTTCAAGTTTTGCTGGATGGTATTTAAATCAATTAACGGAATGGCTCCGGCTTACTTATCGGAAGTGTGTATTCCTGAAGATTCCGATAAAAGTCAAAACTCATACTTTCAGAAAATCATATCCATAAAAGAATTGCCCTAAATTACCCAGCTAGACTTACCCGTTTGCATCTTGACTCACCAGTGAAATAATGTGTTTTAATGCAATTATCCGCGATCTTAAATCCTTGATCTGCTGCTAAATAAAAAGTTCGTCAATTTTTTACTGCCCCCCCGACAAATGTAAATAACTAATATGTAAATAGCAATAAGGTATTTTTCGCTAAAGCTTTAGGTGTTAGATAAATTTAAAGTAGATTTATCAATAGCTTGTTTCGTAAAGCGCCTTTGAGGTGCCATTATAATGCGAAATTCTTTTGTCAGCAACAAATTATTATTTACCCAACAATATATTATGCTATCTTTTTGACTAACAAATTAAACTCGTAAAACACTTTTGGCAAAATTCTAAGAAGAAAGGTGAATTTGTGAAACATTTAATTTGAATAAATCGCTTCGCAAAAATGGACTCTTTTTCTTTATTTGAATGAATGGTGATAGGAAATTAGATATGGAAAGGCAAAACAAATATTGTTGTTTAAGCAAACTTTTCAACTTACAATTGGTTTAGTGCAAGGTCTTTTAAAAATAACAACATCACAAGCCAAACTCCGAGTTGTTTTAAACTTCACACAACAGAAAATATACCAAAGTGGCTGGCTAGGTACCAAATCGTATAATATGCCAAAATGAGATTTTCAAAAGAGGTTTCAGGGGTTACAAATTGAATTGAGTGGGAAGCTCAACACACCGAGGGGTGCTTGGTAACAAACCCCTGCTACTCCTCCTAGAAAAGTTTCTGATGAAGTGGCTTGGACATCTGCTCAAGGTGTTAGTATAGAAACTTTCGCATTAGATAATGGTGGTAATTCCAGAGGAAAGATGTCTAGTTGTCCGGCCCATACATAGCTGGGGTAAGCAGCTGTAAAAGCTATATACAGAGAAACTGAGTGTTTGATTTCAAAGTGATAATTTTTTTGGTTCTTACCTTCGTGTTTTCACACAAGTCCCTACTTATCCAGCCATTTTGCAGTATTCAACAACACTGTATTGGAAACAATTAAATACCGAGGAGGGGTGTTTTTAAGTGAACGTGGTTGCTCGTTTGTTTCGCTATTTAGTTGGTTTGTTGTTTGATCTTTCAAAAATATAAAATAAATGTGGTAACTAACTATCTAACTAACCGTCCCGCCATTTTACTACAGGGGTAGGCTGAAAAGACGAACCACCTGTCTTGGCACACATTCTTTGTTTCGTTTACATTCATACATCGTCTCATACAAACTCTTGTGTTGTTCTAACTCTTCACGTGGCCCGATTTAAGTATTTGATTCACTTGTGAAACTTCACATGTCTTCCTCGGGCGTCCCCAACTTCTTCTTCCATTCACTTTCGCATCATATATTCTTTTTACACTTCTTTCTTTGTTCATTTGCTCTACATGCCCAAACCATCTAAGCTTCCCTTTTTTGATCCTATTCATTACGTTCTTACATCAGCCTTGCTTTATTTCCGGATATCTATATTTTGAATACGGTTATACATAGTTTTACCGCACATACCTCTCAAGGATCTCATTTCCTTAGCATTCAGTCTACTTTCATCCTTCATTTGCTAGTTTCATGCCACATTGCCATACATCAGGGTTGGTATAAGCACTCCATTATGGACTGCTAGCTTCACTTTTGTTGTCAATTTCTTACTAGCGCCAACAGCGTTCAGTCCTCCATTAATGGAATCTCCATTAATAAATGCGATGTTTCATGAATAAGAATACTAAATTAAGTGTGGGGATTTTTTGATTCGTTTCGTTGGTAAAATTGGGTAAGAAGAAATAAAAAAAAACTTCTCATTTATCGGTGAGTGAACGGTTTCCCATTTATCCTCCATTCCATAATTCGTTCCACAAGCTATAATAAGACAATTCCATCAAGAAGTATAGTTTATCGTTTTCAGTCCACTATTTTCCAAATTTATCTGAAGCTGGTAACACATTCGGTATTTAATTGCAGCTTTAGATCCAACAATAAATTGAGTCCGTTAAAATAGCGGGAGACAAGAAAACGTCCCTGAGGCATCCTTTTGAAGCAATAAGTCTTGAACCCCGACCAAGGAAAGATGAAAGATACTAAATAACTATTAACTAGTACAAGTGATAATAGTCACTTAATCAAACTTGTCTACTAGTACGTAGATGAATCCATATTATACAGACCAGATTGTAGCTGAGTGGTTCAAAGCATCAAGTTTACACCAAGTGTTGCGGGTTCTCTCATTTTCAAGAAAAGTCCCCCCCATTATTTCACCAGTAAAATTTTCAGCTATTTATATTGGCAGTAGAGAAATTAAAATATTGGCAGCTTATTCATAACCCGGAAATAAAATAAAAAAATAACAAGAAAAACGTTGATTTTACATAATCTAAGTATTTTTTTTTTACCGCACACGAGGTCCAACTGCTCCCAACCGTCAGAAGTTAGTAGGCCTATGGAATAATCGATTGAGGTATTTCGTTAGGCTGAATATTTGGATAATTTTTATAGAGCCTATTGTGAAAAATCACCTCAAAGGTGCTGTAAGGTAGTAAAGTAAGAAGGTAGTTAGGATGAAAAAAGGTGGGAAGGATGAGGGTTGGGAAGTATCTAGCTATTCAGATCTGGTCATCGAACACGACTAACGTCATTTCAAGCATCGTTTTGATTTCGAATGGTGGTGTTTTCACTTGGGCGATACGAGAATTTACCACCCTGTAACGTGTCGAAGGTATACCATATATTATTTTCTAAGATATAATTGGTTGGGTTCTTCCCTTTTTGTTTTTCATCCAGTTTCTACCTCATCCAACTATTTCACTATATTCGATTTTCGTATTCAACAACACCGAGTTTGAAAACAAGTGACAATCGAAACAGAAGAGAGTTATGTGAAAAAACGTGTTCGTTCGTTGGTGTCTCGCTTGGTCGTTCGGTTTGTTGTTGTTCTTTAAAAAATATAAAATGAAGTGTGTTTTTTGTTGTGGCGTTCGTCAATAATACATTGTGTAAGAATAATCAAGAACTTCAACTTCATCGGTGAGTGAATTGGTTTCCTATTTCCTTCATTCCATAATTAAACACTTCCATTAAGTAGTATAATTAATCGTTTTACAATCCATTATTTTTTAAATTTATCTGTAGCTGAAAGCACCGTCGTCGTTTTATCGCAGCTTCGGATCCAACACCGCTACCTCTGGATTCGTGATCGAGCGTCTTAACCACACAACTACAGAGGTCGTCAAGAAACGAATGCACGATGCTCTTTGAAAAGAGCACAGCACAACATCCCCTAAGTGGGGGTAGGACGTGACTCACGTGACATGTGACAAGTCGTCTTGTTCGACAATCATTTCAGCTGCTTTGTCGCCTCCGTGGCACCTCCCATCACCCCGCGCCCAACATCCCATACCCCACACACACCCTTCCTACTTTCCGTTTCCTCTGTCGATCTATTTGCTATTCAAGGCGGAACACACGGAAGACATGCTATACAATCGGAGTTGATTACGTATGACTATTCGTATACAATTACGATAATGTCCTCAAGCAAAAAATAAAGGTTGCTCAAATTGTGTTTTAATAATGCTGTTTTATTAAACTAGCATTGACCTATCCTCTATGAATTATATTATAATCTTTTGCACTTTACTACTCACTAGCTGACAACTGACGTATGTTAACTATTACATAATACCGAATAGTCTATCGAGCTGATTAAATAACAGGGTTTCAGGGTCTTAGTAATTGCTTAAAAAACAAGCGTAAATTGTAATTTATCTTATGTCAAGTATTTTCTTTTTATAATGTTGAATACCGCACAAGTCTCAATTGTTTGTAACCGTTTAGTACAAGTGAGACTATGGCATCCCCAATAATGGTAAGTTGTGAGGCTAAAAGTAGTGGAGAGAGGAAGGAGATGAGGAAGGGGAAGGTTGGGAAGTACCTGGCTATTTAGGTTTGTTCACCAAACACGGCTTAAGCCATTTCAAGCAACGTTTTGATTCTGAATGGTGGCCTTTCACCAGGGCGATACTTGGAGTATCTACCACTCTGGAACGTGCCGCAAATATACTTTATTTTATTTTATATCAATTAAATGTCTTATGACACAAATTAATTTAATTAAATTTATTTGCGCACCCCGGGCTTACAACCCGCGACCACTGGATTTGTAGTCGAGCGTCTTACCACTCGACCATGCAGGCCGTCGAAATTACTCGATTCCGGTTGAATTGCTGCCCATTTTCATATACCATGTGATTTTTAGAAGCAACGTAGATTTTTCAGAACATCTTTTTAATATTAGAGGGTTCTGATGCACCACCATTAAATTTTATCGAATTTCAAATAATGCATGAAAGAGGTGATACGCTGAATGCTGCAACGAATGATGTAACATATATATTGACACGTTGTAGCGCTCTCAAAGTGGCAGACAATAATCACGCTAGTTGGTGTGATCGGTGTTTAAGCCGATTTAGTACTAAACGGTCACGCGTCGCTTGAAGACGTTTCAAGCAAGTATGGGACGCGGTCCGAACTTCGGATCTGTTTCGTTCATACACATATATTCTATGAATGTCAATGATATAAAAATATTGTAGATACATGCATAGTGTAAAAAAATAAATCAAACATTATTCTACATCTCACATATAGACAAGGTATTATAAATATATCCAAAGGAGTTATATAAGTACAAACTGAAGTAGTGTGACGCACTATATATGATATAATAACGCAAATAAGGTTAGCAATGAAAAACAAAAAAGGTAAGATATAAGAGAGGTTCATTCTCATACACATATTATGAGATAATCTTTGAATTGGCAAGTGTAAAAAGGTCTGTAAAAAATACATATTGTATTTAAGATTATGTATCTAACGGTCACTCTTGTACGTATATCGAGAGATAATGACAGAACTCTATATATGTGCATCTAAATATATCTAAGGTAGATGCAGCTTCATTGAATAGTTCCATCGCTTTATACGAGTATATTGGCGTGTTTCTGTATGAGGTTTTGAGGCTGAATGAAGTGGCTAGGAAAGGAAATGAGAATAAGAAGGTTGAAAAATCCCTGGCTATTCAAAAACATTACATACTTAACATATTATCAATTTGTGTCATAACACATTTAATTCACATAAAATAATGTGCGGAATATTAGCGGCACGTTCCAAAGTGGTAGATACACTAAGTATTGTCCTGGTAGAAGACCACCATTCAGAATCTAAACGTTGCTTGAAATGGCTTTAGCCGTGTTTGGTAACCAGATCTGAATATCCAGGTACTTATCGACCTTCATCTTCATCATCTCCTTTCCCTTTCCACTGCCTCGAACCTCCCAACATACCCGATTGGGGATGCCATACGGTTGGGAGCAGTTAAGACTCTTGTGTGGTATTCGCCGTAAAAAAAACCTGGACTTTTCGTTTCGTAATGGAGGTCTTTCACCAGGGCAATATGTATATATGAACCGCTTGATCACAGATAAAGAAACTATATTAAAATCATTATCAAATAGGTCATTCAATATTCAGTACTGACGTACTCTTTTATGAAATCGTTAATTGCAATTACCGTGAAGTATTTTTCTCCCTGTTTGTTAGAGTTCGTTTTTTTCTTCGTTTTCCATCTTTGTTGAAAATATTATTTTACAAGTAGTGTTTTTTGACAAAACTAAAAATAAAAACCGACCCTGATGAATGGTACGGACAGAACAAAATATTTTCATGGAACAATGCATTTTAGCAGGAACAAGAATTTTGTGCTTTTTACTAAGAAAATAATGATAACCGAATTCTGACAGTTGTTGTACTTTGCTAAAACATTTAACGACGGACAGAGTAGGCTAACTAACTAACCATCACGCCGTTTCTCCGCAAGGGCAGGCAGAGAGGACGGACCGCCATATAACTCTGTCTTGGCACACACTCCTTGCTTCATTTACATTCATACATTGTCTCATACATACTCTTCTGTTATTCTGACTCTTCACATGACCTGATTCAAGTATTTGATTTACTTGATCGTGCCATGTCTTTCTCGGGCGTCCTCGACTTCTTCTTCCATTCACTTTCGTATCATATATTATTTTCACACCCCTTTCTTCGTTCATTCGCTTTATATGCCCAAACCATTCGTCCTTTTCTTGATCCTACTTGACAAAGTAGGCAGGGGTAATAAATAGACGAATCTCCATTTTTCTGTGAGAGACCATTAATTAATACCTGGCTATATCCGAGATTCAATGATATTTTTATCAAAATCATTAGGCGATTTGAAAATATGTTTAAAAGCTCCATATCACTGTGCTAAAGTTGGACACAACCGCGATGCGTGCCCTAAAAAGGATAAAACCCCAGTATGTGCCACGTGCACTTTCTTCCGGAAACCGGCCTCCCACAACACTGGATCGAAAGACTGCCCCGCCCGCCAAGCTGCCGAGCGACGCGAACTATCTCGTGTAAATTTTTTAGATTGAACGAAAAACGTCGTCTCGTGTATAATGATTTCTCTTCTTATTATCAAAATGTACGTGGTTTAAATACAAAATTAAAAACCATTAGATGTAACATCAATGTATGCCAATACGATTTTATATTTCTTAGTGAAACATGGTTGTCCGATAATGTTGCATCGGCTGAACTAGAATTTTTTGATTACAACATTTTTCGTAGTGACCGCTCCTCTTCTTCAAACAAGTCTAGAGGAGGTGGAGTCATGATATGTGTTAACAAAAAATACTCTTGTCATATTATTGAATCCTCCAATAATGTTTCTGATCAATTATTCATATGTGTTCTTCTTGGTAGCAAAAAACTTTTACTTGGTTGTGTCTATATTCCCCCCTCTTCTCCTTTGGAAGTGTATAAGTCACATACTGAATTAGTGGAACGCGTATCTAAAAATTCCGATTCCACATTTATTTGTGGAGATTATAATTTACCTAAACTATTGTGGACAAATGACAACCTAGGTGTGAAAACTGTTAGTGGTACTCTTTCCTTGCAAGCTACTATAATTGTGAATTTCTTCGCCTATATGAATATGTTCCAAGTAAATTCAATAATAAATTCTCTGGGTTCGTGTCTCGATTTGATTTTTACAAGTATGCCTAGTGTCTCTGTAAATGAAGCTTCGGACTCATTGTTACCAATCGATAAATACCATCCATCTCTATCTATAAAAGTTACAAACTTTTTCAAAATTGATTCTCTAAATCCATGTGTTTCTTATTATAACAAATTTAATGATGGCGACTATGTCAGCATGAATAGATATCTTGCCCAGTTTGATTGGTCATCTCTATTTTTCAATTCTAATATTAATGATGCTGTACTTAAATTTAACAAATGTTTAACGGATGCTGTAAATTTATTTGTTCCACGGGGAATCTACTCCAAACCTAAGTTTCCTAAATGGTTCAGTATGAAGCTGAAGCAGCTGATATTTGAAAAAAAGAAAACTCACAAATTGTTTAAAGATTCAGGCAACTTAAGGCATTACCAAAAATTTAGTAATCTTAGGGAATTGTCTAAAGTTGAATCAGCTAAGTGCTACAAATCCTTCATAGAAGTCACTGAGTCAAAATTACAACTAAACCCAAAACAATTTTGGCAATTTGTAGCACAAAAGCGGACTGAAAATGATATCCCTTCAAGTATGTATTATAATGAAACTCATGCCACAAACGGACTTGACATAGCTAACCTCTTTGCCAAACACTTCTCCTCTGTTTATTCTAATATATCGTGCACCACCCCTTCATACAACTATACAGAAAATGTTGACTTGAATAATTGCCAAATCTCACTTTTAGATGTATTTAATTCGTTAAAAATCTATCTAGTAAGAATAGCACTGGCCCTGATGGAATTCCTGAAATTGTATTGAAAGAATGTAAATACATCTTATCTAAGCCACTTTCTATCTTATTTAACCTATCACTTTCATCTGGCTCATTTCCTGACTCATGGAAAATTTCATATATTAGGCCTATTTTTTAAGTCTGGTAACAAGTCCAACATTGAAAACTACAGACCAATTTCGATTATATCCCACATTCCAAAAATATTTGAGTCCATCATTACAAAGAAAATTACCCCCGTATTTAAAAATGTTCTGATTGAGGAACAGCATGGATTTAGATCTGCTAAGTCTACCACAACAAATTTACTTTCCTTCACTAATACCATTGTTAACGCTCTGGAAGTTAACTCTCAGGCAGATGTTCTCTACACTGATTTTTCTAAAGCCTTTGATAAAGTTAATCACTCAATTCTTATCGCCAAACTTCATGCTATCGGTATTAGAAATCCTTTATTATCTTTCTTCAAATCTTATTTAAATGATAGACAACAAAGAGTCAAAATTAATAACTTTGAATCTATTAATATTAAAGTAACGTCTGGAGTACCCCAAGGTGCCCATCTAGCTCCTCTCCTTTTTAACATATTTATTAACGACATTGCCAAAGTATTTTCTTCCTCGCGTTTTTGGCTTTTTGCAGATGACAATAAGATCCTTAAAATAATAAAATCTTTTCATGACTGTATTCTTCTCCAAAGTGATATTGATTCATTTAATGAATGGTGTGAAACTAACTGCCTAAAATTAAACATTGATAAATGTAAAATTATGTCATTTCATAGAACTCATAAACCGATCCTCTTCAATTATAAATTAAATAGTGTCTCCTTATCTACCGTCAGATCTATAAAAGATCTTGGTGTCACTATAGACTATAATCTTTCTTTTCGTGATCACATTAATAATGTAGTTAATAAATCATTAAAACTTCTTGGCTTCATCAATAGAATTGCATGTGACTTTAAGAATATAAAGACTCTAAAAACCCTTTACTGCTCATTAGTTCGCCCTCATTTAGAATATGCTAGTGTAATTTGGTCCCCTTTCTATACCGTTCATATTCATCATATTGAATCCGTACAACATCGCTTCTTACGCGGTATTGCATGGAGATTGGGGCGAGAAAGAGGCGATTATTCATATGATGAAATTGAACAATTATTGAAAATGTCTTCATTAGAAAAGCGCAGGAAAGACTTCGATTTAATTTTCATTTACAAAATTATTAATTGTTTTATTGACTCACCTTCTCTGTTGCAACTTATCCAGTTCAACATTCCTTGTCGTAGACTCAGAAACAATGAATTGCTGTTCCTCAATTATCACAATACTAATTACGGGTATAATTCTCCAATGTCCAGAATGTCAAGACTTGTTAACTCAAGCCATGGTCTTGAAATTTTTGGTAGCAGTCTAAATGATTTTCGTCATTCTTTACGACTCTACCAAAACTTTGACTAAGTCCATGGCTTGAATGTTCTCTCTTATGTTTATTTTGCCTTATTTTTGTCATCGCTTCATTTATCTCAATTTATATGCTATTTCTTCTCTGTTACTCTTTTTTATATTTCGTGTTTTATATGTATTTTTGTAACTGGACTTTAGTCCGTTAATTTATAAATAAATAAATAAATCATGAGAGATACGGAATTTTGTGCTGAAACTAGATATTCTCTAAGCTAACAGCTTAAGAGTTGATACGTTCAAACGGATTTACTGCATTTTTTATGCTTCGTTTATTTACACCCATTTTGGGCTTTTTACACATTCAACAACAAAAAGAATTATCAGTATAGTACGCGTATAAAAAACAATATGTCAATATAACTTTAAATAAAAATACAATAAATTAAAGAAGATATAAAGTATGTAAATAAAGGCATGGAAAAACATGGTTATTTTTATGTGATAAATTTATCGATCAACATTAAAATCACAGAATATTTTTTAGCAATACCTTTCACTATCCCCTTACTGTGCTAAATTATTGCTTGGGTTACGGCGCTGTGTAATCATTACACAGGTAAAAATAAATGCGATTTTAAATCAGAAAAATAAGAATATTCATAGTCAATCGCTTTAATTAATCATATTTTATGTCAAAAAGGATAATAATTGAAATTTAAAGCTGAGAACAACAAAAACCATCGGCGGACGCTCACAAAACGGGTGAGAGGAGCACCTCCACGGGATGCCCGAAAGCTACTGGCAGCCTTATTCGCTGTGTATCTAGAAGGGAACAGCATAACTGCGAACTGAGATTCCATTTCTAGGGTGCCCATATAGCGAAGTCAAGTAAGAGTGAGATGTGAATTGCGTCGTATCTCCCCGCACACTCTCCGTGTGTCTTCGCATCCCATAGGGGATTTTTAGAATGAATATACCTACGTCACACACTAGCACACGTTTGATTGTATTGGTGAATTTATTCCCGATTTTCACAAAATATCTCGTGTGTGCCCGATAAGTGCTAATTAATATAAACATTACTTTTTCATTCAATGCGTTAATGTATTATGGAGGAACACCTAAAATCTGAAGCCAGTATTTATGATGGTCATAGAGATATTCAAGTTATTTGAAGCATTGTGTAGTTGTTACACATCATAGTTAAGGAAAGGTTAAAGCCAATACGTTAGGATAAAATAATAAACTAGTTGACATATTAATAAAGAAATAAGTTCAAAGTAGAGCTAGGTATTCTCTTCAATTCTAGTTCTACTTGCCGAAATAAATTTAACTAAAATATAATGTTCATATTTCGTTATCGATGTGTTTAACATGTCGACAACATTATTATAATTATTACCCTGATTCCGTATGCGGCGAACGGGGGTGCATTTATGTTGTATTTTATGTTCTTGACGGCCTCCATTGTCGAGTGGTAAGACGCTCGACTACGAATCCAAAGGTCGCGGTTTCAAACCCGGCGTGCGCCAATAACTTTTATTTAAATAATACGTGTCATAATATATTTAATTCATATTGAATAATAAAAAAAAATGTTTGCGGCACGTTCTAGAATGGTAGATACTCCAAGTATCGCCCTGGTGAAATATCACCATTCAGAATCGAAACGTTGATTGAAATGGCTTTAGCCGTGTTTGGTGACCAGATTTAAATAGCCAGGTACTTCCTAACCCTCCTCTTTCCCATCTATTTTCCCTCTTCACTACCTTCAGCCTAACTGGCTCTAGTCGGTTGGGAGCAATTGAGGCTCTTGTGCGGTTTTCACAATAAACAAAAAATAAAATGTTGTTAAATTATATTTCCAACTCAAAATGGTCCAGAAATATTAAACTTGAATTATTTCACGTTCTTACAGATAATCGGGACAGATTTTTTTTTTGTTGTTCCATTATTATGATGGTAGTTTTCAGCAGAGGTTTTCATCCCTAATTCTTCTGTATCAATCTCTCGCTCTCTATTGACTATAAAAGGAAATCGAATCTCAAACGAGCCCCCATCAGCCTTTAATGCCCGCATCCCCTTGATTTACAGCCTCTTTCGAAGGGTACCAGTTTTCGCCGGGTTTATCTCCGCCCGACGGGGACATTTCCAGCTTGATAATTTTGCTATCAGAGGGGAATTACTATTAATTGCTAATTAAGGCATTAGAATTCACAGGTCTACCGGTGGGGAGGTGGGGTTGGCGGAGACCTACCCTGAAATGGAGACCTAATGTGGCGGGTGGGGGGTGGAGATTTAACGGGGTGGGAATGTTGTAACTCCCTTAACTATGAGTGATGCAGGTGGTTGATAATTTCGATGGTTTATTGGGACATTGGTTGCGCATGTAATTAGAGATAAGATAGTCGAATCAATCTCAAATATTCGATCCCGCGTCATAAAGGGTGAATATTAAATCGTAACTAGGGAGCAGAAAATCTGTTCGTTTATCTTCCACTGTCTAAAATCTCACAAATGGTGAGATGTGTGGTCATGGAAGTTGTACAGTTTTTTTCATTAATGTAACTTTTTTTTCAATTATGAGCTTTTTTTTCGCGGGTTAAGATTAATATTTCGAAAAAATGGTGTTGAAAGTCGTCAAGTGATAGTTGACAAATTTACGCAATTATTCAGGAAGTCAGAACAGAACTCTTATCTTGTATAGATCTAAGTAAATAATATACTATCCATTTATAAAACCGATAAACTCTGTTTATAACCACTTTATTATTTAATATTGTGTCTACCGGTTTTGGAAGTACCCTTCCATCATCAGGACAAAATTAAAATTAACCTAAAATAGAAAATGCTGAGACATACATACATATTTAGGAAAAAAAATGGGAAGTAGAAGGGTTAATTAAGGGGATTATGGGAATAACAGAGCGGCTTACTGGAAATATATCTAAGATAGGACTGGAAGATAAATTAATTTGATTATTCAAAATATTGTTTTTACGGTTTAATGATTTTCTAATTTCTAATGCTTCTGAGTTATCTATTTTTTCCCCTTTATTGTAACCCCTGCATCCCTATTAAAATTATGATCAGTGGCAATGAGGTGATTGGCGAACTCTGAAAATTTATTGTTTTTTAAGCATCTTAGGTGTTCACTAATTCTAATATTAACATTTCGAGATGTCTTACCTTTGTAATGTGACGAAGTAAATGCTTGTATGCTTGTAACCATGTATGACCGTATTAAAAATGTAAATATCCGGAAATAATGCAAGGCTGATGTGAGCGTTATGAGTAGGATCAAGAAAGGAACTCTTATATTGTTTGGATATGTACACAAAAGTCTTCAGAATCAAACAAGAGTCAGAACATTAGATGCAGAAAATAATGCTGATCAAAACTCCATATTTAACTCATTTTTGGCCAAAGTGTTGCTTACGTTTTTTTGCCTTTCCAGAGACGTAATGTCGAACAGCTTTTCCAGATATATAAAGAAAAAAAAATCTCAAGTGATGACAATATCATTATTATTATTTTTTAATGAAAAATGTTAACTTGAATACAGTATTCAAATAATTCTCTACTATCGTTAATTTGACCGTTCCTCGTAGCGTAAACCCGAAATGGCTGTCTGTAATTTTTCTCTTTGGTATTTATGGACCAGCAAACCGTTGTCTAACAAACGAATCAAGCACGTGAATCCAATTGTTAACCTTACGAATCCAGTCTCCCCCATGATTCATAATAATTGTCGATTAATGTGTGCCTCTTAAAATTCTGAAGACAAAATCGTTCCATGAATTGTAATTATTTCCCTTTTGAAGATATTCAAAGTTAATTAGAGGTGAGAGAAAATACATATACTCGTATTTTTTTAATCATTTTGGAAACATACATGGCCTGTTCAAAAGAAAAGGTGAATTTTGAATTTTCGCGGGCTGTGTACATTCGATATATACACATACGTTTATCATATGTTGACATTATCAGCCATTTTGGAGAGGCCTCGTATAGTGGTAATATAAATAACCTTAAATTTGTTTTGAATACTTGGTAGAATTTGATCTCTTTCATACATTTCCGTGTTTGAAAAATTACGAAAATAGTTTCGTTGACTTTGGAAAGCCGTAAAATAATAACATTGCGGCATTCTCGGAAGCAAACCACATTCTGGAAATCAAGAAAGGCCAGAAAAGATTAATGCGCTACCTGTTTATGAGGAAGTACATGCACTGCTCATTTCTGTTTCTATCATTATTTTTTGTCTGGAATGCCTGACGTTCACACCCTGCAAGCCCGCCGAAAAATGTTTTTGGGTGAACATTTTTACAAGTTGCTATCTAAAGTTCAACACAATCCATGCACACTGAAGGAGATCAACTTGTTTTTCGCAAATAGCTATAATCGTGCGAGGCATCACATGTTGTTTTATGAGTCAACGAGTTGGACATCCTCACATCAAAACACACCCTTAAATAGGGCGATCCAAGTACTCAATGAAGCTTCATCGACCTTAAACATTTTTAGGTGTACATATACACAATTCAACGAATATCTCTCAAAATTTGTAAAAGAATAAACGTATCATACGTGTATTTTTATCTCTTTTATATTTTTTTTCGTTTATCACATTCTTTGTAGATAATGTTATATTTTTGCCGTACTTCTTACTTTATATTCATATAAATCCTTTGGATAAATCTTATCTTATTAAATGTGGGTTGTGAATAAATGGTTTTAGTTTATTTTATTACACTATGCTTGTCCCTACACATTTTTACCTTACATTATTCTTGCTTTATGTGTCAGTATGATTCATCTTTTAGATTATTTTGTGGATATTTGTAGTATTGAGATTTATTTTTAAATAAACCTCTCTCGAGAGATATCGAGCTTTATCGATAAAAATACATTTTATCTTCAAAAGTTATTTGAGGATGTCATAGAATTAAATTCTGTATATAGGAAAACTCCCACCTCTATACGATACAATATATTTTTTTTAAATGAAAATTTACTCGTTTTTCTAAAAGTAATGTAACAAATGAATTCTAAATATGATACAATTTGAGTGACCTTTAAATCTCATCGTCAGTAAATTCACAATTTTTATTTACCTTTTTTAATATTTTTTTATAGTGTATACCACACAAGAGTCTAAACTGCTCCCAACCGTCCAGAGCCAGTGAGACTATGGCATCCTCAATTAGAGTATTTTATGAGGTTGAAGTTAGTGGGGAGGGGAATGAGACGGTGAAGAAGAAGGTTGGGAAGTACCTGGCGGTCCAGATCTGGTCACCAAACACGGCTAAAACCATTTCAAGCAAAGTTTCGATTCTGAATGGTGGTCTTTCACCAGGGCGATACTTACAGTATCTACCATTCTGGCTTAAGCTAGTTCTAGCAAAGATTCGATTCTGAATGGTGGTCTTTCACCAGGGCAATACTTACAGTATCGACCATTCTGGAACGTGCTAAAAATATACTGTTTATTATTTTGTATGAATTTGATGTGAAATTACTTTATTTTTCTTTTAAAAGTGAATACAGTTAAGAGTCGCAACTGATTGGAACCAGTGAGACTATGACATCTCCAAGCAGGGGATTTTGTGAGGCTAAATCTAGTGGGGAGGGGATTTAGATAGGGAATAACCGGGTCTGGCTATTCAGAGATTCCGTCTAGAGCCAGTGAGGCTACGACATCCCCAATTGGGTTGTGTTGTGAGGTTGAAGTTAGTGGGGAGAAGAATAAGATGGTGAAGAGGAAGGTTGGGAAGTACCTGGCTATTCAGATCTGGTCACAAAAACGCATAAAATCATTTTCAATGAAGCAACGTTTCGATTCTGAATGAAGAATTGTGAATTTACCATGGCCATACTTAGAGTATCCACCACTCTGGGACGTGCCCCAAATATACTTTATATTATTTTAAATGAATCAAATGTGCTATGACACATTTTAATTAAATAAAATTTATTTGCGCACGCCGGGTTCGAACGCGTAACATTTGCATTTGTACAAAATAATATGTTACAAATAAATGCTGACGCTTTAAAATACTCGGTGGAATTTTTTTTTAACCACCGCTGGATGCGTTTTAACCCCACGGGTGTTACGTGTTAAACTATTTTTAAAACGCGAAATAAATCGACTTTTACAAATCGTCGGGGACCGATCCAAACGAATCTGCGGATATTGCAGCCCTTGCAATATCTCCAGCGGGGGGCGGCATCGTTTCTCACCCCCGAGTAGGGGAGGAAAACAATATTTCCGTCATTGTCAGGGTGTGTGCACTTGAGATGTTTACCGGGTGAATGGCGAAATCAATCGATTCATGGCGATGAAATGAACTTCACACTAGTCTCTCATACTATGCGTGAAGAATTTTGTCTTCCCTTTAAGTCTTGCTCTTCTAAAATTTTTCTTAGTTATTTTTGTTTGTTTTTGTATTTTTATTAAGATGTATGCAAATATATTTTTTTCACACATCTAGTAAGAAAAGGATTTATACATTTCACAATAATAAAACAAAGCATATAAGGTTCCTATACAGCAGATATAAATTAAGATCTTAGTAATCTTAAGAATCATAGGTTTTTTTGGACATATTCAGCACAAATCCTACGAAAAGTGCCAAGACTTGAGGCTTCTTTAAAGCCATTTGGAAGACCATTAAAAAGTTTTTGACTTTTACAAAACATATTTCATTATTTTGATATAAATCAAATGTATTATGACACGTATTAATTAAATAAATTTTAATGGCGCACGCCGGGTTTGAACCCGCGACCTTTGGTTTCGTAATCGAGCATCTTACCACTCGACCGTGGAGGCCGTCAAATTAAGCCTACACATTAAATAAACAAAATTAATTTTTGCACGCCGGGATATGAACTTGCGACCTCTTAATAGCTTGCGATTGGTTGATGCAATACCATATTACCTAAAAACAATCAGCTAGATTCCCAGCAATCTAATAAAAACCACAAAGATATTTTTATTTTATTTTACGGCTTACAGAAATTCGACTTTTTTACTGTTCATTATCATTCGTTATTACGCCGATAAAAATATAATATGTAGATTGTTAAAACATCACAGTATTACCATAAAATATTGTTCTCCTATGTACCATAACCAAACATGTTTATGTCGGATAAAACATAGAAAAAAAGTAATGAAAATGGAAATATGCAAATAAATTTTAGATTACTTCGGCGTAATGCTTTGTTTCGCTTCTGTTTGGTAATTTTTGGTTTATTTGTTTTCTTGCTAACGCACAAAAAAGTTTTATGCTTGCCACACACATGCACACACCGCCAGGGCCGGGGCACTAAACATCTCGTCATGCGCCGTTACACGCGGCGGGGGAGGAATTATTTTTGCCATATTCGAAAGAAATTTCATTTTTACTACTCTTAAATAACCTTTTTACGACGTGGTAGAGCAAAATTGCTGATAAATACGCTTGTATAAAAACACACGTGTTTTCTGTAAAGCGCAGAAGAGGAAGTCTGAAATTTAAAGAAACCAACTGATTATTCATGACGGATATTTGGGTTATTATTTATTAGACAGTGAAAAATGAGAATTATATGTACAAACAAAATGAGGAATAGTTGTAGAGTAGTAAAAAATAGTGTTTAAATACATTAAAATATTATTAATTGAAGATGTATGATGTTGCCTTCTTATGTCTACATTTCGTGCAGTTAAATACATCAGCCAGCTCTGCGTGCGTATTACCAACTACATGCAATCTAGGTACAAGCGAGTATCTGAAAGACTTAGTCCTGATGTTATTGTTACAGCTGAATAAAATTTTGGATCGAGTAGTTCTCGTTGGTATGTGAAAGGAAATAAGGTACAATAACTCAGGGCTGTCTTTAATACCATTAACAATTATAAAAATAAAATTATGCCGTGTTGTGCTTCAGTTTTTGTCAACGTTTCGGATAGATTTGTAGGGTCCATCATCAGGGCAAATGTGTAGATTTTTTATGTTTATTTTAAAGGAAGACAAACATTCCCGAGTTAAAAATAGCCTGACAAAATTTGAAATACTCATACTGCCATAATACTAAGCGGAAGATGTTGCTGTAATGATGGTGGAATTAGCTAGAAGAGGAATTGAACCCACGACGCCCGGACGGGAGTCCGAAGCGTTTGTCTACTCAGCTACTAACCGGTCGATTACGGTGAAGAGTAACATACTCTAAGGCCTCAAGGACACTGCAAGGCTGTCCGAACCTTGAAACACAACACGACATAATTACACAAAAATCCATCATGAAAATACTTTTTTTTTGTTCATCATTCGTCGCTGGAAAGGCGAAAGGGCTTAAGCGACACTTTGGTGAAAAATGAGTTGAATATGCAGTTTTGATCAGTGTTTTTTTCTTTATCGGATGCTCTGACTCCTGTTTGATTCTGAATACTTTTGTGGCCCTTCAGCTATCTAAAATATATTTTCCATTTGGGAGAAGACTCGACTCTAGCGACACAAGTTTGGAGCTTTTTGTCGTTTCGGGTAACTCAGTGAGAGCGTTGAGTTATCTGAGCTTACTTTTTTTAAAAATCAATATAACATTAAATATTCACTCATTTTTTTGTATTTTAACACTTTGGTGTTTTTATTTTAACACTTTTAATAATTCATTTTTATTTTTGTAACTGTTAATTCGTGGTGCAATTTTCAATGATGATAAATCAAAGAGAAAAATCAATAATAAAAACAACTAAAAAAATAAAGCTGATAACCATACACAAAATATTTAAAAAAAAAACTTACAGATTCAACCAACTCATCACTATGTAAACCGTCTCCCAGAAGGTAATAAAACCAGCCGCAGGTATATCAAAATATAATTGTAAATCCTCCCAGATCTGAATAGCCAAGTATTTTACAACCTTTCTCTTCCCTATATCCTTCTCCTCCCTACTATCTTCATAACTCTTCATAGCCCGTGTGGTAAGACGCTAGACTATGAATTAAAAAAACGCGGATTCAAAACCCGGCGTGCGCCAATAGCATTTATTTAATTAATTTGTGTCATATCATATTTAATTCATATAAAATAATGAAAAGTTTATTTGCGGCACGTTCCAGAGTGGTGATACTCCAAGTATCGCTCTGGTGAAAGACCACCATTCAGAATCGAAACGTTGCTTGAAATGGCTTTAGCCGTGTTTGGTGACAAGATTTGAATATCCAGGTACTTCTCTACGTTCCCCTTCCCCATCTTCTTTCCCTCCTACTACCTTCAGCCTCACAACGTACCCCAATTAGAGATGCCATAGTCTCACTTTAGACGGTTGGGAGCAGTTGGGACTCTCAGTTGGTCCACAGACTGTAGCCATCACCAATATGTATTCCTTTAATCAAAACATTACTAAATGGCTAATGAGTAAGGACCGCAAGGAAATTGAAGACCTAAAATAGCACTTGAAATTCTTCACTCATTCCATGACAAACTAGATTGTGTAACAAATATCATCATTTTTTTTAAATTATTCTACTTGTACTCACTGTCACTTACCTCAGAACAAGTTCTTATGACCTAGTGAGGTAGGTAATATAAAAAAATAATGTTAGAAACAAAAAGTTAATAAATAAATTACATACCTCAAATGGAGTTACTTAGTCCTACTCTTCTAAAATTCTTTTTTATACCCGTATAAGCTTAAAAATGTTTTTTTAGACAATAAAATTTATCCAAAAAAACCTGTACAAGTGTCACGATGCCAAAGCTCACAGAGGAAAGATGTTGATGGAACATGCATACAGATTTTTCCACTTTAAGTTAAAATAAGAAAGTAAAAAGAGGCCTAATAGGTGAGTCCGCAGAGGGTATGTAATAAAAAGATAATTCAAGTTCGTGATTCGGTACGTCCCTGGGAGATAGAAAATCGTCACGGGAAATAAAAAAAGACTATGGCCCGTTTTTATTTCGCCATTTTCTCGAAAGGAAAAAATATATAAAACCGGCTTTATTAGTGGCTCGGGGCGGATGGCGGAATAAATTAAGCAAAATGGCGGGAAATATACAAAGCGGAAGCGGCAAAATGGCCGGAAACGTCAACGATCGAACGGGAATTATTTCGGGGAAGTTTTTGTTCCCCGGAAAGAAAATGAAGGGAGAAAATTTCATTAATTCATTTGAAATTATTTTTATTCTTGTTCACGGAACACTTAGCAATTCCAAAATATTGTTGTCCGGATGATATACAGCATACCAGATTGGCCTTCGCGCCATACTTGGTGGAAACAGTAAAAATTTACGAGGCACGGTTAGAGTGGTTTGAATCACATCATGAATGTAAAAAGAACTATTTTTCAGTACTACGCCCGTAAAAGTGTGAAATAACAATTTTATTGTATGACAATCTTTTTAGGCATGAACGTATATTATTCATGCAATTCTGGAGTAGAACTAATGTTCACTAATGAGGTTTTTCAGGCTGTAAAATTATATAAGGCATACTGTTGGATCCGAAGCTGCGATAAAACACCGAATGTGTTTTCAGCTTCAAATGAATTTGGAAAATAGTGGATTGTAAACGATAAACTATAAACGGATGTGGATAGATTATTAAGATGAAAGAAAAATGGGAAACCATTCACTCACCGATGAAGTAGAAGTTGAAGTTCTTGATTTTACTAACACATTTTAATATTAACGAATACGAATCACAAAAAAACACCACACTTAATATTATATTACTTGAAGAACAACAACAAACCGACAAATGAACGACACTAAACTCGTTTTTTTTACATTAAACTCGGAATCGAGAAACATTGTTGAATCTGAAAGTGCGATAAAACATCGAATGCGTTTTCAGCTTCAGATGAATTTGGAAAATAGTGGATTATAACACGATAAAGCAGAAAAATTTCTATGAAAATTTTGTACACTTTTTAGACTGCCTCTTTCACGAAGCGAATTGAGTAGATAGTTGCTTTAATAAATTGTAGCTCACGTGCACAATGTCAGTATTGTCAGTGCAACTGAGTTCAATTAGCAAATTAATACATAATACGTGATAATTAAATTCACCTGCGCGTTGAACTGTTAGAGTGATCGTTGGATTTTCGTATCAAATGTCGAAATGAATAAGATTTTTTTCCAGCCAGACTGATTGGATAGCCTCTTTATCATCTTATAATCAACCATAAATAAATTGTTAGTACGTACGTCATGTGTACCAGTTTGAAATTTTCAAATTTGGAACTTTGGATGAAAATGAACTTTTTAAATTTAAAAAAGTTATTGTTTGATTACACAAATGAGTAACATCAAACTGTCACGTCCTTGGTCGTTGTGTCAGATAACATTGCGATTCGAGTAACATCCCTTAATTTTTAAGGGGTAACAATTATTAGATATTATAATAACATTTAAGTAAAATAGTGAGTAATAATAATGAGAAAAGAAAATGATAGTGTTAATAAATGAACTTTTATATTATTTTTCTAGATTTTTATCCATCTAGCGAAGCTGGCAGTCTACAGTGGAGTTCTTATACCAACCCTGATGTATGGCAGTGAGGCATGGAACTGGTGGAGGAAGGATTAAAGTAGACTGAATGCTGTGGAAATGAGATCTCTGAGACGTATGTGCGGTAAAACCATGCATGACCGTGTTAAGAATGTGGATATCCGGAAAGAATGCAAGGCAAAAATGATGTAAGCGAAATGAATAAAATCAAAAAAGGAACGCTTAAATGGTTTGGGCATGTAGAGCAAATGAACGAAGAAAGGAGTGTGAAAAGAATATATGATACGAAAGTGAGTGGAAGAAGAAGTCGGGAACGCCCGAGGAAGAAATGGCACGTTCAAGTGAATCAAATACTTGAATCGGGCCACGTGAAGAGTCAGAACAATAGAAGAGTATGTATGAGACGATGTATAAATGTGAACGAAGACAGGAGTGTGCCAAGACAGAGTTGTATGGCGGCCCGTCGGATGGTTAGTTAGTTAGTACTTATCCATTCAAATTCATAAATTGGTTAAAAATATTAAACTGGATACACTTTACTTATAAGTATAAATATAGCAATCGTTGTAATCTATTTAGAATTCCACTTAAACTGTTTATTCTTATATCAGCTTTCAATTTTTATACAATATATACTCAGAACTCAGTTTTTTACTCTGGTTATTATTATCAAAAGATCACTATATTGTTGAATGTTATACTTTTATGTTCCTACCTCCATTTTTATGTTCTAATACATTCATCATTTTTATCACTTCTTTTTTTTAAATATTAGGGCATTATTTATAGGTTTGAGTTTAAAACCCTAAAAAGTGGTAAGACGCTCGACTACGAATCCAAAGGTCGCGGGTTCAAACCCGGCGTGCGCCAATAACTTTTATTTTATCAACTGTGTCATTATATATTTTAATTCATATAAAATAATAAAAGTGTATTTGCGGCACGTTCCAGAGTGGTAGATACTGGAATTATCACTCTGGTGAAAGACCTTGAAATGGCTTTAGCCGTGTTTGGTGACTAGATCTGAATTGCCAGGCACTTCCTTAACCTCCATTTTCCCCATCTATTTCCCCTCCCCACTACATTTAGCTTAATAACATGGCCCAATTGGGGATGTCATAGTCTCACTGACTCAAGACGGTTGGGATTCTTGTGCGGTATTCACTATAAAAAATAAACACTGCCTTTCTGGTGTTTGTTCATACCTACTTTTTTTCTCTATTACCTTGTTTTAATTTATTTTTTTAAAGAAAGACAAACATTCCCCGTTACGAATAACCTGACAATATTTGAAAAATTCTTTCTGCCATCATAGAAGCAAAAGATGTTGCTTCTGCGATGATAGAGGACTTAGCCAGCAGAGGAATTGAACCCACGACGCCCGAGTGGGAATTTGATGCGTTTGTCCACTCAGCTACCGACCGGTCATTGTTTATTGTTATTATTATTTTGATTAAAAAAAAATCAATAAAAAATAAAACAAATAAAGGTAATTAGGTTTAGTTTCAATTTTTTAGGCACCTAGCGAGCTCTGTATCAATGGTTACAAATATTCCACCGTTCACTCTGCGGTCCTTCGTGCGTCACAGGACATGATTTATTTTCCATTTTTCTGCGAGAAAACGGAGGAACTATTTTCGTAGCGGAGATGTTTTATTCAGACAACACATAAATAAAATAAAAAAGTGTTTTTCGAATCTTACGTAGCGTGCCTTTTGAAATATTCGAGTCGTTACAAATTTGGCATTATTTACAAAATAAATCTCTTAAATATTGGCTTACATGTTAGTGAGTCGTATAGTAAAATAACAGTAAGTACGTCTTTATATTTGGCAAATTAGCAAGATATTGTCAAACACTGTTTGTTTTATAAAATCTTTTTCACATAGGTAGTTAACCTTCCCCTTACTGAGATATTTTTTTTTCGCGTTCCGGCGCTGTGTAATCATTACACAGGTAAAAATTTACGATTTTAAATCCGCAAAATAAGAATATTTATAGCCAATCGCTTAAATTAATTATATTTGAAGAAAAAATCTGAAAAAAAATCTCTAAAATCTGGAAGCCAGTATCTATGATGGTTATAAAGGTATTAAAGTTGTTGGAAGCATTGTGAAGTTATTGCACATCATAGTTAATGAAATGTTAAAGAGCTAGTTATGAACGTTATATATATATTTTTTTAATATTAATACCGCACAAGAGTCTCAACTGCTCCAACCGTCTAGAGCCAGTGAGACTATGGCATCCCCAAATAGGGTATGTTGTGAGGCTGAAGGTTGTGGGGAGGAGAAGGAGATTGGGAAGAGGAAGGTTGGGAAGTACCTGGCTATTCAGATCTGGTCACCAAACACGGCTTAAGCCATTTCAAGCAACGTTTCAATTCTGAATGGTGGTCTTTCACCAGGGCGATACTTAGAGTATCTACCACTCTGGAACGTGCCGCAAATATACTTTTTTATTATTTTTATATGAATCAAATGTGTTATGACACATATTAATTGAATAAAAGTTATTGGCGCATGCCGGGTTTGAACCCGCGACCTTTGGATTCGTAGTCCAGCGTCTTACCACTCGACTATGGAGGCCGTCAAATGTTGGGATATGGACATACGAGTAAAATTAGATTGGTGGATATCGTGTTAAAAATGTGGATATCCGAAAAGAATGCGAGGCTAATGTAAGCGTCATGAATAGGGTTAATTAAGGGACGCTAAGATGGTTTGGGCGCGTAGAGCGGATTAACAAAGAAAGGAGTGTGAGAGGAATATGAAAATAAGGAGAATATAGGGGTGAATGCAGGACACTCAATCAATAGGAAACGTTTTAAAATCGTTTTATTTAATCATTAAAAACTAGCATTTAATTAGTTCTTTTTAAGGCGATAAAAAAATTGGTTTTCCAAAAAGTAAACTCATAAGAAAATTGTTTGCTCTGGTGTCATGAAATTCGCATAGAATTCTATCAAGAATTTCGTGCATCGTGATTATTTTCAGCTATGAGTGTAATTGCCATCGCGGAAAACGATCCATAAGCTTTGAAATATCTATTTATCTGTTTGAAAATAAAATAGAACTACGCGTTGTTTGTTGCACAAACAAACAAAAAAGACTGTAGGAAAAAAAATCGAGAAAAACACGATAAATACATTTGAATTAACCTAACCGTTATTTTCTAATGTTGCTTAAGAAGGGTGAATGCAGGAAACTCCATTAATGGAGGACTGAACGCTGTTGGCGCAAATAAAAAAATGTCCGAAGAAGCGATGCTAGCAGTCCACAACTGAGTGCTTATACCAACCCTGATGTATGGCAGTGAGGCATGAAACTGGCAGAGGAAGAATGATTGTAGACTGAATGCTGTAGAAATGAGATGTGTGGTAGAAATATGTATGACCGTGTTAAAAATGTGGATGTCCGGAAAGAATACAATAGTGATGTGAGCGTAATGAAAAAGGATTAAGAAAGAGACGCTTAGATGGTTAAGGCATGTAGAGCGGATGAACAAAGAAAATAGTGTGAGAAGAATACATACGCGAAAGTGAATGGTAGAAGAAGTCGGGGACGCCCGAGGAAGACATGGCGAGATTAAGTGAATCAAATTACTGGTTAGTAGCTGAGTGGATAAACGCGTCACTTTTCCACCGGGCGTCGTTATTTCAATTATTTCATCATTGCATAAGCAATATCTTCCGCTTATTATAATGGTCGTAGAAGTTGAATGCCAGAGGAAGGATGAAAGTTGACTGAATGCTGTCAAAATGAGATCCTTTTAAAACGTGATATATGGAAGATTTTTAAATTTAATTGATTAATAATTCTCTGATTTATAAAGCGCGGTTTTCGTGACAGAAATATCACCTCAAGGGCGCTTTACAGCACAATTAACATAATATTCAAACTTAGACCTGATATTAACTTTTGCCTAGTACTTATGACCTGTCACTAACAACTAACATATTATTCCGTTTTTTTTTTTTTCAGATAAGTGTTGCAGTTGAGATTCACCCTCCCGGCCTGCCCCGCCCAACGCCCTCCTCTTCCCACTCGTTTGACGACGGGGAGGACATCCAAATACACGTCACAGCAGAGCCTGGCAGCCTCGTCTGCCTTATCGGAGGCACTGAAGCACAGGAGAAGTACGATCCTTGGACCAGGTAAGGACCATCTATACTATGATTTAACCTTTTTACAATGTCACCTCCTTTAGATGGGAGAGCATCCAGATTTAGTTAGTTTACACCAGCGGCATGGAGACAAAATTTAGCTCTACTTTAGAAGAACGTAGATAGTTGCATGATGATGATATGCACCTTTTGCGGAATGAACTTAATAATTAGATTCAGAATAAGATTTCATTGCTGAAAACCTGAGCGTTTGTCATCTTAATTATTCTATGCCCAAGTACGCATAGGCGTGTACTCCATAAAGGCACATTAACACTGCCATTCTGATATACTTGCATAAAAAATAAATAATACGAAATTATAGCAAAAAAAAATAAAAACGTAAAAAAATACGCGAAAAAATTATCAAATCGCACCGCCGCAAGCGCCTCACACTACATTTGCTCAAACGCCGCCAACGTCAGAGTAAATTATCTATGTTCACCTGACTACACAAAATATGTATGTTGTGAGCTATTGCGCATTCAGATAGCTCTTTTGTGTTAGTGTCTAACAGTGCTTTTACGGAATAAATCCGATGGTAATCAGTGACATTTGTTAGTACCTATCTATATTAGCTAGTAATCCGCTGTTTTTCCTACTGCCAACCCTGATCAAGAACTCTGTGTACTCCACTGCATGTACGTTTTCTTTTTCACTAGACAACGTCGAAATTCCAATATGATTAAGGTTTTAAATTAGAAGTTTTTTTTTTTTAATAATGAGAATCGAGCCCAAATTATCTACTTAGATGGCAAATATGACGAATATTAGACCAGCAAAAATTAGAATAAGTACTGAAAATAAGAATAATGTATTTTTGCATTTTAAAACGTTACGTACTCATATCACATTACATACGAAATTATATATTTTTATAGTTATTGATAAATGATACGCCCCTCGGGTTAGTGATGGATTTATCGCTTCTCTCGCGTGGGATATGCGGGGATATGATGTTGTGTTTCAAGCGAGAAACATATCAATTACGGTTTCTCCCGAAGCATGTGGCATTCATTTGACAAGAAGTGCTCAAACTAGCTATGAATAATTAATACGCCGCACAGACTGATTTATCAGAAGGGCCCGTTCGAGTTCATAGTTAATAGTGTGTGGAATATTAAATGAACCAGGAAGTTATGCGCAAGGGCGCGCTTTGTCAAATCAGTATCGCTAAACAGATTTTCCGAAGACTGAGCCTAAAAACACCTAACGCCTTCCAGAAAGTAAGATTACAACCTTAGAGCACAAAGAATGGTACCTATCCAAGGTAGTTTAGTCAGTTTTTGATGATTTTCGCCGGACTCGGCAGACCTGGGCGTGGTTAGGACCAAGGCTGGGGTATTTATACATCCATTCATGGCACATGTCGACATAATGTTTTTGTTTATTTGTATAACCACTTTTTTACAGTATTGTTATCAACAAAAATATAGCCTAGAAACTGAAAAACCGTTTAGTTGTGTCGAGTTTAGTCGTATATGAAAACATCTGGGTGGAGTCCCCGGAGACGCGGGAGACCAAGATCTTCCTTTAAGTACAAATAAGCGGTGTGTTATTTTTGTTGTCACTTTCTCTCATGGTGTACGGCGCAAAAAACCGGAAAAGGTGATTTATCGTAAATTTGTAGAGGTTGTGTAAAAAGAATTAGCTATCTCTCCACACATTGTTAATTCAAGATTACAATATTTATGTAGGATCTAAAAATGCTTGTATTTAAATATAATTCACAGGATACTTCACAAATACATCAACATATTTTTCAACGTAACTGCCGTTGATATCGAGACATTTCTGTAGTTGGGGCACCAGCTTTTCTATGCTAGTGTCATTTACCTCCGCCGCTAGCTTTTTCAGCCACTTCCTCGACTTCCTGATCGTTGGAAAAACGTTTCCCATCCAAGAACTCCTTTAGTTTAGTAAAAAAGTGATAGTCCAAAGGCGCCAAGTTGAGTGAATAGGGGGGGAGGGTGACAATATCCCATCCTAACGATGTCAACAGCTCCTGTGAAACTCGCGCGGTGTGGGGTCTGGCGTTGTCATGCAGGAAGCTGACTCCCCGGGTCAGCATTCCCCTTCTGCGGTTTTGAATGGCTTTTCTGATTTTTTTATGGTACTGCAGTAAGCCTCTGCATTTATAGCAGTCTTTTTAGGCATAAAATTCACCAAAATGACCGCCTAGAAAGTTTGTCAGAAATCACTGATAGACTCCCCTCCTTGCTCTTAGTACGGCCTTCTCTGAACAACCTAACCCACTTCGTGACATGTTGTCGACTCATCGCATCACTATCATAAACTTCTACGAGCTTTTGATGAAAATTCGCGGCGGTATTGTTCTACAAGTCAAAAAACGGATCTCGCATGAACAGGAGGTGGCGGGAGCGCGCGAAGACTTCTCAATCGTAAAAATTTACTGCGACCGAAAAAAATGGCCCACAAACACGCGGGACCGAACAAACTGACCGTCAAGATCTCTTATACACGCCAGGTGTGCCAACTTTGAAAAAAACAATTCTCCCAGCCTCAGGAGCCCTTGTAACCTTACTTTCTGGATGACTCTCCGGGTAATTTAAATCTGGCGCTTGCTAGCAAGTACACCCTCCGTCAGGCAGCGTCTCGACAAATAATGTTTTCGGTATAATTTTACTAGAAGCGGAAAAGCGATAAAATAAATGACGACTTATTTCTCGTCTCATTCAATGGTCTCTTGAAATCGTATTATTATCGACAACAAAAGAATATTTATATTTCCGATCGTGTTTACCATCTATTGTGCTATTACCGAACGAGAAATCAAATAAATTCATTTCGAATTTCACCATTGTTTGTTAGACAACCCGAGTAACTAGAACCGCCGAAAACCGTTGTATTATTATATAAGTAGATTTTATAGTTAGAACGATTTCGAGTGGGTACCTATTTCATCAACAATATAATAAAACACTCAGTACAAACTTGAAGCAATTAATGGGCCATATATATATATATATATATATATATATATTGTACCCGACGTGATCAGGTACACAAGTAAACTGTAATAGGGGGGGCGGTCCCGATCTGCGAAGTGCTCCAAGTGGTCGTCTCGTTGTAAGGGAGTCGACTAGGGTTGACTTGTAGGGGCTGGTTCTGCTCTCAAGTGAAGATGCTGCGGCGTGGTCCGGAGAAAATTGTAGTCAGGCGGTCCAGGGGGGCAGGCGATGGTCAGAAGAAAAGGCAGGAGTCAAGTTGTAGGCGATGTCAAGCGGAGAGAAGTCAAGGTAGGTAGATGATGCTGGCGGAGGATGCTGGTGATCTGCCTTCCTCTGGTTTTTGCGCAATTTATATTGCGCTCCAGGGCGCGACCACGGATTTGGGAGATTTGTATGGGGGAATTTTGTTTCCCCCTTTCTCGCTCTTTCCGGGTCGCTGGCAATTTTGTGGGATAGATTTAATTAATCTATCCCCTTCTCCTAAGCATCACCTTTAACCTCAACTTCTCCACACTCTTCCATCATTTTTATTAAGGTAAGAATAAACATTTTAAAATACAAATACAAAAAGGGTGCCCGTTTTTTGGGCTAAAAATCTTAATTACTAACTTAGCCTAACATTTACATACTTAAATTAACATTGTTTTTGTGGCTGGGAGTCAGGCCTTTACGACGGTATAATTTATTGGGTCGTGTGATTGACCTGGCTCCCGTTATAAGGTCAGACAGGTTGATTTCTCTCGCCTCGGTCCGCGCTGAGACTTGCAAAGCTCGGTCGTGAGGATCCGCTCTAGGCCGCTCGCGTTTGCGTTATTCGCAGCCTGGGTCTAGGGGATTTTAGCCTCAAGGCCAACCTCTTGTTTCATTTGCGGCCGAGCGAGCCGAGAGAAACATACATAGAATTTACAATTTGTATTGAGAAATCTTAGATCTAACTTATTTCCTACATTAGCGCCGCTGTCGGGGCATTCGCGTCCGACACATATATATATATATACCTATTGCGTGAGTATTATAATCAGAGCAATAATATACAAAAGCGCTGCTGTAGTCAGTTTTTATGAGGTTTGCCGGACTCGGCTAGACCTGGGCGTGGCTAGCACTAAGGCTAAGGTATTTATATTCATTCATAGCACATAACGTTTTTGTTTATTCGTATAACCACGTTTTCACAGTACTGTTAAATAATCAAAAATATAGCATGTTACCTAATAAACCGATGAGTTATGTTCATTTCTTTCGCGTATCAAAACGTGTGGGTGGAGTCAACGGAGACGCGGGACACTAAGCACATTATAACAATACTTTAAAGCGGTGTGATAATTTGGGAGATTTTTCGGTTTGTTTCTTTTTCATTGGGTACGACGTAAAAACCTGAAAAAAGTGATTTTCCCAAATTTGTATAGTTTGGGTAAAAAGAATTAGCTCTCTCTTCATTTATTGTTACTTCAAGGTATTAATCTGAATAGCCAGGTACTATTCAACCTTCCCCTTAATCATCTTCTTTCCCTCCCCACTACCTTCAGCCTCGCATACCCCGATTGCGGATGCCATAGTACTGCTGGCTCTAGACGGTTGGGAGCAGTTGAGACTCTTGTGCGAAATTTACCTGAAGCGAAAAAAACGTGTCGCTTGAGTCAAGCCTTCGCCCAAATTATTGATATACATATTTTAGATGACTAAAAGGCCACAAAAATCTTCAGTTTCAAACGAGAGTCAGAGCTTTCGACGCAGAAAAAAGAACTGATTAAAACTGCATATTTAACTTATTTTGACCAAAGTGTCGGTTAGCCCTTTTGTTTTGCCAGCGACGATTTTATTTGAGTTGTAGGATATTTATTATTTGTGCTAAAGGGTATTTAATCGAATCTGATAAAAAAGTTTGTATTCCTTTTATTGTGTGCCCCAACTCAGAAGGTTTGAAAAATAATTATTTTATTAAATTACCAATCCTTCGAGAGAGATTTAAGAAATGTTTGTTTAAATACTTAAACATAATTTAGTCTTCAACGACAGCTTTTATTTCAAGCTATTTTAGCTTTAGATACAAACATTAAATTTTTTTGGTAGATTTTCTTAACATTATCATTGCGAATAAAAAGTGCCTTCGTGGAAAATAATATCAGCGTTTTAATAAAAAAAGAATAATAGGTTTGTAGAATAAATACTTCCTAAGTTGCAGATACTCTTAGCATCGCCCTGATGTATGACAGCCATTTAGAATCGCACCGTCAGTTGAAATAGCACCAGCGGTGTTTGGTGACAAAATCTGAATAGCCAGGTTTTAAAAGTTAACATCTCAGAAGTTGGGCGTGCTGTACAGGGCCCGCAGATACTTCAATAGTACACAACTGCTGACCTTGTAAAAATCGCAAGCGCGCCCCACTGTTGAATTTGGCAGTCACCTCTGGTCTGGAGCCCATACATACCTGAAACCCATGACAACGGGCGGAAGTAAGCGGATTGCAATATTTGGAGCACAGACGTCGAGTGGGAATGCTGTATTTGTTCCACCGGTATTTCGATGGAAGATGCTCCGAGGAAGTTGCGTCATTGATCCCTTCGGCACCTGTGCATAGTCCGGAAACTCGCCAAACGCGCGTCAAACATTTCTACAAGATTGACATTCAATACACGAGAACGGGTCGCTTTTACGACTCGTTCTTATGTTCAACAGCTCAGTTTTGGAACAATCTGCCGGCCTCTGTTTTTCCTCCCTCCTTCAACATGGGCCTCTTCAAGACCCAGGTTCACTCCTTCCTTTCATCAAAAATACCCTCCACCTGCATCCCTTAAGGTGAAATAGGCCCTAAGGGAAATTATTTCCCTCAAGGCCCCTTGTGTAGAGGTAATGAAAAAAAAATTACTTCTCAAACTTACTCTTCCTGATCTCTATTCCCTCCTCATTTCATTAAGCCAAAACAGGGATGCCATAAAACCACTGGCTCCGGGCAGTCGGAACTCTGGTGCGTTGTTCACATAAATCTTAAAGCGTCTTTTTTGTGAAAATATCATATCTCGTTCGGTTGCAAAGGGCTTTTCAAATCCGAAATCGTTTTTTCAAGTACATTACATTTGACCGGTCGGTAGCTGAGTGGACAAACGCGTCGGATTCCCACCCGGGCGTTGTGCGTTGAATTCCCCTGCTGGCTAAGTCCTCCATCATTACACAAGCAACATCTTCCGCTTGTCAAGATGGCAGTAGGAGTTTTTCAAATATTGTCAGGTTATTCATAACCCGGGAATGTTTGTCATTCTTTTTAGAAAAAAAAAGAAAAACTTTTCTCATGGTTCTTCTTACTAAAATTTGCTTCTACTATTTTTGAACGGACAATGTACCAGATAAACGGATAAATATAAGAATACTTTGTTTTAAAACCACAGAATTTATTATGATGAAGGCCAACCGGTTTCGCTTGGATCAAGCTTCGTCAGGGCACATATAATAACTAAAGAAAAAATACAGAGTTAACAGGTATATATAGGTACAACAGTTAATGATAGAGTGAGACAGTATATAATACAAAGAAGGAAGATAGAGAGCATATATTAGAGGGAGGGAACAATTGAAAGTGCTTAATATATATTACGAAGAATTGGTAAATAAACAAGTGTATATAATAGAAAGATAATGATGTAATGTTAGGGGCAGACAAAGATCCTGTATTGAATTTATATATGAAAACGACATTTTACATTGTTACTGGAAAAGAAGCTATTTGGATACATAATAATAATTAAATGGGTGAGGTATGGAATAAAGCAGAGTGATTCGTAGAATCAAATGAGGGTGAAGTTGACAATTGATCATAATAAATTCTGTGGTTTTAAAACAAAGTATTCTTTTATTTAATATAATGTCCAACCACCATGTGATTGTTTCTTACGAAAAAAGGATAAATATAAAATTGTATTACTACAACATGCATAAAATCGTTCATTCCTTTGAGAGAACTGAGTCGAACTTCTAACGAAACGTTCTGAAGGGTACAGAGTGAATCCGCATTAACGCTTCGTTGCCTCTCATTGATTTTATTAAACCTTTTTGATTTGACCTTTGCGTGAGTTAGACGACCCTCGGAAGATAAACATTATAGATTCACTGGCGCAATTATGCTCCAGTGGATCCCAGCTTTTTTTACTGTTTTTATTTTAACATTTTACACGTTCGCCCTTTTTTCCGGGCTGACTTCGCCATGGGAAAATCAAACATTTGCCTTTTCGCTGCCGATATAAGTAGTTGTAGATAAAATGTTATTTTTTAAACCTACGTGTAAAGCAAATTTTCTTTTCTAAAATTAAAGGTAACCCAGAACGAAATTCCCACATGAATATTAATTGAGTGACTTTTTTGTGACATTTTCGTGCAATAAAGTTGTGAAAAATGAATACTTGGAGCTAGTTGACGAGTTTGTGTATTTAGAAAGCATGTTCTAGAGAGAAGGAAAGGCTTATAAGGATATTGAAAGAAGGGTGAATGCAGGAAACTTATTAATGGAGGACTGAACGTTGTTGGCACAAATGATAAAATCGTCCAAAGAAGTGAAGCTAGCAGTCCACAGTGGAGTGCTTATACCAACCCTGATATGGCAATGAGGCATGAAACTGGTAAAAGAAGGATGAAATAGACTGAATGCGGTAGAAATTAAATCCCTGAGGCGCATGTGCGGTAAAACCACGCATGACCGTGTACAAAATGTGAATATCCGGAAATAATGCAAGGCTGATTGATGTAAGCGTAATGAAAAAGATCAAGAAAGGGACGCTTAGACGGTTTGGGCATTTAGAGTAAATGAACAAAGAAAGGAGTGTGAAAAGAATATATGATGCGAAAGTGAATGAAATAATAAGTTAGGGACGCCCGAGGAAGACATGGCACGATCGAAGTGAATCAAATATGTACTTGAATCGGGCCATGTCAGAAAAACAGGAGAGTATGTATGCATGTAAATAAAGCAGGGAGGGTGTGCTAAGATAGAGTTGTATGGCGGTCCGTCCTCTCTGCCTACGTCTGCGGTTAAACGGCGAGATGGTTAGTTAGTTAGTTAACTTTTTTTTCTACTAACGTTATACGAGTATTGTTAGGCTCATTATTATTTCCCTCGATGTACTTATTTGAATATTGATTCCGTTATGAGGTATCAATCGTTATGGTACAAGCATGTATTGACGGCCTGCATGGTTGAGTGGTAAGACGCTTGACTTCAAATCCAGACATCGCGGGTTTCAACCCGGCGTACGCAAATAATTAGTAACCATTAATAAGTATCGCACCGGTGAAAGATTACCATTCAGAATCGAAAAGTTGCTTGAAATGGCTTTTAGCCGTGTTTGGTTACCAGATCTGAATAGCCAGGTACTTTTCAAACCTTCCTCTTCCTCTTTATTATCTCCTTCCCTTCTCCACTACCTTCAGCCTCACAACATACCCAAATTGGGGATGCCATAGTCTCACTGGCTTCAGACGGTTAATTATTAATTTAACGTTTTTAATATTTTTTATTTATATTTAGAAAGCCCTTCAGGCAACCAACAACGCCACTCTTTCAACTTTTAGGAATCCTCAATATCAGGCAGTTATATCTTAAAATAGTGTTAAAAATAACTCATTCTTCAAAATCTTTAATGTATAGCACACATAATAAAAATACAAGGGCCAAACAACAAGAAAGACTTTTAGTGCCTAAATACAAAACAGCTTTTGCACAAAGACACCATATGTACATAGCACCTCACACTTACAACAAACTCCCACCACAGACTGTAGCCATCACCAATATGTATTCCTTTAATCAAAACATTACTAAATTGGATAATGAGTAAGGACCGAAAGGAAATTGAAGACCTCCTAAAATAGCACTTGAAATTCTTTACCATGACAAACTAGAACATTGTGTAACAAATATCATAATTTTTTCAATTATTCTACTTTTACTCGCTGTCACTTACCTCAAAACAGGTTTTTTTGACCAAGTGAGATAGGTAATGTAAATAAATAATGTAAGAAACATAAAGTTAATAAATAAATTGAAAAAAAAAACACACATCACAATTTTACTATTTTATAACATTTATTCTTCTTTAAATATTAGTGCTTTATTTTTATGCTTGGTTTTAAAGCCTCTCTTTAAATCTTAAAAAGGTGCGAGTTTTTCTTTCAATACCCTTTTTTCACTAATTAATGTAAATCAAAAGTTAAATTAAAATAAATGATAAATCCGATACTGAGAATGCTAGTAATTTTTATAATATGGAAATTTATATCGACTATCAATTTGATATTTTTTTATTATTAAACTTATAAATTGAGTTTGCCGTTGAACTTCCTCGGTCATACAACTCGCAGGAAGTCACTGTCCGCCGGAAGAAGGATATGAAGGCTCTCACCGGAAATGGTTGATGGAGGATTCAAAGCTCCCCGACTGCCTGAAGATTTACAGGGTACGATTTTGTTGACAGTGATGAATTGGACGGTGCGTTGATATCGCATAGAGGGGGGGTGCATTTTGGCAGCGTAAAGTCTCATAGCAGCGGTAACTGTACTCATATAAAAACACATTTGAAAAAAATCAAGTTGTATTTATTATCGTTTTTTATATACCAGAAAAAATCATCAATTGATAATTTTAGGTAGCCGGACGAATTTTAATTTTTTTTTTTAATGTGAAAACAGTACAATAGGCCCTGCACAACTTTTCCCAACCATCTGTAGCCAGTGGGACTATAGCATCCCCGATAAGGGTGTGTTGTAAGGCTGAAAGTAGTGGTCTGTTCATCAAACATAGTTAAAGCCATTTCCAGCAACGTTTCGATTCGTGAGCACGTTACATTTTTTAATTAAAAAATACGTAATAAATGTATGCTACCGTTCTCACAATACTTGGTGGTGTAATGGTCAGCATAGTTGTCTTCTGTGCAGTTGATCGGGTTTCGATTCTCGGTCGTGGAATTTAATTATTATTTTTTCCCTTTTTTAATTTAATTTAAATTTTGACTAATATTTGTTAATGTCTGTCTGAAAAGAGGAATGCAAGTTTCCAAATTTCTGCAATTATATCCGTGTTTTTAACGGGTCTGTGTCAGTATATTATAATAGCTTATATGCATATTTAAATATAGCCAAAGAACGTTCGCAACAAAGTGAGAATAAAATTCTCACGCACACTAACATATGCCATGTGTATAAAAGTTTCGTTTTCAATAAATTAAGGTGTTAACAGCCTTAAAAAAACGTTTAAAAATACACAATTAGTGCTAATATTACTGACATCGAGATTGTACTCCGTTACAGAGTGAAATTTACTTATGAATGATAGTAAAATAATGTTTAATTCATTTCTCAAGTAATACAGAGGCGTTAATCCCAGATAAAGCGGAAGTTCCGGGTTAAAGTCTCAATCGCAACCTATATTTTTTTTTAATTTCCGCGTCTTCTTTTGTCTCATATTTCTTAGAAAATTATTCACATCGTTTACTAAAATTCAGTTTTAAAGAAATGAAAAAATAACTTTGTATAAGACCACTGATATATATTTTTTTTATAACCGACCGGTTTCGCTTAGCCTTAGCATCATCAGGGTTAAAAAATAAAGTACACAATAAATACATAAGTGTGCGGTTATATATACATACAGAGAGAGAGCAAAATATAAAATAAAATAACAAAACAATGAGAAATCAATAGAATAACAATGAATCAATTAATTTTGATTTACCTTGTTTTCGAAGCTGACATTTCAAATCAAGTATTAATATCTTGAATTTACAATCGAAAAGTTCTTGTACTAGTTTGGCTTGAAGATTTTTTCTGTCTTGCAGACAACTTAAATATTTTTTTAATGTTTTTTAAAGAAAAACAAACATTCCCGGGTTACGAATAACCTGCCAATATTTTAAGAACTCCTACTGCCATCATAAGAAGCGGAAGATGTTGCTTGTGCAACGATGGAGAACATAGCCAGCAGAGGAAGTGAACGCACGACGCCGGGCAAGGAATCCGACGCGTTTGTTCACTCATCTACCGACTGGTTATTTGAATGATTTAGATAAAAAGTACTTACAAAGTTAATTGGATACTAAAAATAAAACCTGAAAAAAAAGAGAACTTATTAAATAAAACCTTACCTGTTAACGTAATGTCCGTGATAAGTATTTATGGATAAGGTCATATTGGTTTTGTTAAAATAATGAGAACATTTCATGTCTTAAAACAAGTAGGAGTAAAAGATTAAATTAAGATGATTGTATAAAATGTAGGTCTATTGCAACTTTATTATAAAATGACTATTACAAATTAACTCAGCATAGGTATAAGATCATCTCAATGTGAATTTATGAATTTTATTTTTATTGAAAGTTTAACAATGAAACTGAAGTATTTCAATTCGGTGTAATTCTACAGCAGTTTGGTGTTAGTTATGACCTCAAAGCATAATGTACCAGGAGGGAGCGCTAGTGTAGTCAGGATTGATGTTTTTTTCCTGACTGGGGCGTGGCAAGGGCATTTATACATCAATGCACAGCACATGTTGTCAAAATGTTTTTGTTTATTTGTACAACCACTTTTTAACAGTATTGTTATAAACAAAAATATAGGATAAAACCTACAAAATCGTCAAGTTATGTCGCATAACAAAACATAGTGGACGGAGTCGCCGGAGACGCGGTAGATGGGGAACATGCCTATATACCTAAAAGCGGTGCTATATTGCGTGAGAACTTGTCTTATCTCTTTCTCTCTCACGGTTTACGACGTAAAACCCAGAGAAAGTGATTTATCGTAAATTTGTATAGGTTGGGTAAAAATGATAAGCTCTCTCTCCATATATACAAGGCCTGTTCAAAAGAAAAGGTGCATTTTGAATTATCGCGGGCTGTGTACATTCGATTATCGATCTTTTGTTGTTGTTGTTATGTTGGTACACATATGTTTATCGTATGTTAGCATTATCAGCCATTTTGGATTAGCGGTTTGTTTTTGACAACTGGAAAGGTTAGTCACATTTTTGTGTGTTCTTCGATTTTTTACTTGTTGAAAAAGTGGATCAAAGAATATGTATTAAATTTTGCGTTAAAAATGGAATAAAGTGCTCCAACGCACTTAAAATGTTGACTGTGACATTTGGCGAGTCTACTTTGTCTTAAAATTGTTCATAAGTGGTACAAGCGCTTTACAGAAGGCCGAGAAGATGTTAATGACGATGAGCGTCCTGGAGTTGTGGAAAAACAAATCATGGATTTTATTCTTTGATCCATTTTTTTCAAAAGTAAAAAATCGAATAACACACAAAAACGTTACTAACCTTTCCAGTTGTCAAAAACAAAACACTAATCCAAAATGGCTGATAATGCTAACATATGATAAACATATGTGTACCAACATAACAACAACAACAAAAATCGATAATTGAATGTACACAGCCCGCGAAAATTCAAAATTCACCGTTTCTTTTGAACAGGCCATGTATTCTTGCTCTCAGGTGAGAATGTTATAAAAATCATAGGAACATTTCGTATTTTAAAGCAAGTAGGAGTAAAAGATTGAATTCACATGATAAGTGTAAAATGTGGATCTAGTGAAAATATTATAAATTACGTAGGTAAAAGATGATCTTAATGTGAATTTATGAATACTGTTTTCATTGATAGTTTAACAATAAAACTGCAAGTGTTTCAATTCAGTTTAATTCTACAGCATTTGGGTGTTGGTTATGACAGTGCACCCTTTATCTAACGAACATGGGGTGAAGTGTAGTGAATTGGGAGGCAAGCGGGATGGGAAGGGTTGCTCGCAGTGTACTGGAACCTTCCCGCCGCGCCGTAGGGGTGGTTGAGGCGATAGTTTAGCCGCCTTTTAACTGGGGGCTCGCGGATATGGAACAACATTTGTTTCAATTTGTCGTTTATTTATTTAAAGTTTCATAAGCTACAAGAGATTTATCAACTTTTTTTTATAATGAAAACCGTACAAGAGTCCCAGCTGCTCCCAACCGTCCAGAGCCAGTGAGGCTACGGCATCCCCAAACGGGGTATTTTTGACGCAGAATTTAGTTGGAAGGGGAATGAGATGGGGAAGAGGAAGGTTACACGGCTAAAGTTATTTCATGCAACGTTTCGATTCTGAATGGCGGTCTTTCACCAGGGCAATACTTAGAGTACCTACTACTTTGGAACGTGCCGCAAATATGCTTTTTATTATTTTATATTTATTAAATGTGTTGACACGTATTAGTTAAATGAAAGTTATTGGCGCACGCCGGATTGAACCTGTGACCTTTGGATTCGTGGCCGAGCGTCTTACCACTTGACCATGGAGGTCGTCACTATTAATAAATACTTTTGAAAGTTGATATTAAAAATGTGTTTTTCAATTTAGAATCGACTTTATCTTTTTAATTTTTTCGTAATGCTTTTATTCAATTCTTATTTAAAATATGAATTCAACAATTTTTAAGAAGTCAAAAGATTTTTTTTCTTCCGTAAATAAAAAGAAGATAGTTTATTCAAGACCTCTTCTAGTTATGCAGTTGTGGTCGGGTAGAGCTTTGCATAACATCACAAAGATGGCTGTCTATATTGGTAGAAATCGGAAAAAAATAATATTAATAATTTTCAAGAAAGCATCTGATTGATAAAAATGCCAGTTTCTTAAAGGTTTCGGTAGCTCAATTGGTAGAGACGTTACTCCTTATTAATTTATTAATTATTTTGATTTTCTGGATATTTTTCTCCAAGTATTGCCCTGGTGAAACATTACCATTCAGAATCTAAACGTTGCTTGAAATGCCTCTACCCGTGTTTGGTGAATGTATTTTAATAGCCAGGTACTTCCCAACCTTCCTCTTTCTCATCTTTTTCCCCTCCTCACTACCTTCAGCCTCACAACATCCCCCAAATGGGGATGCCATAGTCTCGCTGGCTTCAGACGGTTGGGAGCAGCTGGGACTCGTGCGCGGTATTCACTTGAAAAAAAAAAAACAAAAAATTAGACAAGCACTTCTCAATCATCATCTTCCCCTCTCTTCTCCTCTCCTTTTCCTCTCCCACTCCTTCAGTTTCGCAACATTCACAAATAGAGAAGCAAATACCTCCGGGCGGATTTAATCATGTTTTCCTCAATATTTAAAGGATGTAGATTAGATGGAATACCTGTGGACCAAGTCGGGGAAAGCCTAGCGGAAAACAACGCTGTTAAAAAAGGCTTGAGATTGGTCAAAGGCTATGCTATAAGCGAAAACAGTAATACATAAATTAGAATTATAAATGATGTAGCCAATTGAGGCATATTTATCACATCCGTAAATAGAATAACGGCTATTTTAATACTTGTTATATAGAGGTACGTATCGGTGATAAAATTGACTAAGTATCAAATATTCATCTGAACTCAAAGCCAGCGAGAGATTAAATATGGTGATGATATAACGACTTCGTGCATCTAATGGCCTATCGTTAACAGCTAAATTACAATCGGAATTAACTGGGAAGGTTCTATGGAACTGGGGTTATTGTGTATTAACGGTTTAATCCGATACGTCCGTTATTTCTACCTATTGGTTATTAGTTATTAGTTATAATTACTCTCCACCAGAAACATAGTTAGAACAAGGTGATTATTGGATATTAAAATTTTCTAAGCGAATCTGTACGAGGAAAGCGTTGCATGTGTTAGAGGGAACGGTGATTTTACGACGTGGTTTAACATCACTAAAGGTGTAAAGCATGGCTGTGTAATGTCACCGTGGTTGTTCAATTTGTACGTGGATAATTGTATGCAAGAATTCAAAGGTGTGGGCTTGGGCGCGAAAATGAACAATCTAAAAGTATGTTGCCAATTGTATGTGGATAATGCGCTGGTGATTGCTGGCAGTATGGAAGATCTACAGTTTCTCGTGTCTAGGATGAACCAAGTATTTATGCAGAATAAGTTGATGAATGTAACTTAAGTCCAAAATCATGGTGTTTGAAAAAGAGAGTACGAGAACAGCGTGCATTATAGTTGTGAATGATGAATACTTGGAGCAAGTGGATGAGTTTGTGTATTAAGAAAGTATGTTTACTAGAGGTAGAAAGGCCGATAAGGATAATGAAAGAAGGGTGAATGCAGGAAACTCCATTGAGAACTGAACGCTATTGGCACTAATAAGAGAAAAAGCGAACCTAGCAGTCCACAATGGAGTGCTTATACCAACCCTGATGTATGGCAGTGAGGCATGGAACTGGCAAGAATGAAAATAGACTTAAAGCTGTGAAAATGAGATCCCTGAGACGTATGTGCGTAAAACTATGTATGACCGTGTTAAAAATGTGCATATCCGGAAAGAATGCAAGGCTGATGTGAGCGTAATGAATAGGATCAAAAAAGGGACGCTTAGATGATTTGAGCATGCAGAGCAAATGAACGAAAAAACGAGTGTGTAATGAATATATGATGCAAAAGTGAATGGAAGAAGAAGTCGGGGACGCTCGAGGTAAACATGGCACGATCAATCGAATTAAATACTTGAATCGGGCCACGTAAAGAGTCAGAATAACAGAAGAGTATGTATGAGACGATGTATGAATGTGAACGAAACAAAGAGTGTGTGCCAACACAGAGTTGTATGGTGGTCCGTTCTCTATGCCTACCCCTGCGGGGAAACGGCGTGGTGGTTAGTTAGTTAGTTAGTTAGTTGAGTTAACTCAGGCAACTCAACGCTCTTACCGAGTTGGTAAATATATTTTGAATGGCTGAAGGGCCACAAAAGTCTTCAGAATTAGACGAGAGTCAAAAAATATGATGCAGAAAAAAAACACTGCATATTCAACTCATTTTTTACCAAAGTGTCACTAAACTCTTTTGCCTTTCCAGCGACGAAATTTAATCAACCAATTGAAAGTTTAATATATTTAAATGTGTTCTACTATTCTTACTTTTCATTTGAGCAAACAAATTACTTGTAGCACTTTAAAATGTACCGCTCGTGTGTAAAAGCTCACTTGAGCGTATACAATTAAATAAATAAATAAATATTTCTACCCTGTGCAATTGCGAAATACTAAATCACCAAACAAGATTGGCAAAGTCATCTTTCGAATCAGCTTTCGAAGTTGGAGGTTTACAGATCGAGCTTTCAGAGTTACAAACTAATTACTCTTCGAATTAACTCCCTCCAGAATCACACATAAAACTCATCCATCACGTTTTATTTTGACGAATTACTTCTAATTTTGAAACTGTTTATTCGTGGTGGAACTCCATTATAATGATTTTAATATTACGAAAATTTTAACTTTATTCCACTATTTAAATTTTACACTGTTCAGGTCTTAAATAAGAAATAGTGGAATAATGTAAAATATTGGTGTTATTAGAATTAATTTTCTTTACACTTCCTTTTCAAAGCGTTATTCAAATTTATGGAGCTCTTCAAATACTTTCAACTCTTCGAAAAATAATAAATGTTTAATGATATCTTACAAAATTATTTTTCAACGAGACAAAAAATGATTTTGTATAAGACCACAGATTTACTTTTATTTTTTATGACCGACCGGTTTCGCTTAGCCTCAGTATCATCAGGGTGAAAAAATAAACTTGACGAAAAATACGTGTTAAGTGTTCGGTTATATAAACATAAACAAACAGAAGAACGGCGCTATACAAATCTTCCAATTATTATAATTATTTTAGAGGGAGAACACAATATAAAATAAAATAAGAGAACATTGAGAAAACAAAAGAATAACATTTAAATTATAATAAAGGAACAGAGAGAAAAAGACAGATAAAATGATTTGAAAGAGGCAACACGTAAACTGAGAAGGTGATTGAAAGATAACAAGGATTTTTTGTGAGTTTACAGGATATATACCTAATATTGGACTACTGGAAAAAATTGACTGGTCATTAAGAATATGACGGCTTCCATGGTCGAGTGGTAAGACGCTCAACTACGAATCTAAAGGTCGCGGATTCAAACCCGGCCTGCGCAAATAACTTACTTTCAAATAATATGTGTCAACTCATTTTTATATAGATAAAATAAAGTTTATTTGCGGCACGTTCCAGAGTGGTAGATACTCCAAGTACCGCCCTGGTGAAAGACCACCATTCAGAATTGAAACATTGCTTGATTTAAATGGCTTGAGCCGTTTGTGACCAGATCTGAATAGCCAGGTACTTCCCAACCTTCCTCTTCCCCATATTCGTCCCCTCCTCACTACTTTCAGTCTCACAACATACCCTAATTGGAGATGCCATAGTTCCACTAGCTCTAGACGGTTGGGAGAAGTTGGGACTCTGGTGCGCTATTCACTACGAATGACTATAAATTTTAATTGCTTTCTTTAATTCTAGTGCTTCTAAATTATTTAATCTGTTGCCATGATGATTTTTATGGAGAATATGAGCACCGGCGCTTTTATTTAAGATCACTTTTTCTTAAAACTACTCACTTTGAAATCGATATTTTTTATGAAACATTGTAACACTATATTAGCATACACTTCACAAAAGATTTCATACACTCATAATTTTTTTTTTTTTTTAGAAAAGATGGAGATAAGGTACGAAAGAATACGGCAGAATCTGTAAAAAAAACATCATAAAACAAGAGTCTGTTTTCTATAAAAACAAGATCAAGGAGTGATTGTTCTAGAAAAATTATACTATTATAAAAAAGCAACATTTTATTTTCAAGATGATAAAATGTTTGCTGTTTTTTTTTATGAACCGCTTGTTTGCTGTTTTTTTTTCAAATTTCCATTAGGTTCAGGAAGGATTAAAAAAGTATTTTTAAAACTTTTAATCACATTTTCAAAACCGCGTAGACAAATCGGTTAACATAGTTTTTTTCTAAGCCGAAATAAAATAAACACAAATTGTGTTTTTAATTTTGCAATTGAAAAAAAAAGTGTTTCACTAACTAACTAACCATCGCACCGTTTTTCCGCAGGGGTAGACAGTGAGGACGGACTGCTATAAAACTATATCTTGGCACACATTCATTGCTTCATTCACAATCATACATCGTCTCATACTTACTTTTCTGTTGTTCTGACTATTGAAGTGGCCTGACTCAAGTATTTGCTTCATTCGATGGTGTCATGACTCCCTCGGGCGTCCCCGGCTTCTTCTAACATTCCCTTTTGCACAGTATAATTTTCTCACACTGCTTTCATCGTTCATCCACTCTACATGTCCAAACCCTTTTAGAATTATTTTCTTAATCGTGTTCATTACGCTTACATCAGACTTGCATTATATCCGGTTATTCACATTTTTAACATGGTCATGCATGGTTTGGCCGCACATCCGCCTCAGGGATCCCATTTCCATAGCATTTAGTCTACTTTCATTCTTCTTCTGGCAGTTCTACGCCTCACTGCCATACACCAGGGTTGATATAAGATAATAATATCAATAGAGCGCTGCATATGAATCTGTGGCATTAATCGATCAAATGATTAACAACCATATTATTGGTTTGACTGTACTCCTCAGGGATCTCATTTCTACAGCATTTGGTCTTCTTTCATCCTTCCTCTGCTAATTCCGTGCTTCGTTGCCATACATCAGGGTTGGTATAACACCCATCGGGGAGATTTAAAATAAACGTATTTTCAAAACCGCGTAAACAAATCAATTATCATGTTTTTTTTCCAAGCCAGTTTAAAATACATTCAACAGACTCATTTAAAAGTACGAATAAATTACTTGTATTGTAGATTTAATGTCTTGATATCATTAAAATGTTAAAATTCTAAAGTTCGGTCAAAAAATATTTTCTAAAAAAAAAAGTTTTCTAAGAAAAGCGATGTTTTACAATCTTTGTTTGGTCTTATTTGAACATTCTCGCATAGCACACATCACCATCATGTTTGATTTATTTGAATAACAATTGCAAGTTTTTTAATCACCACACATATAGGAAATAGCCTCAAAATCCGTTGACGTAAGTTATACGACTCGACGATGCGAAGTTAGTGCGGATGGAGAACATTATTACACACTTAGAAGTGCTGCAATATTATGTGACGACTTGTTCTTTCTCTATCACGGCTCCGGATTATTTATCGGAATTATGTATTCCTGAACATTTCAATTCGCGACAGTCAACCCTTAGATCGGCAATGTCATAGGCTGTCGGAAGATTGAAGGAACCAAAGTGCACACCAGACACTAAGTTCGGAGAGCGCGCCTTCGGAGTGTCAGGTCCGAAAGCCTGGAATGGACTACCACATGATCTGAGAGTAATAAAAGACTCGACAGAGTTCAGAACTAAACTCAGAACCCATTTTTTCAGAAAAAAATATTCATAATCAAGATGTAACAAGGCCAATAGAATTTCTATTCAAACCAAAAAACTTTTCAAACTCTCATTCCTTAAATTCATTAGAAGATTTTCACCATTATCTGTTCCTCACTACGAAAAATTAAAAAGTACCTCCGATATAATATATATATATATGTAAAATTTGCTCTCATGCCCTTAAAATGAAAAAAATAATAAGAATAAATTAAAAAAATACATGTAAGAATCAGCTAAATTTTAAGTTATCGAAGGAAGCAATCACTTTGTAGCTTGACATTATAATTTAAATAAATAATGTTTTAGTTTTAAGCCACTTTATTTATACATATATAACATTCGACCGGTTTCGGTTAAACTTAACCTTCTTCAGAAAAAGTATATACATAAACTTTCCAGTTTATATATATACTTTCCTGAAGAAGGTTAAGTTTAACCGAAACCGGTCGAATGTTATATGTGTATAAATAAAGTGGCTTAAAACTAATATATTTTTTATTTAAATTAAATTTTAAGTTGTTATGATATGGTGATTGTGTCCTTCCAGAAGTGACCTGCCAGGTAAGTATGTTGCTGTATATTTATATAAACTAAGAATTACTATTAAGTAGAAATTAAAATTTGTACAGCGCCCTTATGATGATTTTTCACAAAAACGGCGCTATACAAATTATCAAAATATTGTTATTATTATATTATACGACGTAAAAACCGAGAAAAGTGATTTATCGCAAATTTGTGTTGGTTGGGTGAATATATTTAGCTCTCTCTCCATATGTTTTCTTACTGCAAGGGTTAAACTTACCAGCCCTGAAAGAATGCGATTTTTTTTTACTGCACGCGATTCGCGAGAATTGCGGAAATGTGTATCAATTCCGCTTGTGACAAAACTCGTTGATGAGTCGTCCGCCATCCCTGCTTTGTAAGCCTGTTTGTACGGTCCTGAATGACGTCACACGCCACCCGTGCACGTGTCACGGCAGACAGTGGGGCACGTGCGAGATTTACGGGATTGGTTTCCACTAGTTGTACCGTGTTCTACGTGAGGCGAGGCTAATCGGCCGCCCGAAGGTATTGAAGATTATAACCCTCGCGTTAGATAAAATACAAACATACGCTGTTTACATTTGTATGAAGGTAATAGGAAATATAAATATTTTGATTATTTTAGACTGGATGCTGTCGAAATGAGATCCTTGAGACGTATGTGCCGTAAAACTATGTACCGCCGTATTAAAAAGTGGATATCTGTAAAAATGCAAGGCCGGTGTGAGCGTAATGAATAGGATCAAGAGAGGGACGCTCAGATGGTTTGGGCATGAAGAGCGAATGAACGAAGAAAGAAGTGTGAAAAGAGTATATGATACGAAACTGAATGAAAGAAGAAGTCAAGGACGCCCGAGAAAGACATGGCACGATCAAGTAAATCAAATACTTGAATCGGGTCATGCGAAGAGTCAGAATAACAGAAGAGTATGTATGAGACAGAGTTATATGGCGGTCCGTCCTCTCTGCCTATCCCTGCGGGGAAACGGCGTGATGGTTAGTTAGTTAGAGTTAGTAATTAAAAATAAATTTGTTGGATTTCAAAGTGATGTTTTGACATTTTGACATTTGTACACGGTTGACATTCAATACATGAGAACGGCTCGCTTTTACGACTCGTTCTTATGTTCAACAGCTCGGCTATGGAACAATTTGCCGGCCTCTGTGTTCCCTCCCTCCTTCGAGACCCAGGTTCACTCCTTCCTTTTCTCAAAAAGACCCTCCACACAGCATCCTCAAAAATGACATAGGCCACGAGGAAAATGATTTCCCTCGAAGTCTCCTGTGTGGAGTTATTGTAAAAAAAGGAATGAGGGTTGTTCACTCGTTAGTATTTAAAAGTATTTTTATCTGTCGATAATAATAAACAACCAGTTAAGCCGAACGAACCTTTATTTCATCGATCTTCCCGGGTAATTAATCCTCTTTGCCTCACCCTCTGTAGCTCTGTCGCTTTCATGTGTTCCTTCATACTAATTATGTGTACAATTAGATACATTTGTACATATGTACTATTAAAGTAGGTAAACATGCGCATAAATGTAACGGTACTTAGTTATCAAACTACCCTTTCAAGTATGCCTTGGTGAAAATGGCTGACATTTTGCTTTATTGGCTTAAGAAAGAAAATGTTTTCATGAACACAAATAAATATAAATTATATATTTGAATTACTCGATGTCTGTCTAATTATGGCTGGAATGGAGAAAATCTTACGGCTTCCATAGTCGAGTGGTAAGACGTTCGACTACGAATCCAAAGGTTGCCGGTTTCAACCCCTTCGTGCGCAAATAACTTTTATTTAAAAAATATCTGTCATACAAAAATTCGTATAAAAACGACAATTAACTCGAACTTTGACATGAAGCACTTACTTTGTGGTAAGACATAAATAAATTTACTGTCAATACATATTTGATCAACCCTGAAGAAGGCTTAGGTAGAGCCGAAACCCGTTGGTATATGTATCTACTAAAGTGGTGTCAAAACAATGTTACTTTTATTTAAAATTTGACATTTAATTCATATAAAAATAACAAAAAAAAGTAAATATACAGCACGTTCTAGCCAGTGAGACTATGGTATCCCCAACGTATACCCTCCGAGATACGTTGTGAGACTGAAGGTAGTGGGAAAGGGAAGGAGATAGGGAAGAGGAAAATTGGGAAGTACTTGGCTTTTCAGATCTGGTCACCAAACACGGCTAAAGTCATTTCAAGCGCCGTTTTGATTCCAAATGGAGGTGTTCCGCGAGGGCGATACTTAAAATTTCTACCACTCTGGAACGTACCACAAATATACTTTATATAATTTGACTAACTAACTAACTAAAAATCACGCCGTATCCCCCAGGGGTAGGCAGAGAGGACGGACCGCCATATAACTCTGTCTCGGCACACACTCCTTGCTTCATTCACATTCATATATCGTCTCATACATACTCTTCTGTTATTCTTACTCTTCACATGACCCGATTTAAGTATTTGATTGACTTGATCGTGTCATGTCTTTCTCGGGCGTCCTCGACTCCATCTTCCATTCACTTTCGCATCATATATTCTTTTCACACTCTTTTCTTCGTTCATTCGCTCTACATGCCCAAACCATCTAAGCGTCCCTTTCTTAATCCTGTTAATCACACTCACATCAGCCTCGCATTCTTTCCGGAAATCCACATTTTTAATACGGTCATACATGGTTTTACCGCACATACGTTTGAAGGATCTCTTTATATGATTTAATTTTAATTGAGTAATAACACATGACACATTTAAATCAGATAAAAAATATTTGCGCACGCCGGGCTTGCATCCTGTTGTAGATTCGAATTCGAACTTCTTACCACTCGACTACGGAGGCCGTCAAAATCAAATCCCAGAGGTGATTGACCTTTGCTGTGCAAACGTGGAACGTCAACGACTTCCGGCGTGTCGTACATAGTCCAAGTTATAGCCTCCTTGGAAGTAAATCCAGGACGAATAAGCCTATAATTTATTTGGATCCTGTCTTATTCCTTTAACACCATCTCCTATCCCATAACAAAGTTTCCTGGTCTGGACGCAATCAATCATAAGTTTTCTTTGTCCTTTGGCGAAAGTTGACTCGCAAGTTCAGGATTTCCAGAGATCCTCGGCATATTCTGTTTGTTAATATCCAAAAACCGTAATGTCATTTTATCCCGTAATTCGTTTAGCGAGGGAGCGGGTATATTAGACAACTTATGGAAGTTTCTCGCTCAAGGAATGAAGGTGAATTTTAATAATACCATCAGACTCTCCACTTCCCCCAAGTTTGCGGGGCGGGTCCATTAAAGGAGGAATTTAAATTTCATTAAAACTTCGAGAAATTTGCGTTTATTAAATATAAACCAGGACCAAACACCTTGATAAATAATCAAGGACTAAAATACTGAGAAATCAATATTATTATTGCACGATCCTGTCAACGAAACTCTTTCAAGAAAATTAATTGAAAATAATTTCTGATTAACAAATTACTCGCTAATAATTATAATTATAATTATCAACACCCTCTTTTAATCCCCTTTTTCTAAAATAGAACCAAAAAAACATTTTGACTCAGTTTTAATATAGGTACCTTAATACAGCGTCAGCTTTATTTTTACTGACTTTATTTATTGTTTTAAAGTTTATTTTGTAGAACTCCATTTTAATTTTTAGGTTTTTTTAATGTTATTTAAACAATAATTATTATTATTTCAAATTTGAATAAAACTATTTTTAGGTAAAAATTCTGCTAGGTAATTATTTTTACGTGTGACAGGTGTTTCGCCTTCTGAGGGCATTATCAAACAGTTTGATAATGCCCTCAGAAGGCGAAACAGCTGTCACGCGTAAAAATAATTACCTTGCAGAATTTTTACCAAAAAAAAAAGTTTTATTCAAATTTGAAATAATAATAATTATTGTTTAAATAAAATTAAAAAACCTAAAAATTATTTGTGTATAGTGAATGCCACACAAGAGTCCCAACTGCTCCCAACCGTCTAGAGTCAGTGGGACTATGGCATCCCCAGTCGGGGTATGTTGTGAGGCTGAAGGTAGTGGGGAGGGGAAGGAGCCGGGGAAGAAGAAGGTTGGGAAGTACCTGGCTATTCAGATCCGGTCACAAATGGCTAAAGCCATTTCAATCGAGCAGCGTTTCGATTCTGAATGGTGGTCTTTCACCAGGGCGATACTTAGAGCATTTACCACTCCGGAACGTGCCGCAAATATACTTTATATTATTTTTAATATGAATTAAATGTGTATTGACTGATATAAACTTAATAAAAGTTGATTGCGCACGCTGGGTTTGAACCCGCGACCTTTGGATTCATAGTCGAGCATCTTACCACTCGACCATGGAGGACGTCAAAATGTTGAGGTTGAGATAAATTAAATTGTCAATAAACCGTTTTAGAGGATATTGCTTAATTTTCATAGGAAGCTCTCTCGAAGCTAGTTTTCAAAATGGCTACAGATCCATTCGCGGATTCAAATCCCAGCGTGCGCGAATATTTTTTTGATAACTATGTGTTATTTGATACATAAGTAATTAAAATAAAATAAGACATCGACTGTGTTTAGATGAAAGGCATTTTGAAAGTAAACTTAGGCCCAGTGGTTTGAACTACTGTGACATTATACACTGTTTCAAATCGATGATTAGCACTGTTGGATTTGAAATAGACAACTTGTTAGGTTCTCACCTTTTTTGTTTATCATCCAGTCCTTACCTATCCCGCCAATTCGCCATTCGGTTTATTATTTAACAACATTGCAAAAAAAGAAGAAGAAGACGTTGTTGGCGATCGTCGTGCCGCGGGTTGGTGCCTTCTCTTCTCGCTTCGTCGTCGATCGCGGCAGGTTATGTTGTTGATCCCAACATAGTGTTCAAGAAGAATTCAAGATTTCAATCAGTCGAAAACATCTAATTCATCGGTGAGTGAATTGGCTTTCATTTTCATTTTATCCACAATATACAATCGAACCTTCCATCAAGTAGTCTTTGTTTCACTGTCCATTCTAATTCAAAGTTCATTCGAAGCTGAAACGCGTTCGGTGTTTTTCGCAGTTTTTGGATGCAACAAGCACCATTATGATTTTTTAACTGTCACCACTTCAGACAATCGCCCCTGCCAACCACCGATCCTCGGCCCGTTTCAGCATTGATCTAATTATGATCAGGTGTCCAGCATACCAGCATGACCGTTATGTTTTATCGCTGATGCCTAAAATTACTTGCAAAAACGTCTTTGACCTAAACACGTCGATATATTATATTCGCGGCACGTTCCAGAGTGGTAGATTCCTTTAGTAACACCCTAGTGAAAGACCCTCCCTTGTTCACTCTCTTCAGTTTTACAATATATCATGATTGGGGATGCCGTAATGCCACTGGCTCCAGGAGTTGTAACCAGTTGAGACGCTTGTGCGGTATTTATATTTTAAAAAAACTGGGTTATAACTTCAATTATTTATCACGGGTTTTATTTTTGTATTTTAAAAAGCCTTTTAAAATCCAACACCTGTTTTTTTTTAGATTATTGAAATGACTCATTGTGTAATGTTTTTTTTTAAGAATGAAAAACATCTCCGGGTTACGAATAACCTGACAATATTTGAAAAACTCCTGATGCCATCACTTTTGCATTAATAGACGACTTACCTTTTATTTATTTTTTTATGTTAATACCACAATCATATAATATTACCATAATTCTAGGGGGGAAGGGAAGGAGATGGGAAAGAGGAAGGTTGGGAAGTACCTGTCTATTCAGATCTAGCCACCAATCACGGCTGAGTTAATTCTGAATGGTGGTCTTTCACCAGATTATTATTTGAACTAACTATCCAATCATAGCGCCGTCTCACCATAGGGGTAGGCAGAGAGGACGGACCGCCATACAACTCTGTCTTGGCACACACTCCTTGCTTCTTTCAAATTTATACATCGTCTCATACATACTCTTCTGTTATTCTGACTCTTCACGTGACCCGATTCAAGTATCTGATTCACTTGATCGTGCCACGTCTTCCACGGGCGTCTCCTGTTTCTTCTTTAATTCACTTTCGCATCATATATTATTTTATATGGATCAAATGTGTTTGAGACACATAAATTAAATAACATTTATTTGCGCACGCCGGGCTTGAACCCACGACTTCTGCATTTTTAGTCGAGAGTCTTACTACTCCACCATTCAGGCCGTCGTCTAGCAGACGAATTGAACCCACGGCGCCCGCGTGGGAATCCAACGCGTTTGTCTACCCGGCTACCAACCGGTCAATAAATTTGCTATTGTATAATATAAAGCTTCTATTGAAACGACCTTTGTGAGTCAGTGCCAATTGACTCACAGAACGTCTCCTACATTCCAGACATAGGATTCCAGCTTTCCGACGAGATTGAAACGATTCATCATAAATATTTGATTTATTACACAATTCTGCTGCTTTCTGTGTGTGCGTCGGTTATTTGTAGAAGGTGTAGTGAGAATAACGTTATTGATTCACTGTCTTGAAGTAATTCATCCTAAAGCTAATCAAAATTTAACGCCAAGGGCAATCAGTTTTATTATATTTATTGAGAATGTTCTAAGAACATTTATTGAAATTTGCGGTATCAGCACTCGAAGTAGTGTCTTTTTCTCTTGCACTATAGATATAGATTTGTTAGCAGCACTTTTTATCTAGGTCAGTTTTAAATTGTCAAGCGAGAAAAAATACATGTTTCTTTAACCATTCTTGTATTGGTACTCTTTTCTCTCTTGGATAACTGTAATCGGAGATTTTTTTACCCCACAGACTGGAATTCTAAACATTTCAACTTCGTTCATTCGTAAAAACATTTACTTTGTGGCTTGCCATATTTATAAGTATAACAGGTTAACTTTGTTTATTACCACTTTTATTATTCAAATATTATGTCGACTGGTTTCAGAAGGACCTTGTCCTGATGATGGAAGGGTGTTATAAACGAAGTTTATCTGTTTTATTTATAATTCGTGTATGTTTTTTTTTTACATTAACTCCACACAGGAGGCCCTGAGGGAAATAATTTCCGTGAAGGCCTATGTGATATTTGGGGATGATATATGAAGAGTCATTTTAAGGAAAGGCAGGAGTGACCTCGTGTCTTGAAGAGGCCCATTTTGTGGGAGGGAGGAAATACAGAGGTTGGTAAACTGTTCCACAGCCAAGCTGTTGAACGCAACAAGTCGTAAAAGCGACCCTTTCTCATGTATCGAATATCAACTGTGTACAAGTGTTGGGCGCGCGTTTTGCGAATTTCCCGGCTATGCACGGGTGCCGAAGGGATCAATGACACATTTTCCTCGGAACATTTTCCATTGAATTACGCTCGTGCTCCAAAGATTACAATCAATTTGTTAAGATAGGAGAATCTATTAAACGTACCGCCCGTTTCTTCACAGAGTCCAGCGTTTTTTGTTTTATATATTTTGGGTCTCCAGACCAGAGGTGACAGCTAAATTTAACAATAGGGTACCCTTGAGATTTCTAAAGGTTAGCAGCTGTGTACTTTTAAGGTATCTGCGCGTCCTGTACAGTACGCCTAGCTTCTGAGAGGCTAACTTTACTCTGGCTTGGATGAAGCACCCGTGCTTCAGCTGGTCGCCTAATGTTGCCCAAAGCATGTCAATGGAAGGCTTGTTGGGAGGATTACTTCCGTTGAAGGATACTAAATTATCATTACTATCCCTTTTAGTCGTAATCAAACAAGATTGGTTCCTTGAAGCATTCAATTCTACGAGGTTATTCTTACTCCAATATAACTTTCTATCGGGGTATTTTTTTATTCTCTGCTTAAAGCCCCCCGAGTCGTTGCAGTTTCTATTCCCTTTTTATTCAAACAAAAGATATTTTAAAAAATCTATGTTTAAAACCGAAGAGGGTACCCGGGTACCCTTGCAGTCACATAAAGGTTAAGCTAAAACAATAAATATATTCTCACTTGACGGTCTGCGTGGTCGAGTGGTAGGACCCTCGACTACGAATCCAGAGGTCACGGGTTCGAACCCGGCGTGCGCAATTACATTTTATTTATTTAATATGTTTCACAAAACATTTAATTCGTATAAATATATATGGCAGGTTCCAGAGTGGTAGATACTGTAAGTGTCGCCCAGGTGATATACCACCATTCAGAATTGAAACGTTGCTTGAAATGGCTTTAGCCACCGTGTTTGGTGACCAAATCTGAATATCCAGGTACTTTCCAACCTTCCTCATCCTCATCTCCTTCCCCTTCTCACTAACTTCAGCCTAACAACATGCACCGATTAGGGATGCCATAGTATCATTGGCTCTAGCCGGTTGGGTGCAGTTGAAACTCTTGTGCGGTATTCACGTAAAAAAAGTGTTGAAAATGCATAGTAAGGGAAAAAAAATTGGAAATCCATATTTTTACTATTCCGTTATAACAAGGTTATAATGCATACATTGCTGTTCAAATTTTGTACAAAACCAGTTTGTATATAGGTTAATTGAACGGTCTGAAACCTAGTAAGGAACAATCCATTCCTCGGTAACAACTTTGAAACCTAGTATGTCACAATAACATTTTTAAAACCTAGTAACTAACATCCACTTACAAGGTTATGAAATTGATACAGGCACATACTAGGTTTTGATATTGTTTTCATCAATAATTCCAGTAAATTCTTGTTGATAATTTCCGAATCACGATCACAAGTCTTTTTGTCAGTCAGTTAGTATTTTTGTCCTACTGGCAGTTTGGAATTTGAATTGGAATTGGTGACCGTTGTTATAAGAAATTTTGCGCCAGCAGTAATTTACTGCTAGCGCAAAATTTCGTCAAAGGCGTTGAACGTTTGTAGCTGTTATTTCCAATGGCTAGTTATTTTTTGATACAGTAGGTTCTAATCACAGTATAACGTGACAAAAATAGGTAATCAATGCGTACAGAATCATATCTTTAGGAATTATTACTCTCACCATCTGGGATTATCAAGACTTGTAGGATAAACATATTTAGATTTACCTTGAAGCAACTCGTAGAACTTCAGTCCGCGCATGTTCCTTTTCCCCGGGGAAAAATGTTTTATATGAATAATGTAAATAAGCGGAAGGTCTTGTATCTTTTATATTATTTTGTAGAGTTGCTTATTTTATTCCTTTCGTTATGGCGCCGAGGAATTATTATAATCTATTTGTTACATCCAAAAACTGCGATCAACACCGAATGCGTTTCAGTTTCGGATGAACATTTAAATTATAATGGACTGTAAAACGAAGACTACTCCATGGATGTTTCGATTGTATATTGTGGATAAAATGAGGATTTAAGCCAATTCACTCACCAATGAATAAGATATTTTCGACTGCTTGAAATCTTGAATTCTTCTTGAACACTATGTTGCAATCAACAACACAACCTCCCACGACCGACCTCGAAACCAGAAGAGAGCAGCAACCCGCGACACGACGATCACCGACAAAAGTTTTCTTCTTCTTTTATTTTTGTTAAATAATAAACCGAATGGCAAATTGGCAGGATAGGTAAGGACTGGATGATAAACAAAAGGTGAGAACCTAACAAGTTGTCTATTTGAAATCCAACACTATTTGTTATTCATAAATGGACGCTTGTCAGTGAGACTGAGCAGGCAGTTATCGCGTGAAATGATTAATTATGTTGTACAATTAAGTATTCATTTTTATCTTCCTGTTGGTTATCTTCGTCATCGGTAGCATAGATTGTTTTATCTCCTGGCCTGCAGGACTTACTTGGCAATGGTCATGCCCGTGGGGAGGGCACTCTTGCTGTTGAAACGAATCGCTTCGGGTGTCGATATATTTTGCGGAAATAAGGATTTGTTCAAACGACACGCATTCCTGCTATTTGTGTTATTATTCTTTGGTTTTTATACAGCATTTCCATGAAACATTATTATACGAATACCGCACAAGAGTCACAACTGCCCCCAACCGTCTCTAGACGGCCACTAGCTCTAGCCAGTGAGACTATGGCATCTCCAAATAGGGTATGTTGTGAGGCTGAAAGTAGTGGGGAAAGGAAGGAAATTGACAAGTCGGGAAGTACCTGGCTATTCAGATCTGGTCACCAAACACGGTTAAAGCCATTTCAAGCAACGTTTCGATTTTAAATGGTGATATTTCACCAGGGCGATACTTAGAGTATCTACCACTCTGGAACGTGCCGCAAACATACTTTTTTATTTTGTTGTAAGAATTAAATGTATTATGACACTGATATTAATTGTATAAAAGTTATTGGCGCACGCCGGGTTTGAACCCGCGACCTTTGGATTCGTAGTCGAGCGTCTTACCACTCGACCATAGAGGCCGTCAAAATTTTGTTTAAATTGTTTTATTTTTTGCTGACAATACTTTAAATAAATTGTTTTTTTTATTGTTTTTTTTATTTATGATTTTGTGTATTATTTAATACACTTACTCACTTTCTTTAAAAATAGACAATTTTGTAATGTTTTAAAAACAAAAAGTGATTGAATTGAATTCCCTTATAATGGTATATATCAAAATAGTGTCGGAGTGATTTTGTTTATAAACGGCAATTTTAAAGTGTAAACAATATTCGCAAAACATTTAATCAAAGAACTAAGTTAATATTATTTTGATATGTTTTTTTAATTACATAAAAGCTCACCATGTCAACGCCAGAAAGGCAAAAGGGCTAAAAATCAATTTTGGGAGGCTTACAACAGAACACTTTAAAGTTTTTTTTGTTTAATAATAAAATTCATAAGTCTTCAGTACCTTTGTTAAATTTTGAAAAAAATGTTAACTCAGGTAACCCTATGGTCTCACTGAGTTACGACAAAAAGCTAAAAAAGTCCCAAACTCGCTTCACTTCTCTCAAAGGGTAAATAGATTTTAGATGGCCACAAAACTCTTCAGAATCAAACGACAGTCAGAGCATCCGATGCAGAAAAAAGCTGCGTATTTAACTATTTTTTGACCAAAGTGTCGCTTAAGCCCTTTTGCCCTTCCAACGACGATATTATCACTAGGACGTCCTCCGCGATCGAGTGGCTAAGACGCTTGACTACGAATCCTGATGTCGCGGGTTCAAATTTCGACGGGCGCAACTATTTTTTGTGTAATAAATATGTGTTATTTCATATAAAATAATATGTAACATATTTGCGGCACGTCCCAGAGTGGTAGATACTCTGAGTGTCACCTAGGTGAATGACTAACTAACTAACCATCACGCCGTTTCTCCGCAGGGGTAGGCAGAGAGGACGGCCATATAACTCTGTCTTGGCACACACTCCTGCTTCATTTACATTCGTAAATCGTCTCATACAAACTCTTCTATTATTCTGACTCTTTACATGACTCTATTCAAGTATTTGATTTACTTGATCGTGCCATGTCTTTCTCGGGCGTCCTCGAATTCTTCTTCCATTCACTTTCGCATCATATATTCTATTCACCCTCTTTTCTTCGTTCATTCGCTCTACATGCCCAAACCATCTAAGCATCCCTTTGTTGATCCTATTCATTACGCTCACATCAGCCTTGCATTCTTTCCGGATATCGGATACCGTCATACATGATTTTACCGCACAAACGTCTTAAAGATCCCATTTCCACAGCATTCTGTCTACTTTCATCCTTCCTCTGCCAGTTCCATGCCTCACTGCCGTACATCAGGGTTGGTATAAGCAATTCATTGTGGACTGCTAGCTTTGCTTCTTTGGACAATTTCTTATTTGCGCTAACAGCGTTCAGTCCTCCAGTAATGGAGTTTTCTGCATTCACATTGGTGAATGACCAACATTCAAAATCTAGATGTTGCCTGAAATGGCTTTTTTCCTGCTCGGTGACCAGATCTGAATGGCCAGGTACTTCCTACCTTCCTTTTCTCATCTCTTTTGCTGTTCAACTACCTTCAGCTTCACGACATACCTCGATTAAGGATGCCATAGTCTCACTTGCTCCAGACGGTTGGGAGCAGTTGGGACTGTGCGGTATTCACAAAAAAAAAGATCTTGGCACCTGGGTCTGGACTTTAGAGGGGCCTATGCTTAGACGTTCCATTTACAAAGTTTATATAATTATTAATAAATCAAAATTAGATTAAATGTTGTGATACATTAGTTTATTTTAAATCTTAGCTTCTGACATTATTATTTTCTTATTGGAATGGCTAGAATATATTTAATATTTATTGGGTAAAAGAGCCCATTGTCTCTGTAACAGAGATGAATACATTTCAAATACCTGTTAAGACAATACGTTGTTAAGCAAACGAGACCTTACATTATCAAAGGTTGCATTCAAGTCGTGAGATGGCATCTCGGTATATTGTTCTGTCCTGGGACTTTAAAAAATCATTCATCAAAAGTAGCAGAGTGTGAGATTCATCACCTGTTCAATTTCTCTTTTTACGGATGACAAACAAATTTCGCAGGTGACGATGTTCTTCATAAACTTAAGTAACCTTCTGAGAATAATTCCAAGAAATGAAGATTGTGGCGAGATTAAACGATATTCTGTAAGAGATAAAACATAACCCTTGATACATCTCCCGGCCATTACTCTCCCGACAGATTCGGAGGCAGACGGAGGCTTTCTGTTTGTCCATCGCGGGGGGCTGTACCTCCCACCTCCCACCACTTTCTCGATTCCCCCCTAGGCAGCCTCACTTATCAGAGAACATTATACACTGGGCTAATCAAGTCCAATTCATTATATCATCACAATGTATTATTGCCTTATGGCGCCAATAACAAATTATTTATTGCGATCAATAAAAAGTGTGAATAATTTCAGTTGGATATTTTGAGGTAGCATGTGTGAAAAATAATAATACTAATAATAATAATTGGCCGATTTATATAGCGCCATTTTCGTGACGGAAATATCCTCTCAAGGGCACTTTACAGCATAATTAACATAATTAAGAAAAAATTCGTAAACGATAAACTATACTACTAGATGGAGGTGTCTAATTATAATCTGTGGAAAGAATTATAGAATGAAAGAAAAATGGGAAACCATTCACTCACCGATGATGTTGTTCTCGACTCGAACAATTTAACTACCCGAAAAATTTACAAAAAGCACCATACTTTTCTAATTCATAAAACGCCACGTTTATTTTATACTTTTTGAAGATCAAACAATAAACCAACGAATGAACGTTTTTTCACACGAAAACTCGTCGATTCGATGTTCAATTGTTTAGAATACGGTGTTGCTTAATACGGAGCTCGATACGGCGAAATGGTTGAGCTTGGCTAAAAACGTGAAGGTAAGAACCAAACAAAATATCACTTTGAAATCCAACAGGCATGATTCCTAACAATGTAAGTAAAATAAAAGCAAAATATTAACAAAATTCGGTATCCAAGCACACGTTTTGGATAATAAATTAACGTGATTTCAAGGTATACGAGTATACTACAGACGATAAATTTTATAAAATATTTCATTGATGGTAGAAATAGCAATTAATAATACGCGAAACACAACGAGCCCCCATGTAAAAGATTCACACATAAAATGACTGTTTTATCGTTAGTAGCACTTTGTAGCAGCACGGAAGTCAAAACAGCAATAAATTGTTGACACTGAAAATTCATGGAAACTCAATGAAAAATATGATGAATTCATCAACATTCCCGTCTGATTCCATATGAAATAACAAAACAAATGTATCTCCAACTCAAAATTCGAACGAATTTTGGATAATCTCTTGTTACGCATTTTTATAGGAAAATACAGTAAGCCCGTTTAAAACTATTGATTAAAAATTATTACTTGGCAAGTAATAAAAAATGGTTGATACATAAATTGCTTTTATTTGGGAAGTAGTTTAATCACTATTTTCGTAACACACAAAGTTTTTTTACTTTTAATTTTATTTTAATGAAATAAGAGCTTCGTTAATATTCATACAGCCCTGATGAAGGTTTGGGCTATACTAGTTGACAATTAGAGGCGTGCACTCCATAAATGCACGTAAGCACTGCCTACCCTGCCGTACTCGGAATTAAATATGTATAATATTGGATTAAATTTTATGAAATTATTGCAAAAAATAAATCTAGAGTTTCAAAAATACTCGCGAAATTTAGCTAATCGCACTGCCGCGAGCGCCCCACTGACCTTCCTACTATAATGTGTCAAAAGCAGTAACTACATATGCCCAAACGGCAAAGATTTTTTTTCTATGTTAATTAGACTACACAAAACATGTATGCTGTAAGCTGGTGCCCGTTTAAGTGTCTCGTTTGTATTAGTGTCTAAAGCAGTACTTTTACAGAATAAATCCAATAGCAATCAGTGATATTTGTTGGTGCTTTTCTCTTTCGTCAATTAATCCCCTGCTCCTACTGCTTACCCTTATCAAAAACTCTATGCACGACACTGTTGACGATAATATATTCAATAAAGTGCCCTTGAGGTGATTTTTCACAAAAACGGCGCTATACAAATCGTCCAAATATTATTATTATTATTAAAGTGATGTTATAATTTATTTATTTTTAACATTATGATTTAAATAACATTATTTATTGATTAATTAATTAACATAAACAAATACAACAATTAAAGGTATATTAATCGATACTAAAACATGTGTTATTCATATGTTGCCAACTATCTAACTAATCATAACGTCGTTTCCCCTCAGGAGTAGGCAGAGAGGACGAACCGTACCATACAACTCTGTCTTGGCACACATTCTTTGCTTCATTTACATTCAAACATCATCTCATACATACTCTTCTGTTATTCTAGACGTCCTAAACTTAAAACAACTATGCTCTAAAAATATCCTATTGCACCAATTTAATAATGTCCATATGTTTGAAAAAAGGAAAATTTCTAGAACCTTAAGACAGTCACATATAAAATTCTTTAATATCCCAACCTATAAAACCAATTATGGACAAAAAAGTTTTAAGTACAACGCCACTAAGCAATTCGATTCTCTGCCCAGCACCATCAGAAACATACAAACCAAAAGCAATATCACTACTCACCTTAAAACCATGTTTAATTTAGCTCTTAATATGTAGATCCTATATCTTCAAATTTGTCATTTACTTATATTATTTTTTTATTTTTATTATGTATGTACTTTATTTTCGATATTAAAATGTTACTATATAGCTAAAAAACCACTTTTGTTAATTGCCATCCCAACACAGGCTTATGCTTAGTGGGATGGGCAATTTACCAACTAATAAAAAAATGTATGTTCAAGTAAAATAATAAATAAAATAATATAAATAAATAATAAATAAATTCAGACTTTTTACATGTACCGATTCAATTATTTGATTCACTTGATCATGCCATGTCTTCCTCGGGCATCCCTGGCTTCTTCTTCCATTCACTTTCGCACTAGATGTTCTTTTAACACTACTTTCTTCGTTCATTCGCTCTACATGCCAAAACCATCTAAGCGGTTGTTGTTTTTTGTTTCATATGTTGCCATTTTATGAAATGTCGTCTCAAGGCCGCCGTAACCGTATTTATTTATTTTGAATTATGAATAATAGAGTACTCTAGACATCGCCTAATATTATGGTTGGCAGAAGTATAATTTTCTTTCCGAGAATTTATACAATTAACAAATCAAGAGGGTGAAAAAATTGAGATGTTATTTTCATCCCAGACGGCAAGCTACCTTTTTAGATGAAATGTAACCTTCAAGTTCCAGACCGTACATTGTATTTTGTAACACAAGTTGCCTAAGCAACAAGCACTCTTCAGTCTATTATTTTCCGCTATGAATAACCATCTGAATCTTCTCTCCCCCTGGTTTAACTCACCCACGTATTGTGAGATGTTCACATTGTTCTTAATAATAATGATTGACCTTTTCACAATGGCCCTCATTATTGTTCAAGAATATTCAACAGACCTTACAAATTATTCAATGTTGGTACCTTGGACTAACGATATAAGGAGGTATGGCTAATATTATTACCCAACCTACACACATTTGCGATAAATCACTTTCTCCAGGTTTTTACGTCGTATATCATGTGAGAGAAAGAGACAAGAAAAGTCGTCACAAAATATTGCAGCACTTTTAAGTATGAAAAAATGTTCTCTGTCTGCGCTAACTTTTTGAAGTTTAAGTCGCATAACTTACGTAAACGGAGGTTATTTCTTATATTTGTGTTGATTAAAAAACATGCAGTAGTTATACACATAAATTGAAAGTGATGTGCTATGCGTGAATGTTTAACTAAGACCAAACAAAGATTATAAAACATCACTTTTCAGAGGTATTTCAACAGTTTTAAATGTTTTTGACCGAACTTTAGAATTTTCTCATATCATTATTCCGGCAAACTTTCTGTTATTAGTGTGTGTGTGATATTTTGACTTTTTAAATCATTTTAACGGTGTATTGATATTGTTTTGTTTAATGTGTTCAAATGTGTTTATTAAAAAATTCCGAATTCCATGTGGGTGGTAACTAATAAGCTATCCAACATCGTTTAATATATCTTTCTACCGAGTCAGCGTAAAATCAATCGTCCTGACTACACTGTTTCGCAAAGGTACCTTTCCATGTCCTCCAAGGTTGGTACCTAAAAACAGAAGATAATAAATAAAGAGTGAAGCATAAAAGTTTCTACCAAACCAGCATAATTTTTTACGAATTGTTTTACACTAACCGCATTGTGGCCAAGTGGTTCGAAGCGTCGGATTTGCACTTATATTCGCACACGTAATTATGGTAGTAGGAGAACGGCCTTCATGGTCGAGTGGTGAGACGCTTGACTACGTATCCAGAGGTTGCGGGTTCAAACCCGGCGTGTGCAAATAAATTTTGTTTTAGTAATATGTGTCATAACACATTTAATTCATGTGAAATAATATATATATATATATATATATATTATACTTGCGGGACGTTCCAGAGTGGTAGATGCTCTTAGTATCGCCCTGGTGAAAGACCACCATTCAGAATGGAAACGTTGCTTGAAATGGCTTTAGCCGTGTTAGGTGACCAGATCCAAATAGCCAGGTACTTCCCAACCTTTATCTTACCCATCTCCTTCCCCTCCCCACTACCTTCAACCTCACAACATACCCCAATAGGAGATGACATAGTCTCAGTGGCTCTAGACAGTTGGGACTCTTGTGCGGTATTGACTTAAAAAAAATCATCAGCCGGTAAGACTAACTGGAACATTAAAAAATCTGTGTTGAAAACCGAAAGGGGTACCCGGGTACCCTTTCAGTCACATAATGGTTGATAAATGATTAAATAAATATTAGTAACTTCTCGAATAGTGGAGATTCTAGCTCGGTACACTTCTCTGCCATCATCCAGAGTGTTAAAAGAACTCAAGTTAAACATTAACTCTAACTGACTTTAATAAAATCAATTTTACTAAAGAGTGTTGTTATATTCATCCCCTATCCTGTAATATAAAAAAATACCCCATTGAAAGCGTATAATAACATCTGATGAAATAGTGCTGTGCCAATTGCCAAACACAATGTTGCATGATTTGTAGCTTTCGCAAACACGGACACAAAAGAAGAAACACCTTTTGATATCACGTACAATCAGTTCAGGTGCTGCAGACATGATATCCGATTTATCATTTCCTTTTTTTGCATTTTCGCTGGAATTTTCACGCTGCGCAGCCCGTACAAAATATTACTTTACGTCTTATGTTTTAAAAACAACTAAGAAATCGCTCGAATTTTCAGGTTCTTCAAATATTCCTTACGTTCCTTGCATCACCTGTGTTTTGAAGCAGTCATAGATGTTTTTTTTTTCTAATCGTGTAACAGAAAATATATTTTTATTTCTGATTAAATTTAAAAATAGCCAACTGTTAAAAATAAAGCTGACAACAATAGATATTGTTGCATCCAAAGCTGCGATAAAACACCGAATGTGTTTTCAGCTTCGGATGAATTTTAAATAATGAACTGTGAAACGATAAACTAAAATACTACTTGTTGGAAGTGTGATTATATATGTGGGTAGATTAAGAATTCACTAAGCCCATTCACTCACCGATGAAGTTATGTTTGGAATTCTCTAAATCTTCTTAAACACTTGTGTTATTGATAAACACGAATACAGCCCCTAAATACCTGAACTCGTGACTCTGTACAGAAACGAGCGGTCTGTTTAATAGATTCTCTCTGATCTTAACAAACAGATTGCAATCTTTGGAGCACAAACGTCAGGTGGGAATGTTGACCTTATTCTACCGGTATTTCAATGAAAGATTCTCAGAAGAACTTGCGTCATTGAACCCTTCGGTACCGGTGCATAGCCGTAAAACTCGCCAAACGCGCGCCCAACATTTGTACATGGTTGACATTCGATACATGAGAACGGGTCGCTTCTACGACTTGTTCTCGTGCTCAACAGCTCGGCTGTGGAGCAGTTTACCAGCCTTTATATGTCTTCTCTTCCACATCATGGGCATCTTCAAGACCCTCAGTCACTTCTTCCTTTCCCTAAAATGATCCTCCATACAGCATCCTCAAAGATGGCATATGTCCTGAAGGAAATTATTTCCCTCGGTGTGAAGTTAATGTAAACAAACCAAAAACTGTAAGTCTTGGTGTTCAAAGCTTATTATTTTAATGATAAAAAGCTCTGAGGCTTAGGCTTTTCCAAACACCTAATGTAGGTTTTAATTTAAAAAAGTATTTGGGATAAAATGGTTAGGTTAGGTTAGGTTAGGTAATGTTATGGCGAAAAAAATCCTTGTCGAAGTTATAAGAACTTATTTATAGTTTTGAAGTTTATTTTGTAGAACTCCATTTTAATTTTTAGGTTTTCTAATTTTATTTCAACAATAATTAATATGATTTTAAATTTAAAAAAACAATTTTTAGTTAAAAGTTCTGCTGGGTAATTATTTTTACGCGTGACAGCTGTTTCGTCTTTTGAGGGCATATCAAACTGTTTGATAATGCCCTCAGAAGGCAAAACAGAGAGGGCATTATCAGTTTGTTCTGAGAATTCTTTTAGAAGGCGAAATAACTGTCACGCGTAAAAATAATTACCTAGCAGAACTTTCAACTTAAAATTGTTTTCTTAAATTTAAAATAATAATAATCATTGTGTAAATAAAATTTAAAAACCTAAAAAATAAGAACTTATTGTTATTTTTATGAATATTTTCATTTCTAATATTTCGTTTGCGCAATGGTTGGAAATACCACACTGGTAACGATGCACTCGCGTTGTATCCGTGTACAAACCACGTGTGATTAATGACACCCGTCACGGTGCTCTGGCCAGTAATTATTAATGACTGTTTTATAGTTCTCCTTAACGCGATGACGAAATGAAAAAATACTCTCTTTAAACCCTTCAACTTCAAATGCGATGGCCAAAGTTATTCGAGCTTTCTTACTTGACAATCTTGTTGGCAACATCGTGTATTGTATTCAATATGAACTTTCATGATATAAACTTAATAACGATTGTGCATTGAAGGATTGAAAGGCCAACTTGTGACGGATCAGAATATCAAAATATTACTTTTTTTTACTTTTTACAGTAAAATAGCAATATCTTTTTTCTAAAGTAAAACATTTAAGACAAACATTATAGCAATTCAAAAACCAAACTAAATGAGCAACTTTTTTAAACAACTTGCCAGGTTAGCGTGGTACATTTTTTTAATACTGTGAGAAGTTGAAGTTAGCTAATTATTTTTAAATTACTCGTGATTTGGGCCAAAAATGATTTTCATTCCAAAGGTTTTTTTGATTATTTTACATTGAATACCGCACAAGAGTCCCAACTTGACGTTGACGGCCTTCATAATCGAGTGGTAAGACGCTCAACTACGAATCCAAAGGTCGCGGGTTCAAACCCGGCGTGCGCCAATAACTTTTATTTAATTAATATGTGTCATAACACATTTAATTCATATAAAAAAAACGTAAAGTATAGTTCCGGCGCGTTCCAAAGTGGTAGATACTCTAAGTATCGCCCTGGTGAAAGACCACCATTCAGAATTGAAACGTTGCTTGAAATGGCTTTAGCCGTGTTTGGTGACCAGATCTGAATAGCCAAGTACTTTCCAACCTTCCTCTTCCCAATCTCCTTCCCCTCCCCACTACCTTCAGCCTCACAACATACCCTATTTGGGGATGCCATAGTCTCACTGGCTCTAGACAGTTGAGAGCAGTTGAGACTCTTGTGCGGTATTCATATAAAAAAATTAAAAAAACTGCTCCCAACTGCCAGTGGGATTATGGCATCCCCAATCGGAGTATGCTATGAGGCTGAAGGTAATGGGGAGGAAAAGGAGATGGGGAAGAGGAAGAAGAAGGTTAAGAAGGACCTGGCTATTCAGATCTGGTCACAAATGGCTAAAGCCATATCAATCAAACAACGTTTCAATTCTGAATGGTCATCTTACACCATGGCGATACTAAGAATATCTACCACTGTGGAACGCGTCGGAAATATACTTTACATTTTTTTATATGAATTAAATGTGTTAATTTTTTAACTTGGTAAGCTTAAGTACTGCATAAAACTGCGCACTTGAGGTGAAATATCACAAAACTGCTATATTAGTTCACTGTTGTTATTATTATTATTAAAACTGTTAGATGTTTTATTATTTTACATGATTTCGGGTCAATTTTGAAAAAAAAAATTGATTGACTTCAAATAACGTTTGAACTAACCATCATTTTTTTGTTAATTTTGTAGGTTACTTGTGTAATCGATAAGTGTAGAAACTATTTTTATTGAAGAATTAGCGAATTTGTAGCATAAAAATGATTTTTTTCATTTAATGTATTAAATTTATCTGTAGAAGATTTTGTTTTTTGTTATTCTCCCTATAAAGCTCGTGATTTGAGTGTGCTAGGGAAATTTCTGCAACAAGGCTGCATTTATTGGTAGTGGAAGTGCTTTGTCTCTCTTGAGCTAAGTTTCTAAACTAAAAATTGTTACGTAATTTTCTTTAAGATTTTATAACTATCGTCTACGGTACAGTGACGAAGGAAATAAAACTAAGGAGAAGGTGAGAGAACGCGTTGAAAGGCGAGTAGATTATAGAAAACAATTTCAGAACATTCTGTGGATACTATTTTAGATGTATTATATTTGTTTTTTGATGTCTTATACCCCGAAAAATTTTCCACTCACTTTATAGACGACTAGGATTTATAATCTTTGTTTAGCAAATACATCACATTTTATTATTGTATAAGCTTTCGTTTGCGATGCGTTAATACCCATCTAGTGTAGCTTATCTCCCTGAACGTGAGTGATAGATTGTGAAATGGGAATGCAAACTGTGTAACACGGATATAGAATGTGGACGAACGATCATCGAGCAACGAACAACGAACAACGAATAACGGACAACTCGTGGGGCGGTTATTCGATCAATCACAATACTATAAAATAGCAGATTAGCAAACAAAGCGATCTACGTGACAGGCGATAGCACTGGAAGGAGGGTGTTTTCTACTGCAACGCTTCAACATGTTTGTTTATTTCATTCAATTATTAAAATAATAATAGTAAAGTTCTATTCCAGAAGGTTTGCAGGAGTAGTGCAATGCAATACCTTCCATAATTGATAATACATAGTAATAATAATAATAAAATAAAAGTTGTTATACACACAATAATAATAATAAAGAAAAATTAACATAAATTCATAGGAAAAAAATGAAATTGAAATATTAATAGAGGCTATTAAGTCACATAAGATTGATGAGGCCAATATTTTACTTTCCACTTGCTAAAAAGGGTACGGATCTCACTGTGGGATTCAAACTCGATCCATCCAAACGCTAGCTGAATAAGTTGTTCCTCTCAGTAGTGAATGTCATTTTAATCGAGCATGTTTCGAGGTGGTCTCCGCATCATCTGCATCCATCGCTCGCTGAGAGGAAAGCTGAGCCATTCAGATGAAGCTGCGACAATGACGTTGATTGAATTCCGTGTCCTGCCCTAGAAGCTGGCTAGTCGGTGGCGAAGTAAGGCGGGGTTTGAGTGCACCCTCCCTTTGGTGAACATTGTAGAAGCACTGCAGAATCTTAGAAGTTGTAGAAGTTGCCTATAGGCATTGTTGTAGCAAACCCTCAACTTGTTCCATTGCGCTGTTGGGAATTGTGTCCACAGTTTAGATGTAAATGGGGCAGTGCATTTTGTCTTAAAAAGCAGTTTCCTGACATCGTCACTACAGTGGTAGAACCGCCTTGAGAGCATTCCGGCCCGTATATTTATAGCTCTTCTTTGTCGTTCCATATCTTCAATATCGCTCAAATTTTCTGCAAGGATATTTCCCAGGTATTTAACCTGTGAGGCCACAAGCAGTTTGTTACCTTCTAGCCAGATTGGCGGAATATTTTATGGCTCCTTATTGTGTTGAAATACGTCGATTACGGACTTTTTAGGGTTATACAACAAGTTATATAATCAAAATATTCCCATATTTCAGAGCACCTCAGAAATTTTCACTGGCTTAAATTTTCCCGAAAAAATCCAGCTTACTTAACCTTTGCTGGATGGTATTAAAATCAATTAACGAAATGGCTCTGACTTATTTATCGGAACTGTGTATTCCTGAAGATTCAAATTTGCGACAGTCAACCCTTAGATCGGCAACATCATCGGCTATCGGAAGGTTGAAGGAACCAAAGCGCAAATCAGAAACTAAGTTCGGAGAGCATGCTGCAGGAGCGTTAGGTCCTAAAGCCTAGAATAGACTGCCACACGATCTAAAAATTATAAAAGACTCGACAAAGTTCAGAGCTAAACTGATTTTCTCAGATAATCATTTTCATAAATAACAGAATCGTCCTAATTTGCGAAGCAAGGCTGGGCCGTTATTATCTAAATTCACCAGTATAAAAGTACATCAAGCAATGGTCGGCAAATTCTTAATCTATTGCTGAATGAAAGGTCAGAAACTTTTCACAGCCCGCGAAATGTGTAAATAATTAATACGTTGATATGAATTAGGTTATTCTAACTGTAGTTTTGGTTATTTTCAGAATTTACGGTAATTTTAGCGATAGTTTTTAAATTTCGTAAAGCGTCCTTTAGGTGATACTTAAAAAAAATGAAACTTTACAAATTAGCTAAGTGTTGGATCCGAAGCTGCAATTAAACACAGCTTCAGATCAATTTGGGAAATAGTGGACTGTAAATGACTAACTATACTGCTTGATGGAAGTGTTTAATTGTAGATTGTGGAAAAATTATGGAATGAAGGGAAAATGGGAAAAACCATTCACTCACCAATGTAGTTGAAGTTCTCGATACTTCTTACACAGTTGAATTATTAATGAAACGAATCACAAAAAACACGATACTTTTTTCAGTCTTCTTACTCACAAAACACCACATTTATTTTATATAATTTGGAGATCAAACAACAAACCAACGAATGAACGTTTTTTCACACGAAAACTCATCGATTCAAGAAAAAACAAGCAAAAACGAACGAGTAACTACGTTTTTCCGCACCAAAACTTTTCTGTTTGATATTTAATTGTTTCGAACACGGTGTTGTTGAAGACGAAATTAGATATGGCGAAATGGTTGAATGGATAGGAACTTGGATGAAAACCATGAAGGTAAGAACCTAACGAATTATCTAGAAGATCTGTTATTATTATTACTGAATATAACAACTTCTCATCTTGGAATTAGTGAACTTAATGACGGAACAAAAGCTCTTAACTTAATAAACAGTTTTCATTAAATGTGATTTTTCTGAATCACCACTCATAATGCTTACTGTACAAGGTCCTACGCACGACAGTCAAGTGTCGTTTCGTCAAGCCTTGAAATTTCTCGCATCGCTACGACGGCGCTCGATCTAATGCCGAGGCACTTATTTGGTCATTATTCTTGATATCATATCATTTGGCTTTCTTTCTACAAGGCCAATCCATTGCAGCTTTTAAAACCCTTAAAATATTTTTTAAAGTGGGAATTTATTATTAAAACCTTTGTTACTGATTTTCACTTACCTCTTTTTTACTGGGTTTGTTTCACTTTGCCACGGGCATCTTCAGAGTGATAAAATTTTAAGTGAAACGAAAAGAATCCCAACTGCATACAACCGTCTAGGGCCAGTGAGACTATGGCATCCTCGATTGGGGTTTGTTTTGAGGCTGAAGGTAGTGGGGAGGGGAAGGATATGGGAATGAGAAAGATTCAAAAGTACCTGGCTATTCAGATCTGGTCACCAAACACGACCAAAGCCATTTTGAACAACGTTTCGGTTTGAACTCGCGATCACTGGATTCATAGTTAAGCGTCTAAGCCACTCGATCAGAGAGGCCAACTAAACATGAATTTGTAGTATTATGATATATTTTCCCACACCAAGTTTGAGCTCTGTATCCTGAGTCAAGGAGTTTACGTCTTACCGTGTATCAGTTTTCCAGGATTTGTGACTTTCATTTTAAATAACCGGTTCTTTAAGTAAGTAAGTCTTGTAAGCGTAATGAATAGGATTAAGAAACAGACGCTTAGATGGTTTGGGAATGTAGAGCGAATGAACGAATAGAAGAAGAAATTGGGGACGTCCGAGGAAGACATGGCACGGTCAAGCTTTTTGCCGTGTTTCTTCCTCTTTCCTCTTTTCCATTTCCATCCTCTCCACGGGAGCAGTTGAGACTCTTGTGCGGTATTCACTAGAAAAAAAAAATGAATCAAATAATTGAGTCAGGTCATGTGAAGAGTCAGAATAACAGAATAAGTATGAGACGATGTATGAATGTGAACGAAGCAAGGAGTGTGTGCCAAAACAGAGTGTGTAATATGGCGGTCCGTCCTCATTGCCTACCCCTGCAGGAAAACGGCGTGACGGATAGTTAGTTAGTTAGTTAGTCCTTTGATTTCGGTCACGGGTAAAATCTATCTCCAAAATCATACCCGAAGGCTTCTCTAACGGTGTATTATTGTCTGTTTCCAGCAGTCACCACCGCCAGGACTCCGGGGGGCAGCCCAGCGAGGACTTCCTGCAGGCGGGGCTGTCGCTCTTTCAGCGGCGCTGCCTGGCGGCCCCCGAGGGCGCGGGGCCCGAGGCTGCGGCCCCCACCGGCACCTCCAGCGTCACCTACCGCCGGCCCGAGGGTGAGCGCAGGGGCAAGCCGCTGCTGCCCCAACACACTGACAATATATGGATGTGGGATTGCTTCAATTATACGTAAGTATTTTACCTATACATCTATTTATCCACCATCTTCGTAATATTCTCTCTGGTTTCCTCTCAGAGCAATAATATACAGGAGGAACGCTGCTGTAGTCAGTTTTTTTGAGGTTCGCCGGACTCGGCTAGGACTAAGGCTAGGGAATTCACACATCCATTCAAAGCACATGTCGACTTAATGTCTTTGTTTATTCGTGTAACCAATTTTCACGGTATTGTTAAAAAAAAATTGAGCTTTTTTTATATGAATACCACACAAGAGTCTCAACTGCTCCCAACCGTCTAGAGCCAGTGAGACTATGGCATCACCAAAAAGGGTATGTTGTGAGTTCAGTCTACTTTCATTCTTCCTCTGCCAGTTTCATGCTTCACTGCCGTACACCAGGGCTAGTATAATCGCTCAATTGAGGAATATTTCACATTAGAAATCTTGTGCTCGTCTCCACGTTAAATATAATTATTCTATCTGGCCCCCTTATTTTAAAATCCACTTCGATTCTCTGAATCTTTCGATGGAATTAATCCAAAATTATCATTCGTGTGCTATACGTAAGCTAAATTTTTGTTGATAAAAATACTGTGATAAAGTGGCTATACGAATAAACAAAAACATTACGTCAATATGTGATATGAATGGATGTATAAATACCCTAGCCTTTGTTTTATCCACGCCCAGGTGCGCCGAGTCAGGTTAAAATCATCAAAAACAAGTCAAAAACTGACTTCACTGCCTTGGATAGATACTACTCTATGTACTCTAAGATTAAAACGAAATCAAACATATTGACATTCTTTGCCAACACGCGCTACAGTGTATTTTTGCAATATATAACTGGTAGCTTTTGATATCTAGATTAATTGGGTTTCAAACGCGCAGTATGAACTCAGCACCACGAATATCCCAAAGTTGAAATATTATTTTCCGAACTTTGCGATCCATCAATACCAAACTAAATCCTGCCTCAGCCCATAAACTATGATGTATTTATTCCCGAAGAAAACTTCGACAGTTCGTCTACATTTGAATATTGAAATTCTACGTTAGCGAGACTTTTCGTCATTGAGGATTTTACATATTCTGCGGTAAAACATATCGTCGCCGCAAAGGCAAAAGGGCTGAAGCGCTATTTCGGGAAATTTACAACAGAGCACTTTAAAGTTTTTTTTGGTTTTACAGTAACTAACTTATCTAAGTGTCACGCCGTTTCTCCGCCGGAGAAGGCAGAGAAGACAGGCCGCCATAAAACTCTGTCTTAACACACTCTCCTTGCTTCGTTCACATTCATACATCGTCTTATACATACTCTTCTGTTATTCTGACTCTTCACGCCCGATTCAAATATTTGATTCACTTGATCTTGCCATGTCTTCCTCGGGAGCCCCCGACTTTTTCTTTCATTTGCTTTTGCAACATATATTATTTTCACACTCATTTCTTCGTTCATTCGCTCAACATGCCCAAACCATCTAATTGATCCTATTAATTACGCTTACTTCAGCCTTACATTCTTTCCGGATATCCATATTTTGAACACGGTCACATACATGGTTTTACCGCACATTTATCTCAGCGATATCATTTCCACGGCATTCAGCCTACTTTCATTCTTCTTCTGCCAGTTTCATACCTTATTGCAATACATCAGGTTTGGTATAAGCACTTCATTGTGGACTGCTAGCTTCGCTTTCTTAGCGTCAACAGCGTTCAGTCCTCCATTCATAGAATTTTCCGCATTCACTCTTTTTTCAATCAAGTCTTTAGTACCTGGTTAAATTTCGAAAAAAAGATAATTCAGGTAACTCAATGCCCTCACTGAGTTATCTGAAGCGACAAGAACCCAAAAATAGTCCCATAGTTGTGTCGCTTTAATCGAGCTTTCTCTCAAAAGTTAATTATATTTTAGATGGCTGAAGGGTCACGAAAGTCTGCAGAATCAAACGAGAGTCAGAGCTTTCGATGCAGAAAAAAAATTGCACATTAAACTCATCTTCGACCAAAGTGTAGCTTAAACCTTTTTACCTTTCCTGCGACAATATGTTTTATTTTTAATCTAGTCAATTTTTCTCTTTCGTCTTTTTATTCTATGAATATGGAGTTGGATTTCTGGGAAATTTAATTATATTTATTATTCATCCATATTCTGCTTTATGCGCTCTTGTATAGTAACAATTTAAATCGATTCCTAGCGAGATTACTTTTTGGCTTCTACGCTTTTCATCTTTCACATTTGCATTATTAACTTTGAAGAATATTCTATTTCGCTTCAGTTATGAGAAAAAAATTATCTCTAATTGGTTTTCATATAATAATAATAATAACAGTGAATTTAAATAGAAAAGTTTTGCGATATTTCACCTCAAGTGCGCTCAATACTAAATTAATTATGCTAATAAGCCTAACTAACAAGGAGAAAATACTATATAATATGTATACAAATTAAAACTATCTAAAATCATGATCGCTGTCATAAATCATTAAAGAGAAAGGTTCAGATATGGGTATAACCTTGGAGTAGCAAAGTATGGAGAGAGAGCCAATTATTCTTACCCAACCCATACAAACTTTGCGATCAATTACTTTCTTCGGGTTTTTACGTCGCACACCATGAGAGAGAAAGAGACAACAAAAATAATACGCCGCTTTTATGTACTGCAAGGATGATCTTGGTCTCCCGCGGCTCCGGGGACTCCGCCCACATATTTTATTATTTATTTATTTATTATTAACGCCCTAATGGGCTTTTACATAGTAATTTAACACAAGTAAGTGCATGAGTACAGTTTAAAAAGGATATACATGAAATAATACAGTAAAACGTTTTGAGAAATGAATGGCAAAAAAAATAAAAATACATAAAATAATAATTAATAATAGTTCCAATACATTAATGATAAGTGAATATTTCATTTAAAAGTCTTTTGAATTTTGGCAAATTCATATAAAAGATATCAATATTTGAGGTGTATTCATTCCCGAGTGTATGTAGGCGAGAAATGGGTGCATGTATGTGGTAGTTGGTAGTGACATTATTGTTGCAGAAAAGTATATTTTGCCGAGTTGCTCGCTGAGGTACTCTGAAGTTGATAAGGTGCAGGAGTTCACAACAGTCGAATTCGGAGTGAATTATTTTGAACAGAAAAGTTAAGTCGGCTATTTTCCTTCTGTTTTCTAGGGTGTGGATTTTGAGTGTGTTTAAAAGGAATGTGTAATTTATGAGTTGAATTGGAATGTGTAGTTTGAAGTTTATGAAACGTAAAAAATTGCGCTGTACACGTTCAATATTGTTTTATGTGGATTAGATAGTATGGGGACCACACTTTAGAATTGTATTCTAATAGACTACGTACTAACGACAGGTAGACTATTTTTATGACTTTTAACAAGTCGAAGTCTTTGATAGTTCTAAGAATAAATCCTAACATCTTCATACCTTTACTAGCGATTTGTTGATAGTGATTAATAAAATTTAATTTTGTGTCAAACACGAGTCCGAGATCTCCAATTTCAGTGACTTTTTCCAAGATATTGTTGTTGATAGAGTAGTTAAATGACAACGGGGTCTTGATTCGACAAAATGTTAATGTTTTACATTTATCTACGTTAAGGAATAAGTTTTTAACTATGCACCAATTGTGTAGTTTATCGATGTTTGACTGTAGAATTAGGCAATCGCTAATATTAGATATTTCTTTGAATAATTTTATATCGTCGGCAAAAAGCAGAACTTCTACATCGTCGAAACAATTTATTATGTCATTTATAAACATGAGAAAGAGAATCGGACCAAGATGATTTCCTTGCGGTAGACCACTTGTTGCGGAAAATACATTTGATTTGACGGATTTCATTTTGACAAACAGTGTTCTGTTAGACAAGTAGCTCGAGAACCATTTTAACAGGTTGTCTCTAATTCCTAGTGCAAATAGTTTTCTTATTAAAATTTTATGGGACACTTTATCGAACGCTTTTGAGAAATCTGTATAGACACTATCAACTTGTTTTTTATTGGTTAAAGATTCTGTAATATAGTTATGATAAAGTATTAAGTTGGTAGCAGTTGACCTTCCACTGACGAATCCGTGTTGTTTTTTATCTATTATTTTAAGTATTGATGGGTATATTAGGTCGAGAACAAGGGATTCAAAATTTTTTTGGAGTACTGATTGTTTACATATAGGACGATAGTTTTTTTATATCTGTGGCGTCACACGACGTATCACATGACATATCTTTTTTGAAAATTGGGGTAATATAACTAGATTTCCAGCGGGTTGGAAAATGTCCAGAAAAAAGTAAATAATTAAATAATTTAGTAAGTGGACCGGATATTACAGCTGCGCATTGCTTAAGAAATATTGGTGGGATGTTATCTGGGCCTGCAGATTTGTTAGGATGCCACTAAACTGGACACAACTAAACGGTCTTTTAGGTTATATGCTATATTTTTGTTGATGACAATATTGTGAAAGAGTGGTCATACAAATAAAAAAAAAACGTTATTTCGACATGTGCTATAAATGGATGTAAAAATACCCTAACCCAGGTCTGCCGAGTCCGGCAAAAATCATCAAAAACTTACTACAGTGCCTTGGATAGGTACCACTCTATGTACTCTAAGCGTATAACAGTGCATGTATCAACAGATTTAAAAAAAGCAATTTACCAGAAGCTGAAAGTAAGAAAATCTAATTTTATTTAACAGCGCTCAGGCACTTAACTTTAATAGTAACAGTCAACCATATTTTAATTTTGTAAAATTTGATCTTTTTTCACATTAAACTTCTACAGATAACTACAGAAACTGGTGTATTTCTTAACGCCCTGATGGGGGTTTACCCAAACTAAATATAAAGTAAGTGCTTGAGTACAGACAATAATTACAAAAAAAGATATCACATATTATGACCGGTCGGTAGCTGAGTGGACAGACGCGTCAAATTCCTACTCGGGCGTCTTGGGTTCAATTCCTCTGCTGGCTAAGCCCTCCATCATTGCACAAGCAACATTTTCTGCCTATTATGATGGTAGTAGGAGTTTTTCAAATATTGACAGGTTATTCGTGACCCGGGAATGTTTGTCTTATCTTTTTGTTCTGCTTTATAAATTGTTTTTCTTTGTTGAAACCCATCCAGTTCAAAATTCTTTGCCGTAAATTCACAAACAATGCATTGTTGTTCATCAATTATCACTCTACTAATTATGGGTATCATTTTCCACTGTCCAAAATGTCAAGACTTGTTAACTTAAGCCATGATCTTGAAATTTGGGTTCCAGTCTAAATGATTTTGGTCATTCTTTACGACTCTACCAAAATTTTGAATGTTCTTTCCTATGTTTATTTTTATCATTGCTTTATTTAATATAAGTATGTGCTGTTCTTTCTCTGTTGCTCATTTTTCCTATTTCACGTAATGCATTTTTTGTAATAGGACAATAGTCTGTTAGTTTATAAATGAATCAATAAGGATTTTTCATGTAGGCATATAAATTTAACGTTTTATTCCACCTAATTAATTTATTTGTATTGCGTTAGAACCAAGTTGTGTATAAGAATTCGGGCAGAATGTCCGCCCTACCTTCCCAAGAGCAATAAATCTGTCCAGACTGCTGAAATGAGATTCTTGAGAGAAGTGGTGAGAGAGTACGAAACCGAGTTAGAATCTTTACTATTCGGGAAGTCACTTACATTTATTTGATTATTTATTAAAGTTCTAGTAAGCCCTCAGTTGAAAATAATAAAGAATGCAACAGCATATACAATAAAATTAAAACAAAGGGTATGATTTTTTTTTTGAAATAATTATAATTAAAGATGAGTGAGAACGGTGATTTTACGAAGTGGTTTAACATCACAAAAGGTGTAAAACAAGGCTGTGTAATGTCACCGTGATTGTTCAATTTGTACATGGATAGTTGTTTGCAAGAATTGAAAGGTGTGGGCTTGGGCGCGAAAATGAACAATCTTATAGTTTGTTGTCTATTGTATGCGGATGATGCGGCGCTGATTGCTGACGATATGGAAGATTTACAATTTCTCGTGTCTCTTGTGTAGGGTGAACCAGTATGTATGCAGAATGAGTTGATGATGAATGTAAGTAAGTCTGAATTCATGGTGTTTAAAAGAGAGAATAAGCAAACAGCGAGCAATATAGTTGTGAATGATGATTCTTGGAGCAAGTGGATGTGTTTGTGTATTTAGGAAGTGTGTTTACGAGAGATTGAAAGACTGATAAAGATATTGAAAGAAGTATAAATGCAGGAAACTCCATTAATTAGAGGACTAAACGCTGTTGGTACGAATAAGAAATTGTTCAAAGAAGAAAGCTATAAGTCCACAATGGAGTGCTTATACCAACCCTGATGTATGGCAGTGAAGCACGAAACTGGCAGAAGAGAATGAAAGTAGTCTGAATGCTGTGAAAATGAAATCCCTGAGACGTACGTGCGGTCAAACTATATATGACCGTGTTAAAAATGTGATTATCCAAAAAAAATGCAAGGCGTAATGATTAGGATTAATAAATGGACGGTTAGGTGGGTTGGCCATGTAGAGCAAATGAACGAAAAAATAAGTGTGAGAAGATTTGGCACGATTAAGTTAGTCAAATACTTGAGTCAGGCTTTGTCAAGAGTCAGAAAAACAGAAGAGTATGTATGAGACGATTTGTGAATGAGAATGAAGCAAGGAGTGTGTGCCAAGACAGAGTAGTATAGTGGTCCATTATCTTTGCCTATTCCTTTGGGGGTTGGTTAGTTAGTCAGTAGTTTTATGTCAAGGTTTGCATTCCATACTCAAGAATAAACAAAACAGGCCAAGGTGCACAACGATATTTAACTAAATATTAATTTGTGGTTTTTGTTTCAGTCTGGGCAACGCGCACCGCCGCGTCCGCCTGCCCGCCGGGCCCGCCCTCGTGTGGGCTGCCGCCCTGGGGCCCGAGGGGCTGCGCGCCGGCCCTGCTCTGCCGCTGCCCGCGCCGCGAGCCCTGCCGCTAGCGGGGCCGCTCTCCGACCCGCCTCCGCTCACGTCGGGCGAACAGCTTGAGCTGGACATCAGCATCTCGAACCCGATCAGCGCTTGCATGGATGTGAGTCCTATCAGTATTATTTAATCTCTATGTTACTAAAAGAGTAGCCGGGTACCCTTTTCGGCTGAAACTTTCTGAATTCTCCACAATAGTGAAAATGAATAATTTAATTTGAGGGTGGTATGTGAGCGGAAAACGTTTTAGTAAAACTTACATTTTCTGATGACTGAAAGGGTACCTGGGTACCCTCATGTGTTATTTTTTAATGAAATTTGAAGTTTATTCATATTTATTAATCATTTGATCTTATTTTAAATGATAAATATGATGTGCTGTTGTTTTCAAAGTACATCACCTGTTTACTTGATACTACTTTGAATCACCAACTGAATTAAAAACCCCAAGAAAATTTGGCACTGAGTACAATTCCTATCCACTTCCCCAAGTCTTGAACTGAGTCGAAATCTAATACGTCATAAAAGTGGTTCAGCAAGCTTCAGCAAATTATACACTGTAAAAGAAACCTTCATTTCAGTTTTCAAAAAGTTTTAATTTTCTTCAATCACATAAGGGTGAAGCATTTGCTAATTGTTGATACTGGGTTGGAAGGTCCGAAACTCTTCAGTAACACATATTCTTAATCTTAATTTTTAAAACAGACTCATATTTTCGTGTTACGAATAACCTAGCAATACTTGAAAAGCTCTCACTACCATCATAATAAGCGGAAAATGTTGTTTGTGCAATGATGGAGGACTTACCTATCAGAGGAATTGAACCGAAGACGCCCGGATAGGAATCCGACGCGTTTGTTCACTCAGCTACTAATTGGCGTGAAAGTACTTTTTGAAGAGGCCTAACAACAGAGTCTTCAATAAGACTTAAATGACTTTGGACGATTGGTAAGACGCTTAACTAGGAATTGAAGTCACTGGTTCAAACCTTGCGTTCGCAAATACATTTAATTTAATTATTATGTGTCATACCACATTTAAGTCATATTAAATAATGTACTCGTATAGTATATTTGCGGCACGTCCCAGAGTGGTAGATACATTGAGTACTCTACTTAGTACCACCCTGGTGAAAGACCCACCATTCATAATCATAATTTTGCTTGCGACTTACTTTCCTACCTTCCTTATCCTCATCTCCTTTCCCATCCCACTACCTTCAACCTTACAACACACTGCGATTGGGGACGCCATAGTCTCACCGGCTCTAAGCGGTTGGGAGCAGTCAGGAATTTACAGTGCAGTTTTCACTGTAAAAACTAAAAAAAATAATCATGTTAATAATACTGATTAGCTGTGATAGGTTTTTCTGCTCACTAAACGTTTCCATGTCATTTCAAGGTGTTCTATCACTAGAGCGATATTGTAGTATTCTCACCTCTCCACAATTTGCTCTAAAAATCATTTCACTTCCTTTTTCCTGACTCACCGTTATCCTCAAGGAAAGGGGATACAAAAATATCACAAAATAAATCGACGAAATCGAGTATATGACGATATGTTTACATTGAAGCAGGAAAAGATAAGTGTCAAACTTTCATACCCTTAAATTCGATAAAGGTGCCAGTTTTGTGTTGCCTGCTTTTCTAATAATAATTTTCTTCACTCATTTTCCTTGGATAAATAAATAACCGTGTTAAAAATTCATTATCTTGAGCGTTGTTTTTCAATCTTTTTAGTGTCACGACCCCCTTGAAAGCCAAAAGTAGTGTGAAAAACCTTACGACCCCCTCACTGTACATTTGAACGTTTATCAAAGTGTTTACACTTGCCATGAATACCATTTGACATTTCTTACTTTTGCGAAAAAGGCTTCTTGTCTATGGTGACTCTTAAAACTAAATACACAAATCGTACTGTCGTGAATTATAAGACTAAATTAAGTGTGGTGTTTTTTTGTGGTTCGTATCGTTAGCGAAATTGTGCAAGAAGAGTCGAGAATCTAAGTTATATCGGTGAGTGAATGGTTTCCCATTTTTCCTTCTTTCCATATTTTTTTCCACAATCTATCATTTGAAATAATGTACTTATGTGTGTTTCAAATGTAGATTCACATATGGAAAATATTTCAAGTGAAAAAAAAACTCAACCGTCGCATTAATGAATTAATTGACACTTCTTTACTTAGTAGTTGATTAGAAAGTTTGTATGTGAAACACTTTATTTTAACTAAATATATTTTTTTTATAATTCAATTGAATTAAAATTAATATTATTGTTATTTATTTTTGCTATTTTTAGTGACAGTTGTTTCGGAGTTTAAGGCCATTATCAAACTGTGGGTAAGCCACATAGAAACGAATTATTTATATGGTGTCGGTTCCTTGTTTAATTACCAAATGCGGTAAAAATCGAATTATCTTGAATTTATTGTTTTGTTTGTGTTTCCATTTATTGATTACGAACTATTGCTTTTAAAGGGAGGTTTTTCTTAATTATTTAACAATGTGATTCTCCTCCCGTTTATGAAATGAATTGCATGAATTTATTTATTACCAAATGGAGTTCTACAAATTAAACACAAAAACTTTAAATAAATTTGAAAAATTATTATTTTATAAAAAGAATTTTAGGACTTATTTATTTGGCAGATTGTGACTTCTAACTTCAATAACTTTTATTTAATGAATATGTGTCATTACACATTTAATTCATATAAAATAAAGTGAGAAAGCATATTTGCGACACGTTCCAGAGTGGTAGATATTTTGAGTATCGCCCTGGTGAAAGACCACCATTCAGAATCGAAACGTTGCTTGAAATGGCTTTAGCCGTGTTTGGTGACCAGATCTTAATAGCCAGTTACTTCCTAACCTTCCTCTTATCCATCTCTTTTCCCTCTCCACTAACTTCAACCTCACAACATACCCCAATTGGGGATGTTATGGTCTCACTGGCTCTAGACGGTTGGGAGCAGTTGGGACTCTTGTGCGGTATTCACTATAAAAAAAGATATTTTCAAAAATAAAATATTTTATTGAATTTAGAATTAACTTTAAAGTATTTTTGCTTATTTTTTTTAATGTTTAAAGAATATCAATAAAATTGAAAAATAAATATCAGTAATCTTTAATGAAAAGTATGAGACCGATTAAGAATGTCGGTTTCTAATAAAGTCCCAATGGTTGATAGAGTAGAGGGTCCGAGTTCGAGTTTCGGTTGTGACCGTTGTCTTTTTTTATTTTCTGGCTTTTTCGGTTTCATATTTGTGTTGTTGATTATTGATATTTTTTAAATATTTTATTTCATAATTTGATCACGGGGCTATTCGTCTAGGTAAGCATAGAAGCACGATGTTCAAAAATTTCAATAAAACCGACCCACTTACATACACCGAGGATCCGTCTTTATTGATTAACATTCATTGTCCTTGCTGCCGACTCCGCACCTAGCGAACAATGTAGGGAAGGCTTCAATAAAGGCTGCGTGGGTGGCAAATTAGTTTGTGGTTTGGAAGGTGGTGTGTAATTACTCGTAAACTAGGTTACCCGTACTACAAGTTATACGACGTGTTAAATATACGAGTACCTAACCTAACTGAACTTGTGTCACGTGTTTAATGGTTGTTTTTTTGTTGTTGTTGGAATACAATGTAATAATTTGTTAGGTTCTTACCTTCGTGTTTTTCATCCAGATCTTTACCTACCCAACCATTTCACTTTATCAAACAGTTGACTGTGGAACAGAAGAGTTTTTGGGTGAAAAAAAGTGGTGGCTCGTTCGTTTCGCTACTTCGTGGGTTTGACGTATGATCTCCTAAAAATATAAAATAAGTGTGGTGTTTTGTGAATAAGAAGACTTAATTAAGTGTGGTGTTTTTTGTGGATTATTTCGTTATTAAAATTGTGAAAGAAGAGTCAAGTACTTAAACTACATCGGTGAGTGAATGGTTTCCTATTTTTCCTTCATTCCACAATCTATAATTAGACACTTTGATTAAGTATTGTAGTATATCGTTTGCAGTCTACTATTTTTTAAATTTATCTGAAGCTGGAACCACATTTGGTATTTAATCGCAGCTTCGGGTCCAACAGTTTTGCTACACCATTTTGCACCCTGTTATTTTGAAACTGTGATGAAATTTATTCGTAACTATCCGAAGGCACGAAGACATTTGATTATTTGATTCTAAAAAATACAACGTTCAACGCACACTAACAAACATCTGCGCTTAAAGATGAAAATCTCTTTTTCTATTGCTAATCCCCTCTCCTATTGTTGTTGGCTATCATGAGGAAAATCTTCACCCTGCAGGCTCAGTCCGGAAAAACTTCGGAGAACTGCACATTTATCTTTACGAAGCCAGTTTTATTTTTTCGATTTTTTTTGTTTATCGTGTAAATTAAAAATCTGTCTTCTTAATATAAAATTCAATAAACCGAATCGTGTAACTTTCGGAAAAATACAAATTATTTTCGTAGGCAGTGGCCCGGATATTAATAACTAATAATTAACTAGTTTCGTCGACTGGCTTTGTTAGAGTTTCAACACGATTTTTTTACTATCAAAAAAAAACATATTTTATTATGTAAATACTATCGTTCGTAGCTAAAAACATTTTCATTCCAAAAATCCAAACAGAAAAAGCTGTGAAAATTCGATGATGCCAGAGTTAACGGATAAAGAATTTTTACTGTTTTATACAGACAAAACATTATTTTTCTGATCATTCGACTAACTAACTAACCATCACGCCATTTCCGCGCAGGGTGAATTCTGTTCTGAATTGTTATTCTGACTCTTCATATGACCCGACTCAAGTATTTGATTTACATGATCATGCCTCTATGTCTTCCTCGGGCGTCGTCGACTTCTTTTTCCATTCACTTACGCATCATATATTCTTTTCAAACTCCTTTCTTCGTTCATTCGCTCTGCATGCGCAAACTATCTAAGCGTCCATTTCTTGATCCTATTCATAACGCTCATATCAGCCTTGCATTCTTTCCGGATATCCACATCTTTAAAACGGTCATACATGGTTTTACCGCACATACGTCTGGGAGATCTCATTTCCACAGCATTCAGTCTACTTTCATCCTTCCTCTGCCAGTTCCATGCCTCACTGCCATACATCAGGGTCGGTATAAGCACTCCATTGCGGACTGGTAGCAGTGCTTCTTTGGACAATTTCTTATTTGCGCCAACAGCGTTCAGTCCTAGATTAATGGAGTTTCCTGCATTCACCCTTCTCTCAATATCCTTATCAGCCTTTCCGTCTTTCGTAAACATACTTCCTAAATATACAAGCTCATTCACGTGCTCCGATTATTCATCATTCACAACTTTATTGCACGCTCTTCTCGTACTCTCTCTTTCAAACACCATGACCTTGGACTTACTTACATTCATCGTCAACTCAATTAGTTTTAATTAATATTACAAAGGAAAGGTTACGTCATCACATGTGTTTTCCTTCAAATAAGATTTCTAATCAAAGTAACTAGAATGAACATAGTGTAAGTCTCCCCAGCATTTGCTTTTTTTCCCTGTATTCTAATCACTTCAACACGAACAGATTGTGAATAATTAATGGGAACTTTTCATAAGCGTATTTTTCCGTATTACTCCACGGCTCTGAAATTGAGTTAATTCGATTTCAATTAATTACCGCGGTCCCGAAATTGGTCGGACTATCAAAGGGTTGACTGGAAATGATTAGTATTCTTCGCGTCCCAGCTCAATCTAATTCGACGGGTATTTTTTTTAAATTTGGGACAGAGTCGAAATTGAATTATTTGAATTGGCGAACTCCGTCGCGTATTGAAGGTGATTTCGAAATCGCACTCGCGTGGAAGTGGACCGCTTTTGAAATATGATTTTAAAACTATCGATTCGATTAAACTTTACATATTTTTTTGCGATTTCCAAACAGACAACCTTTTCCTTGTGAACTTAAAATTAATTTTGCCGAAAGTTTTTAGTTAATATTTTATCACGATTGAGTTTAACATTTAACATTTTTATGGAATAGCACGCAAGTACGTAAGTATTTATGCAAATGTAAGTAAGTCCAAAGTCATGGTGTTTGAAAGAGAGAGCACGCAAACAGCGTGCAATATAGTTGTGAACTATGAATTCTTGGAGCAAGTGGATGAGTTTTTGTATTTAGGATGTATTTTCTAGAGAAACGGAAAGGCTGATAAGGATATTGAAAAAAATGGTGAATGCAGGAAACTCCATTAATGGAGGACTGAACGTTGTTGGCGCAAATAAGAAACTGTCCAAAGAAGCAAAGCTAGCAGTCCGCAATGGAGTGCTTATACCAACCCTGATGTATCGCAGTGATCCATGGAACTATCAAAGGAAGGATGAAAGTAGACTAAATGCTGTGGAAATGAGATCCCTGAGACGTGTGTGCGGTAAAACCATGTATGATCGTATTAAAAATGTGGATATCTGAAAATAATTCAAGGCTGACGTAAGCGTAATGAAAAGGATCGATAAAGAGACTCTTAGATGATTTGGGCATGTAGCGCGAATTAACTAAGAGAGGAGGCTGAACAGAACATATGATGCGAAAGTGAATGTAAGAAGAAGTCGAGGATGCTCGAGGAAGACATGGCACCATCAAGTAAAACATATACTTGAATCGGGTCATGCGAAGAGTCATAATAACAGAAGAGTATGTATGAGACGATGTATGAATATGAATGAAGCAAGGAGTGTGTTTCAAGACAGAGTTGTATGTCGGTCCGCCCTCTCTGCCTATCCCTGCGGGGAAACGGCGTGATGGTTAGTCAGTTAGTTATTGAAGACTTGAGATGAACGTGAAACATCACAGCATTTAAATAAAGTAATTAATTCGCACGTTTCCGTCACACTCCACAATAATGCAAATCGAATTTTGTACCGCAATCTCACCGCTGAGAGCCCTTTTGTATATTTTTTTTGTTACATGCATCATTTACGTTAAAAAAATTAGAGATTATAACTATCAGCCAAATCTCAAAATGATTATAGGTGTTGAAGTAAGCAGTAAAAAATATATTTATTTTAAGCTTTATTTGCTGTTACCATATTGAAATGAATAAACAAATATTTAGATTAAAATACATACCGTCACCGGAAAGATAAAAGGGCTTAAAAACCATTTTGGGAAGTTTACATCAAAGCTTTTTAGAGTTTATTTTTATTTTTTATTTTACAATAAACTTTAGGAGTCTTCAGTCCCTGGTTAGATTATGAAAAAAAAGCGACAGAAAGCATAAAAAAGTCCCGAAACTAGGTTAGCTTGAGTCGAGCCTTCTCCCAAATGGTAAAAATATTTTATATTGATAATTGAAATAATAATCAATCATCTTCATCGTTAATATGAAACAGAAAAAAATTAACGGTCGCAACCGAGACTCGAACTCGGAACCTCTACTCTATCCATTAGTGACGCTTCTGCCAACTTAGCCACCGAAACCTTATAATAAACCGGCATTTTCAATCGATATCATTCTTCATTTGAAAATTATTAAAATGATTTATTTAAATTTTTCTTCTGATTTGGCTGCCATCTTTGTATTGTATACAAAGCTCTGCACAAGCACATATTACATACCTAGGTGGTGTAACCATATATAACTATACATACATATAACATACAAAGTTGGCAGCCATCGAAAGAAAAACAAATTAAATTAATAATTTTCAAAAGAAAAATAAGATTGATAAAAAATGCCGGTTTATTAATATAAATGAGCGTTGTATTTTTTCTGTTTCATATTTATGATGAAGAATTTGATATTATTTCAGTTATTAATACAAATATAATAAGCATAAAAGCTTTAAAGATAGTTAAAAAAAACTGATTAAAATTGCATTTAATTTTCATCTACAAAATTATTAATTGTTTTATTGACTCACCTTCTCTGTTGCAACTTATCCAGTTCAACATTCCTTGCCGTCGACTCAAAAACAATGAATTGCTGTTCCTCAATCATCACTATACTAATTATGGGTATAATTCTCCACTGTCCAGAATGTCAAGAGTCAAGACTTGTTAACTCAAGCCATGGTCTTGAAATTTTTGGTAGCAGTCTAAATGATTTTTTTTCATTCTTTACGACTCTACCAAAACATTGACTAGACCATGGCTTGAATGTTCTCTCTTATGTTTATTTTGTCCTATTTTTTTCATCGCTTCATTTATTATTATGTACGAGTATGTGCTATTCCTTCTCTGTTGCTCTTTTTTCCATTTCGTGTTTTATATGTCTTTTTGTAATTGGTAAGTCCGTTAATTTATAAATAAATACATGTTTAACTCATTTTAATGTGTCGTTTAAGGCATTAAGCTTTTACAGCGACGATATGGTTACGCATTCCCTCTTTGATGTTGTAATGAGAGAAGTCTAATAATATTTTGACGATAGAATATTTTCTAGACTAATAATCAATTCAGAATAGAACGTGTGATGTGTGATGGCGGCTCACGTCAAAAAAATCATTATTTACGTTCATCGGAACATTATTTCAGCATTAAGCATCCGTCAATAAAATGAGAGAGCACACCAGAGACGAAGGTTCATTAATTTTCCCAGAAAACACAGCCTAAAATAAACAGTTAGTGCGAAAATGAACGCAAAATATTAAATGAATTTCTGGTAAAAGAAAAAAAGAAAAGGGGGTAGATATTATATCTACAAGTTTATAACATAGGAGCACTTATTCGTAAATACGGTTATATTTTTTCATGACATGGAAAGAAAATAATATTTTTCGCCGAGTAAGAAAATATTCGTCTTCGATGTAGTAATATTTCACGTGTCGTTTTTCTTACTAAATCTTTGTTCTGAAGTGTGAGGAACTTGGGGTAGCTTACAGAGGGGTGGAAAAGGCCTAATAAATAAGGATCCACCTCTTTACCCCAGGGCTCTATGCAAACGTCTCATACCCTTTTATGTAGTCCTTCAAAATTTCAGACATTTTTTTTAAACTGTGAAAAAAAAAATCAAGCATTTGTGAGAGAAAAAATTGCTGAGTTTATTCAAATAACCTACGCAAATTCGAAAATATTTTCCACAAAGCGTAAATTATGTTTGTCTCAGCAAAAACTCTCAACTCGAATGTTTAGCTCTGACCTTATCAAAAATGTACAACTTTTTAAAGGTCAACTAAAATAATTCCGTTCGTAACCTCGATTTTATCTGGGATATGGATCTTCGAAATTTCCATTTGACCCTCAAAAACTAGACGAAACTCCACTTGCAATTCCGCCCCACCATTGAATTTGGCTGCCACCTCTGGTCTGGAGTCCCAAACTCGACTCTGTACAGAAACAGGCGGTCCATTTGATAGATTCTCCCATCTTAACGAACGGATTGTTATCTTTGGAGCGCAGACGTCAGGTGGGAATGCTATTCTTGTTCTATCGGTATTACAATGAAAGATGCTCAGAGAAACTTGCGTCGTTGATCTCCTCGACACCGTTGCGAATCCGGAAAACTAGAAAAACGCTCGTTCAACATTTGTACACAGTTAACATTCGATACATGAGAACTAGCCGCTTCTACGACTCGTTCTTGTGTTTGACAGCTCGGCTGTGGATTGATTTTCCAGCTTCTGCGTTTCATCCCTCCTACGACATGGGTTTTTTCAAAACCCTGGTTTACTCCTTTTTTACCTCAAAAACATCTTCACACAGCATTTCTAAAGGTCGCATATGAGAAGTCAGTAAAAAAAAGAAGCTTTTTTCACAAATTAAAACGGTATATATGGTAACTGGAACCTTAGAGCAATAATATACCTGGAGGGATAGCTTTGCGAAACAATTTAGTTAGGATCGTTGACTTTTTCCTGACTCGGGCGTTGCTGATGTTTTCGTGGACACACCTTTTAATGTTTTGTTTATTTGTAAAACCACTTTTTCACAGTATTGTTTACAACAAAAATATAGGATATAACCTCAAAAATTATTGAGTTATGTCCCATTACAAAACGTAGTGGGCGGAGTCACCGGAGACGCGGGAGACGAAAACATGCTTACATACCTAAAAAGGGTGCGATATTATGTGACAACTTCTCTTTTACGGTTTACGACGTAGGAGACCCGGATAAAGTGATTTATTGTTAATTTGTACAGGTTGGGTAAAAATATTTAGCTCTTTCTCCATGTACTATATTGTTACTGTAAAACTGAAACCATGTTTTTTTTTTACATGAATACCGCACAAGAGTCTCAATTGCTCCCATCCATATATAGTCAGTGAGACTATGGCATCCCCAAATAGGGTATGTTGTGAGGCTGAAGGTAGGGGAGAGGGGAAGGATATTAGAGAGTGGATGGTTGGGAAGAACCTGGCCATTCAGATCTGGTCACCAAACACAACTAAATCCATTTCAACCAACGTTTCGATTCTGAATGGTGGTCTTTCACCAGGGCGATACGTGGAGTATCTACCACTCTGGAACGTGCCGCAAATATACTTTTTATTATTTTTATATGAATTAAATGACACATATAAATTAAATAAAAGTTATTGGCGCACGCTGAGTTTGAACCCGCGACCTTTGGATTCGTAGTCGAGCGTCTTACCACTCGACCATGGAGGCCGTCAAAACTTGATAATATAAGTAAATAAACATACCGATTACAAACGGCAGGCCTAACCGGGAAGTAAAACTGGTCAATTTATAAATAAATAAATATTGTTAATGAGTTTAGGCTTGTCCACAGAAAATGGTATTTTGAGGCGGGGATATTGTGTTTTTGTGTCCTAACGATTCGAAAAAACAAACAAACAAGGTTGGTATTTCAAATCTGCGCGGTTTATTTATTGAATCACACGAGACACGGGATATGTTGTTTATTGTGAGGAGTCGGGGGTCCACCTCACTTACTCCCCATCGCACCTCCCCATTCTCCTTTTACACCCCCTACAGTCAGTTTCAGACTTACCTTGAACTGTGTCCGCTAACAAAACTTCTTACAATGAAAACTGTAATCTTAAGTAAGCAATTAATCAAATTTCAATGGTGCGGTACTGAGTGCACACTAACTGACAGTATGGAAGATCTACAGTTTTTCGTGTCTAGGATGAACCAAGTATGTATGCAGAATGAGCTGATGATGAATGTAAGTAAGTCCAAAGTCATGGTGTTTAAAAAAGAGAGTACGCAAACAGCGTAAAAAAAGTGGTTATTTAAACAAACAAAACATTATGTCGACATGTGCTATAAATGGATGTTAAAAGGTGTGACTATGGAAACTCGTGCCAAGGCCGGGTCAAGAAAAAATCAACAATACTGACTACAATGTTTCGAAAAGCTATCGTTCTTGGTATTTTATTGCTCTGATATTAAGGTAGGTAATTTTGTAATTTTAAAATAATGTTTTCGTGGAAAAAGAGGGAGTCGCCTTTATTTGTAATCTCACGCCGAAATGTTCTTCAAGAAAAAAAGCATAATTTTCAGTGGTTAAGGATATTCACATTTATAAATCCAGTTTTTTTAATCTTTTACAAATGCTAAAACTGTTAATTCGTGGTGGAATTCCATGTTAATGATTTAATAAAACAAATTTATAACTTTATTCCACTTTTATTTTATGACTGGACCGGTTTCAGCCTATGACTAGTCTGAAGATGGCCGTCGTAGGCTGAAACCGGTCCAGTCATAAAATAAAAGTGGAATAAAGTTATAAATTTGTTTTATCAAATCATTTTAGAAATGCCATATTTGAACAAACCCAGCGTTTATATGCTTTTTTAGTGGGCTGTAATAAAATCCCCTCCGTATAATAAAATATACCTTCGGCTGTTTGTGGGTAAACGGATAGCGTGATCTGTAATACAGAAAAGGCTGATGATTTATTAAATGAATGTAGATATTTCAAAAATTATATTTGTTCTCCGAAGGGGAAGAATAACAGGTGAAAAAAGTGTTTGCTTTTCATTTATAAACGGGTGAGGTAATTTGTTTTACGGATATATCCTCGAACACAGGCAGAGGAAATAAATCCGAATTACGGTCACCTTATATTATACGTGTGTATGCAAAAGCTTAAGGTGAATTTAGTTAGTATGACGGAGGCCGTAGTCGAGTGGTAAGACGCTCGAATACGGGTTTAAGCCCGGCGTGCGCAAATAACATTAATTTAACTAACTAACAAACGAAACATCACGCTGTTTCCCTCAGAGCTAGGCAGAGAGGACGGCCCGCCATTTAACTCTCTCTTGGCACACACACTCCTTGCTTTATTCACATTCATACATCGTCTCATACATACTCTTCTGTCATTCTGACTCTTCACATGACCCGATTCAAGTATTTGATTTACTTGATCGTGTTATGTCTTTCTCAGGCATTCTCAACTTCTTCTTCCATTCACTTTCGCATCGTATATTCTTTTCACACTCCTTTCTTTGTTTATTTGCTCTACATGCCCAAACCATCTAAGCGTCCTTTTCTTGTTTCTATTCATTACGCTCACATCAGCCTTGCCTCATTCCGGAAATCCACATTTTTAATACTGTCATACGTGGTTTTACCGCACATTTATCTCAAGGATCTTATTTCCACAGCATTCAGTCTACTTTCATCCTTCCTCTGCCAGCTCCATGCCCCATTTTTATTTTATTATTAATAATAATATTTGGATAATTTGTGTAGTGCCGTTTTTGTGAAATATCACCTCGAAAGCGCTGTACAAATCTTAATTTCTGGTTAATGTTAATTCCCAGTTTATATAAATATACAGCAACATTCTTACCTGGCAAGTCACAATCACTAATATATAATATAATGTGGAAATTTCAGTTGATTTATGTAAATATGCTCGACTAAGAATCCAGAAGTCGCGGGTTCGAACCCGGCGTGCGCTAATGCATTTTATTTAATAAATTTGTTTCGTAAAAACATTTAGTTGATATAAAATAAAATATAATATATTTGCGGCACGTTCCAGAGTGGTAGATACTCCAAGTATCGCCCTGGTGAAAGACCACCATTCAGAATCGAAACGTTGCTTTAAATGGCTTTAGCCGTGTTCAGTGACCAGATCTGAATAGCCAGGTACATTTCAACCTTCCCCTTCCTCATCTCCTTTCCCTCCCCACTGGATTCAGCCTCACAACGTACCCATATTGGGATGCCATAGTTTCACTGGTTCTAGACGGTTGGGAGCAGTTGAGACATAAGAATATATACATATATGTTATCATTAAGGTTTTCACGGGTGTAAGATGTAGAACAATTTTCTCGGTTTACCCGCGTAACGTAGTCCTTAAAAGGACTTTTTAACTCCTGACGTTTCGGACAGATCACACTGTCCATCTTCAGAGGCCTTATGTCTTGAGTTTCTGTCTCAAACTGATAGCTTTCGCACGTCTGTTTGGTCCAGAAGCTAAAACTTAAGTGAGTGCAAGTCACTACTTATGTCTCGAACGAAGTACCCGGGTTGAAAGTTGAAAGCTATCAGTTTGAGACAGAAACTCAAGACATAAGGCCTCTGAAGATGGACAGTGTGATCTGTCCGAAACGTCAGGAGTTAAAAAGTCGTTTTAAGGACTACGTTACGCGGGTAAACCGAGAAAATTGTTCTACATATATATATATATTTTTAGGGCACGAGAGAAAATAAAGTATATCAAATGCATTTTTAAATTTTCCGTAGTAAGGAACAGATAATTATGAAAATCTTCTATTAAATTTAAGGAATGAGAGTCTGAAAAGTTTTTCCTTGATTTGGACAGAAATTCTATTGGGCGTGTTACACATCTTGATTATGGATACGATTTTCTGAAAAAATGGGTTTATGGTTTGGCTCTGAACTCTATCGAGTCTTTTATTACTCTCAGATCATGTGGTAGTCCATTCCAGGCTTTAGGACCTGACACTCCTGCAGCGCGCTCTCCGAACTTAGTGTCTGGTGTGCACTTTGGTTCCTTCAACCTTCCGATAGCCGATGACAGCCGATCTTAGGGTTGACTGTCGCGAATCGGAATCTTCAGGAATACACAATTCCGATAAATAAGCCGGAGCCATCCCGTTAATTTATTTGAATACCATCCAGAAAAGCATGAACTTGAAATGTGTGTCATAACACATTTAATTAATGCAAAAGTAATATATAGTATGTTTGCGGCAGTTTCAGGGTGGTAGCTACGCAAGTGTCGCCCTGGTGAAAGACCACCATTCAGAATCGAAACGTTGCTTAAAAATGGCTTTAGCCGGGTTTGGTGACCAGAGCTGAATAGCCAGGTACTTCCAAACCTTCCTCTTCTCCATCTCCTTCCCATCTTTACTATTTTCCCCAATTGGAGATACCCTTGGAGTAACAATATATGGAGAGAGAACTAATTTTTTTTACCCAACCTTTACAGATTTGGGATAAATCACTTTCTGCGGGTTTTTACGTCGTTCACATTGAGTAAGAAAGAAACAGCAAAATTTCCCAAATTATCACACTGCTTCAATGTTTTGTAAGGATGTTGTTCGTGTCCCGCGTCTCCGTTGACTCCGCCCACACGTTTTGATATGCGACATAAATGGACATAAGTCAACGTTTTTTTAGGTTATATGCTTTATTTTTGTTTATAACAATACTATGAAAAAGTGGTAATACGAATAAACAAAAACATTATGTCGACATGTGCTATGAATGGATGTACAAATACCCTAGCCCTAGTCCTATCCACGCCCAGGTCTAGCCGAGTCTAGTGAAACTCATCAAAACTGACAGCAGCGCTCTCTCTTGTATATTATTGCTCTGAGAATATAGCATATCTATTAATTAAAATGATTATGTCGTTTCTGAAAAGGCAATAGAGCTTAAGTGACACTTTGGTCAAAAATGAGTTGAATGCGCAGTTTTGAACATTTCTGCATCGAATGATCTGACTCTTTGCGGTATTGACTATTAAATAAATAAATAAAACAGATATGAATAGCAAGGGTACTCTTCTACCTTCCTCTTCTCCATCTCATTTGCATCCCCACTAACTTTAGCCTCACAACATAACCCAATTAGAGATGCCATAGTCTCACCGGCTCCAGACGGTTGGGGGCAGTTGGGGCTCTTGTCTGATATTCAGTTTAAAATAAATTGAAAGGCAGTGCAGATTATCAAAATCCTATCAAGTGGTAAGACGCTCGACCACGAATCCAGAGGTCGCGGGTTCGAACCCGGCGTGCGCCAATGCATTTTATTTAATTAATATGTGTCACAACACATTTAATTGATTAAAAATAAAATATAGTATATTTGCGGCACGTTCTAGAGTGGTAGATACTTAAAGTATCGCCCTGACGAAAGACCACCATTCAGAATTGAAACGTTGCTTGAAATGGCTTTAGCCGTGTTTGTGACCAGATCTGAATACCGAGGTACTTCCTAACCTTCCCCTTCCTCATCTCCTTTCTCTCCCTACTACCTTCAGTCTTACAACATACCCCTATTGGGGATGCCACAGTCTCACTGACTCTAGACGGTTAGGAGCAGTTGAGACTCTTGTGCGGTGTTCATGTAAAAAAATAAATTAAAAATGTTTAAAAGAAAATCTATCACATTATTTAATTATTCACCTTGTGGCAGATTTATTCCAGGTATAAAGAAAATTTAATTAACTCAATTGTATCCTTACTTTTCTCCAGGTGACAGCCCTGCTCTCCCTGAGCGGCGGCGGTCAGTTCGTCAGCAACGGCATGATGTACGTCACGGAGAGGCTGCGGCTGGGGCCCAGGGGTGCCACCGCCTTGGTGGTCAGGATCCTGGTCACCAAACCCGGAGTGCACAACATCACTGGTGAGTTACTAGCCATACCCGGTTGCCATTGCGATTCTCATTGGAATGTTATAACCAGGACATTATTGCCCCAAGTTGAAAACGGTATTAAAAAAAAAATCTGGAAAGAGCCATCACGTCGTCGCAGGAAAGATAAAAAGGCTGTAGTTCCATTTTGGGATGCTTAAACCAGAACATTTTCGTCTTCAGTACCTGGTTGGAAAAATAAAAAATACTCAGGTGACTCAATGCTCAAAAGCGACAAAAAGCTTAAAAAATGTCTCAAACTTGTGTCGCTTGAGTTAAGCCTTCTTCCAAATAGTGAATATATTTTAGATGGCTGAAAAGCCACAATAGTCGTCAGAATCAAACGAGAGTCAAAGCATTCTATGCAGAATAAAAAACTGATAAAAATTACATATTTAATTCATTATTTACCAAAGCGTCGCTTAAACCTTTTTGCTTTTCCAGCGACGATATAGAGGTACAAGGTGAATTCATCAAATAACTAAAATCATCTTTAGAAACATACGCAATATAGAATATGTGTATAAAGTCTACTTTGCTCTTTACCAATCACGTATAGAATATGGGATTATTGGAAAGGGATCTGCCTTAAACACACATAATGTAGCTCGTGAAAGTACGAAAAAATGTAGTAAAAATACTATTTAATGTACCTATAAGAACCCTGTCAAAAGGACCTTTTTTAAGCTTTAATGTCTCCAATTACACAAAAAAGTTCATAAAACAAAAAGCGAAAAAATAGCAAAATACAAAGAACAACACTTGGAGTAACAATGTATGGAGAGAGAGCTAATTATTTTTACCCAACCTATACAAACTTGCGATTTATCACTTTCTCCGAGTTTTTACGCGTACACCATGAGAGAGAAAGAGACAACTATGAGACAATCTATGTACTGTCGCGATGATTTTGGTCTCCTGGGTAACCACGGGACTCCGCCCACATTTTTTATTATGCCACTAAACTTGACACAACTAAACCGTTTTTTGGATTATATGCTACATTTTTGTGGTAAACAATACTGTGAAAAAGTGGTTATACGAATAAATAAAAACATTACGTCGATATGTGCTATGAATGGATGTATAAATACCCTAACCTTAGTCTTAGCCACGCTGAAGTCCGCCGAGTGAGAAAAAAATCATCAAAAACTGACTGAACAACACATACATTATATTATTATAAAACTATACTCAAAGAATGCTCTACTCAATTTTTAAGGAAAAAAACTGAGTATCTTACAGACCAACACACTTACACTTCAAGGACAAAAACGTCAAATCTAATTAAAATTCCGAGATTAAATACAACCTTCGGCCAGAAAAACAATAAATTCAATGCTACAAAATGGTATAATGCTCTTCCAAACGATAATGAAAATATCATGTAGACACAAAAGTTCAAAAACAACATCAAAATATGACTAAGTAAACATGAATATGATAAACGAAATCGTCATGTCGGTGGAAATCACAAATCTTTTGTCCAATGCTACCAAAATGATGATGACCCCATGGAATGGAGTGTGTGAGAGTGACTCTGCTGTCTGTTTCTCCGAAACTTGATCTATTTCAGGCTGAAACGTTCCCCAAATCTTAGCCTACTGACGAACCTACATACTCGAGTGGTAAGACGCTCGACCACGAATCTAAAGGTCGCGGGTTCAAACCCGGCGTGCGCCAATAACTTTTATGTAATTAATATGTATCATAACACATTTCATTCATTTAAAACAATAAAAAGTACATTTGCAGCCGTGTTTGGTGACTAGATCTGAATATCGAAGTACTTCCTTTCCAACCCTCCTGGCCTCTATTTAATAAATATGTGTCATAGCACTGTTGAAATATAAAAAAAAACAATAAAAAATATATTTGCAGCGCGTTCCAGAGTGGTGAAAAACCACCATTCAGAATTGAAACGTTGCTTGAAATGGCTTTGGCCGTGTTTGGTGACCAGATCTGAATAGCCAGGTACTTTCCAATCTCATCTCCTTCCCTTCCCCACTACCTTCTACCTCACAACATACCCCTATTGGGGATGCCATAGTCTCACTGGCTCTAGACGGTTGGGAGCAGTTGAGACTCTTGTGCGGTATTCACGTAAAAAAACGATAAAAAAGCCCGGTGTTTTAAAGTACTTAATTCAAAATAAATTTAAAATTAATGCAACGGATCTGAAACAGACAGCAATATTAAAAATAGAAAAAACCACATTCATAAAGTAATATCACCATATGCCCACGTAAAATAAATAAATAATATTATTAGTTTTGCGAAATGTTTGGTTTTGTTGTATTAACTTCTCGTTCTAGACTAAAACTTTTCTTTGATTTTATGTGTTGGTGTATTCACTGCAGGTTGCTTCAATAAGGGAGGAACATAAGGGTAAAGTTTAATCGCGTAGTGCTTAAGGTGTCTTGGTCCGTGGGTGGCATACGTCAAAGGAATATTTAGCATGTAGTTTGAGGAAGCAAAGAATTGCAGACTTAGCGTTAAATTTTCTAATTGCTATAACGTTTAGAAGCTTGAAAATGTCAGCAGAGTCTTTATAGTACGTTACTTAATTGTCGCCCATTTGCTTTTACTATTGGGTCTAAATAAATATTAGTATTCAATTAGAATCAACATTAAGCCTTTATGCTTTTTTTATTTTGAAATTAATTATTGAAATAATAGTTTTTTTTGTTTTTCTTATTTTATATTAGTTACTTTGTACATTTAACTTTATAAGTAGCTAATTATTTAATTTTATTTTTGCCTTTATAATATTTTGACTTATATACTACTTATAATTTTATGCAATCAATAATCTTCAACGCAAATATGAAACAGAAAATGCCTTAAAAAGCTGAAAATCGAGACCGAGACTCGAAGTCGAAAAACATTAAGAAAATAATATTAATAACTTTCAATGTAGAATGAGATCGATTGAAAATGCCGGTTTCTAATAAGGTCTCGGTAGCTTAATTGGCAGAGGCATTACTCCTGGATAGATAAGAGGTTTAATACTTGTTAATAAATATTAGTATCATTTCCCTGAGACTAAATAATTCCAATGTAATTTAATTTTAACTACTAAATATGTAGTCCTTAGTGTTTTGCGTAGAATTTAATATTTTTTAAGAGGAACATATTTTATTTTTATAGTGGATACCACACAAAAGTCTCAACGGCTCCAAACTGTCTGAAGCCAGTAAGACTATGACGTCCCCAATTGGAGTATGTTGTGAGGCCGAACGTAGTGGTAGTAGTCAACATTTAGTAGCTATACCGTTGGTTTGGATTCGATTTCGGATATTATTTTACGCAATAATAATACAGATTTTCTGACGAGCAATAAATCATCCCTTACAATGCGTAATTGGCGCACATGCTACCCTATTTTTGTATCGTGAATTCGACTATCTACAAGATGGCGTATGTAATAAAATGTGATAATATACAGCCTTTAACAGGGCATACTCGGCAGACTAACGAGCGATTTCTCAGCCAATTTGGAATAAAAACTCAATGTAGATATAATTTTGAACTCTTTTGAATTTTTTTGTTAGAGCCTTAAACTCACTAAGGGCTGAATAATAGGATAGTGGAACAAGTGGGCTGGCCTGATTTAATTGTCAGTGGCGACATGTAATTTCATTAAAAGAAATGTCACGCTCTTGATAAAAGTAAATCAAACAAAGTGTTGCAATTATAATTTCACTGGAAACCATTTTTTTTTGGGTATATTTTTTACTCCGAATAAGCTTAGGAATCTTCTGTATTTTTTTATATATTCATTTATAGTGAATACCGCAGAGTCCCAACTGCTCCCAACCGTCTAGAGCCAGTGAGACTATGACATCCCCAATTGGAGTATGTTATGAGGCCGAAGGTAGTGGAGAGGAATAGCAGATGGAGAAGGGAAAGGTTGAGTACCTGACTTTTCATATCTGATCAACAAACACGGCTAAAGCTGTTTCAAGCAACGTTTCGATTATTTCTAATTTTAAAACTGTTAATTCGTGGTGGAACTCTATTATTGGTATGGTAAAGCAACCTCTGTCAGCCATAAGGACCTAAAAGTATATATTCCATAGACTTACTTAAAACTACACCAGTCTGAAGATGCCCGTCATGGGGTGAAACCGGTCAGGTCTTAAATAGAAAATAGTGGAATAAAGTTTAAAATTTGGTATTATTAAAATCATTAATGTTTCGATTCGTAGTGTATCTACCACTCCAAAACGTGCCGCAAATAAACATTTTTTAAATAAATTAAATGTGTTATGACACATATTAATTGAATAAACGTTATTGGCGCACGCCGGGTTTGAATTCGCGAGCTTTAGATTAGTAGTCGAGCGTCTCACCATTCGACCATAGAGGCCGTCGAACTTTCAGGTACATCTTGTTACAGCCTGTGTGATTTAACAGCCCTGGGAATATTACCAATCCAACGAAATTAATTATGTGAGTTGAATTAAACTTGTACGCTTAACATCAACAAACACTTCCATTATTCCTTGAAACTTTCAGAGATTACAGCCTGTCAACCCGTAAAGGAAATTCCGACGAATTTCTTCCCGTGTGTGTAATCTCAGAGCAATTATATACAGGAGGGAGGGTTTCTGTAGTCAGTATTGATGATTTTTGCCTGACTTGGCCGGGCGTGGCCAGGATTTATTTATACATCTATTCATAGCACATGCCGGCGTAATGTTTTTGTTTATTACTTTTTCGCAGTATTTTTATAAACAAAAATATAGGATGTTACCATAAAAACCGTTGAGTTATGTCCAGTTATGTCGCATTTCAAAACGTGTGGGCGGAGTAGCCGAAGACGCAAGAGACGGAAAACATTCTTACATATCTAAAAGCGGTGTGATATTTTGCGATTTTCTCGTTGTCTCTTTCTCTCTCATGGTCTACGACGTGAAAACTCGGCGCAATTGATTTATCCCAAATTTGAATAGGTTGGGTAAAAATAATTAGCTCTCTCTACATATATTGTTACTCCAAGTGTGTAATTCATACATTGTCGGATCGATTACTTAAAGCCTACTTGTATATCTCTGAATCAACAACCAGCTTAGGCTGTGTTTACGCAGTGTAAACATTTGTTCTCGTACGGGAATATTTCTGCGACCGAGCCAATGATTATTTATATTGACTGTAGGTTGTTTGTTAATGAAAAACATTATTTACTGCTCACTAGTATGATGCCGAAACAATTAATTCATTTATCAAGAGCTTTTAATACCATCGAATTGTCAGCCTAAAGTTAAAACAATAAACGTATTTTGTTTTTGTAAAATCGTATAAATATCAACCATCACGTCGTTTCACCTCAAGGGTAGGCAGAGAGGACGGACTGCCATACAAATCTGTCTTGGCACACACTCCTTGCTTCGTTCACATTCATACATCGTCTTATAAATATTCTTCTGTTATTCTGACTATTCACATGACCCGATTCAATTATTTAAATTAACTTGATCGTGCCATGCATTCCTCGGGCTTCCTCGACTACTTCTTCCATTAACTCCTTTCACACTCCTTTCTTCGTTCATTCGCTCTACATGCTCAAACCATCTAAGCGTCCCTTTTTTGATCCTATTCATTACGCTTACATCAGCCTTGCAGTCTTTCCGGATATCCATATTTTTAATACGGTTATATATCGTTTTACCACCCATACGTCTTAAGGATCTTTTCTCCACAGCATTCAGTCTACTTTCATCTTCCTCTGCTAGTTCCACGCCGCACTGCCATACATCAGGGTTGGTATAAGCACTCCATCGTGGACTGCTAGCTTCGCTTTTTTGACAATTTATTATTTGCGCCAACAGCGTTCAGTCCTCCATTAATGGAGTTTCCTGCATTCACCCTTCTTTTAATATCTTTATCAGCCATTATGTCTTTCGTAAACATTATCATACTTGATATAATATTTTTTTAGTGAAATTGTACAATTTGACCCGTCGGTAGCTGAGTGGACAAACGCGTCGGATTCCCATCCGGGCGTCGTGCGTTCAATTCCTCTCCTGGCTAAGTCCTCCATCATTGCACTTCTTATGATGTTAGTAGGAGTTTTTTAAATACTGTCAGGTTAGCCGTAACCCGGGAATGTTTATCTTTCTTTTGAAAATAAAATATTTTGAAGTGAAAATAAATACATACAAAAACAAGGCATAATATTATGCCTTGTTTTAAATTATCAATCAATGGGAAATAGAGAGCTTTAGTCGTGCTAAAGTTAGTCACCGCAAGTTTCATATCAAAGCTGGGCACTCGTCTAACAATGAATATTGAACATGTCCGAACTACCCTCGGCAGTTTAATTTCGACAGGTGGCAAGTTTTCGATTGAGCCATGTTGCGGACAAAGTTTACCTTCGTTCTACTTAATATGTTGGCAACTACGTTGCTGCGAATTTCGGCCGGTCAACTGCAGAATATCTCGTCAAACACAGCAACAATATATCACCGGCGTGAAGTTCGTTTACGTTTTTCATATCCACCTCGACTGATTGACATTTTGAAAGTGGGTCAGCCAATGGGTGCGCCGAAAAGGTTGTTTTTCGAAATAAAGGAGAAAAAACATGGCTGTATTATTTGGTTTCAAAATTCAAACTGACAGCGAATCGCGTCAGCAGCTGTTTTGGGAAATGCCTGGAGCAGAGGGTATTGCCAGAGTTAATAAATATATTATTGCTATCGGAATTTTGTGAGGTTGGGTGTATGTAAACTGTAGCATATCTATTTGTAATAATAATAATAATATTTGGACGATCTGTATGGCGCCGTTTTTTTGTGAAAAATCACTTCAAGGGCGCTGTACAGATCTTTTTTTCTATCATTACATATTAATTCCTAGTTTAAATAAGAAAATATACACGAACATACTTACCTGGCAAGTCCCATCAGATAGACACATTTATTAACTTAATTTTTTTTTTTTTTCCGATTTAGGGCATGGAAGCGAAATTAAAAGAATGGATTTTCTGAATTTGTCATACAGTACAGGATTTGGTTAAATTTTGCATACCTAAAGGTGATTCGACGAGAGACAGATTATGTTGAAATTCTTTTAATGAATTTAAGGATATAATAATAGGTCTGATATAGGTAAGATATTAGTACATTTTCATCATTTCTATGAGAAAAATTTTACTATGATAGATAGTGGAAAGTAATCTTTTTTTTTTAATTTTACTTACTTATTTGCTGTGATTTTGAAAAAAATACATTTTCGCTTAATTCGAAATTGAACTTTTTTATTTATTACAATTATATGTCATTATTTATTTATTTTATTGTTCTAGAGAGCCTTCTAATAATTTGTATTAGTATACCCACGCACTGGCTTTGCCTATGTGGGATTTTTCGGTATGTCCACATTGTTTTTTCCTTATTTTTTGATTTATTTTCTTTATGCTTTGAAATATTTTTTTTCTTCTTTTTGATTAATGTTCTTATTTGTATTCTTTTTTTTTTTCACAAAATGTTTCTAACAAAAAATCAAATATTTTCTTTGTGTTTGTATTGAATGTTCCCTACTATTTTTTAGTTTTTTTTTTTAATAATTAAGGAAAACTCTTTTATTTTAAATGAGTGCAATTTATTTATTTTTAAGGTTAAGTGTATAGTTGAACGATCCTTAATATCTCACTATACAAAATAGTTTGGGTAAAAACAAAAAAAATCTTGGCTTACGAATAACCTGACAGTACTTTAAAAATTCCTACTACCATAATAATAAATGTAAAATGTTACTTGTGCAATTATGGAGAACTTAGCTATGAGATGAATTATATCCGCGACGCCCGGGTGGAAGTCCAACGCGTTTGTCCACTCAGCTACTGACTGGTCAGATTTACAGTTACGATAATGTACCCACTAATTGTTTCCCAATTGTAGGACATCTCTATTGTGCTTTAAGTTAAAATTTATCAAATATCATTTAACTTAAAGTGATATTACAATTTAATTAAAAAAAACGTGAAGTGAAAGAAGTTAAATGCAGTAAAACTCCATTAATGGAGGACTGAACCCTGTTGGAGCAAATAAAAAAAATCAAGAAATTAAACTAGCGGTCCACAACGGAGTGCGTATACCAACCCTGATCTATGGCATGGAATAGCAGAAAGGGATGAAAGTATATTGAATGCTATAGAAATGAGATCCCTGAAGCGTATGTGTGGTAAAACCATGTATGCCCGTGTCAAAAATGTGGATATTCGAAAAGAATGCAAGTCTGACGAAAGCCTAACGAATAGGACGCTACGATGGTTTGGGCATGTGGAGCGGATGAACGAAGAAAAGAGTGTGCGATGAATATATGACGCAAAGTTAAATGGTAGAATAAGTCGGGAACGTCCGAAGAAGACACGGCACAATCAGGTGAATCAACATTTTAATCGGGTCATGTGAAGAGTCAGAATAACAGAGCAGTATGTGTGACCTAAAAATATATAGATTGAAATACAAACTTTAGAAGACTGCAATCGACTCCAGTCAGACATTAATAGAATTGTTGACTGGAGTAAAAGAAATCGGATTGAGTTCAATATTTCTCAATGTTTCATTTTGTCTTTCACAAGGGCGTATCATACTTGGTTTTACCGGTATACTATGAACGAACAAAGTTTAAAACGTGTTTCCACTATGAAGGATCTTGGGATCATGTTTGATAGTAGGCTAACATTTCATGCTCATATCGAAATGACCTGTGGCACTTCATTGAAAATGTTGGGTTTCGTTATACGTACTGCGAAAAACTTTAGAGACAACCGGGTTCTCACAATATTATTTAATTCCTTGGTAAGAAGCAGGCTGGAGAGTGGATCAGTGATTTGGAGTCCGCACGAGGAGAAGTACCCCCTCATGTTGGAGAGGGTTCAGAAGAAATTTCTGAGATTTTTCTACTTGAGGTAGTACGGTTACTACCCGTGGCTCTATCCGATTAAGTTTCTCTTGGGTATGCTGGGAACAAACCATCTACGGGTCAGAAGGGATGTGTACATCGTCACCCATTTCTTCAAATTGATTCGTGGATGTTTCGAAAACTTAGCTATCATGGAGAGGATCAACTTTTATGTTCCCGATGGTTATCGCCGTCATCGATAGCATAGATTGTTTTATCTCCCGGCCTGCAGGACTAACTTGCCAATAGTCATGCCGGTGGGGAGGGCACTCTTGCTGTTGAATCGAATCGCTTCGGATATCGATATTTTTTTAACAACAAGTTTTATTGCTGCTTGCTTTACTTGTATTTACCATATATCTATTCTGTTTAGTTATAAAATCTTGTCTTAAATTGTATATTATATGCAGTGTACTCTGTTTTTTGTTCACTCCATTTTTTTTTTGTACATATCTTTAATAACGCCTTAAAACTTTATTTTGTAATGTTATTAAAATGAATAAAGAAATTGAAATTGAAAATTTAAATTGAAATTGAAATTGAATTGAAATTGAAAATTGAAAAAATGAGTGTGAATGAAGCAAGGAGTGTGTGCCAAGACATAGTTGTATGGCGGTCCGTCCTCTCTGCCTTCTCCTGCGAAGAAACGGTGTGATGGTTAGTTAGATAGTTAGTTAGTCAGTTCAAAAGATTTCAAGATTTCACCGAGTTCCACGGTTTCCAAGAAAGAATCATCAGATTTAAATTCCTTTCTAGGAGTACAAAACTATGTTATTAAATTAGAACATCATTGACAAAACAGTAGTCATATGTGGTGAAATTATTCGAAATGAAATGGTAGATTGAGTCGAGGACACCGGAAGAAAACACGGCACGATCAAGTGAATCAAACACTTTAATTGAGTCATGTCAAAAGTCAGAATAATAGAAGAGTGTGTTTGAGACGATATATGAAAGTGAATGAAGCAAGAAGTGAGTGCCGAGAAAGGTTGTTTTGAGATCTATCCTCTCTGACTACCCCTGCGGGGAAGCGGCCCGATGGTAAGTTATATTATTTCCATGAAGCGGAGCCAATTTGACTCTCAACATAACAAAATGAAATGTTTTCAATTGCCTGTAATGAATCGTAAGCAAGGAATAAAAATACCTGCAATTTTCTAAATAAGTAAAACAAATTCCTTAGCATTGCTAAGCTGCCGTTCGAAGCTTCCTTCCTCCTTAAATTTAATCACAGAATTCCTTCGTTTATTCGTGTCTCGAGATAATAAGGATTCCGAATCCTCGAACCCAAAGGAAATGAATTATAAAACCTTACCGCAACCTTCCGCTCTGAGTGAGAACGAAGAAAAAAGGATAAAGATGGGACTGCCAAAGGAAGATCCTGCAGAATCCTTCGGTGAAAGGCTTCTCGGGTACAGACGTCATTAGCTCAACCCTCCCCGTTCAACCCTTACTCTTTTAAAGAGGAGATTCCTTAGAAATCCTCATTTTCCCGACTTAGTTCAACAAAAGAAACAAATTGTAGGAAATAAAGACCCGCCTTGTTTTAAAAATAATATGTGCTCCGCAGTAAAATATTACACTGCCTTTAAAATGTTAACATTTTCGGAATTGTGTCATCCTTTCAATGTTGTCATTCCGAGTGCTGAAAATTTTGGAAAGCCAGGCTTATCAGCTCCCAAATCCCCTTCATTGACTTGTCAAATAATACCTTTTCCTACAAATTCGATATCAAGATATTTTAGTTAATACGAATGCCTTATGTCAATAATATTTTTTATTCCAACGTGGTTGTGTTATGAGTGCAATACGCAACCAGCTGTGTAGAGAAATACAATAATTAAAACTTAAATTTAATTTGCATTTTAAAAATTATTCAACGTATTATTGACTCAACTGCTTTGTTGCAACTCATCCAGTTCAAAATTTCTTGCAGCAGACTAAAAAAACAATGAATTGCTGTTCCTCAATCATCACTCTACTAATTATGGGTATCATTCTCCACTGTGCAGAATGTCGAGACTTGTTAACTCAAGCCACGGTGTTGAAATTTTTGATACGAGCTTAAATGAGTTTTGTCATTCTTTATGACTCCACCAAAACCTTTGACTTGAATTTTTTTTATTTTCTTTTTTATATGAATACCGCACAAGAGTCTCAACTGCTCCCAACCGTCTAGAGCCAGTGAGACTATGGCATCCCCAAATAGGGTATGTTGTGAGGCTGAAGGTACTGGGGAGGGGAAGGAGATTGGGAAGAGGAAGGTTGGGAAGTACCTGGCTATTCAGATCTGGTCACCAAACACGGCTATAGCCATTTCAAGCAACGTTTCGATTCTGAATGGTGGTCTTTCACCAGGGCGATACTTAAAGTATCTACCACTCTGGAACGTGCCGCAAATATACTTTTTATTATTTTTATATGAATTAAATGTGTTATGACACATATTAATTAAATAAAAGTTATTGGCGCACGCCGGGTTCAAACCCGCGACCTTTGGATTCGTAGTCGAGCGTCTTACCACTCGACTATGGAGGCCGTCAATTATTATTTCAAATTCATATTTTTGTACAAAATATTATGCATGTGTTTTTCATTCTCTGTTGCTCTTTTTTCCATTTTATGTTGTGTGTTTTTTTTATATAATTGTACAATGTTCTGTTAGTGTATAAATAAATAACTTGAAACAGAAGAACAAAGATCACTCGTTTCACGATCTACGATGGTAACTTTCATACAAACACACCCATTCCTTGTTAATAGAACATTCCACACTAAATGATACTGAAACTTTAGAGTTTTACCACTTATTTAAGAATTCTACGAGACCAATTTAATGTCAAAACGCAAAGCCCTATGGTTTCTGACAATTGGTAACTATTTCTTGAATCCACTGCACTTAGCTATAGCATACCAATCATCACACGTGTCCGTACAGGAGTTAAATTATTTTATATCTTGGAAAGTACAGACTTTGTGATGAAACATTTCATATTAAAACACACATACTTTGTTTTTTTTTTGTATTGTTTGTAGAAGACTTCATTTAAGTTTTTTTTACAATAACTATTATATAAGCTGTCTGTCTGTAGTTTCTCGACAGTCCGACAATGCCTCCGGATACAAAACAGCTGTCACTACGCATCTGTTTCAACCTCAGAGCAATAATATACAGGAGGGAGCTCTTCTGTAGTCAGTATTGATGATTATTTACCTGACTCGGCTAGACCTAGGGTAAGGGTGTTTAAACATCCATTCATAGCACATGTCGACATAATGTTTTTCTTTATTTCTACACCCACTTTTTTACAGTATTGTTACAAACAAAAATATAGGATATAACATAAGAAACTGTTGCGTTCTGCCGTGATACGTCGCATGAATTGAATTCACTGCACAAACAATGACGTAGACATTTTTCCTGGCACGATAAATCAATTTAAAAAATATGTTCCGTTAATCATATCAAGCTGGTATTGTAATGATGCCTTTTAGTTATAGACTGGTTATATAAAGTACTAAGTACTAAACGGTTAAAACGCATTTCTTCAGTACAGGTCCCAATAATCCATTAATTTATGTTCTAACTTGTATTTTATTGATTTTCTTTGCTATTCATTTACTTTTGCAATTTTCATAAGCTTTTACTTGATTACTTACTTTTGTTATATATTCCAATTAAATAACAACTCATGTATATATGTTTTGGGTATCATGCCTGTTGTATGTACTAAAATAAATAACAAAACGTCGTGGGCGGAGTCGCTAGAGACGCTTGAGACGGAGAACATGCTTACATACTGATAAATGGTGCGATATTATGTGATAAATTGTCTTACCTTTTTCCCTCTCACGGTTTACGACGTAAGAACCCGGAGAAAGGGATTTATCGTAAATTTGTATAGGTTGGGTAAAAATTTTCAGCTCCATCTATATTCTTGCTCTGAGGTTTCAATTCAAATAATAATTATCGTTATCATTTAAGAAAAAAAAAACACTTTGTTTCTTTCAACAGTAAAATACGTTTGTGAATTGTAAACGTTATGCATGTAAAGTAAGTAAGTTTCAAGCTTAAACCTATACACCAGTGTTGCGCAATTGTGATACACGGCGAACACGTGCTTAGCAATCGTGCAAGATTTACAGTCGCCGCACGAGTTCTTGTTTTAACGAATTGTTCTAATGCTCAGAAATTGTGCTTTGGAACTATCTACCCACCGTCGGTATTTCTCCTTCACTCCTTGTGTTAGGTCTCTTTAAGGCGAAGATTTATTCCGCAAGTATATTTTTTTTACAGAGATGACGTAAACTCGTGTGAGGAGTAAATATATACATGGCATTTTCAAAAGAAAAGGTGAATGATGAATTTTCGCGGGCTGCGTACATTCGATTATCGTTATTTTGTTGTTGTTATGTTGGCACACATATGTTTATCATATTTTAGCATTATCAGCCATTTTGGATTAGTGGTTTGTTTTTGACAACTGGAAAGGTTAGTCATATTTTCGTGTCTTCTTCGATTTTTTACTTTTGAAAAAAATGGATCAAAGAATATGTATTAAATTTTGCGTTAAAAATGGAAAAAAGGGCTCTAACGCACTTAAAATATTGACTTTGGCATTCGGCGAGTCTATTTTGTCTCAAAAAAGTGTTTATAAGTGGTACAAGCGCTTTACAGAAGGCCGAGAAGATGTTAATGACGATGAGCGTCCTGGAGTTGCGGAAAAACAAATCGTGGATTTTATTCTTTGATCCATTTTTTTTCAAAAGTAAAAAATCGAAGAACACACAAAAGTGTGACTAATCTTTCCAGTTGTCAAAAACAAACCACTAATCCAAAATGGCTGATAATGCTTACATATGATGAACATATGTGTACCAACATAACAACAACAACAAAAATCGATAATCGAATGTACAAAGCCCGCGAAAATTCAAAATTCACCTTTTCGTTTGAACAGGCCTCGTATATATATATTTAAATATGTATATATATATATATCGTTAGTAGCCTTGGAGTAAGAATATATATGAAGAGTCACCTTTATGAAACGGTGTAGTCAGGACGGTTGATTTCATACGGAATCGATAGAAAGAGACAAAGATATGTTAAAGGATGTTGGAAAAGCCTATCAGTTACCGCTCACATGGAATTCGGACATTTAAAAAAAACACATTTGAACACATTAAACAAAACAATATCAATAAACCATTAAAATGGTTTATAAAGTCAAAATATCACACAAACATTAAAAACAGAAGTTTTGCCTAAACAATGATGGAAGCTTTTTTGATTTTACGTCTTTATATCATTAAAAATGTGAAAATTTTAAAGTTCGGTCAAAAATATTTAAAATTCTTGAAATACTTCTGGAAACTGATGTTTTATAATTAAAACATAGCACATATCATCATCATTTTTTATTTATTTGTATGACCACTGCAAGTTTCTTAATCAATATAAATTTAGGAAATGACCTCAAAATCCGTTGACGTAATTTTTTGCGACTCGATGATGTGAAGTTAGCGCGGACGGAGAAATTCTTACATATTTAGAAGTGCTGCAATATTAGTGAATACTTTTCTTGGCTCTTTCTCTCTCATGGTATACAACGCGAAAGCCCGTAGAAAGTGATTTAACGCAAATTTGTATAGGTTGGGTAAAAATATTTAGCTCTCTCTCCATATATGTTCTTACTCCAAGTCGGTAGCCGAGTGGAGAAAACCTTAACTTCTTTTCAATTTACTAAAATAAGTTTTTTTTTTAAGTCTTCGGTAATTGTTTAGTTTTGTTTGCCTTCTTGTTGAACTGTTTTATGTATATTGCCTATCCTGAATGTTTTTGCTGAAACTAAAATGAATGTTTTTTGTTCAGTGTTTTATTGTTTCATACGCTGTCAAATTCTATTGTTCATGTGGTATGTTCTCATTGCTTTGTACATTTACCAGTAGAATAATTCACGTAAAAATACTGTTCCAACTCTTCTAGGTTCATATTAGTTGAATCCATCATTGCTTCATACCCACATTCAAATGATGATGTTTAAATGCAAATCTGTCACCTATTTGTGTGATATATTTTTAGCAATATCTAACTCAAATCTTGCATTTATTTTACGTGCTTAGACTAAAATTGATATTTTAGTGGTATGATTATTCGTCGTTTTATTTTATCATCTATATATGGAAGACTCTGTCAGCATTTTTAAGAACGCGATCCCCTGGATAGGGTCCCGAAAGCTCTATTTTTAAGTTTATCGTAGTGGAGCACACTTGAGGTGAAATATCACAAAAGTGCGCTATATAAGTGTAATGTTATTATTATTAAAGGTGTCGGGTTTCCGCCCGGGCGTCATAGACTTAATTCCTCCGCTTGCTAAGTCCTTCTTCATTGTACAAGCAACATTTTCCGCTTACAATGATGGTAGCAGGAGTTTTTTGTAATGTTGTCAGGTTATTTGTAACTCGAAAATATTTTTTCTCAACTGCTCCCAACCGTCTAGAGTCAGTGGGACTAAGGCATCCCCAGTTGGGTACGTTGTGAGGCTGAACTTAGTGGGGAAGGGAAACAAATGGGGAAGAGAAAGATTGAGAATCACCTGGCTATTCAGATCTGATCACTAAGCACTGCTAAAATTATTTCAAGCAACGTTACGATTTTGAATTGCAGTATTTCACCAGGGCGATACTAAAAGTATCTACCACTCTGAAACGTGCCGCAAATATACTTTATAATATTTTATGTCAATTCAATGTGTTATGACACATATTAATTTGATTAAAGTTGTTTACGCACGTCGGGTTTGAACCCGCGACCTCTGGATTCGTAGTCGAGCGTATTACCACTCGATCAAGGAGGCCGTCAAATCTTTTTTAACAAATGTACACGTGTGTATATATTGCTGCAAAACAATTCTATATCACTCTGGTTTCATTATCATCTGATCAGGTGTTTTTTCTATGGCTCCTGGATTTTTTCCCCGTGTGCAATATCTCAACAATTTATGACACAGTCGGTTTTACTACCAAGGCCTTAAATTTTTCTCTCGGTGCGCATACAAATTTATCATTTTTCAATAAAATATTTGTCTCTACGAATGTTTAAAATCGTTTCAGACATTTTCTTAACCATACATCTACTGTTTATATTATTCGAAAAGATACAGTCATACCTTAGGAAATTCAGGGAAGCTTGTGGCGCTACCTGCTTCAGACTGACTTGAGTTTTCAATTCCCCATAAAGCTTATCAAGTTCGAAAGTTTGTGGAAATTTCCCCACTTTTTACTTCTGGGGGCATCTCGTGAATCTCATATCCCCGTCTGCGGTGAGGGCTTGCGTTTTATGGGAGGGTTATTGGTTGCCTTTTTCTTTGGAAAATAAATTATTTGTGATCCCTTCCTTAAACTCTTTCAATAAAATAAAAATACTTGAGGAATATAAAAAAAATTATGACTTAAACATGTTTCATTTTACTTAAAAACATTTCTTCACAATTTTGAAAACAAAAACTAAATAAATAAAATAATGTTTTGATAATTTGTATTGCGTTGTTCTAATCTTAATTCCTAGGCTCTATCTTATTACTAACAAAATGTCATCGTCGGAAAGGCAAAAGGGCAGAACCGCCATTTCGGAAAGTTTACACCAGAGCACTTAAAAGTTTTTTTAGTATTAAAATTCATAAGTCTTCAGTGCCTGTTTGGATTTTGAAAAAAAAAGTTAACTTAATGCTCTCACTGAGTTACATGAAGCGACAAAAAATCCCAACCTTGTGTCGCTTTAGCGAAGCCTTCTCCCAAATGATAAATGTATTTGAGATGGCTGAAGAGCCACAAAAGTCTTCAGAATTATACAAGAGTCAGAGCATTCGACGCAGAAAAAAAACTGATTAAAACTCCACATTCAACTCATCTTTGACCGAAGTGTCGTTTCAGCCCTTTCGCCTCTCCAGTGACGATGTAATCTTAAGCATATTAATATTTATCATGTGCAGAGATAATATACAGAATGATACTTACCTGGCAGGTCACTTCAGATAAAAACAATTATTTAAGTTATTTCTAGTTTGGAGAAAGATACAGTTTTGCACTCAGATAACGTGATATTGACAAAATTATAGTTGGTATTTAATTAAATTGTTTTTTTTATTGTTCGATTTTAGGGCATGAGAGAAAATTTCATAATGGGCATAAAGAATGGACCAACACACAACTCTCTCTTGGCACACAAAATACGCATATGTATATTTTAACTTCATGCAATGTATAAATTGAAGGCTCCGGATGTTCTGGACAAAGAAATTTATCATTATAATTTTAAAACGTCTTTTTTTACACGTAAAACTAAGTTCGTGAGAGCCAGAATCAAGTGCTTGTGTGAATTACATGCACATATATTCATGCGCAGTTTAAAATCTTATTTATTCAACTTACGTACATTAAAAAAATATAAACGGACGGCACGTCCTTCATGGACAAGTGGTTAAGACGCTCCACTACGAATCCATAGATCAGGGGATTAAATCCCAGCGGGAACAATTAAGTTTTGTTAAATTAATATGTAGTATTTCACATTCGATTGATTAAAAATAATATTAGGTATATCGCCCTGGTGAAAGACTAGCATTCTAAATTGAAACGTTGCTTAAAATGGCTTTATCCGTATTGATGACCAGACCTAAATAGCCAGGCACGTACTTTTCAACTTTCCTCTTCGCCGTCTCCTTCTTTTTCTTACTATATTTTACCTCACAATATACTCCAATTGGATTCCATAAAACTACTAGCGCCAAAAACAAAAAAAACTGAAATATACTAAATTATTACTAGCATCCGGAAAGAATGCAAGCCTGATGTAAGCGTAATAAATAGGATCAAGAAAGGGACGCTTGGATAGTTTGGGCGTGTAGAGCGAATGAATGAAGAAAGGAGTGTGAAAAGTCGGGAACGGCCGAGAAAGACGTGGCACGATCAAGTGAATCAAATACTTGAATCGGGCCACGCGAAGAGTCAGAATAATAGAAGAGCATGCATGAGACGATGTACGAATGTGAACGAAGAAAGGGGTGTGTGCCAAGATAGAGTTGTATGGCAGTCTGTCCGTTTTGTTTACCCCTGCGGAGGAAACGGCGTGATGGTTAGTTGGTTAGTAAGTTTACTCAATATAATTCACGGTCATCTCAATACTACAGTATGTCTTAGCGGTATTTAAATTAATGTTCCTAATTCTTATTGTTTAAAACGCCATAGCACATTCCACCTGAGAATATTTAGATATAATATTGTCTATGGTCTTCTGTCTCAAATGTGTCGACTATATAATAAGATATACATGGCCTGTTAAAAAGAAAAGGTGCATTTTGAATTTTCGCGGACTGTGTACATTCGATTATCGATTTTTTTTTGTTATGTTGGTACACATATGTTTTCACCTTTCCTTTTGAACAGGCCTAGTAGTGCACTAACGTAGTCATTTTTGTCGATAATTTGTATGGTGTCAAAAAAAATATCCTGCTTTTGCTGAAAATGGAGTGATGGTAAGTTAGTTATTTATTCCTTCCGTGATTTAAATAGGGTATAGCACGCGGGTGCCAACTTACCCATAATATTTTACCAACCTTACAAGTTGAACAATGCGCACGTGTCTAATGCAATTCACCAAACCACCCGTGTTCAACACGTAGGTAAAGTTGTAAACGCCTTGCGCCACTAACCATTATGTGACTGAAGAAAACTACACCGTTTTCAAATTGACATGAAGGTTTCTTTTACAGTTTATAATTTGCTAAAGTTTGCTGGACCACTTTTATGACGTAGTACATTTCAACTCAGTTCAAGATTTGGGGAAGTGGATTGGAATTTCACCCAGTACCATCTTTTCTTGGGGTTTTAAATTCAGTAGATAATTAAAAATAGTTTTGAGAATACAGGTGAAGTACTTTGAACAAAACAGTACATCATATTTATCATTTATCGACGGACTCCATGGTCGAGTGGTAAGACGCTCGACTACCAACCCAAAGGTTGCGGGTTCGAATCCGGCGTACGACAATAACTTTAATTGAATTAATATGTGTCATAACACATTTAATTCAGAGTGGTAGATACTCTAAGTTTCGCCCTGGTGAAAGACCGCCATTCATAATCAAAACGTTGCTTGAAATGGTTTTAGCCGTGTTCGGTGACCAGATCTGAATAGCCAGGTACTTACCAATCTTTTTCTTCCCAATCTCCTTCCCCTATTAACTACCTTCAGCCTCACAACATACCCTATTTGGAGATGCCATAGTCTCACTGTCTCTAGACGTTCGGGAGCAGTTGAGACTCTTGTGTCGTATTCATATATATATATATATATATATATATATATATATATATTTGTTTTTTTTTTAATAATATAAAATGATTAATAAATATGGAGAAGCTTAAAATTCCATATATAACACACGAGGGTACCCGGGTACCCTTTCAGTCATCAGAAGGTGTAAGTTTGACTTAAACGTTTTCCGCTTACATACCACCCTCCTTATATTCAACGGTTATGTTTAATTGTTTATTTTCACTATTTTGGAGAAGTCATTTCAGTTTCAGCCGATTAGACTTACTGGAACATCAAAAAAATCTATGTTGAAAACCGAAAAGGGTACCCGGGTACCCTTTCAATCACACAAAGGTTAAACATTCTTTCCCTCCCCCTCCCGGAGCGGTTTCCCAACTTGCCCCGCCGCGCGTCGCGCCCCTGCCTCCCAGCCTAGGCAGCGCGGGCGCTCAGGTCGGGCGTCATTAGTAATTTAAACTTTTCACATAACAAATATCAGTGGCGCAACAACTGAACAACCGGGGGCGACAAACTTGTCCCCGGGGAGGCTGTGATTTAATATGGGAACTTTAGATTCTTCGGTAGAGTGAGTATATCACACATCGCTGCATCGGCGGAGCTTTGTTCCCGGGATCGAATACACTTCGGCAAACAACCAGAGTGGTAGACTATAATCTCAGTATCGCCCTGATGATACACTGCCATTCAGAATGTAAGCGTTGCTTAAAATGGCTTTAGCCGTGTTTGGTGACTGGTTTGGGTAGGGTTTTCATGGACACACTTTTTTGCATCCATTTAAGGCACACGTCAACTTACACGTATATAATATCACCTCAAGTTGAGACTCTTGTGCGGTATTCATTTAAAAAAAAAATAATAATAATTACAAAAAAACCTCTCACTACGTTGAACAACACTCTTCAGAAAGCACATTTTTACCTAATATTCGCGTATTAACACGTCTTTGAAAATTATTCTGGAAATTAAGGTTATTTTGACGGTGGCAGTAGCAGGGTGAGTGTTGACCTCGGCCCGGTTCAAACTTACTTCGGCGACCTGGAAACGGAAATTCAGTTCATTAGTCGAGCAAACACCGCTTCCTGTCTCCCCGGAAGTCCGGAAATAGCCCTGGATCTTTCCGTAAACAGGTAAACATACACCTCCACTCTTGAAAACTACAACCTTAAATATTACCATTATAATGAAAATGAAATAAGAACTTTGGAAAGGACCAAAGATTTTATGTTTATTTTTTATGACCAACTGATTTCGCTTAGCCTAAATATCATCAAGGTACAAAAATGAACCAAACAAAAAATACATAGTGTGTGGTTATTAAATATACTCGTACATACAGAGGGAGAACACAATATAAAATAAAATAAGAGAACAGTTTATTTTTATAGTGAATACCACACAAGAGTCCCAACTGCTCCCAACCGTCTAGAGCCAGTGAGACTATGGCATCCCCAATTGGGGTATGTTGTGAGACTGAATGAATTGGGGAGGGGAAGGAGATGTAACGAGGAAGGTTGGGAAGTTCTTGGCTATTCATATCTGGTCACCGAACACGGATATAGCCATTTCAAGCGACGTTTCAATTCTGAAGGGTGGTCTTTTTCACCAGGGCGATTCTTGGAGTATCTACCACTCTGGAACGTGCCGCAAATAACCTTTACATTATTCTGCATGAGTTAAATGTGTGATGATACATATTAATTACATAAAAATTATTGGCGCAAACCGGATTTGAACCCGCGATCTTTGGATTCATAGTCGAGCGTCCTACCACTTTACTACGGAGGCCGTCAAGAAAACAATAGAATCACATTAAATTATAACAAAGGAAGAAAGATAAAGAGAAAGATTAAATGAAATGAAAGAGGCAACACGTCAACTGAGAAGGTGATTAAAGAATTGTGAGAAATTTTATGATTTTACAGGAAATATATCTAATATGGAACTAATGGTCAAATTAATGTGATTATTGAGAGTATGACTATTATTATTAATGGCTTTCTTGATTTCCAATGCTTTTAAATTATTTAATATGTTGCCATGACCATTTTTATGAAGAATATGAGCACCCGCGCTTTTATATAAGTCAAATATTATTCTGTTGTTTTTTCACTGTTCTCTTTTATATTGTGTTCTCCCTTTGTTTGTATATATAACCCCACACTTTGTTTTTCTGGTCAAGTTTAATGTTGTACCCTGATGATGCTTAGGCTAAACAAAACCAGTCGGTTTTAAAAACTAAAGTAAAATATGTGGTCTAATACAAAGTTAATTTATCATTTTCATTAAATATTTTTATTATTTGTTAAGAAAAGTGAACAACAGAACTAGACCATCGCATTCAGCGAGATGGAAAGTTAGCTGTAAAGCAAGCAAAATAAATATGTCTGTCCTCCTTCTTGAATTACGTTCTCTCGTAAATATTCTACTACAATAGAATCCTTCGTCTATTGATTGAGACATTAAATTTCGTTTGTCTTTTATCATGTCTACAATCAAAATACATAAAAAACGAATTCGGACCTTATTGAAGTAAACAACAAATTTGTAGATATAGAATTTACATATTAGAACTAAATTAAAATTGGTTTTTAGGGTGAGTAAAGATATTGCTTTTAAAGGAGCTTTTGGTTTGTATGTTTCTGATGGTGAATAGTTGTTGAACTTTGTGTGCAGTACAATATTATATGGCGGCCTGCGTGGTCAAGTGGCAAGACGCTCGACTACGAATCCAGAGGTTGCGGGCTTAAACCCGGCTTGCGAAAATAAATATTATTTAATTTATTTGTATCATAACACATTTAATTAATACAAAATAACATGTAGTATATTTGCGACACGTTCCAGAGTTGTAGATGCTCTCAGTGTGGCCCTGGTGAAAAACCACCATTCTAGATGGAAACGTTGCTTGAAATGGCTCTAGCCGTGTTTGGTGATCAGATTTTAATAGCCAGGTACTTGCCAACCTTCTTTTTTATCATCTCCTTCCCCTCCCCACTACCTTCAATTGGGGATGCTAAAGTCTTACTGGCTCTAGACCATAGATTCTCAACCTTCTTTTGCCCACCGCCCACTTTGAGAAAAAAAAATCTAGAGCCCCCCCCCTTATTTTTTTAACTTACCACATGTCGCGTTTGCGGTTCCAGTTACCGGTGACCACCGAGGAACCGGTTATTTATCCAGTTCTTCTTGGAACCGGTTCCAGGTGTTTTTTCGAAAAGTACTGGCAAATTGACAAATGTTCCTCGCCAAAAAAAAGTGCTAGTCGGTAGAGATTTGAAAGTGAAAAGAACCGGAACCGGTACCGGTTCCTCGCCCAAAGAATATTGACCGTTCCGGCGACCGGCTATTTTTTCCAACGCTCCCTAATTTTCTCTGGGCCTTCTACTGCCCCCCCGAAAGTCTCAACCGCCCACAAGGGGGCGTTATCGCCCACGTTGAGAACCTATGCTCTAGACGGTCGGGAGCAGTTGGTACTCTTATGCGGTAATCACTATAAAAAATAAAATAAAATCAATTAGATTTTTAAATTTAATCAATCTCGCATTTTGCTAAAACATCCTCCAGTATGGATATTTTTAAAGCAATTTTAAAAAGCAACCGGCAGTAACATGACTTAAACTTAATTTACCGAATCCAGTAACTTTAGCTACTACCACAAACTGTTTTACTTTACTTATTTTTGGGTTTTAATTCGTAATAGTATTTTTTAATCCGGTAAAAATATTTGTTTCAATATACCGATGTGCTTTTCTTGACCTTGTTTTAGAATTTGTACAAACCTTAAATCAGACTACACTAAGCAGATGGCAAGACTAATGGGTGGTTTAAAAACTACATTAATTTAAGTTAGTAATCATGCTGAATAAAACTCCGAAGAAGTAAAAGCCCGTCTGAGCATGAAAGTCTACCTTTAGGAGCAGCTGAAAAACTGGTTTCAACTTGTCTGGCCGTATTATCATAATATCGTCCCTGAAAAGGCAAAAGAACTGAAGTACCATTTTGGAAAGCTTACAGCAGAGCACTTTGAAGCTTTTTTTACAATAAAATTCAGTACCTGGTTGGATTTTGAAAAAAACAAGTTGATCGATGCCCTCAATGGGTTACCTGAAACGAAGAAAAGCTTAAAAAAGTCCCCAACTTGTGTCGCTTTAGTCAAGTCCTCTCTCAAATGGTAAACATATTTTAAATGGCTGAAGGACCACAAAAGTCTTTACCACCAAGCGAAAGTCGTAGCATTATATAAGGAGTATAGAAGCAAAGGCAGTAAATCTTTTTCATTTTAAATTATTTCTTGAAAAGTTGATTTAACGTTTAATGCACCTTTCTTTCGTGAATGTGTTGATAAATTTAGAGATAATTGTTTGAAATTGTTCCTAGTTTAATGTGCACAAACATTTTGGTACACTTCATTCTCCGTTTCTTCATAATAATCATTCAAAAGTTGACAATGCTACAGAACCGTTTTTGGAGAATGCTGCATTTGCTTCTAAGCCCCTCATATGCAGAAAAAAGAACTGATCAAAACTGCATATTTAACCAATGTTTGACCGAAGTATCGCTTAAGCCCTTTTGTCTCTCCAGCGTCCATAAACTTAGCTCTGTAAAATTATATAGCGCTCATGTCAAAAAAAAAACTTAAAATCTCAAGCATTTGTTAAAGTAATTTTTCTGTGTATTCTGCTACAAATTAAAAAAAAAAAAAACACAACCTGATGAACCAAATAAAAAAATATAAATTCCTTTAAATGATTTCTTGTAAAACTTAAAACCAGTAGATATTCCTCATGATTGTCACAATTTATATGATAACCTTTCCCATGATTAAAAGCTGAGATGAGGGTACATTAGAATTTAAAATCCAATTTTGTCCAACTGTTGACGACATGTTACTTTATGTGATTAAAATTTTTGATTTTTCGTCAGTTTTTTGTGTCCCCTGTAAAATTTGTATTATGTAAGATACAGGGTATTTTTTTTCATGAGCGATAAGTGATATTCACCGAGTATATCAGTATCATCGGTTTGACCGATTAGTAGCTGAGTGGACAAACGCGTCGAATTCCCAGGCGTCGTGGGAATGTTTCTCTTTCTTTTAAAAAAATAATCACAAGTGATGAAACCATAGGAGATAATCGTACGGATCTTCATCTGCCTGCATCCGCCTCTGTGTGGCGGGAGGATTTGATCTCTCTGATGGGAATCCTTGGCTTAAATCTGTGCGCAGATTGCACGGGCAATCCGGCATGAACGTTTGACCGTCAACCCGTACTAATCTTCTGAGCCAACAACGGCCATAATTGCTTGTCTTATTCCGCCCGATGCGCTTGGGAAATAAGCACCTGACGTATTATAGTGGGGCCTGCAATAATAGACTTGGCCATTCGGGTGATACAAACAATGGAGTACCCAACTCAAAGTTAATTAGATATTATCTCCAAATAATCTTCTTATAACGGTATATAAAATATGGACACAATCTTTAACATTTAAGTGTCTTTGTATTAAGAATAATATCTCAATCTTGAAGTAACAATATATGGAGGGAGAGCTAATTATTTTTACCCAACCTACACAAACTTGCGATAAATCACTTTCTCCGGGTTTTTACGTCGTACACCATGAGATACAAAGAGACAACAAATTTCATAGACCGCTTCTATAAACTGTAAGGATGATTTTAAGCTCCTGGTTCACCGCGGGACTCCGCCCACATTTTTTATTATGCCACTTAACTTGACACAACTAAACGGTTATTTAGGTTATATGCTATATTTTTGGTGATAAAAATACTGTGAAAAAGTTGCTCTACGAATAAACAAAAGCATTATGTCAATATGTGATATGAATGGATGTATAAATACCGTAGCCTTAGTCTTAGCCACGCCCAGGTGCGCCGAGTCAGGTTAAAATCATCAAAATCAAGTCAAAAGCTAACTTCACTGCCTTGGATAGATACTGCTCTACCAACTCTATGATCTCGATATAAATATTATTTATTTTCGTAGAAAGCAATCATTTTGTGGTTTCACATATTTAATGAAAATGAAATAATAACTTTGTATAAGACCATAGCTTTGATAAAAGCACCGGTTTAAATATTCTCGCAAAAATGGTCATGGCAAAAGATAAAATAATTTAGAAGCACTATTAACCGAAATCATAATTGAAATTTTCAAATTTAAAAAAATAATTCTTCTGCATCCATTATTTAACACTTTCATCGAGAAGTATTTTATTTATTTCACAGACTTTAGCCATCACCAATATGTATTCCTTTAATCAAAACATTAATAAATGGCTAATGAATAAGGACCGCAAGAAAATTGAAGACCTCCTAAAATAGCACTTGAAATTCTTCACCATAACAAACAACATTGTGTAACAAATATCATCATTTTTTTTAAATTATTCTACTTGTACTCACTGTCACTTACCTCAGAACAGGTTCTTATGACCTAGTGAGGTAGGTAATGTAAAAAAAAATGTGAGAAACAAAAAGTTAATAAATAAAAAAATTAAAAAGTAAGGTCTCAGAGCAATAATATACAAGAGAGAGCGCTACTATAGTCAGTTTTGATGAGTTTTGCCGGACTCGGCTGAACCTGGACGTGGCTGGGACTAGGGCTAGGGTATTTATACATCCGTTCATAGCCCATATCGACATTTTTTTTTTATTATTCGTAAAACCACTTTTTCACAGTATTGTTGAAAACAAAAGTATAGCATATAACCTAAAAAAACCCTTGATTTATGTCAATTTATGTCGAATAGTAAAATGTGTGGGCGGAGTCAACGGAGACGCGGGAAACGAAGAACACTTTTTCAATGCTTTAAAGCAGTGTGATAATTTGTGATTTTTTTTGTCTCTTTCTTTCTCATGGTGTACGACGTGAAAACCCGGAGAAAGTGATTTATCCCAAGTTTGTATAGGTTGGGTAAAAATGATTAGCTCTCTCTCCATACATTGTTATTCCAAGAGTATAATTCATCGTTTACAGTCCAATATATTCCAAATTTATCTGAAGCTTAAAACACATTTAGTGTTTTATTGCAGCTTCGGATCCAACAATAATTTTTACTTATTAATAGAGTTTAAACAAAAATCTCACAAAGAAACTTTGATTTTAGTTCTTAAGAGGCGACGGTTTAACTTTGCATGTTGTCATTGTTCCAACCGCTCGAAGAATCCAGTTTGATCGCCTTGGAAAAAATTAAATTAGTTCCAAGCAACTTTTTGGGAAGAATTAGGAGAAAACGGATACAAGTCACGCAGAAGTATTTAGATCCGCTTAACTTGTAAACTTATTTAGCCTTTGTTAGGAACTTTTCCCTTTGTATTAATATAGGCACGGGCACAATATTATGTCAGAAAGTGGATTTATAAACTTAATTCAATTAGAAGTTTGTGTTTTGTTACGTATCTGCATTATTCTTTTGACGTCTTATTTTAAATCATTTCTGAAATATTTCTTTACCTCTTTCATTATATCTTTGTTTTAAAAATATTTTATAAGAATAAAGAATAGAAAAGCTCCTTGTTGGTGCTTTAAAGCTGGAACTAAATCCCCTCTACAAAACTGCAACGAAAGATTCCAGAGCCGACTTATAAATCTCGACCAGAAATATGTTCCAAGATACCTACAATGTGTAACTAACATAGGGCAAAGCGGCTAGTATTTAAACAATGAACATAGATCTCCTATCTTTATGGGAATTTTCACATATCTTTTATCGAAAATATTTTTGGATTATTTAATGGTATTTCAGAATTCGCCAATCATTTTATTGAAAAAGATCATACCTACAATAAAAGCACCGGTGCTTATGTTCTCCACAACAATGGTCGTGGCAACAGATTAAATAATTAAAAAGCACTGTAAATTAAGACAGCCTTTCAAATTAATAGTTATATTCTTTATAATAAGTCAAATGTGGATATCCGGAAAGAATGTAAGGCTGATGTAAGCGTCATGATTAGGATCGAGAATGATGACGCTTAGATGGCTTGGGCGTGTAGAGCGAATGGACGAATGAAGAAGTATGAAAAGAATATATGATGCGAAAGAGAATGTAAGAAGTAGTCGAGGACGCCCGAGGAAGACATGGCGCGATCAAGTAAATCAAATATTTTAATCGGGTCGCGTAAAAAGTCAGAATAACAGAAGAGTATGTATGAGACGATGGATGAATGTGAATGAAGCAAGGAGTTTGTGCCAAGACAGAGTTGTATGAAGGTCTGTCTTCTCTGCCTACCCCTGTGGAGAAACGGCGTGATGGTTAGTTGGTTAGTTAAATTTGTCCAGTACTCCAATATTACCTGTAAACTTATAAAATTTCTCATTTTTACTTATCACCTTCTCAATTGACGTTTCGCCTCTTTCAATTTTATATTATCTGTCTATTAGAGTATATAGAGTGGTATCAATCCAAGGGAGTGTAGTTAATTTTTGATGATTTTTACCTGACTCGGCGGACCTGGATGTGGCTAAGACCAAGGCTAGGGTATTTACACATCCATTCATCACATCACATATCGACATAATATTTTTGTTTATTCGTATAACTACTTTTTACAGTATTGATATCAAGAAAAATATGGCATCTAACCTAAAAAACCGTTTGGTTGTGTTAAGTTTAGTGGCATAATAAAAATGTGGGCGGAGTCCCGCGGTGACCCAGGAGCCCAAGATCATTGTGACGCGGAGTATTATATTTGTTGTCTCATGGTGTACGACGTAAAAAACCCGGAGAAAATGATTTGTCGCATGTTTTTATAGGTTGGGTAAAAATAATGAGCTCTCTCTCAACATATTGTTTCTCCAAGATCTGTCTCTTTCTTTACATTCCTTTGTTATAATTAAATACTATCAATTAGTTTTCTCACTGTTCTCTTATTTTATTTTATGTGCTCTCCCTCAACCACACACTGTGTTTTCTCTTGTTTAGTTTAATTTTGTACCCTCATGATGCTTAGGCTAAACGAAACCAGTCGGTCATAAAAAAATAACTGACAATTAAGAAAAAGACATTTCTTTTTAATGACTTTCTTTATTTCTAAATTATTTAATCCGTTGCCATGACCATTTTTATCGAGAATATGAGCACTAGTGCTTTTACATAATTGAAATGTTATTCTATTGTATTCTCACTGTTCTCTTATTTTATTTTATATTATGTTCTCCTTCTATATGTATATATAATTGCACACTTTGTATTTTTTGTTTACTTTATTTTTTTATCCTCTTGATGCTTAAGCTAAGCGATACTGATCGGTCATAAAAAATAAAATAAAATTTGTGGAATAATTATATTTAAAGTTATTATTTAATTTTCATCAAGCAAAATTGTATGTAAATAAGCATATACCTTGGGTTTATCAAAACCCATAGACAATAATTGTATGAGATTATGGCGTTTTTTATATATACAGGTATGTCTGATTACGTTTCAGTCAAATAAATGTTATATTTTGAACTGCAGGTAAGAATAAAATATCATCTGCTGGAAAGTTTAGAAATCAAAATACGTTTTTATAGGTTGTTATCTTGTAGTAACAATATATGGAGAGAGAGAGCTAATTCTTTTTACACAAGAATTCAAATTTGGGATGAATCACATTATCTGAATCTTTACGTCGTACACCACGAGAAAGAAAGAGACAGCGAAATCTCCCAAATTATCATACCGCTTTAAAGTGTTGTTAGAGTGTTTTTCGTGTCCCGCGTCTCCGTTGACTCTACCCACATGTTTTGATACGCGAAATAAATTAACGTAACTCAACGGTTTATTAGGTTACATGCTATATTTTTGTTTAAAACAATACTGTGAAAAAGTGGTTATACAAATAAACAAAAACATCATATCGACATGTGCTATGAATGGATGTATAAATATCCTAGCCCTAATCCTAGCCATGTCCAGGTCTAGCCGAGTCCGGCAAACTTTATAAAAACTGAATACAGCAGCACTCTCTCTTGTATCTTATTGATCTGAGATTGTTATTATAATTACTAACACTTTCTGACAGGGGGCTTGTTTCCGACTTGACTTTTATTTTTAAAATTGTTAATGGTATTATAGACAGCCCTGATTTACTTAGCTTAATTACCTTCTATGTTCCTAACAGATCCACTCGATCCAAAATTCTTTTTAAATGTAACAATAATATCAGGACTGAGTCATTTAAATACTCGCTTGTACCTAGATTGCATGCAGTGAGTAATTCTATTGCTGAAATAGTAGATATATTCAACTGCACTGAATCTAGTTACAAGAAGGCTATAATAGCATACCTCTTTCAAAAATACTAGTGTTAACTTGCATTATAAAATTTCTATCGACTTAATCATGTTTTTGGGTGCTAATCATAGTTATTTTTTATGTCACTATTATTTTATGTTTTATATCATATGTTATGTAAAAGCCCATGAGGGCGTAAATAATTAAATAAAGAATTCACGTAACGAAGATTTTGGTATATGTGTGTTAAGTATTGTAATTTTTAAATGTATTGGTGGACAAAATTAGCACGATATTATCCTTCGCCTTACAACGACCACACACAATTAAGTAGTAGATTTATGTTCTTTGAACTCAGCAATCTAGAGTTCACTTTTTCATTTTGCTGCATCCACTTTCTCAAAGCGTCCAATAAGTCCAGTCTTGTCTGCTGCCCTTGTCGCGTGGTGTAAGGTTACAGCGGTAGTTCTTTGTCTCTAGCCGTGCCGCTGGGCAATAAAACGACACAACTTGTCTGAGATCTTTCTTTACTATTTTTTGGTAAGAAGCATTTATAAATAATATACCTTTATATTTCGTACAAATTAGAGAGTGGGAGTGTGTGCCAAGACAGAGTTTTATGGCGGTCCTCTTCTCTGCCTGCCCCTGTGGGAAACGGCGTGATGGTTAGTTAGTTAGTTCAACGAGTGATATAAATTAAACAAATATTAATTTGCAAAGTACAGCCCGATACTCGATGTAATATGTTCCCGGGTTTTAACCCTCTGAATTTCATCCCCTCCACTAAGCCCGCCCTCGAGGGTTCTGTCTTCGTGGGCTCCGTCCCGCTCTGTTATAATATGTAAATATAATCATATGTACCCTGGCTGTATTATTTGATTTATTACTGACCTGAGGAAGCTTGGGATAAAGCCTTACAATTTTAAATTGTAACTTATATTATTTAATTTCCTTTCCATACCACGTATCTGAGTGTAATTCAAGTAAGTACAATGCAAAGTTAGAAAGCAATAATATTTACATTGCATTTATGTGTCAAGTTTAGTGGCATAATAAGAAATGTGGGCGGAGTCCCGCGGTGAACCAGGAGCTTAAGATCATTGCGACAGTATATAGAAGCGGTCTAAAAAATTTGCTGTCTCTTTCTCTCTCATGGTGTACGACGCAAAAACCCGGAGAAAGTGATTTATCGCACATTTGTATAGGTTGGGTAAAAATAATTAGCTCTCCCTTCATATATAGTTACTTCAAGGGTGGAAGAGGGAAAGTTTTTGAAGATGCAGTTAAGATGTCAAAGCCGACTAAAATAATCACAGGCGATCGTTATCGAACGAAATTAATGCGTTTGAGCTCAGCATTGAAATAAAAACGGCCGCAATACAACGAGAGACACGGTAAAGTGTTTTTGCAGCATGACGACAATGCTCAACCCCGTGTTGCGAAAGTTGTTTTTAGGTTCTTACCTTCTTGTTTTTCATCCAGTTCCTACCTTATCCAACCATTTTGCCATATTCGGTTCCCGTATTCAACAACACCGAGTTTGAAAACAAGTGAAAATCGAAACAGAAGAGAGTAATGTGAAAAAACGTGTTCGTTCGTTGGTGTCTCGTTCGGTCATTCGGTCTGTTGTTGCTCTTCAAATAATATTAAACTAAATGTTTTTTGTTATAGTGTTTGTTAATAATACAATGTGTAAGAATATTCAAGAACTTAAACATCAACTTCATCGGTGAGTGAATTGGTTCACATCCATAATTAGACACTTCCATCAAGTAGTATAGTTTTATTCGTTTAACAGTCAACTATTTTCCAAATTCATCTGAAGCTGAAAACGTTTTCGGTGTTTTATCGCAGATTCGGATCCAACAAGCTGACAAATAACAGATATGAACATAAACATAATAATTTAAAAGTGTGAATGATGCAATAATGGTGTTAAATAATATGAACCTGGAAAAATGGAAAGCGTGTCGCTTTCTAGGTAAGGTTTTTTCTGTAATGAAGAGAATCACTTCAGTAGCTTAAAGATCGGATGATCTTTGTTGTAGAGCTATAAGTTAATACTAATCAAAAAACATTATATGTGCACAATTTCGAGAGGTTATATATTATTGATACGCATAGTTTGGCCTTATTGAGAGACGATTCAGAATTGCTTTATTTATGTATATCTAAAGATGAATAAACGTAGCAAAAAAGTTTCCTAAAGTCGTGATTAACATAGTCTCACTGGCTCTATAAAGTTGGAACTCTTGCGCGTCATCTCACAAAAGATATAGTTAAGTGATTTCTATACAAAATCTCACCTTCTCAGATCAAAACTCATGTTTTGAAAACAAAATCATAATCATGATTTCACGATTCTATCAAATTTTGAATAGTACACAATTAACTACTGTCAAAATCCCCATCAAACCCAGGTCCACCGTCCATTAATGGCTTTTCAACGAAATAGCCTCAATTTGTCTGAAAATTTAATTGAATAATGCCGCATCCACCTACCCTCTGCACACCTCTGTTAAAACTACACACTACGTGAAATTAATGCACCCCTGAAAGCCGTTAACAATTCACACAGGGTGGTGGTTATATAACCATATAAAAAGGAAAAAATTCATATTCGACTTCTAGTCCCCGTGGTATATAAAAAAAAACATATTTTCGTAGAAAGCAATTTTATGGTTTGACATAATTAATTAATTAATATTAATGAAAATTAAATAATAACTAGACCACAGATTTTATTTTATTTTTTGATGACAGACTGCTTTCGCTTAGCCTAAGCATCATCGGGGTAAAAATTAAACTAAGCAAAAAAATACGTGTGCGGTTATATGTGCATACAGAGGGGGAACACAATATAAAATAAAATAAGAGAACAGTGAGAAATCAAAAAAATACAATTTAAATTACAGCAAAGGAACAGATAGAAAGAGACAGATAATATGAAATGTAAGAGGCAAAACGTCAACTGAAAAGGTGATCAACTGTCAGCTGCTTAATTATAATTTTGTACCGTGGTAATGCTAAGGCTAAGCGAAACCGGTCAGTCGTAAAAAACAAAATATAATCTGTGGTCAAAGTTTTTTTTTTATTTCATTAATTTAATATTGTTTGAAAATTGTAAAATAAAAACAGTGATAAGAATTATCTCCTGATCACCCTGCAATTTCAACAAAGCGGAGATTGTTAGTGCTTGGGTATTTTCCTACGTGTACGTGTGTGCGTTCACGTACACGTAGTCCTGTATTATCTGTGCATGTGTGGGTGCTCAGTAAATCATGGGATTATTTCCCACAGGGTGCTCCTCCATAGGTAATCCCTAATTAATTACAAAGATAACCCGCTCATTTTGTTTTTAATTAATTGAAACACACTTTACGTATAGAACGAAATGGTTTATTTGGCTTTCTGCTGAATTCCGCTAATCTGCCATGGCAAATTCAAACAGGGATTACCTGTGTTTACTTTGCTACCTAAATGGTGGTACAATAAAATCATGGAATTCGAGAATAATTTTTGACTAAGCAGATGCGATTTGAGTGATTAAATTTTAATCCTTATGTGACTGAAGAAAACTACACCTTTTTAAAAATGAAATGAAGGTTTTTTTTAAGTATATAATTTTCTGAAGTTTGCTGGAACACTTTAATGACGTAATACATTTCGATTTAGGTCAATACTTGGGGAATTGGATAGGAATTCAATCCAGTGCCATCTTTTCTTGCGGTTTTTAATTCAGTAGGTGATTAAAATTAGTATTACGGACACGGGTGATGTACTTTGAACACAACAGCACATCATATTTATCATTTAAAATAAGATAAAATAATTAATACATATGGACAAGCTTCAAATTCTATATAAAATACACGATGGTACCCGGGTACCCTTTCAGTTATTAGAAGGTGTAAGTTTTACTTAAGCGTTTTCCGCTCACATGCCACCTTTTACATTACCAACGGTTATGTTTGATTATTCATTTTCACTTTTGTGGAGAAATCGGGAAGTTTCAGCCGGACTTACACCATACTGGAACATTAAAAAGATCTTAGTTGAAAACCGAAAAGGGTGCCCGTGTACCCTTTCAGTCACATAAAGGTTAAAATACTTATTACATTATATACAATGAAAATATAGTACAAAAAAATCATTTTGTGATATGTTGATCCAAAGGAGTTTAAAGACAAACGCATTCCGGTATAGGCATTTTTTTATAAATTATAGCGAATACCGCACAAGAGTCCCGACTGCTCCAAACCGTCTGGAGCCAGTGAAATTATGGCAACCCCAAAAAGGGTGTGTTTTGAGGCATATTTGTATCATTTTGGCAATATCTTTACAAGCAACATTTTTCGCTTACAATTAAGGTAGCAGGATAAAAAATATCAAGATATTCGTTATATATTCGTAACCCGAAAATATTTTCCTTGTAGTAAATACCGCACAAGAGTCCCAACTTCTCTCAACCGTCTAGAGCCAGTAAGACTAAGGAATCCCCAATTGGGGTGTGATTTTGTGAGGCTGAAGGTTGTGGGGAGGGTCTGCTTATCATATCTGGTCTTGAATATACCATGATGAAAGGTGATCAAGAATTTCATGGCTCGGGTGTGGCAAACGCATTTGCTGATCATTTTCAATCGGTCTACAGTAAAGACCCTCCCCTTCTAGATATTAATAATGCGGTCACATTTAATACCAGAGGAGCTTCAAACGTCGATCTAGGTATATTTACCGAATCTGACGTTACGAGTGCCATTAGATATATGAAGAACTCACACTCTATCGGCCCAGATTTTGTTCCCGTATTTTTTATTAAAGGGTGCGCTGAGTTTCTTAAAAACCATTATGTTTTATTTTTAACTTAGCTGTTAGTACTTCCACTTTTCCAGAATTATGGAAAGTTTCCAAAATTTGCCCTATTTTTAAGAATGGCTCCAAAAAATCTATTGAAAATTATAGACCAGTTGCCATACTATCCGCTCCTGCTAAATTATTTGAAAAATTAATTTATAAATTTATTTTGCCTCAAATTGACGCGTACATTATACCTGAACAGCATGGTTTCAGAAGAGGAAGATCCACTGAAACCAATCTGATGGTATTCACTGATTATGTTGCTAGATCCTTAGACAGTGGATACCAAGTAGACTGTTCGTATAACGATTTTTCCAAAGCTTTCGATACCGTGAATCATGATATCTTGCTCGCCAAACTTGCCCAAATGGGCTTCTCCTTTCACATGCTTCAATTTTTCAGAAGTTACCTCGAAAACAGAAAGCAATTTGTCACACACGGAATCTTCCAATCCGCTGAGTTTTCTGTTCTTTCTGGTGTTCCCCAAGGGTCAATCTTAGGTCCACTTCTCTTTTCTATTTTTATTAATGATATTGCCGAAGTCATCCGTTTTTCTCGCTTTCTCCTTTTTGCAGATGACCTTAAAATATTTCTACAAATAATAAGTATTAAGGATTGCCTGCTTCTTCAAGCTGACGTCGATAACATTTCTGAATGGAGTCGACAAAACCAGCTTCATTTCAATATCTTGAAATGTGTAGTCCTTTCTTTTACCAGAGCATTTAGTCTCACCTACCACAGGTACACTATGCTCGATCATAATCTCAAACGCGTTTCCACTATAAAGGATCTTGGGATTGTGTACGAAAGTAAGCTTGCATTTCGTGTTCATATCGAAGGGGGTGTGCCAGTCGGCATTGAAAATGTTAGGGGTTTGTTCTCAGAACCGTCAGAGTTTTTAGGGATACCCGAACTCTGAGAACACTCTACTTCTCTTTGGTCCGCAGTAGGCTGGAGAGTGGTTCAATTATTTGGAATCCTCATGAGGTGGGGTACTCCCTCATCTTGGAGAGGGTCCAGAAAAAGTTCCTGAGATTTTTATACATGAGGGAGTACGGCCACTACCCGTGGCTCTACCCAACGAACTTTCTCCTGGGCACGCTCGGACTTCACTCCTTACAGCTCAGGAGAGAGGGGTATGCCGCCACTCACTTCTTCAGACTGCTGCGGGGCTATATTGTAAACCCTGCTATCTTGGAGCGCGTAAGTCTCTATGTTCCTGATGACTATCTAAGACAGCGTCTTCATAGATTATTCTTTCTTCCTGCCTGTAGGACCAACCTGCCAATGGTTCTGCCGGTGGTGAGAAGTATTTTGCTCCTGAACAAAATCTCTTCCGATATCGACTTATTTCATGTCAGTGAGGAGAGATTCAGAAGTGAAATCCTATTGATTCTTGAAAGAGTTTCTCCTCATTGACCTGATCATCACCACTGCCTGAAATTTTATTTTTTTTGAAATTTTATCTTTCTTGTGTATCCATATGGTACTATAATTTCTATTTATTTTGTAAAAAAAAAAAAATATTTTCTTATATGCATTAAATTAAAAAAGTTTGTCATGTATAAGAAAATTAATAAAAAAATATTATTATTATTATTATTAGTATTATTATTAAAAATATTATTATTATATCTGGTCTATAAAGTTGGCTAAAGCAAGTCATTTCAAGCAACGTGTCGATTCTGAATTATGGTTTTTCACCATGGCGATACATAGGGTTTTTACCACTCTGAATCTGTGCATATTATAATAACGCTTAAGGTGATTTTATACGCTTTAGGCTCTAGTATTTTGAAAAGCAGTGAGGTAAATAAAACATGCATACCTCAAACAAATCAGTTATTCGTGCAGTATCATATTATATTTAATATCTGCTGATCTTTGACGAGAAAATAGAGAAACAGTATTCATTTGTAAATTGTACATCCTTAACACGTTCATCGCTGACACCGCACGTGGCGCGTTGGCAGTCATGTGACCGGTATGCGCACAACGCACCACGCTCGTTGTACCGCCTCTTCGCTTTGAGCCGATCTAAAGAGACGCAGCCATGTTGTTTTGAGTCGTTCCACAGGGCACACGGAAACCCCTCACTGTTTGTCAGTTTGAATTGATCCGTCATTCATATGGCATTAATATGTACGAATTCTGGTTAGCAACGAACGTGTAAATACATCTAACTACAGCACCTGAAAACAAATTAAGGCAGATTAGAAAGTATTCTGTATTTTGTGCGGGATTCTTTCAGCGCCGACGCCATTGCTAATATCTCATGAGTAACATTTGCTAATCGTGGCGTCGTTTGAGATTTTACGAGACCCTAAATAACGATACCTCGGAAAAATGCTTTTTCATTTGGCACCGAAAACTAAATAACTAACAAATCATTACGCCGTTTTCCCGCAGGGACAGGTGGATATGACGGACCGCCATACAACTCTGTCGTGCCATACACTGCTTGCTTCATTCACACTCATACTCCTCTGTTTTGCTGACTCTTCAAATGGCCTGACTCAAGTATTTGATTCACTTGATCGTGCCATGTTCTCTTCCGGGGTCCCCGACTTCTTGTTCTATTCACTTTTACGTTATACATTCTTTTCACTCACCTGTCCAAAAAAAATTTTGCTCTCTTTTCAAAGACAGTGAATGATTATCATAATACTGAGACCATAATGGGTGTAAAATTTCAAAGCGATATTTTTTAAATTTCTTACCTTGTTTTTCATCCAGTTCCTACTTTACCCGACCATTTCACCATATTCGATTTCCGTACGCAACAACACCGAGTTTAAAAACAAGTGACAATCAAGAAAAAGAAGAGGGTTATATGAAAAAGCGTGTTCGTTCGTTGGTGTCTCGTTTGACAGTTCGGTTTGTTGTTGTTATTCAAATAATATTAAATTAAGTGTTTTTTTTTGCTGTGGTGTTCGTTAATAATACAATGTGTCAGAATTATGAAGAACTTAAAGATCAAATTTCATCGGTGAGTGAATTGGTTTCCTTACTTCCTTCATTCCATAATCTCTCCACATCCATAACTAAACACTTCCGTAAGTTGTATAGTTTTATCGTTTTACAGTCCACTTTTTTCCAAATTCATCTGAAGCTGAAAACGCATTAGGTGTTTTATCACAGCTTCGGATCCAAGGTTGGAAAATTATATTAAGGATTTCAATATGTGTTCTATAAAACCGCACCCGTGTAAAACAAACAAGCCGTGATTATCTTACCTCTCTCGCGTAATCCGGGCCTCTTTGAGACCCGAGAGATCAAATCCCTTTCCTGACCCCACCTCACAGCTTCACCCAACCGAGTGGCGATCTAATTTGTGTATGCAGATTCATTATTTGTGATCGATTCAGGCATGGGACCTTTATGGAACGCTCTATTGTTTCATTGATTATCTGGACAATGGTTGGGGGTTGTACCAGCCCCTTTTGCAGCCCTTGCCAGCGATCACAGATAATACGTAAAGTCCTGCCGCTAAAAGCTCCGCTCCGTTGTAACCTTAATAATATTAATAATAACAGTGAACTTATATAGCGCAGTTTTGTGATATTTCACTTCAAGGGCGCTTCATACTTAATTAATTAAGCTAATAAGACTGACTAACAAAGAGAAAGTAATATATAATATGTATACAAATGAAAACTATCTAAAATCGTTAGGAAAGAAAGGAGTGTGAAAAGAATATATGATGCGAAAGTGAATGGAAGAAGAAGTCGAGGACGCCCGAGAAAGACATGGCACGATCAAGTAAATCAAATACTTGAATCGGGTCGTGTGAAGAGTCAGAATAACAGAAGAGTATGTATGAGACGATGTATGAATGTAAATGAAGCAAGAAGTGTGTGCCAAGACAGAGTTGTATGGCGGTCCGTCCTCTCTGCCTACCCTTGCGGGGAAACGGCGTGATGGTTAGTTAGTTAGTATCATAAATTATGAGAGGAAAAGGTTCAGATATGGGTATAACAGTGTATGTGTACATCAACAGATTAAAAAAAAGCAATTAACCAGAAGCTAAGGGTATAACAATCCAGATATAACATATAAATTCATATTAAAATATTTGTTAAATCAAAGAAAAGGAAATTAGATTGAGTACAGTTAACATGTTGGTATTTAAAAACATTAATATTCAAGTATTATAACAGTGTAAATATAACAAGTAACAAAAGAACGATAAATAATTTTTGACAATGAGTCAATGGTTTTCAGTAGACAGAAAGGACATTTAGTTGTAATGAAAAAACTGAAACAAAGAAAATGAAGGATGTTTTTTAAAGAAACAACATTTTAATAAGTAACGTTTTGTTTCTAGGATTTTTAAACAATTTGGTTTTTATGACCCATTTGACTCTGCTAGATTTTTTATGTTGAAAAGTTTTGGGGGAAGCTTATTCCAAATGATTGGCCAGATACACCAAAAGCCCGGCTTTACATACTTCGTTTGTGAGAAAGAGGGAAAGGTTACCACTACATACGTATCTACTTCACGTCCGTATATTAAAATAATTGGCTCACTCGCACAAAATAGAAAAAAACAAAGAATTAAAAAAGTTGAAAAACGGGTGGTAAGACATTTTTTTATGAGCCCCGGAATAAACTAGCCGGGGAACTTAAATGATGGCGCTAAGTCGTAAAATTTTATTTGGACTTTTACGATCCGTTTTATGCAAGCCCGTAGACTGCGAAATAGTGAAATATAATTTTTACGCGGCTTATACTCGCACTTTATTTTTTATATTGTATTTTTGTCTGTTCTGCTAAAAACTCAAGCAATAGGATTTCTCTATTGAAAGTACCGGTGGCAATAATAATATTTGGATAATTTGTAGAGCTCCGTTTTGTGAAAAATCACCTCAAGCGCACCGTACGAATATTCATTACTAGTTAATATCAATTCCTAGTTTGCACAAATATACAGCAACATTGTCTGAATGGAGAATAATTACCGACTTGATTTGCTTATGCAAAATTATTAATTCAATGATTGACCGCCCTAAACTATTAAACTTGATTTCATTTCGTGTTCCTAGCAAGACGGTTACAAGGCAGTACCTACCGTACTATTGTAGCAATTCTGCTTCAACCTCGTAATTCAACACGCCTATGCGACGAATGCAACAGCTGGGAAACACATACTCCGGTGTCGCTGATATATTTAACACGTCAATATCAAACTATAAGTCTAATTTAGTACAGTTGTTGTTTAATGTGTTCAAATAGATTTGCTTATACAAAGTTTTAATTCAATGATTGACAGCCCTGAATTATTAAACTTGATTTCATTTCATGTTCCAAGCAAGACGGTTACAAGGCAGTACCTACCGTACTATTGTAGCGATTCTGCTTCAACCTCGCAATTCAACACGCCCATGCGACGAATGCAACAGCTGGGAAACACATACTTCGGTGTCGCTGATATATTTAACACGTCAATATCAAACTATAAGTCTAATTTAGTACAGTTGTTGTCACCTGGCAGAGCTAAACTAATAGTTGGACCTGCTACTTAATTTATTTATTTTTCTTATTTTTACAATATTTTTGAACCTGTTATTTATTAAATATTATTAGTTATTTTCATCTACAATATTTTGTATCTGCTATTCAATACTCTTTTTTATTTTTATACATAATTTTTTTTTGCACTAATGAGGTTATTGTTTTTTTTTTTAAATAAAATGATCAACATTTGTATAAAAGCCTGGGCTGGGGCCTATAAAAGGGCGTAAATAAATAAACATACTAACCTGGCAGGTCACTACTGGCAGGACACAATCACTTTATTATAATTACTTAGTGGCAATGTGTTGGGTTTTTGCGGATATATTTATTATACGTTTATAGTGCATACCGCAAACGAGTCCCAACTGATCCAAGCCGTCTAGAGCCAGTGGGACTAAAGGTATGTTGTGAGGTTGAGGTAGTTGGGATGAGAATCAGATGAATAAAGGGAAGGTTAAAAAGTACCTAGCTATTCAAATCTGGTCACTAAATACGAGTAGAGGAGTCTGTGTTAAAAATGTGTGAGGCCCGATACATGAAGGAGTTTTGCTTAGAATTACTCGTAGTGTTCCATCTAGAGAGGCTATGAATTCGGTCAAATCTGGTGAGTCTATTGGGAACTCGTAGTTGGATCCGTTGAAGGAGTTCCGGGCAATCTACGGTGGTTCTAGCAACGTTGTGCAGAAAGAGTACCTAAGCAGAAATTCCCCAATCTTCCAATGACAACATATTAAAGAATGCGGTTACGCGATTACCTTGAGTATCGTCTTGGTAAAAGACCACCATTAGGAATCTAAACGTCGCTTGAAATGGCTTTAGCCGTGTTTGGTGACCAGATCTGAATAGCCAAGTACTTCCCAACCTTCCTCTTCCCAATCTTCTTCCCTTCCCACTACCTTCAGCCTCACAACATACCCCGACCGGGGATGCCATAGTCCCACTCGCTCTAGACTCTAGACCATAGGTTCTCAGCGTGGGCGATAATGCCCCCTTGTGGGCGTTTGAGACTGGAGGGGAGCAGTAGAAGGCCCAGAGAAAATTAGGAGGCGTTGAAAAAAAAATAGGGGGCATTGGAAAAAATAGCTGGTTACCGGAACGGTCGTTCGTTCTTTTCGTGTTTTTTTGGGCGAGGAACCGGTTCCAGCTCTTTTCACTTTCAAATCTCTACCGACTAGTACTTTTTTGTCGAGAAACTTTTAGAAAAAAACACCAGTAACCGGTTCCAAAAAGAACTGTATAAATAACCGGTTCCTCGGTGGTCACCGGTGACTGGAACCGCGAACGCGACAGATGGTAAGTAAAATATTGGGTGGGCAAAAAAACTTTCAAAGTGGGCGGTGGGCAAGGAATATTGAGAATCTATGCTGTAGACGGTTATAAAAAATATATACATATTCTTACTCCGAAAGCAAGCTTTGTTAAAAGCGGAAGCTTCGAGCGCGCGCCAACCCCCCAAAGCTCGCCGGGAAATAAAACCGTGCGGATGTCATTTAATTCCGGCCGAGTGCAGGCAAAATCAACATCGGCCGCCGATCACCGCGGAAATGCGCAAACACAAACCCGAAAATTTACCGCCGCAAATAGCGGAGGCCCACAACATTATAACGTATGTTTCCCGCGTTTGCTCTGCCCCTTGCAATTGGTCCGTTGCTGTTTGCGTCTGGATACTTTAGTCAAAACGATTCTGTGCACTGTGCGGTTTATTCTGCAGATCTGACGCGATACAACTGTGTTTCGTTTTCAATAATTGATAAACAGATTTTGGTGCAAAGCTACAGTGCTTTTGAAAGAATTTCCGGATTTGCCTGACAAATTCTGTGTCATTTAGAATAATCCAATTACATGGAATTGTTTTATTTTCTTTACGCCGCAATTCTTACGGTAACACAACTAATCATTTTATTAAAAATAAAAGTAACTTTGTTTTAAGACCACTTTATGGCATTGATATACAAACCGGTTTCGGCTCTACTCGAACCTCCTACAGGGTTGAATAAATATACAGTCAAACTTGGTTATAACGAGCGCAAAGGGTCCAACCAAATTTGCTCCTTATAGCCATTACTCGTTTTAAACGTAGATAGGTTAAAAAGTACCTACCTACTACTATTGATATTTACACCAGGGTATGAAAGCTTGCATATTATAAAGCAACACATTTTTAATTACGAAAATCATGCCTAAATAACTACGAAATTATTTAATTTATGATTACACTAATAATTATTATAAACTGTACGGACGAAATGTTTCTTAAGGCGACAACTATCGGGGATTATAAACCCATCTTAACGTGATTTGCGGAAAGTCCGCCGCCGTGCCGGACGGGCGGCTTTCTTTGTCTTATTTATGACACTATTTGACTGTTTCGAGAATTGGGTTTTTTTCTCATACCCGGGCGCATTGAGTTGACAATATTATTTGGACGTTATATCAGTGAAGCGACCTCGTTATAACCCTACACGATTATATGAAAATAAGCCCGAAACAACATATTATTAAGTAATTCCTCATTATAGCCGTTGTTGTGATCGTTATAACCAAGTTCGAATGTAAACTATATATTTTAACCCTGAAGAAGGTTCGGGTAGAGCCGAAACCGGCTGGTATATGTATCCAATAAAGTGGTTTTACAACAAAGTTACTTCTATTTTTAATTTAACTATGTCTTACCACAAAGTGAGTGCTTCATGTCAAAGTTTAATAATTTTATTATTGTTAATATACAACGAAGACCTCTATTGTCGAGTGGTTAAGATCCTCGGCTACAAATCCATAAGTCACGGGTTCTAGGCCCGACGTGCGTAAATAAATGTATATTTGGTATTTATCATGTGAAACAGCACCACTTAGAATCAAAATGTTGCTTCAAATGGCATTAGCTGATCAGATCTGAATAGCCAAATTAGTGCAAACTATCCTTTTTCTCCATCTCCGGCCTCCGTGGTTTGGTGGTAAGACGCTCGACTACGAATCCAGAGGTCGCGGGTTCGAACCCGGCGTGCGCAAATAATTTTACACAGTATTGTTATCAACAAAAATATATCACCTTAAAAACCGTCGAGTTATGTCCTGTTATGTCGCATGACAAAACGTAGTGGGCGGAGTCACCAGAGACGCGGGGGACGGAAAATATGCTTACATACCTCAAAGTGGTGTTACATTATTTGACAACTTGTCTCGTATCTTTCTCTCTCGCGGTTTACGATGTAAAAACTCGGAGAAAGTGATTTATCGTAAATCTGTATAGGTTGGGAAAAAATATTTAGCTTGGACTTGGGTATTCTTTATACACAGAGTTCCTAAACAATACGTTTACTGACTCCAACATATTCATAGGGGATTATCAAAAAGATACTTTACTTTGAGTTTAATTTTATAAGGGGTTGTATGACAAACATGTATATTTATAAAGATAATATTAATAATACAGAACATAATTCGATAAATAAACTAATGTGATAAATAAACATAAGATATTAGCTCTATTTTAATTTTTCTAATTTAAATAATAAGCTCTCTATCCATATATTTATATATATTGTAACCCGATACACATATTATATTAAATTTTATGTTTATAAAATTTCATCAGAAAAATATGTTTGAAAAAAATCATGTCTGTATATACATTAAATCTTTTATTTTAGAACACACAATGATGTAATCCAACTTAAGATAAATAAATATTTAGTCTTGCTCTGAGGTGTATTCCTACATACCTACAATTGATGCAATATTATGTGACGACTTGTCTCGTCTCTTTCTCTTTTGCGGCTTACGACGTAAAAACTCGGAGAAAGTGATTTATCGTAAATTTGTATAGGTTCGGTAGAAATATTTAGCTCTCTCTCCATATATACATTCTTGCCCTGATGTCTATTGTTTCAGTGCTAGCCATCCACTATTTTCTCTATCGACCACAATACGCGTTAGTGAACGTAATGCGATACTTTTACCGTTAGCTGTTTACGAATTAGCCCCGCTATTTATTTGGCTAATTGATTTCGATATTCAATATCCGACGGCTGCCGCCTATTAGCATCGTGTACATAATTGGTAGTTAACATGGCATTATCCTGTCGGATAATCGTCAAGCCTTGCGGGATAACAAAGTGGTCACAGCTAAGATTCATCGATTGTTTACAGTTTTACTACACCGAATCGAACTGTACAGAATTCAACGTTGCTTAAATGTATTAATCGCAGACAGTCGAATTCGAATGGTTAGTTGTTGAGTATTTTCTTTTACGTTCTACGGTATGGAAGCCTGGATAAGCAAACCAAGCATTAGCATGGAATGGAAAGCCTCTGAGATGTGGTTATACTGCCTGAGGTATTGTCTGAAAGGGAAACCATTTAAGAAGTTCTAAGTCGAATGACAATGATTTGTGAAATTGTAAATACAACTATGAATAGAAGTCTTATTTTTTTAATATAAACTTCACACGAGAGGCTTTGGAGGGAAAACTTTCCTCAGAGCCTATGTCATCTTTAACGGATGCTGTGTGGAGGGTCCTTTTGGGGAAAGGAAGGAGTGAACCTGGGTTTTGAAGAGTCCCATGCTGTAGGAGGGAAGAAACATAGAGGCCGAAAATCGTTCTACAGCCAAGTTGTTGGATACAGGAACGGGTCGTAGAAGCGACCTATTCAACACAGAGGATTTCAAGGGAAATAATTAAGCCCTTAAGGCCTCTGTCATCTTTGAAGTATGCTGGGTGGAGGGTCTATTTGAGGAAAGGATTGAGTGAACTTAGTTTTTGAAGAGGCCCATGTTATAGGAGGGAGAAAACACAAAGACCGGCAAATCATTCCACAGCCGAGCTATTGAACACAAAATGAGTCGTAGAAGCGACCTATTCTCACGTGTCGAATGTCAACCGTGTGTGAATGTTGGGCGCGCGTTTGGCGAGTTTACCGGCTATGCACCGGTGCCGAAGGGATCAATGACGCAAGTTCCTCTGAGCATCTTCCATTGAAATGCCGGTAGAACAAGGACAGCTTTCCCACCTAACGTCTGTGCTCCAAAGATTTCAATCCGTTTGTTCAGATAAGAGAGAATAGAATCTATTAAACAGACGGCTCGTTTCTGTACAGAGTCTAGAGTTTTTCAGGTATTTAGAGGCTCCAGACCAGAGGTGGTTGCCAAACTCAACCGGGGGGCGCACTTGCGATTCGTACAAAGTCAGTAGTTGTGTTTTAGCACGCCCAGCTTCGGAGAAGATTTTTTATTGAAGTTTTTTTCGAGTGAGTTATTGACTTTCTTATGGGCTAGTCTAGTAAATATTATGCAGCTTGTCGGGTTCAATTAAAAACAATCCTTCTTTTGTGATGCACGGTTACTTTAATCTCACAGGATTAACTATTGCGCTATCGAGGGACTTGGATTCGTCGTGAATTGCCAATGCAAATAATTGTCAAAAAATGTGAATTGTTTCTAGTTAAAAAATAATATTAGTTAGACTTCTTGCCTTTATCACTGTGGCTTTTCAGATAATTTGAAAATTAACATAATTTCAATTTTTAAGACTTGACCTTCTGAAACTTCAAATTAAAATTACCATATAAATATTTAATTAAATATTTTTCACTGGTTTCATTGTCTATTTACGACGTGGTATGCGTGACATAAAGGAGCGTATTTACGAAATACCATAGACAATAATTATTTTTACCAGCTTGCAAAAAAGGGTCACATAAAAAAAACATATTAGGCCGCGAGCGCGGAAAATATTTCTCATATTTTCCGGCAATAAAGCCGGAATAAAACAATGAATTTTCCTTATTTCTAATTTTGAAACTGTTAATTCGTGGTGGAATTCCATTTTAATGATTTAATAAAACAAATTTGTAACTTTATTCCACTTTTATTATTTTGACTGGACCGGTTTCAGCCTATGACGGCCATCTTCAGACTAGTACAAATGTTTGTTAACCTACGGCTTATATACTATTTTTGGGGATGTTAGGGGTGGTAAACAATGATTTTACTTTAATTATATTCATCAGTATTGTTGCATGATTTTAATAGTTACAGGGTAAAAGTTACTTTTAATTTATTGGTATTACTATTTTATATATCTATCTGGAATATTTATTTATTTTATTTGATATTTAAGATGGGTTACAGTTGCATTTCTATAAATATGAATTGACAATGTATTTATATAATGAAAGGTTGAGGTGAATACTGATTGTTAATGAGTTTACTTTAGGTTTTCCCATCTCAATTGTGATGTCCAGATGTACAACATAATTTTCTAATTATTGGGTTACTCCCAGCATTATGGTATATTAGTTTTTATGATTCTATTCATATAATGAATCATAAAACATAAAAATATGCTGAATAAAAATAATTAAAAATTATGTAAAAATAGTAATACCAATAAATTAAAAAGTAATTGTACTCATTAAATTATTAAAATCATGCAACAATACTGATGAATATAATTAAAGTAAAATCATTGTTTACCACCCCTAACATCCCCAAAAATAGTATACAGAGCTGTAGGTTAACAAATCATTTTACCACTAACCTCCCAAAAATAAGAAGATGGCTGTTCATAGGCTGAAACCGGTCCAGTCAAAATAATAAAAGTGGAATAAAGCTACAAATTTGTTTTATTAAATCAATGAATTTTCCATTCAAAACACAATCTGAATAACTCAGGTAAAAATAAAGGTCCATTCAAATAATTTATGGCGCAATATGCTCTTCCAATTATTATATATTTCGTGTTTTAACGCTCATTCTAACGGGGGGACAAACCTAGTAGGTTCTTCATGTATTGTAATACATACATAATATTTCTGTAACCATTCCATTTATTAATTTCAACGTTTCATGAGTACCTTTTATTTAACATCAATCAATAATATTTTTGTATGTATTTAAACGCTATTTTTACTACTCTACAACTATTCCTTATTTTGTTTGTCCACATAATTCTCATTTTTTCACTGTCAATTGTTAACCTTTAATGTAAAAGCCCTCTCGGGCGTTTACAATAAAATAAATAAATTAACATTTTCCCACTTTTTTCATTTTTTTAAAAGATAGACAAACATTCTCGGGTTACGAATAACCTAACAATATTTGAAAAACTCCTACTGCCTTCATAAGAAGCGGAAGATGTTGCTTGTGCAATGATGGAGGACTTAGCCAGCAGAGGAAATGAAAGCGCGACGCCCGGGTGGACATACACGAAGAAATAATATTCACGCAAATAATACAAATAAAACTTAAGCCAATTTAAAGTATAACTAATATGGCGGCCTCCATGGTCGAGTGGTAAGACGCTCGACTACGAATCCAAAGGTCGCGGTTTCAAACCCGGCGTGCGCCAATAACTTTTATGTAATTCATATAAAAATAATAAAAAGGTTATTTGTGGCATGTGCCAGAATGGTAGAAACTCTAAGTATCGCCCTGGTGAAAGACCACCGGTCAGAATCGAAACGTTGCTTGAAATAGCTTCTAGTCGTGTTTGGTGACCAGATCTGAATAACCAGGTACTTCCCGACCTTCCTCTTCACTAACTCCTTACCCTCCCCACTACCTTCAAACTCACAACATACCCTATTTGGGGATGCCATAGTGTCACTGGCTCTAGACGGTGGAGAGCAGTTGAGACTCTTGTACGGTAATCATTTAAAAAATAATAATAACTAATTAATCATCACGTCGTTTCCCCTCAAGGATAGGCAGGGAGAACGGACCGCCATACATCTCTGTCTTGACACATAATGGTTCAGGTAAATATTCAGGAACTTCTCAACCTTCCTCTTCTCCTTCCACTTCCAGCTACTTGCAGCCTCACAACATACCCCAATCAGGGACGCCATAGTCCCACTGGCTCCAGACGGTTGGAAGTAGGTGGGACACTTAGTAGAACTTGACAATAGCTGGACTTGATAATTGTTATAATAAATGTGAAAAAGCGAAATGAATATTTCCCCATACCTCAGTAGGTACGTGTTACGTTTAAATTAATTATTTATGTTTGTAAATGGCATGTCAGTGACCTTTAAGAACCTTTGAGATTAACAGCTTTTACTTTAGTGAAAGAGAAAAAAAGCACAAATGTGATGATGAACTAAAACTAACTCACTAACTAACCATCGCGTCGTTTCCCCGCAGGGGTAGGCAATAAAACGGACTGACGTACAACTCTGTCTTGGCACACACTCCTTGCTTCGTTCACATTCATACATTCTGTTATTCTGACTCTTGACATGGCCCGACTCAAGTATTTGAGTCACTATATCGTGCTGTGTCTTCCTCGGGCGTCTCCGACTTCTTCTTCCATTCACTTTCGCATCATATATTCTTTTCACACCCCTTTCTTCGTTCATTTGTCTTCATGTCCAAACCATCTAATCGTTCCTTTCTTGATCCCATTCATTACGCACACATCAGCCTTGCATTGTTTGCGGATATCCACATTTTTAATACGGTCATTCATGGTTTTACCGCACATACGTCTCAAGAATCTCATTTCCACAGTATTCAGTCTACTTTCATCCTTCCTCTGCCAGTTCCAGGCCTCACTGCCATACACCAGGGTTGGTATAAGCACTCCATTGTAGACTGCTGACTCTTGACATGGCCCGACTCGAGTATCTGAGTCACTATTTCGTGCTGTGTCTTCCTCGAGCGTCCCGACTTCTTCTTCCATTGACTTTCACGTCATATATTATGTTCGCACTCCTTTCTTCGTTAATTGACTCGTCACTGGAATAGCAAAAGGGCTTAAGCGACACTTTGGTCAAAAATGAGTTGAATATTCAATTTTGATCAGTCATTTTTTCTGCATCGATTGCTCTGACTCTCGTTTGATTCTGAAGGCTTTCGTGGTCCTTCAGCCATCTAAAATATATTTACCATTTGGGAGAAGGCTTGACTCAAGCGACACAAGTTTGGGACTTGTTTTATAGCTTAACTCAGTGAAAGTATTGAGTTTTTTTTCAAACCAGGTACTACAAACTTTTTATGAATTTTTATTTTATTTAACAAAAAAACTTAAAAGTGCTCTATGAAAAATATATATATGTATATATATAAAATTTATGAAAAGAAGAATGTACTTTTCCCACTTCATCCAGAAGCTTACGATATTCATACTGTATCATTGTTTAATATGATGTTTTTGGAAAAAATATTTCTAGCTTAACTCTAATCTTTATATACTCGTAGATATCCGAGAAAACATTCACTCTACCCAAGCATTTTTTTATAATACAATTCAATAAAACGAAACATTTATTTGTTTTAAATCAATAAGCTTTTAGTTTCATACAAACACTTGGCCTAGCAAAAGTTTCTTGTAACTGTCAGCATTAATGTAAGGGATATTTTAAGTCTGTTGGTCAACCTAAGTACTTTGTAAAAAAGTTTCGTTTATACCTCCATCTCAAAATAAAGCTTTGATTTTTACTGTATGAAGTTGGTGATATACGAGTATGTGTTCGTTTAATTTTTGCAAGAAACCACATTCTATTCCTCAAAGAAATGGAGTATGGGGTTATACTAGACAGAGTTCAGAGCTAAACAATGGAATAACTAACTGACTAACCATCACGCCGTTTCCCCGCAGGGGTAGGCAGAGAGGACGAACCGCCATATAACTCTGTCTTGGCAGACACTTCTTGCTTCATTCACATTCATACATTTTCTCATACATACTTTTCTGTTATTCTAACTCTTCACATAACCCGATTCAAGTATTTGATTTACTTGATCGTGTCATGTCTTTCTCGGGCGTCCTCGACTTCTTCTTCCATTCACTTTTGCATCATATATTCTTTTCACACTATTTACTTCATTCATTCGCTCTACATGCCCAAACCGTCTAAGCGTCCCTTTCTTGATCCCATTCATTACGCTCACATCAGCCTCGCATTCTTTCCGGATATCCACATTTTAATAGAATAACAACAATTTAATAGAACAAAAACATAATAAATAATATAATAACAGAATTGCCCTAATTTACAAAACTAGGAAAAACCCTGCAGATCCCTGAGACGTTTGTGCGGTAAAACCATGTATGACCGTATTAAAAATTTGGATATCCGGAAAGAATGCAAGGCTGATGTGAGTACAATGAATAGGATCAAGAAAGGGACGCTTAGGTGGTTTGGGCATGTACAGCGAATGAACAAAGTAAGGAGTGTGAAAAGAATATATGATGCGAAAGTGAATGGAAGAAGAAGTCGAGGACGCCCGAGAAAGATATGGCACGATCAAGTAAATCGAATACTTGAATCGGGTCATGTGAAGAGTCAGAACAGCAGAAGAGTATGTATGAATGTAAATGAAGCAAGGAGTGTGTGCCAAGACAGAGTTGTATGGCGGTCCGTCCTCTCTGCTTACCCCTACGGGGAATAGAGGCGGCTTTTGTACTATTTTACACAGTTGTGTACTATTAAATTATCTGCGAGCCCTGTACAGTATGCTTGACTCTGGCTTCGATAGAGCCCCAGTGCCTCAGCTGCTCGCTTAAAGTTACACCAAGCATGTCAATGAAAAGTTTGTTGAGAATATTACTTACATTGAAAAATACCAAATTGTCATTCGGATCCCTTTTAGTCGTAATCAGACATGATTGGGTCTTTGAAGTTAATCTGTATTTGAATAGTCTTTATATTATATCTATTCTATGGTTGAGTCCACCACGTATTTCTAGAAACCACTTAATTTACCAGTAAACATCGTAAAAACAGTAAAAATACTATTTTTATTTGAAATCATAAAACGATAGTAAATTAAATGTCACTAATAAGTTAAAAACATCCATAAATGCTGAAAACAGTCGGTTTAGAAGATTAAATATACAACCTACGGAGCTTATCGATTTATCGGTGCTGTTTTACGATAGAGTATCTATTCATCCCTGTAAGTAAATAAGATAAGGCCGGCGAGGTTCGGAGCGCCGGCGCCGCGATGTCTCCAGAGAGACGCCGGGACGTCGACGCCCGCCGCCGCCACCCGCTTAGCGGAAGAGAAATATTTCCAAACTTTGCGATAATATTATTACGTGTTTGATACTTGCCACTTGCTATTTGCCATCGAGTAAAATACTTCATATACGTGGAAAATTGAAAGATTATTTGATTTATATCAATGTGGTTGGGTTAACAAAATATTATTCTTTGTAATGGTTCTTAGACCGCATATGAAATGTTTCGAATAATGTTTGTCCCTTGAAGTAACAATATATGGAGGGATAGCTAATTTGTTTTACCCAACCCATCCGAAATTGTAATAAATCACTTTTTTCGAGTTTTTACATCGTACACCATGAGAGAGAAAGAGACAACAAATTTCTTGGATCGCTTCTATATACTGTCGTATTGATCTTAAGCTGGTTATTTTCGCTGGTTAACGGCGGGACTCCGCCCACATTTTTTATTTTGCCACTAAGCTTGACACAACTTAACGGTTTTTTAGGTTAGATGCTATATTTTTGTTGATAAAAATACTGTGAAAAAGTGGTTGTACGAACAAACAAAAACATTATGTCGATATGTGATATGAATGGATGTATTAATACCGTAGCCTTAGTCTTAGCCACGCCCATTTGCGCCGAGTCATGTTAAAATCATCAAAAACAAGTCCAAAACTGACTTCACTGCCTCGGCTTGGGCTACCTCTTGTATACTCTAAGGTTTGTCCTAATATTGTGTAATTTTCAAAGATAAGTTACTCATAGAACAGTTTATAACAATATTGATTTCTAAATCACTTTATTGCCCATAATATTACTTCTGCGGTAAACCTACCAAATATGAGTAAATATAAAATAGATAAAAACGCACATAGAGTAAAATAAAAGGGGAAATATTGTACCTTTTGAGTGTATACACAATAACCACAAAACGCAAAAGACAAGTGACAAGTATTCTAGGAAGGTTTAGTTATTTTTTTGATAGGGGTGTTTTTGGGGATGTCTTTAGTCATGTTTTAATTTTTATGTTATCATTGATGTTTTGTGGAAGGCTATTATTTGCTTTTGCTGTCGTGTAAAGAGACCTTTTTGGAAGAGAGTTGTGTTTGTTTTGGGTGTTTGAAAGTTTGGTGTATATTTTCGCAGGAAGGCAATACTGCTGCAAAAACCAACAACTTATTTATAGAGGCGAAAAAGTTACCCGAAATTAAGTAAATTTTAAGTCAGAGGTAACTGAATCTTTGTTGAACCACGTGACCCAAATAGATTGATGTATATAAGTCTGCTTATAATATTATTACTATTTGTATGATTTGTATGGCGTTGGTTTGTTGAAAATCTCCTCAAGGGCGCTGTACAAATCTTAATTCCTATACTCTATCTTATTACTAACTACATATGATAATCTATTCCATATAAACATTTGTTTATATTATGTACAGAGATTATATATAGAAGCTTACATACCTGGCAGGTAACTTCGGAGAAATACAATCATTTTAGATATTTCTAGTTTGGGGAAAGATACAGTTTTGCAATTGCATTAAGATGTATTGGCAAAACTATAGATAGAATTGTTCAATTTTAGGGGAAAAGAGCAAATTTTGTCATGAGCTTTCTTATAGAACCTATTTACCTGGTGGTAACAGAAGAATTGTTTACCTTTAGAATATAACGTTTCTGTTGTGACTGTTTTAAAACAAATCTGTAAATAGCCGTTCGAGGAGAAACTTCGATTTCTTATATTAGTGAATGTTATTAGATTTACCTATCCGTACCTGAAAGTAAAAATCAAACGTACGATCTGAAGGGGCATGACGTAGTTAGCCCATTTGTTCTTGCTTTAAAAGCGTATTCATGACATAATTTTAAGTTATTTGTGTTTGGTACTTAAAGAGAAGTAAATACACAATATTTTAGTAGTCTTTATCTAAGCTTTCAGACAAAACTCTCGTCTAGGGCGCCATTACAACCCCCCATCGGGACGGGAGTGTTAATAGCTTTTGCATCAAAATATAATATATAATTGGCAGAATTTCCGCAAAACTTGAAAACATCCGTTATATTGAGTGATCGAAAAACATTATTGATTCCGAAGCTGCGATAAAATACCGAATGTGTTTTCAGTTTCACGTAAATTGAGGAAATAGTGGACTAATTATGGATGTGAATAGATTATTTGAATGAAAGAAAAATGAGGAACCATTCACTCACCAATGAAAAAGAAGTTGAAGTTCTTGATTTTTCTTAAATATTTTAATATTAACGAACATGAATCACAACAAAACACCACACTTAACATTATTTTACTTGGAGAATATCAAAAAATCGACAACCAAGCGAGATACCAATGAACGACACGAAACACGTTTTTTCACATTAAACTCTTCTATTTCGATTGTCACTTGTTTCGAACACCTTGTCGTTATATACGGAATTCGGTATTGCGAAATGGTTGGATAAGGTAGGAACTGGATGAAAAACATGAATGTAAGAAGATATCGAATTATCAATCCAACAATAGCTTTTGCATCACAAATATATAATTGACAGATTTTCCGCAAAACGTGAAAACATCCGTTGTATCCAGGAAGCAACGAAGAATATTCGACGGCCTCCACGGTCGAGTGGCAAGACGCTCGACTACCAACCCAGAGGTCGCGGGTTCGAATCCAGCGTACGCAAATAAATTTAGTTTATTAAATATGCGTCATAACACATTTAGTTAGTATGGAATAATGTATATTATATTCGCGCCACGTTCCAGAGTGGTAGATACTTCAAGTATCGCCCTGGTTAAAGACCACCATTCTGAATCGAAACGTCGCTTGAAATGGCTTTAGCCGTGTTTGATGACAATATCTGAATAGCCAGGTACTTCCCAACTTTCCTCTTCCCATCTCCTTCCCCTCCCCCTTAACTAACAAACTCACAACACGCCCCAGTTGGGGATGCCATAGTCTCACTGACTCCAGACGGTTAGGGGCAGATGGAACTCTTGTGCCGAATTCACCATAATAAAGTGGTTTAAAACTTAGGGCGTTGCATATGCATTGAAAATAATAATGACGTTTACGTTTGATATTCAAAGAATCGCCCTGGCGAAAGCATTCAGAAATAAAACGTTGCTTGAAGTGTCTTAAGTCGTGTTTGGTGACCAGATCTGAATATCCAAGTACTTCCCAACCTTCCTCTTCCCCATCTCTTTCCCCTCCCCACTCCCTTCAGCCTCACAACATACTCCAAATGGATATGTCATAGCATCACTGGCTCTAGACGGTTGGGAGCAGTTGGGACTCCTTGCAAAAAAATGTGATAAACATAATAAGGGCACACGTGTGACTTTTGTCACGGCAACAGTTTTGTCACTGTCACTGTCTTCCAATCGAGCACGCACACGGTGAGTGACTGTCACCCGTCACCTTTTCATTCCGGCGATGGATTTCGAACAGGCGGACGAGTCACCGAATGACATTTTGTCACGCGTGCACGAGCGCCCAAACCAAAATACTCCTTACAGACACGGTGACAGTGTCGTCACTCAAAAGTTGCCCGCCAGTGGAACTAAAAGGTCACCCTGACGTCACGTTGCTGCGTGCGCGGACCTCGGTGCACCGCTAATATACGAGGCCTGTTCAAAAGAAAAGGTGAATTTTGAATTTTCGCGGGATGTGTACATTCGATTATCGATTTTTTTTGTTATGTTGGTGTACACATATGTTAATCATATTTTAGCACTGTCAGCCATTTTGGATTAGTGGTTTTTTTTTTGACAACTGGAAAGGTTTGTCATGTTTTTGTGTGTTCTTCGATTTTTTACTTTTGAACAAAATGGATCAACGAATAAAATCCATGATTTGTTTTTCCACAACTCCAGGACCCTCATCGTCATTAACATCTTCTCGGCCTTCTGTAAAGCACTTGTACCACTTACAAACACTTTTTTGAGACAAATTAGACTCGCTGAATGCCACAGTCAACATTTTAAGTGCGTTGGAGCGCTTTATTCCATTTTTAAGGCAAAATTTAATATATATTCTTTTATCCATTTTTTTCAAAAGTAAGAAATCGAACAACACACAAAAACGTGACTTACCTTTCCAGTTGTCAAAAACAAACCACTAATCCAAAATGGTTGATAATGCTAAAATATGATAAACAAATGTGTACCAACATAACAAAAAAATGATAATCGAATGTACACAGCCCGCGAAAATTCAAAATTTACCTTTTCTTTTGATCAGGCCATATATTTGGAGATGGTGACGAAACTGTTCCCGTGACAAAAGTCACCCTTGCGCGCCTGTACTAAGACTTTTGTCTACCGAAGGACAACTATAATCAAGGTTGATGGCGTAAAACCTTTTATGTTCGCTGTTGAGATGGTGGTAGGCAGTAGATGATATATTAGTAAGTATTGTCAATGCTTAAAACAAAAACTTGCTTATATATACTTGGATACTTTTCCCATCAATCTTACATGACTCATCGCGATTTTTTTGGATGAAACAAAGGCAAAGCCCCCACCCCCGGCTGTATATTGTTCCCTGCAAGTCACCCCCGGCCCGTGCAGCCCCTAATGCCTCCCCGAGGTCCGCTCGGGTGGCGCCCCCGTTTGCCGCCGCAAATGAGGTCCCGCGTTGAATAATTCATCATCCCCTGGTTTTCGGGAATAATGCTCCGGGGAGCGGGGCCGGCGGCGAGCGAGGGGTGGTGTTTGCAGGGTCGCTGCAAACAGTTCGTCGCAGGGAAAAGGTTCAGTAATTGTTGCCGCAATTAGGTATTGATAACAATGTTTCCGTTATCAGTTTGGCTCGTATTATTTATATACATATACATATTTATTTATTTGATAAACGCCCATTGGGCTTTTACAGTAAGACTACATAGTATAGCAAAGATAATAGACATTTTTCAGTAACAAGTGCTCGGATCAAGAAATGTTTTATTTTACTACAAATAGTATTGTATTCAACTTTTGGTATGTATACCCTTAAGGGAAAAAAACAATAAAATTATTTTAACAAGGTATTTTTAAATCTCTCAAGGCTTTTCAAAATTTTTTATCAACAATTCCTATGTTAACAATTCTTATAACAGGAAAACGGGTATTTTGTTTCATTAAAACATAAATATTTAAACCATGTTAGTGAATTACTTCAATAAAAAATGATTGAAAAGACAAAGAATATTATACCACCAAAAGAATTATTTAGAGTTCTAAGGAGTGAAAAATTATGATTTTAATATGAATAAAAAAATAATCTTTAAAATAGTGAAAAAGTGGCTTAAGACAAACATACACTTTGTCAAATTTACTTAGTAGAATAAACAAATTCAATTAATAACATATAATTTTACCAAAAATATATTAGAAAGTAAAATCAGCAATGAAAATAATATTTTTACTCCCTGATAATTTCACGTGAGGCCGCCAACACAGGCTTCTGTTTCTTCCCGGTTGCAGAACTAACTTACCAATGGTGAAGCCCCTGGGAAGACTAGGTTAATTAACTGCCTCGCAGGAAATTTGGATATTTTTCACACTAGCTACAACAAGTTTAAGCAAGAACTAGCTATTAAGTTCGAACTATATTATGTACTTCTTGAAAACTATTTTTTTGTTATTCCTAAACTTTTTGTTACCTTAATCTTTGTGTGATTATGATTGCATTTTTTTGTGTTTTTTGCTATGTTTTGGTGTAAAACTGTTTTTGCAAATATAAAATAAATAAATAAAATTAAATAAATATCAGGGCGGGTATAAGCACTCCATTATAGACTGCCAGCTTCGCTTCTTTGGACAATTTCTTATTTGCACCAACAGCGTTCGGTCCTCCATTAATGGAGTTTCCTGCATTCACCCTTCTTTCAATATTCTTATCGGCCTTTCCATCTCACGTAAACATACTTCCCATATACACAAAATCATCCACTTTATGTGGGAGACGATATTGTTAAAATGATTCACCTTCCAAATTCTTTAAAAAGGGGTTTTTATTTTTTATTTCCACCGTCTTACTCTACAATCTTGATGGCCTTATCGTCAGCATCTAACATGATATCCTTTGCTTTGTCTCCTTGCAGCCGACATATCAGGCTACGCGGTGAAGTTCTGCGGCCCCAGCGGACCGGAGGACGGGCCCCACGGGAGCCCCACGCTGCACGCCGTCCGGGGGGCGCGCATCACCGTGCGCCCCGAGGGCAGGGGCAAGACGGACACCGAGAGCGCCTACTTCTGCGCCAATGGTAAGGAATGACGATTGATACATTAAGGGATGTTTTACTCTCTCTCTCTGCAGCATTTCCATTTTAAATATTGCCATCGAGGGAGATTTAGAGTGTGGAGTTAATTATTAACAAAATATTGAAAAAGAACGGTTTCTTGTTTTTGGTTTCAGTTTTTTTGTAGACCAACAGTATACTCCCAAACTTATGGACATTAACGAAACCTCAAGACTTAGACCAATAAATGTTTTCCTGTTTAATTAATATGTTTTCAAATAACATGGAAGGTAACAAATCGTCACTAGAAAGGCAAAGGGGCTGAAGCGCCATTTTGGAAAGTTTACAGAAGAGCACTTTAAAGTTTTTTTTTATTGTTTTACAATAAAATTCACAAGTCTTTAGTACCTGGTTGGATTTGAAAAAAAATAGTCAACTCAGGTAATTCAATGCTTTCACTGAGTTACCTGGAGCAATAAAAAGCTTTTAAAACTCTCAAACTTATGTCGCATGAGTCAAGCCTTCTCCCAAATGGTAAATATATTTTAGATGGCTGCAGGGCCACAAAAGTCTTCAGAATTAAACTAGAGTAAGAGCATTCGATAACTTTGTCAGAAAAAATATTTTGGTAACAAGTTGTTCTTCTTTTTATGTATAAACATCAATGTGTTTAATGTTGGCATCTGTTTTACTGCTAACCAATTTAGTTCCTCTGACATTTTAGTTACTTTTGAGTATCTATTTTGCCTAAGTATAATTCTCATTGCTCTATTTTGGAGAATTTGAAACCTGTTTTGTTCTTTGTCGTTACACAAGAAAAGAATCGTTGAACAGTAGTTAAAATATGGAGCAATAATGGAGTTGTATATTGTAAGTGCGGTTTTTTTGCAAATGTTTTGACGAATTCTTCCCAAAATAGAGATCTTCTTCCCAATTTTTTTTTGTAAGAATATTATCATTTTGTAAAAAAATTTCTACTTGTACTCACTGTTACTTACCTCAAAACAGGTTCTTATGACCTAGTGAGGTAGGTAATGTGAAAAAATAATTTAAAAAACAAAAATTTAATAAAATAAAAAAATTAAAAAAATTGATGCAGAAAAACAACTGATCAAAACTGCATATTTAACTCACTTTTGACCAGAAGGTCGCTTAAGCCCCTTTGCCTTTCCAACGATGATATTGAATGAACTATTATTTTAAGCTGGTCTATTGAATTTTAAGTGTGAAGTGTTAAATTGATTAAACCATCAAATTAATAATCATTAAAAATACGTGAAAAATAGTTCTTAATTATTTTGGATTTTGTCTATCACCGATAAAAGTTTACATAATCGTTTTTACTGGTATGCCTCACTGTGTACTCCTTTTATTTATTTATTGAAATGATAATATAGTACAAAAAAATATTTATTGATTTATTATTCTCAAAGTGTTTAAAAAAAAACATTCCCGGTAGGACAAAATTATAAAATAAAAATGAATAGTATTTTTACAAACATATTCTAATTTTAAAAGGGAGTACAAAATAAAAGCGTGATCAAAATAAAACCAGTGAATACATTAGAAAGAGACTCGAAATATCGTTAATACTTGTAAAAGATGTTCACATCCATGAAGGTTTTACAGAAATGATATATCACTGATTTATAAAGCTGTTGAGAAAACATACTTTAGTGCTTTTGCCAATATATTTTTGTTTGCGACTGGGAGCTCGAATGCTTTGGGTAATGCGCCGTATTATATACGAGTAAATACGATGTATTGTAAAGAGTTTATTCCAAATTTAGTTGTGTGAGTAGATGACGATAAGTGTATTTGATTTTGTGATCGTGTTTTGTGCTGGTGTGTGTCTGAATTAAAAACTGGTTAAATGTTGGTGTGTGACGAGTGTTGAATTATTTGTAATTTACAGTTGTAATTGTTTGAAAGAGAGAGTACGAAAACAACATGCAATATAGTTGTAAATTATGAATACTTAGAGAGAGTGGATGAGTTTATGTATTTAGGAAGTATGCTTAGGTACGAGAGACGGAAAGGCTAATAGAGATATTGAAAGAAGGGTGAATGCAGGAAACTCCATTAATGGAAGACTGAACGCTGTTGGCGCAAACAAATTGTCCAACGAAGCAAAGCTAGCAGTCCACAAAGGAGTGCTTATCCAACCTCGATGTATGACAGTGTGGCATGTAACTGGCAGAAGAAGGATGAAAGTTGACTCAATGTTGTTGAAATGAGATCTCTAATGCACATGTGCGGTAAAACCGTCTAAGTCCGTGTTAAAAATGTGGATATCCGGAAAGAATGCAAGGCTGATATAAGCGTAATGAATATGATCTAGAAAGGGACACTCAGATGGTTTGGGCATGTAAAGCGAATGAACAAAGAAAGGAGTGTGAACAGAATACACGATGCGAAAGTGAATGTTTGAAGAAGTCGGGGACGTCCGAGAAAGACATGGCACGATCAAGTGAATCAAATTCTTGAGTCGGGCCATGTCAAGAGTCAGAATTACAGAAGAGTATGTATGAGATGATGTATGAATGTGAATGAAGCAAAGAGTGTGTGCCAAGAAAGAGTTGTATTGCGATCCGTCCTCACTGTTTATCGTTGTGGAGAAACGGCGTGATGGTTATTTAGTCAGTTAGTTCAGTTGTAATGTTGTATTTTGTATTATTCCATTTTTAACGCATAAAGTAATACATACTCTTTGATCCATTTTTTTTTCAAAAGTAAAAAATTAAAGAACACACAAAAACGTGACTAACCTTTCCAGTTATCAAAAACAAACCACTAATCCAAAATGGCTGATAATGCTAACATATGATAAACATACGTGTACCAACATAACTAAAAAAAAACGATAATCGAATGTACACAGCCCGCGAAAATTCAAAATTCACCTTTTCTTTTGAACAGGCTATGTATTTCCGGTTTCGCAAGAAAAATATTTAAAGCCGCATCTTCGTGATTTCGATGTGAACTATAAGTATGTAATATATCGTAAGATGATAGAATATTTTTTTATCTTTATGTTGAACTAAGCTCCCAACTTACCCACGCTAATTTGTTGCTAAAACTCCAATAACGTATGACTGACATTCGAGTTCATTGCTGTCAAGTAGAAAGATTGAACGGTAGTAAATTCTCGCGATTCGTAATCTTATTGTAACAAAAACTAAAGGAACAGGATCGTTTGTAAAGAAAACTGTATTATTTAGTAGGAGATTTTTCAGAATATTAGTAAAACATTTTCTTTCAGTAAAAGAAAATAATTTCTGCTGGAAAATGGTAAACGTTATTTTAAGATAGAAATAATGTTTGATGTGTCCTTACTATCTGAGTTCATTTAGAATTACTAAGTTTGAATTATAATTGATATTCTGTTGCAAAAAGGAGACGGGGTTTAAATAAGGAAGAACGTTGGACTCTTGCGATGCTGTTCAAACAAATAATATTTATTGAGTAAGCTCCCTACCAAAACTAGCCCTCAGCGAAAGAGGTTGCGTAGGACTGAAGTGTGTTTTCAGAAAACTACGGCGGAGGAAAATTCGTTATAAAAACAAAGAGGCCCGGGAAAACAGTATACCGAGAATCAGAATAAAAGTAACCAAATCAGCCCACCTACACACCTTTGCTTCATCCACTTATATAAATGGCCTGTTCAAAAGAAAAGGTGAATTTTGAATTTTCGCAGGCTGTGTACATTCGATTATCGAAAAAAAAAATTGTTATGTTGGTACACATATGTTTATCGTATGTTAACATTATCAGCCATTTTGGATTAGTGATTTGTTTTTGACAACTGGAAAGGTTAATCACGTTTTTGTGTGTTCTTCAATTTTTTACTTTTGAAAAAAATGGCTCAAAGAATAAAATCCATGATTTTTTTTCCACAACTCCAGGACGCTCATCGTCATTAACATCTTCTCGGCCTTCTGTAAAGCGCTTGTACCACTTATAAACACTTTTTTGAGACAAAGTTGACTCGCCGAATGCCACAGTCAACATTTTAAGTACGTTGGAGCACTTTATTCCATTTTTAACGCAAAATTTAATACATATTCTTTGTTCCATTTTTTTTCAAAAGTAAAAAATCGAAGAACACACAAAAACGTGAATAACCTTTCCAGTTGTCAAAAACAAACCACCAATCTAATACTAACATATGATAAACATATGTGTACCAACATAACAAAACAAAAAAAATCAATAATCGAATGTACACAGCCCGCGAAAATTCAAAATTCACCTTTTCTTTTGAACAGGCCTTGTATAGTCTTCTTTTATTCTTACTCCTAACATGAGTTTCAGAGTAGTATGTACTCTCAGTACTGCGCTAGTGAAAGACCACCATTCAAAATTGACACGTTGCTCGAATGACTCTATCCGTGTTAAGTGACTAGGTATACTTCCCAACCTTCTTCTTCACATCTTCTTTCCTTCCCCACTACCTTCAACCTCACAACATACCCTAATTGAGGATGCTATAAGTCTACTGACTCTAAAGGGTTGGGAGCAGTTGGAACTCTTTTACGGTTTTAAATAAAATAAAAACACAACCTAAGTATTTAATCAAATGATCTTCCCTCAGCGATCCATTTTTCAAACTCTTTAATCACGCTTACATCGATTAAGCATATTTTTCACATCCCAGACAGGGTTCTGTGTGATTATACTAAAGATTTTCTTTTTACTGCATTAAATTAAAATTTGTCTTTCCTCTACCAGTTGCATGCCTCACTACCATACATCAGGGTTGATAGCATAACTCAATGTATCTCGGTCAGTAGCCGAGTAGTCAAAAAGTGAAAGGTGTCCACCCAGGCCACGCGGGTTCAATTCACCGCTAGCTAAGTCCTACATTACTGCACAAACTCCATCACTTTGGTCCAAGGATTCGCCGTTCAGAAAAATATATGAACAATGGTATATTATTGTGAATGAATAAAATACATTTTTTGTTTATTCATTAACTCCACACAAGAGGCCTTGAGGGAAATAATTTCCTTCAAGGCCTATATTATCTTTGGAGATGCTATGTGGAGGGTCTTTTTGAGGAAAGGAAGGAGTGAACCTAGGTTTTAAAGAAGCCCATATTAAAGAAGCGAGGAAACACAGAGGCCGAAAAAATCGTTCCACAGCCGAACTGTTGCACGAGTCGTAAAATCGATCCGTTCTCATGTATTGAATGTCAACCGTATACAAATGTTGGACGTGCGTTTGGCAAGTTTTTCGACTATCACCGGTGCCAAAAAGAGCAACGACGCAAGTTCAGAGCATCTTCCATTGAAATATCGATAGAACGAAAACAGCATTTCCACCTGACGTCTGTGCTCCAAAGATTGCAACCCGTTTGTTAAGATTAGAGAATCTATCAAACGGACCGTCTATTTCTGCACAGAGTCAAAGTATTTAGGGGTTTCAGACCAGGAATGGCTGCCAAATTCAAGAGTGGGGCGCACTTGCGATTTGTGAAAGGTCAGCAGTTTATTAACAACTATTGAAGTATCTGCGGGCCCTGTACAGTACGCCTAACTTCTAAGAGGCTAACTTTACTCTGGCTTTGATAGAGCCCCCGTGCCTCAGCTGGTCACTTAAGGTTGCACCAAGCATGTCAATAGAAGGCTTGTTATGATATGATCCTATTTGTCAGCGTAGAGCAATTATAGAATTTGCAATTTTAAGGAAAATTTTCACAGGAGTTATAAATAACAATATTGGAATGTACCGTTGGAAGGTTTTTATCAGAGAGTATAAATGTCATAAAGTAAGTTTTGTCCGAGCTTAGGGATAGATAATTGTAGTCAAGCCATTTATTAAGGTTGTTTATTTCTACGTTCGCATTTCGGTACGCTTTTCCCATGTTTTTTCGTTTACAATTAAAACTGTGTCATCCTCAAAGGATATAATTAATCCCATCTTCGGAATCAAAAGCATTTCGTTCACATTAATGATAAATAAAATAGGACCTAAGACTGTTCCTTGAGGGATTCCGAATTCTGAAAAATTGGGAAAGATTACTTCTGTTGAAGGAGACTGAACTGTCACTATCCTATGTTAAACAATTTTTATCTTATTTATTCACAGAACACACCCTGATCTCTGCCAAAGACAAGTACGCATACGAGTGGATCAGCGCGCCGCGCAACCGTGCCGGGCTCGTGTTTGAGGTGCGCGCGCGCAAGGCCGTGCGCGTTGCGCTCAGCGAGCAACGCAAGAGCACGGACTCCATGTACCACGTCACTATCGGGGACGGGGACAACTCGCTCACCTGGATCGGCAGGGGACAACATGGTAAATTACAACACTTGGATTTTATCGCCATTTTTAAGGAGGGAGTTTGGAGTTGGTTCTTGAAAAGACACGGGTTCGTGAAATCATCTTCAAAGGTATTGTAAAAGAGAGGCAACACAAAAGCCGACAAGTCTAACCGTGGTTGAGTACTTTATCATAAGAAGTCATTAAGCCAAAAGTTTCAGGTATCCGTTATTATGGTAATCTTCCAACGAAGTCTTAGTAACTAATGGTGTACCCCAGGGGTCGCGTTTGGGACCAATACTATTTATTTGAATGAGCCCTTGTTATCAGTGACCTGCGCAGAGTTTTCGATCAAGGTAGGCAGTAGGAAAAAACACAATTTTCCAAAATCGAGTTTTACATGATTTCCTATAGATAAATACCATTTGTGCTGAAAATATCCAAGCTCCAAATGCAATAGATTATTGGTAATTATTATTTTTAATATTTAATAATAACAATATTTGGATAATTTTTATAGCGCCGTTTTTGTGAAAAATCACCTGTCTTACGCACATTGGAGATATTTGACTTAAATTGGAGTTTAAAAACATCAGAAAATGTAGAATAAGATAAAGAATACTTTTTTTGAATTATTTGATTACATTGATAGATAATAGATGATTTATTTCTAATAATGCTCATAAAGAAGAAAAAAACATTGATATTCACTTTAAAAAAGCTGATTACGCATATTAATGTTTTTTTACCATCATATTTTCAAACACCGTTTTTCTCAGTTTCATCTTTTTGGGGTTGGACGCTTTCTGGCTAACTGCGTTTAATTGTTGATATGTACCAACAAATGTCACTGATTTCTATTGGATTTGTAATGTAAAAGCACTGCCTTAGATACTAACACAAATGAGCTACTTTGACACGCAGCAGCTCGCAGCATACATATTTTGTGTACTTTAGTGAACGTTCGTCAATCTACTCTGACGTTGGAGGCGTTTGAGCATATTTGGTTACTGCTTTAAAGTTTTAATACAAAATTCAGTAAGGCGCCCGCGGCGGTGCGATTTACTTAATTTTGCGCGTATTTTAAAAAGTGTAATTGTAGAATGATTTATGTTTTGCAATAATTTCAAATAATTTAATCCATTACATATTTTTATGCAAGTATGACAGGGTAGGCAGTGTTTATGTGCCTTTATGGAGGGTACGCCTCGGCTTGTTTTACAATCCGTCGTTGTTGAATCTAACAGACGGCATATTTGTTTACGCAACAAGAACTTTTGTTTAAGTGTTCACAATTTCCAGACCATGGTGAATACCAAATTCAACAGCAGGGTGCTTTTGAGACCTTTACTATGTCAGTAACTGAGTACCAACCAGTTGCGAATTGCGTAGGTACTGTTTACTTCATTGGGAACATAACATGATTTTCAAATATTTTTTCCCTTTTTTAAGTAATGCTATTTTAAACAAGCAAAATATTATAAGTCAGACCAAAAATGAAGATAGAAAATACTTATGTCATTAAATAAAACACAACTTAAATTCTTTTTTTTTTAACTTATCTCGTAAATGTATTTCATTAAAGAAACTTGGCATTAATATTTTTCCTTTCCAGCAAAGTGGCTTAAATGATATTTACATTATTATCCCTCGCGAAATCACAAAAGAACTGTTCCGCTACTCTTTCAATATTAAATGGCTTTGGTCTTATCTCTCAAAGGGAATACTTATGTGGAAGGGACATTTCTAAAGGAGTCCTTTTTATCTAAGCTAATGTGATGGAAGGTTAAACGTAATCCTGAAAACATCCAAAGTTTGTTTACGAGGCAGTGAACTAAAGAAAGCTTACACACATAAAGCTCGATTGTATTGTAACTTTAATTGAGAGAAAAAAAGCGAATAAACCGACTTAGTGTGTACCATCCATATTGTATTCATTACTCAGGTCTCTCGTCCTTAGTAATAATAAATAATTTGCATTCATGATTGAAATTGTCCAAAGAAGCGAAGCTAGCAATCCACAATGGGGTGCTTATACCGACCTTGATGTGAGTCATGGAACTGGCAGAGGAAGGATGAAAGTAGACTGAATGAATGCTATGGAAATTTTTATTTTATTTTATTTTATTTTATATTAGTTACTTTGTACATTTAAGTTTACAAGTATCTAATTATTTCATTTTCTTTTTGACTAATAATATTTTAACTTAAACACTTTTTGGTTTACATGCATTTTAAATCATTTTTACAGGCTTTTTTAAATTTATTGAAAGGCATAATTTTGATGGTTTCCGGCAGCGCATTATACGATTTCATTCCTTTATATAGTAAGCTGTTTTGGGTTTTGGCTTTATTCTTTTCTGGTAGTCTAATTTCTTTGCATGCCCTTGTATTATACTTGTGAATATCAAGATTGTGGATAATTTTGTCAGAAAAATACTCTGGTAACAAGTTGTTCTTCATTTTATGTATAAACATCAATGTGTTTAATGTCAGCATCTGTTTAACTGTCAGCTTATTTAGTTCCTCTGACATTCTAGCTACTTTTGAGTATCTATTTTGCCCAAGTATAATTCTCATTGCTCTATTTTGGAGAATTTGAAACCTGTTTTGTTCTTTGTCCGTTACACAAGAAAAGAATCGTTGAACAGCAATAAAAATGTGGAGCAATAATGGAGTTGTACATGGAAATTGCTGTTTTTCTGGAATTTTTTTGCCGAAGTCTTCCCAAAAAAAAAATCTTCTTCCCAATTTTCTTCTGTGTGTACTCAGCATGTTTGCTAAAGGTTAGTTTTGCATCCAATATAACTCCTAAGTATTTCATATCACTTACATTTTCAATAATGTCACCATCAATTTTAATGTTGCTTTTACTGCATGTTTTCTTAAATCCAATTATCATACATTTTGTCTTTTTTGTGTTTAGTTTAAGTTTATTCATGTTAAGTCATCTTGATACATTATCTAGTTCATTATTCAAAATATTTATTAACTCTTCGTAATTATCTCCAATTATGTATATGAGTGTATCATCAGCAAATAGTCGTACTTTGCACTTTGAAAATATTTTTACCATATCGTTAGTATAAATAATGAACAACAAAGGTGATGATATCCCTGAGATGTATGTGCAGTAATGCCATATATGATCGTATTCAAAATATAGATACCCGGAAAGAATGTAAGGCTGATGCAAGCGTAATTAATAGGATCAAGAAAGGGATGATTAGATGGTTTTGGCATTTAGAGCAGATCAACAATGAAAAGAGTGTGAAAAGAATATATGACGCCAAAGTAAATGGAAGAAGAAGTCGAGGACGCTCGAGGAAGACATGACGCGAACAAGTGAATCTAATTCTTGAGTCGGGCCATGTGAAGAGTCAGAATAACAGAAGAGTATGTATGAGACGATGTATGAATTTAAATGAAGCAAGGAGTGTGCTCCAAGATAGAGTTGTATGGTGGTCCGTCCTCTCGGCTTACCCCTGCGGGGAAACGGCATAATGGTTAGTTAATTACTAACTTTTTTTAAATGTACCAAACTAATTTATTTAATAATCATTTATAACAAACTCTATATAAGATAACATATTAACCATTAACTATTAATTATTTATATAATATCAATAATCTTCAACGCAAATATGAAACAGAAAAACGGTCGCGACCGAGACTCGAACTTGGAACCTCTTCTCTAACCGGGAGTAACGCTTCTGCCAATTGAGCCACCGAGACCTCATACAAAATTGGCATTTTTAATCGATCTCATTCTTCATTTAAAAATTATTATTAATATCATTTTTATTATTTTTTTTAAATAATAAGTATAAAAGCTTTAAATTTAATACTAATTTAATTTAATAACTCTACATTAACATTTTTATATCAGTACGCTTGCAATTATAAGACATAAATAAACTTTCCAACCAAGAAAGAAAATCTGTCAATCTGTCTTTCAACAAACTGAGATTAACAGAAAATGATTGATTAGTTTCAATATAATAATTTGTCGCATAATAATCGAATACAAAGTAGAACATTCAATATTTTTGTCATTCTTTACGACTCTACCAAAACATTGACTTGACCTTGACTTTGATTTAAATGTCCTTTCTAATCTATAATTTGTCCTATTTTTGTCATTGCTACATTTAATATTATGTATGTACTGTTTTTTCTCTGTTGCTCTTTTGTCCCATTTCGTGTTAAGTATTTTTTTCGTAATTCGACAATACTCCGTTAGTTAATAAATACACATTTATTTATATATATATTTTTTTTAAGTATAGTGAATACACAACTGTTCCAACTGCTCCCACCGTCTAGAGCCAGTGAGACTATGACATCCCCAAGTGGGGTATGCTATGAGGCTGAATGTAGTGGAGAGTGGAAGAAGATGGGGAAGAGGAAGGTTGGAAAGTACCTTGCTATTTAGATCTGGTCACCAAACACGGCTAAAGTCATATCAAGCAACGTTTAGATTTTGGATAGTGGTCTTTCACCAAGACGATACTTAGAGTGTATACCACTCCAAAACGTGCCTCAAATAGACTTTTTAAAATTATTTTGTATGAATTAAATGTGTTATGACACATATTAACGAAATTAAAGTTATTGGCGCACGCCGGGCTTGATCCCGCGACCTTTGGATTTGTAGGCGAGTGTCTTACCACTCGACCATGGAGGCCGTCAATAATAAATGAATAAAACAGATAAATAATAACGTTTTGCACGGTGCCTCTCAGCAGCGGATTTTGTTCTAAGGGGGATTATGTTTGAATTTAATAGTGATTGGCTTGAAAATTTTATACTCCTATTAAGTTATTCTTCAATTGGTAGTTGTTTCCATCCTACATTTTTTTTGAACTAGGCCTTTATTTGTTTTTTTTTTATGTCATTTTCATTGTTCGCTTTTTTATTGCTGGTGGAGGCGAATTTTATTAGTGGGGATATTGAAATAAGAACTTTAGAGCCTTACAACTGAAAATCTAAATCATTGACTTCAACCGACGTAGAAAAATGGAACTATTCTACTGACTGACTTATTGTTGCTGTCCACAGAGATTATTGTTATTAGAATAACTGATAAAATCAATATATGCGAGTTTTTTTTTAAATTTATTATGCCATGTGAAACCGTACAGAAGTTCATTTACTCGTACAGTCCATTACAATAACCTGGGCATGAAGGAGTATAAATATTAACAATTTTTATTTCCTTCGTTATTTTTTTGCGGAATGCTAGATTTTCACACCCCGCAAGCCCGCCGGAAGATGTTTTTTGGGCAATCATTTTTACAAGTTGATTTCTGGAGGTATTTAAAACCCATATATACTAAAGGAGATCAACTCGTTTGCCTTAAATAAAAATAAAATCGTGCGAGGCATCATGTAACGTTTTACACACCGAAAGTCAGAACTTCCTCATACAAAAACACGCCAATATAAAAAGCGATGGAACTATTCAATGAAGCTGCATCTACCTCAGATATATTTAGATGCACATATATAGAGTTCTGTCGCTATCTCTTGATGTACGTACAAGAGTGACTGTTAGGTACATAACGATATACATACTCTTAAATAAAATATATTTAAACTTGCCAATTCAATGATTATCTCGCAACATGTGTATAAAAATGAACCTCTCTTATATCTTACCTTTTTGTTTTTCATTGATCATATTATTTGCGTTATTATATCACATATAATGCGTCACACTACTTCAGTTTGTACTTATATAACTCCTTCGGATATATAATACCTTGTCTGTATGTGGGGTGTAAATAAATGTTTAGTTTCTTTATTATACTATGCATGTATCTACAATATATTTTTTTAATATCAATCATCTCCTAATGTATTTGGTGAACAACTATTTTTTACGAGATCTTTGTTAAATAAATAAATATCCACGAAGTAAATAGAGGATGGGATATCCATTTTTGGGTCATATTGTATGGAATAGATCGGTAGAACGTCGTTTTTTACTAGAGTGATCCTTAATACATCTTCAACTCTTGAAATGGCGTATGTTTTAATCTTTTTGAGCATTTGTTTGTGTAACATCGTAGTCTTTTTCTTTCCAGCTTTCTTCAAATAAAAAAAACACAATGTATTTATCATTTGACCAAATGCTGATTTTTTTTAACTTTTATCTCCAGGTTACAGTGTGCATCTCGCCTCGGCGGAGACCCCCGACGCCCTGTCCGGCGGCGAATTTCGCACCTACTGGGTGACCTGGGAGCAGGGCACCCTGTCCCTGGGCCGGGGGGCGAGCCCCGGGGGCAGTCCCGCCCTTGCCACCTGGCGGCTGGACTCCGGCCACAGGGTCCGCCACGTGGGCTTCATGGCCCCCTGGGGGGAGGAGGCTGAATTCAGGTTGGTACAAACATCAGTGTACGAGACGGTACATAGACGGTAGCTAAAACTAACTAACCATCACGCCGTTTCCCAGCAGGGGTAGGCAGAGAGGACGGACCCCCATACAACTCTCTCTTGGCACACACTCCTTGCTTCGTTCAAATTCATACATCGTCTCATACATACTCTTCCGTTGTTCTGACTCTTCATATGGCCCGATTTAAGTATTTGATTCACTTGATCGTGTCATGTCTTCCTCGGGCGTTCCTGACTTCTTCTTCCATTCACTTTCGCATCATTTATTCTTTTCACACTCCTTTCTTCGTTAATTTACTCTACATGCCCTAACCATCTAAGCGCCCCTTTCTTGATCCTATTCATTACGCTCATATTAGCCTTGCATTCTTTCCGAATATCCACATTTTTAACACAGTCATACATCGTTTTACCGTACACACGTCTCAGGGATCTCATTTCCACACAATTCAGTCTACTTTCATTATTCCTCATCAGGGTTGGTATAAGCACTCCACTGTGAACTGCCGGCTTCACTTCTTTAAACAATTTCTTATTAGCGCCAACAGCGTTCAGTCCTTCATTATTGGAGTTTCCTGCATTCACCCTTCTTTCAATATCCTTATCAGCCTTTCCATCTCTCGTAAATATGCTTCCTAAATGCACAAACTCATCCACTTGCTTCAAGTATTCATCATTCACAACTACATTGCACGCTTATCTCGTACTCTCTCTTTCAAACACCATGACTTTGAACTTACTTACATTCATCATCAACTCATTCTGATATCGGGAAATTTCGGTAGAGTGACAAAATCCATCTAATGAAAGATCACTATGTGACTAGATCTGGTTCGAAGGACCAACGTAGATGAGACGTTTGTCCGGAACTGTAATATAGGTGTCGGTCAGTCGGTCGTGCAGTAGCTGCTATGTCTTTACTATAAAGCGCCTTTTAGGGGAGCTTTTAGGCCGTGTATCCAATGGTTGGAAGAAAAAGCGATGGTACAAGGTGTAGATGAGTAAATCACGTGGTTGGTAGATCAAGCGGGAAGCGGCAGTGAGAAAATAGGAGAGTTGAAGAGGTGATTTATTTATTTACACCTGTTAAAGGCTTTTTTCACAAATATTATCATTTTTTTAAAACAACAAACTCATGAACAGTGCAAAAAATAGTGTATAAGAAAATTTAAAATATTATTTAATTACAGGTACAAAAATATTGGAAGTGAATAAAAAAAATAAGATTGAATTAATACTAGGTTCAAAAATATTGTCGAAGAAAAGAAAAAAATAATATCGAATAACAGGTTTAAAAATATTGTAAAAGAAAAGAAAAAAATAAAATTGAATAATAGGTCCAGAGTTCAATACTTTCAACAATTAGTTTAGCTCTACCAGATAAAAAAAATTGTACTACGGCTTACTTATAGTGTGATAAATATATCAACAACATCGGAGTATTTGTTTCTCAGATGTTGAATTCGTCGCATGGGAGTGTTAAATTGTGAGGTTGAAGCAGAATTGTTACAATAGTATGGCAGGTACTGCCTTATTACCATCCTGCCAGGAACATGAAATGCAATTAAGTATAATAGTGATGCTTGAAGCATAGTCCAGAGTCGTTGAATAATTGAACTTAGCTTCATTTACACAAAAAAAATAAAGAGTCTTGACGCGTACGCTGATAGGAAGAACCGTAGGTTCCTTAAAACGAATTGGGGAAGTGATAAGGTCTGGTGAGGTCCTAAAATTTTTTTCTCACTAATACGAATAGAAAAAATCATTGAATCCTTATTTTTGCAGGGTTTGGAATTTCAACGACGAGGCTGGATTTTCCCAAGTGGTGCAACTGTCCCTCCCTCGCTGGGCTGTGCCCGGCTCTGCCTCCGGGGAGCTCCTGGTGGCAGGGGGACTGGCCCTCCCTTCCGCCTCGAGGGCCGGCTTGAGGGCTGGGGCGGCCACCGAACCTGGACTCACCGTGGCGGTGGACCCACCCACCAGCCTGGCTGCTGCTGCTGCGGCTCTGGCACCCCTGTTAACCCTGGAACAAGCTAATCTGACGGAGCACGAAGAGATGATGAATCAGCTTCCGGGTTTGGTAAGATCATTTATATATATGTTGCATAATTATTTCTATAGATACCATCTTTAGAGGATAAGAGCTTTTTAAGTTTATTTGAAGGGAGCATCTTTAACACTGGTTTACGGGCTATTTTTTAATATTCCTATTTCTACGGGCACCCGTCAAATTGACGGATAAACACAAATACTGTTTAATTAAATGTTTTATAACTGAAATTAGACTTAAAACACTGAGTACAACTTTATAACTGAAGATAGATTTATTTACTTATACTAATGCAGTTGTATAGTCAACTTTGTCAGACTTTTTTTACTGCCCCATAAATCATAATGCGCCGAATGTGTTACGCAACTAACGCGAATTTGTAATTTGATTTCGAAACAAAATATCCTTCAAACCGATGACATTCTTTCTTCACTTCACACAAATTGTTACACTATGATTATTTTGTTATAGTAGTAATATTTTTACAAATGCGTCAAATTCAAATGCGTTCTTTCAATTTGACGGATGTCCGTAAGGATAGGTATATAGCTACTATATTTTTTATACATAATTAGTTTCCAAAAGTTAAAATACAGACAATAATAATAATAATTACATCAGGATTGGGTCTTTCAGATACTCGCTTGTACCTAGATTGCATGTAGTTGGTAATACATACGCAGAGGCGGTTGATGTATTTAACTGCACAGAATGTAGATACAAGAAGGCTATAACATCATACATCTTTAATCAATAATATTTTTATGTATTCAAACACTATTTTTTACTACTCTACAACTATTCCTTTTTTGTTTGTGCATATCGCCAAACATGCGATGGACCGGTCGGTAGCTGAGTGGACAAACGCGTCGGATTCCTACCCGGGCGTCGTGCGTTCAATTCCTCTGCTGGCTAAGTCCTCCATCATTACACAAACAACATCTTCCGCTTCTTGTGATGGCAGTGAAAGTTTTTCGAATATTGTCAGGTTATTCGTAACCCGGGAATGTTTGTCTTTCTTTTAGAAAAAAAATAATATACGCATATAATTCTCATTTTTTCACTGTCAATTGTAAACTGTTAATGTAAAAGCCCTTGCGGGCGTATACAACTATATATATATATATATATATATATATATATATATATATATATATATATATGTATATATATATATATATATATATATATATATATATGTATATATATATATATATATATAAATCTATATATATTTACACTGTTCAATTATAAAAAGTCGTAAAAAAAAAATACTGTCAGCTTGTAAAATTTGCAAGGCAAATCAGATATCCGTCAATTTGACGGGTGCCGGTAAACCTAGTGTTAAAATAGCCCAAACATATTGAATAGATAACTTAAGTAGAACTTAAGTCTGAAAATAGACAAGGGGCAACGAATACAAAAATTGACAAATAAAAATCAAGAAAAAGATTGATAGACATTGAATTGAGTCATTCCGGGTTGAAACTTTCAGCGAAAAGCGTTTCTGGATGACAGCCAACTTTTAATACAAGGTAGAACAAGCAAAATAATATTTTAGTTGATTCTTTTGCCAATGGTGAATACGATTTTGAGTAAAATCTAGCGTTGGGAAAAACTTCAATGTTTTGTGAATGCTTCACGAATTGTTAGTTCTTTAAAACGAACCCTTCGAAGTGAACACTTCAGTTGAAGTCGAACTCGCAAAAAAGAGATTTAAATTTATCCGGTTATTTGTTCAGTTCTTTTTGGAACCGGTTCCTCGCCGAAAAAGCACGTACTAGTCGGTAGAGATTGAAAACGAAAAGAACTGGATTTGAAGTCGGACTTCAATTAAAGTACTTGTGTACTTGAGATGAAGTACTTCTTTATAGGCTTTGAAGTTCACCTTTGCAACTGAACTGCTGCAAATTGAACTAGTTATTTGTAATCTAACTTCCGTTGAAGTATTTGTTCAATAAAATGAAGATAATGAAATGAATGAACGCCAAAATGAACTATCAACTTCCATTGAAGTATTTGTTCAATGAAATGAAGGTAATGAAATGAATGAACGCTAAAATGAACTTTCAACTTCAATTGAAGTATTTGTTCAATAAAATGAAGATACTGAAATGAATGAACGCTAAAATGAACTATCAACTTCCATTGAAGTATTTGTTCAATGAAATTAAGGTAATAAAATGAATGAACGCTAAAATGAACTATCAACTTCCATTGAAGTATTTGTTCAATGAAATGAAGGTAATGAAATGAATGAACGCTAAAATGAACTTTCAACTTCAATTGAAGTATTTGTTCAATAAAATGAAGATACTGAAATGAATGAACGCTAAAATGAACTATCAACTTCCATTGAAGTATTTGTTCAATGAAATTAAGGTAATAAAATGAATGAACGCTAAAATGAACTATCAACTTCAATTGAAGTATTTGTTCAATAAAATGAATGCAATGAAATGAATGAACGCTAAAATGAACTATCAACTTCCATTGAAGTATTTGTTCAATGAAATTAAGGTAACGAAATGAATGAACGCTAAAATGAACTATCAACTTGAATTGAAGTATTTGTTCAATGAACAATGAATGAAGTAGGAACTGTTGCCAAAAGAAGTAAAATCATTTTAACGTTTGTTTAATGCTCTACATTTTCAGATTCAAAGACCCCGAGCTTTTGGAGTCCATCAAACGGTGGGTTCAGTTGCGGCAAGAGGAAGACGGAAGCTTCACTCCTCTTGCGGCCGACATCAAAATATCACTCCTGACTATTGAAAGCGAAGTCGACTCCACTGCCAATAAGAAGAATACAGCCAGCGCATACGAAGAATTGGATTATGGAATCGTTGAAAAGTGGAAAAACCTCTCCAAAGAAGTTCTGAACCTGGAAAGGAATGTGGAAGTTACTGCGGACACTTTGGCTACCTTATTAGAAGTCGGAGTTGAGAACGAGGTTAGTATTCTTTTCAGGTTTCGTTACGACGGCCTCCATGGTCGAGTGGTAAGACGCTCGACTACGGATCCGAAGGTCGCGGGTTCAAACCTGGCGAGCACCAATAACTTTAATTTCATTCATATGTGTCATTACGCATTTAATTAATATAAAAAGTATATTTGCGGCATGTTCCAGAGTGGTAGATACTCTAAGTATCGCCCTGGTGAAAGACCACCATTCGCAATCGAAACCTTGCTGGCCTAAGCCGTGTTTGGTGACCAGATCTGAATAGCAAGGTACTTCCCAACCTTTCTCTTCCCTAACTTCTTCCCCCCCCCCCACTACCTTCAGCCTTACAACATACCCTATTTGGGGATTCCGTAGTCTCACTGGCTCTAGACGGTTGGGAGCAGTTGAGACTCTTGTGCGGTATTCATATAAAAATAAAATCATACCGGTAGAATTGACTTTTGAAACATTATGCTTTTTATTTTGATTTTAATTATTGAAATAATGTCAATAATTTTCAACGTAAATATGAAACAGAAAAAGTCAGAAACTAAAAAGAAGAACTGAGAATTGAACTCCGAATCTCTACTTTATCCGGAAACAACGTCTCTGCCAATTGAGCCACCGAGACCTTATTAGAAGTCGGCATTTTAATCGATCTCATATTTCCTTGAAAAGTATATATATTTTTTTAATTTCTACCGATCTAGGCTGCCATCTTTGTAATGGTATGCAAAGCTCTACCCCAGCACATATTGTATACCTAGATGGTATCTTAGATGAACCATCAATTTTTATTTGGAGAAGATTTTTCGACTTCTTATCAAGTCGAAAATTAGGTATACAATATGTGCTAAGGTAGAGCTTTGCGTAGAAATTGAAAAAATACATATATTTATTTATTTATTATTTTACTTAACAATACATTTTTTGTTGGTTGATATAATTGTCCATCCCACTATGCATAAGCCTGTGTTGGGATGGCAATTTGAAAAAGTGTTTTTTTTAGCTACATAGTAACATGTTAATATCAAAAATATAATACATACATAATAAAAATAAAAATAATATAAGTAAATGACAAATTTGAAGATATACAATCTACATATTAAAAACTAAATTAAACTTTGTTTTTAAGGTGAGTAATGATATTGCTTTTTAAGGAGCTTTCGGTTTGTATGTTTCTGATGGTGCTGGGCAGAGAATTGAATTGCTTAATGGCGTTGTACTTTATAAAAAAAAAATCCGTAAGCGGTTTTATAGACTGGGATATTAAAGAATTTTGTGGGTGACTGCCTTAAGGTTCTAGAAATGGTCCTTTCTTCAAACATATGGACATTATTAAATTGGTGCAATAGGATATTTTTTTAGTATAGTTTTTTCGTGTTTAGGACGTCTAGCTCCTTAAAAACAATTTCAGTGCTCGTCCTTAAAGTAACTGCAAGGTTAACATTCTGAAATAATTTTTGGATGCTTAAGGCACCAGGCAATTGTTGGTGGCACTACCCCAACTGATATATTAATAATTTTCAAGGAAGTATAAGATCGATTAAAATGCCGGTTTTTAATAGGGTCTCAGTAGCTCAATTGGTAGAGACGTTTCTCCTGGATAAAGGAGAGGTTCCGAGTTTAAGTCTCAGTTTCGATTGTTATTCTTCTTAGTTTCCGGCTTTTTCTGTTTCATATTTACGTTGAAAATTATGTACATTATATCAATAATAATATTTTTATTATATTAATATTTTCTTAACTCTTTTCTCAGCTCGACGCAGACACTGTTTTGAAGGCGAAGCTTTACCTAGAGAAGAACTTGAACAAGGTATCTTCCTCTTACCCCTTGGCGGCCATGGTGTATGCCCTGGTTTTGTCTCGGTAAGTCGAAACTTCCACTGTTTTAACTTAATTGCCAACGATTTGGGAAAGAATTATGTTTATAACAGACAAGATACACTAAGGCCCTCTTCATACATACTCAAAAGAATCTAATCACGGACGCAGATTACTAACCAGTCTGTGATGAGTTCGAACCTTTGTAATTAAATAAGACACTGCATACGGTGTTAACGTCACTAAACAGTCACTAACGCTTCAGTCACCAGTTTTGTTAACTCGTTTTTGACTTGAGTCTGATTCGCTTTGTTTCTCGTTCGATTGAATACATTAACATTTCTTGTCACGTCAATTTATTTTATAATATTATCGTAAATATTTATTTTATGAACATATTTTTTATATCATTTGATTGTATATATTTAATGTTTACTTACGAAAATGAACGATCAACAAGCGAATACAAAATTAGTGGAAGATGTAGAAAGAATATCCCGTTTTATATAACCTCACCACTTTTTTTGGATCACTTCTGAGTAGCCAGCGTGTGCGGAGCTGCGTCACTAAAGAGTTAGTGATTTCAATCACAAACCGGTTCAGCTTCTTTTAAGTATCTCCGTGTGCATATGACCTAAATGGACGAGGAGAAGGAATATCAGAACAAATCTCCCATCTTTCGGGCAGCGTACGAATCCCGCGTTGAAAAAATTGGTCCTCTTTTGATGCGATTCAATTTTTTACTTCTTCATAAGAGCGAAAGCGCTGGTCAGCCAGGTCGGGTACCATTGGTCAAAAAGAGTGATAGTCAGAGGGAGGAACGTCTGGAAAATACGGCGGGCGGGATAAGACTTTTCATTTCATCGTTTCCAAGTATGTCTTGACCAGTTTCGCAACGTGGGGTCGAGCATTGTCTTTTTGTATACTTACGTAAATATTCAAAGTCCACGGCAAGAGTCAAGGTATTAGATAATCTATTGTTAATAAGCAACTTGTGCATCCCTGGAAAGTGGGTGTAGCTTTTCACTCTTTAGCCACACTACTTGCTAGTAAGTGAGTAAACTTGTGCTCGTGCTATGCTGAAAAAAATTCTTAATATTTCCAGGAGTTCTATGCTTCCCGAAGCCCTCGAACGTCTGCGTAACGCATCCACCACAGAAGAAGGTGACTTTGGCTGGCCACACCCTCTACCCCGAAGGGAGGTTGACTGGCTCTACGAGGAAGACTCAACAAGACGAGTTAATCCACCTCTTCTGAGTAAGTTTTCTCTTCGTTTCTAATAAAAATTACAAAAACTCAATTAATGATAAATTATACAAACAAAAGAAGACACACAAAGAGAGACAAAAATATACACAATGTAACTAGCCCAATCGTTGTTACACACCTAAGCAATAGCAGGACTTTCTTTCTGAAACTGTACAAATCATCAGCAAAGATGTCTACATCAGCACGCTCTATCCTATTATACAGTCGGCACATTTGAGACAGAGAGCTTAAGTTGAAAAACATCCAGTTATAAAAACCCAGTCATTGTACAATCATTGTTAAATAAATTACAAATAGAAAAGATACGTCAAATATAAAAATTACAGAAACTCAATGAATGATAATTAATACAAACAAAAGAAGACACAAAGAGAGACAAAAAATATGCACAACACAATTAGCCCAATCGTTGTTACACGCCTAAGCAATAGCAGGACTTTCTTTCTGAAACTGTACAAATCATCAACAAAGATGTCTACATCAGCACACTCTATCCTATTACACAGTCGGCACATTTGAGACAGAGGGTTAAAGTAGGCAATATTATTTCTGAATGTACTCAGGAGGAATGTGCTTTAGCGTCTAAAACAGTAAGAATTAGGTTTATATGAGAATCATTCCTCATGGTTTATTTTACGGCTTTTTCAGCAAGCTTAGAGGACTTCAAGGCCTCCCTCAGTACGCTGATGATCCACACTTCCCTGGGTGACCTGCGCAGCGCAGAGCCCGTGGCTCGATACCTGTTCTACCGCTCGCACCTGCTGGACACCCACACCGAGCTGCTGTACCATGCCGTCAAAGCCTTCACAGCTTTTTCGGCGCTGGCCTATGATCGGTCAGTACATCGAGACATATATTATTTTCACACTCCTTTCTTAGTTCATTCGCTCCACATAGCCAAACCGTCTGAGTCCCTTTCTTGATCCTATTCATAACAGTGAACTTACATAGCGCAGTTTTGTGATATTTCACCTCAAGTGCGCTTCATACTAAATTAATTAAGCTAACAGGACTAACTAACAAGGAAAAATAATATATAATATGTATATACCCTTAGAGTACATAGAGTGGTACCTATCCAAGGCAGTGTAGTCAGTTTTTGATGATTTTTGCCGGACTCGGCAGACCTGGGCTTGGCTAGGGCTAGGGTATTTATACATTTGTTCATAGCACATATCGATATAATGTTTTTGTTTATTTGTATAACCACTTTTGCACAGTATTGTTATCAACAAAAATATAGCATATAACTTAAAAAACCGTTTTGTTGTGTCCAGTTTAATCGCATAATAAAACATGTGGGCGGAGTCCCCGGAGACTAGGGAGACCAAGATCATCCTTACAGTACAAAAAGCGGTGTATTATTTTTGTTGTTTCTTTCTCTCTCATGGTGTACGACGTAAAAACCCAAAGAAAGTGATTCATCGCAAATCTATAAAGGTTGGGTTAAAATAATAAAATTAGCTCTATAAATAAAACACATAAACTTTGTTAATAACCACTTTATTATTTAATATTTTGTCTACCGGTTTCTGAAGTACGCTTCCATCATCAGGACAATATTAAATAATAAAGTAGTTATAAACAAAGTTTATGTGTTTTATTTATAAATATGGCAACCACGCTTTTTACGAATATTTAGAATTAGCTCTCTCTCCATAGATTATTACTCCAAGTTTACAACTTAAAACTATCTAAAATCATGATCGTTGTCAAAAATCATGAGATAGAAAGGTTCAAATATAAATATGACAGTGCATGTGAACATCAACAGATTAAAAAAAAAATACTTGTAGCTAAGGGCGCTTAAAAATAAATATACTGACATAAATCCACCCTTAAACATGAAGAAATGAACGTCTTGTGTTTGACTTTGCAGCCACCGCTCCTTGACGGTGTCCCTGGCCACCGCCGGCATGGAGCTGACGGACACCGTGGAGCTGAAGGCCCACCACCCGCCCCGCCACCTGCACCTGCCCTCGCTGCCCACCAAGGTCTTCGTGTACGCCACTGGGGCCGGGTGCGCCACTGTGCAGGTAAACAACCAAAACACCCAATATGTACCAGAACCGAGAAAAAAATTCATTTCTTGATGCCCTCTCCTTTTTCATAAAAAAACACCATGCTTTTTTTTTTAACTCCACATAGGAGGGCTTGGGGGAAATATTTTCCCCTCAGACCAATAGCATACAGAAGGGAGCGCTAGTGTAGTCAGTGTTGATGATTTTCGCCTGACTGGGCGTGGCTAGGACTAGGGGTAGGGTATTTAAACATCCATTCATTGCAGATGTCGACATAATGGTTTTGTTTATTTGTATAACCACTTTTTTACAGTATTGTCATAAACAAAGGTGTAAGAAATAACCTTAGAGTACATAGAGTGGTACCTATCCAAGGCAGTGTAGTCAGGTTTTGATGATTTTTGCCGGACTCGGCAGACCTGGGCGTGGCTAGGACTCGGGCTAGGGTATTTATACATCCATTCATAGCACATGTCAACACAATGTGTTTGTTAGTTTGTATATCCACTTTTTCACAGTATTGTTATCAACGAAAATACAGCATATAACCTTAAAAACCGTTTAGTTGTGTCAAGTTTAGTGGCATAATAAAGGCTGATTCACGCCAACGTCCGGATCCGCTGAGTGCCGATATTGTTCCGCAAAAGAGCTTATTGATATGGTATGATTATCAATCCAGGAGTATGTGCCAAGACAAAGTTGTATGGCGGTATATCCTTCTGCCCACCCTTGTGATATTTAACTACTTAGTTAGTTAAATAATTATTTTGAAGTGTAAAAATACTTACAACGCAGATTTTTTTTTTAACCATGTTTTCATCACTAAATAATATTTTTAATAATTAATAAAAATATTATTTAGTCATGAAAAAATGGTTTTTGATAAAAAAAAATCTGCGATGTTAGTATTTTTACATTTCAAAATAATTATTTAACTAACTAAGTAGTTAAATATAACAAGGTTGGGCAGAAGGATATACTGCCACACAACTTTGTCTTGGCACATACTCCTTGATCGATATTCATACCATATCAATAAGCTCTCATGCGGAACAATATCGGCACTGAGCGGATCCGGACGTTGGTGTGAATCAGCCTTAAAAAATGACAGTACGTAGAAGCGGAGTATTATGTTTTTTGTCTCTTTCTCTCTCATGGCGTACGACGTAAAAAGCCGGAGAAAGTGATTTATCGCAAGTTTGTATAGGTTGGGTAAAAAAAATTAGCTCTCTCTTCATTCATTGTTTAAACCTGTGAAAAGAGTATTATCTATGTTTTTTTCGGCATTCTAAATGTATTTTTCGTGGAACTTTTAATGTAAGTTTGTGTAATTTGTTTTAAGGGTCGCATTACGTATTCCACATACACTCCGGCTTCAGACAACGCCCTCCTCACACTGTGGTCGGCTGTCGTCGAGGAGATCAGGCCTGAACGAAGCTCTCTGGAGGAACTGCAAGGAAAACTACCCTCACTCAATATCAAGACCTGCTTCAAGTGAGTCATTTGATGATGCATTCATAACAACGAGCAATCCGTGTCGATGATTGATCATTAAAAACATTCGTTGAAATACTCTCCAGCACTGTCTTCAAATCGACGAAGACTAAACGCAGATGGTTCGGGCATGTAGAGCGAATTAACGAAGAAAGGAGTGTAAAAATAATATGTGGCGTGAAAGTGAATGGAAGAAAAAGTCGGGGACGTCCGAGGAAGACATGACTCGATCAAGCGAATCAAATAGACCGGTCGGTAGCTGAGTGGACAAACGCGTCAAATTCCCTCCCGGGCGTCGTGTGTTTGATTTCTCTGCTGGCTAAGTCCTCCATCATTACACAAGCAACATCTTCCGCTTAATATGATGGCAGTGGGAGTTTTTTCTAAAATGTTCAGGTTATTCGTAACCCGGGAATGTTTGTCTTTCTTTAAAAAACTTCGGGCCATGTGAAGAGTCAGAATAACAGAATAGCATGTATGAATGTGAATGAAGCAATGAGTGTGTGCTAAGACAGGGTTGTATGGAAGTCCGTCCTCGCTGCCTACCGCTGTGGGGAAACGGCGTGATGGTTAGTTGGTTAGTGTCCTATTTTGATTGTGTTGACCAATGTCTTCTTTTTTAATTTAGGTGGAAGAGCAAGGAGCTTTCGGGGGTGTTGCGGCTAGAAATATCGCTCTTCTCGGGATACGAACTCGTGTCCGTCAACCCAGTAGTGGTGGACGATGGTAACTTCGCCGACCTTCAGCACGGATCAAAGAACAACTTTGTCTGGTTCGCCTTTGCAAACGTACGTATTTTCCTTGAAAACTATTACTTGCAAATCATTGAAACAATGAATTGCTGTTCCTCAATCATCACAATACTAATTACGGGTATAATTCTCCAATGTCCAGAATGTCAAGACTTGTTAACTGAAGCCATGGTCTTGAAATTTTTGGTAGCAGTCTAAATGATTTTTGTCATGCTTTACGACTCCACCAAAACCTTGACTAGACCATGGCTTGAATTTTCTCTCTTTTGTTTATTTTGCCTCATTTTTGTCATCGCTTCATTTATTTCAATTTATATGCTATTCCTTCTCTGTTACTCTTTTTTATATTTCGTGTAATATATGTATTTTTGTAATTGGACTTTAGTCCGTTAATTTATATATAAATAAATAATAAATAAATTAATTAAAAGGCAATACAATAATGTTTTTACTACAATTGTTTTCAGATAAGTTCGGCCTGCCCGGTCTGCATTAACTACCAAGTTAAATCCATATTTATACTCAGTTCTTTGCGGCCAGCTTTCGCTTCAATATACCCTGCAACCAGACCTGACCTGGCCGCCGAGATTTTCTTCCACACCAAGCCCGGCAGTCCTCTTCTAAAGGGAATAACAGAAGACGACCTCATCACCTGGTTTGGGAAAACAGAAGCCGGTGTACCCAAAGTGGGCCGAGACATCCCGAAGATCTGCGAATGTGGAAAAACATGCAAGGAAACCATTCACCAGCTCACAACGGATACTCCAACCACGACTCTTCAAACAGAAGCCCCTCAAAGAGGAGATCAAAAAAGCGTCAGCGATCTTCAGCAACCCAAAATCGTCCATAACTTCGAACAGTCCCGAAACAATCTGACCAGTTTTGATGTGACTAGAGTTGCGGAAATCGATGTGAACCTCGTCGCTGCGGATAATGTGTCGAAGGATTCACCAATCATCGTTCCCTCCATAGAAGTAACCCAAGACAATGACATAATACCAGCAGTGATGAACGCTACCATTCACAAACCAGCAGGAGATGAAATCGTGGTCCAACAAGAACAAGTTCCCGCGAGGAAATCCAACCCGGCAAAGATGCTGTTCGACGTGGCTAAGAAGCAGCCATATCAAAAGAAACAGCCAATGCTAAGAAAGAAAGGAACGCTCAAACATACGTACGGAGAAAATCATGAAATGTTGAAGAAAAATATCAAAGCTGTACACAATCCAAACGTTTCAGTTTCGATGTTACCTTTGGAAACCAATACTACAGCAACAACTGAAATGATAGCATCTGAATCTTCAACAGTTGTGGCAGTTACATCAAGTGTGGCCATTTTAAAACTGTCAACTTTAGTGGATGATTCGACGTCCACTACCGACGTCCCGACTACGGCATCGTTACCAGAAGTCAAACTAACCGCAACGGGAATAAATGATACGCATAACTCCGACACCGTCGCTCCTCTGACTCACGTGTCAAACGTGGTTTCTGTTTTCAAGAACACCTATTTGAAAAAGAAAGATTTGTTCAAAAAGAAAGCGCCCAATGAAAGCGATCACTTGTCCAACTCGGCGAGTGAGATCGATCAAAGTTTTCCCGCCCCTACGAAGCTTTCGACCCCCCAAATTCCCAAGTCCATCAACCGCGAAAGGCAGCACCTTCCTTCGATCCCTATTTCGGAGACGACTCTCGGACTAGTCTCAGAGACGCCACCGGCAAATTTCTTGCCCGACAAGAACGACCAGCTGTTCGTCATTGACAAGAACGCCCTGTGGGGACTTTTAAAGGAAGTCGTGAGGATAGAGATGGACAAAAACCAAGAAAAAATAGAAGCTGAGTCTAGCGCCGCAGCCAACAGAGAATCAGAGTCCAAACTGGGTTAAACTCAATCCGGAAACTTTAGGACTTGTGAGTGGCGTTAGCGCAAATGAGTTTGAATACTCATTTGATTACCCCAAAATATGACTTATGTTTCAAACTTTTGTGTAAAATCGAAAATATTAATTAGTGGATTTACGAATAAGATGACATTCGAGTGAAAATAAGTTTAAAAAACTTTTATTAAACATGACTTACACATAAAACGAGTATTATAAATAAAAAAAATATTTAACTACATGCGCATAAGCGATATTTTGTCGATGTTAAAAATATATTCGATGGCGTGGGTAAGTATATATTTTTGCACATACAAGCTTATTAAGTTATTACTAAACTCACTTTAAATGAAAAAAATTCAAACATTATGAAAAGTTTTGAAAAATCAATCTTCTGGTCACAATTTAATGGTAAAACAAAGAAAATTTAAAAAAAAACATTACACTTTTTCGACAGTTGGTTTGTTCAAACTTGAAGCAAAGCTCAATTAGTTGTAACTTTACAATAAGTTGTATAAAAAGCAAGACTAAATTTTGATTAAGGTGTACATATATTAAAAAAACAAGATCGTCTGTTGTAAAGCTTCTTGTATAGTTGTGAAGAAAAACTTTGATCATCGAAATCATTCGATGCTTATTCGCCTCATTTTATTCTTCACATTCCTCGTGTCAAAGTGTATTTTCAATAATATTAAATTATGTTCGTATGCTTGGTATTATTTATTTCCTATGACGCTCGGTGTTTGATGTCAACATTTTTTCCTTAAGATTGATTTGAAGGCGACCTTTTTCTCTCGGTCTTCAGTTAGTAGCTGACTTCTCTAGATATATATATGTATTGTAGAATAACGTATACTCTCTAAGGCTGTAGATTCTATTAGAAGACTTACTCGTAGTTGGTTGGATCGTGTAGGTTGTTGAATGTCTTGAAAGGTTTGTTAAAGCTAATGCCCCAGAACTTCCATCCGATTTTTAAAATGTATATCTTAATGTATCTTCCTCTCTATACTAATATCTAGTAGTTCACTAACTTATAATTTTGGCTGTAGGATTCGTAGACTCGCTATCGACGTTGTTTCTCAAGGCGACTTTGCATTGTGTAAAACTCTGTATGGTCAAATATGTGTTGTTACACTTCTGTACTTGAATATTCCTTTAATTCTGTTTTTACTTATAGATCCGATTCCGCTAGAATTCACATTAGATTTTCCAATAATTATATAACTAACCTTTGGTAATTTTTTCAATATTTTTATTCCGATTTGTAATTATTAAAATTTGCTTTTTAGGTAAAATTAGTAAAATAATTTCAATTTTCAAAGATGTAAATTGGTTAAAATAAATTAAATTATGCTCTGAAAGGATTTGTAAATAAATATTTGTATTTTACCTGTTTGTTTTATAGACTTAGTGAAGATGTGAATAGACTTGTAAAATTATCAAATGTGTTTAAAAAATGTATTATTATGGTAGAATTTTTTTAAAAATAATAATTTAGATTATCTGAAAAAAAAATTTTGTGCTGCTGTTTATTGTAATTTTATTTTTTTTAATCCAAAGTAATAGTTTTCTTATTGGTTGTGAAACAAACAGCTGTTTTAAATCTGTTTTTTTGTTTGTTTTATCTCTTATCAATTATAACAGCAAATAAGCAAGATTTTTTTTAAACTCATAATTTATTGAATAGTACTAATACACTTACGAATCTTTTTCTTAGCTACTATAAATGTTATTAATTTGTGATGATTTTGATAAATACTAATTTAATTTAACTTCCGCTACTGTGGGAAGAATATTTTCTAGAATTTTCTGCAGGTTAATAATCTAATGTTAATGTGCCAAATTGATGTGTCATAAAATAACATTATTTTTAAAGTCACCCATTTTTTTATAAATTCATTTTTCACATTCTCACATCGCATCGACATTTAGTAATATCTCTGACCTTCTTACCTTTGTTCGTGTATTAGAACATTAGGAAAACGACTAATTGAAAATACTTTTTTTTTCCTTTTACATATTCACTTTTTAATAATGTTGTAAATTTGATATGTACCTACCTACCTATGTATGTTTAGTCTAATAATCGCTATTGCTGAATAAAATATTAATGTGTATTGGATAAATGTGTCAATTGTTCAGAGAAGCGGTCGACAGTTCGACTGTTATATTTTGAGCACCAAGTAAATACTTTAATTGTAAACCTATTATTAATATAGAAAATAATATAAACGCTATGCATGTTCTACCGAAACTTACATGTTTAAAGCACACTCTATTCCAAAATAACACAATTACAAAAATTATAGCAGAGTTTTATTTCAATACCCCTACAAATAAAATGTAGAGTTTATAAAACAACAAAAATACATTGTCATTTCATTAGTCATTTCAAAAGATGGCAGTATCAAATAGGGAAAAAAATATGGTTCCTTAAAAAAATCTCAGAAAGAGCTTTTATATTCTGTAAAGAGATGTCGATGTAATTTGTTATATTATTCCATAAATGTTTTTATTATTTATTTTACACGTAATTACTGTAATTTTATTCGAGGACACCCGAAAAAGACATGGCATGATCAAGTAAATCAAATACTTGAATCGGGTCGTAATTTGTTATATCAAGAATCCAGAAGAATATGTATGAGACGATGTATGAATGTGAATGAAGCAAGGAGTGTGTGCCAAGACAGAGTTATATGGCGGTCCGTCCTCTCTGCCTACCCCTGCGGGGAAATGTCGTGATGGTTAGTTAGTTAGTTAGTTTAGTTACTGTTTCAAAAGATTTACTCGACTTCGAAATCACCATTTTCTGAAAGGGTCACATGACATTGAATATATTATAATACATAGTTTGACTTACTAAAACTTACTTACTTCTTTAATTGTAATAACATTGCATTTATATAGCGCAGTTTTGTGATATCTCACCTCGAGTGCGCTTTATACACCATACAAATATACTCTCCATATCGCCTTGATGAAAGACAACCATTTAAAACATTGCTTGAAATGGCACGTATTCAGTGATCAGATCTGAACAGCCAGGTACTCTAGTCTTTATTTTTCCCGTCCCTTATCCCACCCTACTTCTTTCAGCTTCACAAAATACCCAAAATTAAGGATGCATTAGTCCCACTAGCCGGGCATTTGCCTAAGTTCCTGAACGGTATTCGCATAAAAATAAAATAGTTTCACAAATTTATTTTGTGTGTAAAACGTACATCTGTAATAGTCAGAAATTTACGGAACAACCGAGCAGATAAGTTTGTAAATTTCAATAATGTCTTGCCCACTACCGCTATTCGGAGATTGTACCAGGAGCACAAGCGTGTGAGGAGGTGGGTAGAAAATATATTCCACATTGGTCAAGCAAGCCCACAGCCGTCAATTTTGAGCAAATCTACATTTTTGATACCAGGAGCACAGAAGTCTGCAGAGTAAAATAACGCGTGCATTTGAATTAAATTTCGCACGGTTATTTAAAATATAAGGAAATTACTTTTCCGACTTCTGCGCTCCGGTTACCGAGACAGTGCTAATAAATTGTGATTCTACTAGAAACCAGAAAAATGAAATTAGGGGGTTTCTACGTTTTCGATACCCGGATCACAGAAGTCTGGAGGGTAAAATAACGCGTAAATTTGAATTAAATTTCGCGTTAACTTTCTTAAATATTGTGAAATTAGTTTGCCGACTTCTGCGCTCCGGATACCGAGACAGAGTTAATAAATTATTCTCAATGTAGGTAGAAACCAGAAAAAGAGTTTTTATTATTGTTATGACAACTTTACCTCGTCAAGCTCTTGTGCTCCTGGTAGATTAGTTGGAAACTAGAGACTCTTTGAATTGTTTGTTGAATGCTTGTTATTAAATTATTTGTTGTACTTATCCATCCAACAAAAAAAAACAGTACCAGAGTCGCAGTTTGGGTCGCAGGTAAATGTTTGTTTATTTATGCAGGGCATATCAATTATTTATTGCTCACTGATATTAAATATGATAAGTTTATCACACTATCGGGAAACTATAAGGCACTACACAACAAGTAATGATTATTGTGTATTCAATACCCACTACGAAATTACCATTTTTTTATCCGTATATAGTTCCCTTATTGCACTTATTCAGTATTATTTACCATCTCCTGCGTGTTTGTAACAACATCTTTAGAGGTCAAAAAAGATTTGCAGTATTTTTTTTATTGTGAAAACCGCACAAGAGTCCCAACTGCTCCCAACTGTCTAGAGCGAGCGAGACTATGGCATCCCCAATCGGGGTATGTTGTGAGGCTGAAGGTAGTGGGAAGGGGAAGAAGATGGGGAAGACGAAGGTTTAGAAGTACCTGGCTATTAAGATCTGGTCATCAAACACGGCTAAAGCCATTTCAAGCAAAGTTTCGATTCTGAATGGTGGTCTTTCACCAGGGAGTATCTACCACTCAGGAACGTGCTGCAAATATATTTTTCATTATTTTATATGAATTAAATGTGTTATGAAACATATTAATCAAATAAAAGTTATTGGCGGACGCCGGATTTGAACCCGCGACCTCTGGATTTGCGGTGGAGCGTCTTACCACTTGACCCTGGAGGTCGTCGTAGTAAGTTTTTGTTAGTCTTGTTACATCAGATTCTGAAGATTTTTAAAAGTTTTCTTATAAAATGTACCTCCGCCCTCTACTTTGTTGATGAATTTTTCAGCATTTCACATTTTTTCACCATTTTCTGAATTTTGCGAATTTTTGATCGATCCAAGAGAGAGTTGTCAGTAGAGCATTCAGTTTCAGGACCAAAGGCTCTTCAGTTTCATTCAGAACCGAGAAACAGCGGTTGAATATATTTAAGTAAAAGGAAAAAGAGAAATAAACATAATATAATTGCAGTAATTAGTACGTGAATATAATTGGTATACTTTATTTAAACGATACTATTTTATAATAATCTTTACACACATCAATAAAATCTTCATATCGAAAAACTCTTAATGTTTAAACATATTAAAAACAAAACGTTGGTAAACTTTTTTTTGTTATCTATATAAATTTAATATTTTTTTCAATACTATCTAGCCAATTTCTACTTTCTAAAAAAATTAAATAAATGAACGTTTTATAATCTTTTAAATAAGAAAGGAATAAAATACAAAACGTATTCAAAGACAGATCTCTATTTTCTTTTATCGGAGTTTTTTATATTTCAAAAATATTTGAAAATGCTCACAACTATATTATTTTTTTTTTGGATATTGCAAGTCAGAATATTGTATACACATGCTTTTTAGTGGAAAAGATATGTTTTTTTTAGACAAAGAGTAACTTATAATGCCATGCAGTAAAACAACTATTCAAATCATTGTAAAATGACCTGAAGCAATAGACATACATGTAAAAGAAGGTAAAAGTCGAAAAAATGCATTTGACTAGTTTAAACGGGAAGAATTAAGATAACAAAGTTGAACAGCATTATTTCTATGTTGCAATACTTGCAGATATTTTTAATTTTGGTAAATATATAATATTACTTAAATTACACGCCTAAAAAATATGTTTTTTTTTTAATACAGACCACAAAAATTTGGAAAAGGCTGTAACGTAATCAAATAGTGTACCAAAGTTGTTCCTTGAGGGATTCCAAGAAATTTTGAAATAATAAGGAGAACATTAATTTAAGCAGGTTAATGGGAGGTTAAAGTTCTGATATAAAAATGAATATAACTTTTGGTTGATCGCTGAAGTTGGGTTAATTTTTTTTCATAGATAAGTAAGAAAGATTCTTGTATAAAATCATTTTTACTTAAAGTGTTTTTTTTTATATTCTTTGTATTTTTTTTTTGTCTGGAAATTGAAAGTCTGATTTAGAGAAATGTATCATGGAAAAGATTAATTTTAATAATAGGCGTGATCTTTTGATAGTTTCTCAGTGGATCCGGTAGTCGGCGTTTCCTTCGTCACTTCCGTTCAGTGTGGTGGGCGGAGCGGGGGGAGGGTGCGCTCATCTCCGGCGGGGAAAGGTCAGCCAGTTCTCGGGGCGGTCAGTGTCAACCTGCAATACGGTAAAATTCTTAGGCATGTCGAATTTACTATTCAAATAATATCATCTATTGATTTTCTTTACAAAACGCCTTGGTATGAAATATGCAAACATTTTTTTTAAAGGATTCTTCAACTCCATACTTCAGGATCGAAATAAATTTGGAAGCTTTTTTTTGACAGTGAATATCGCACAAGAGTCCCGACTGCTTACAATCGTCTAGAGCCAGTGAGACTATGGCATGTTGTGAGGCTGAAGGTAGGGGGAGAGAAATGTGATAGGGAAGAGGAAGGTTGGCAAGTACCTGGCTATTCAGATCTGGTCACCAAACACGGCTAGAGCCATTTCAAGCAACGTTTCGATTCTGAATCGTGGTCCTTCACCAGGGTAATACTAATAGTATCTGCCACTGTGTAAATAAAAGTTATTGGCGCATGCCGGGTTTGAACCCGCGACTTTTGGATTGCCGGCTTGTCAGAATCGCGACACACTTATTTCTCATTAAATAATTTTAAAATATGAAACATACTAGGTATTTTCAAACTTGCCTTATTTTTTGAAAGTTAGTTTTTTTTATATTAAAAAATGATAATCGTTCCTTTGACAATATTTTTAAAACTCCTACTACCATCAAAATAAGAGGAATATGTTGCTTTTGCAATGATGGAGGACTTATCTAGGAGAAGAATTGAACCCACGACGCCCGGATGGAATCCGATGCGTTTGTCCACTCAGCTACTAACCGGTCAAATTAACTCCACACAGGTGAAATTATGGAGAAAATTATTTTTTTCAGGGCCTATGTCATCTTTTTGGATGCTGTGAGGAGGGTTTATTCGAGGAAAGTAAGGAGTGAACCTGGGTCTTGAAGAGGCCCATGTTGAAGAAGGGAGAAAAAAAAAACAGAGGCCGGCAAATCGTTCCATAGCCAAGCTGTTGAACACAGGAACGAGTCGTAGAAGCGACCCGTTCTCATATATCGAGTTTTAACCCTTTTTAAATGCTGGGCGCGCGTTTGGCAAGTTTCCCGGATAGGCACCGGTGTCGAGGGGATCAATGACGCAAGTTTCTCGGAGCATTTTCCATTGAAATACCGGTAAAAGAAGCAGAGCATTCCTGACTTATGTGCTTCAAAGATAACAATCCTTTTATTATTTCTAACTTTGAAACTGTTAATTCGTGGTGGAATTCCATTTTAATGATTTAATAAAACAAATTTGTAACTTTATTCCACTTTTATTATTTTGACTGGACCGGTTTCAGCCTATGACGGCCATCTTCAGACTAGTACAAATGTTTGTTAACCTACAGCTTATATACTATTTTTTTGGGGATGTTAGGGGTAGTAAACAATGATTTTTACTTTAATTATATTCATCAGTATTGTTGCATGATTTTAATAGTTACAGGGTAAAGTTACTTTTAATTTATTGGTATTACTATTTTATATATCTATCTGGAATATTTATTTATTTTTATTTGGTAAGATGGAGTTACAGTTGCATTTCTATAAATTGGAATATTTATAAATTTGGTAATACTGATTGTTAATAGTTTAAGTAATCTACTCTAACAGTGCATAATGAATAGAATCATAAAACTAATATACCATAATGCTGGGAGTAACCCAATAATTAGAAAATTATGTTGTACATCTGGACATCACAATTGAGATGGGAAAACCTAAAGCAAACTCATTAACAATCAGTATTCACCAACCTTTCATTATATAAATACATTGTCAATTCATATTTATAGAAATGCAACTGTAACCCATCTTAAATATCAAATAAAATAAATAAATATTCCAGATAGATATATAAAATAGTAATACCAATAAATTAAAAGTAACTTTTACCCTGTAACTATTAAAATCATGCAACAATACTGATGAATATAATTAAAGTAAAATCATTGTTTACTACCCCTAACATCCCCAAAAATAGTATATAAGCCGTAGGTTAACAAACATTTGTACTAGTCTGAAGATGGCCGTCATAGGCTGAAACCGGTCCAGTCAAAATAATAAAAGTGGAATAAAGTTACAAATTTGTTTTATTAAATCATTAACAATCCTTTTGTTCAGAGAGGAGAGTCTATCAAACGGATAGTCCGTTCCTGCAGAGTCTAGGGTTTTTAATTCAGATCTTTCAAAGTTCCATAGACTTATACGTCTATTTGAACTTTGTGTTTATGACGCCAAACTACATACAAACAAATCTTCTTGTTTATAATGGTTGGCTTCGTAAAGCAATTCGTTTGAATATGTGCAAATCGCATACAGATAATTAGGTACCTGCCGTGTTTTGATTAGGGAAGTTCTGTTTTCGTGGACAGACCTAGCATTAAGACAGATTTATCTAAATTTCTTGTTCCGAATTTAGAAAATTTCGATCAGTGTAGAATTTAAACACTAAATTATTTTTCAATTTCCATTTTTTTATTATTTTATATGAATACCGCACAAGAGTCTCAACTGCTCCCAACCGTCTAGAGCCAGTGAGACTATGGCATCCCCAAATAGGGTATGCAGTGAAGCTGAAGGTAGGGGGGAGGAGAAGAAGATTGGAAAGAGGAAGGTTGGGAAGTACCTGGTTATTCAGATCTGGTCACCAAACACGGCTCAAGCCATTTCAAGCAACGTTTCGATTCTGAATGGTGGTCTTTCACCAGGGCGATACTTAGAGTATCTACCACTCTGGAACGTGCCGCAAATATACTTTTTTATTATGTTTATATGAATTAAATGTGTTATGACACACATTAATTAAATAAAAGTTATTGGCGCACGCCGGGTTTAAACCCGCGACTTTTGGATTCGTAGTCGAGCGTCTTACCACTCGACCATGGAGGCCGTTACTACCTTTTTTCAAATTATTGCAAAAATATTCTTTTTTTAAATCTAAGTCAGCTGCTGTATTCATCAATAAATTGATTCGAGTTATTCAATGGTAGAAAGAGGGGAGAAATGATTTTTCAATTTATCTGACAAGATTTGCTTCTCTTCCGCTTCAACTTGTGCAAAATACTACGTTCATTATTTTCAAAGCATACATTTTTTTTCACAAAGTAATAAAGAAACTGAAATATCTCGGAATTAAGATATTTTCGGAACTATGTTGATAGTTTGGCGTTCCGCATTCCATGAAAAGATACGTAGTTAGGAATTCGAAGGATTTAATGTAACATTTTCCAAAAGGTTGACCAAAGAAAATATCCTTACGGGGTTGTCTCTCTCCCAGGCAGCGTGCATGCTGGCCCTCTTGCCAAACCTGAAACAAAGGTCAACATTAACATTCCATTCTAAATTCTTACCCTAATATAATTATTGTATTTAATAAAAAGTAAGGTTCTAATGATTTGAAATTTCGATCCCGTTATGAATGACAAGATAATGGATTGGTACATATCGTCGCTGGAAAACCAAAAGGGCTGAAGCGCCATTTTGGGAAGGTTACACCAGAGCACTAAGTTTTTTTTGTTTTTGTTTTATAAGAAAATTCACGAGTCTTCAGCACATGGTTGAATTTTGAAAAAAAAGGTTAACTCAAAAAGTTTTAAGAGTTTCAAACTTGTCTCGCTTGAGTCGAGCCTTCTCCCAAAATGTTAAGCATATTTTAGATGGCTAAGGGCCATAAAAGCCTTCAAAATCAAACGAGAGTCAGAGCATTCGAGGCAGAAAAATAAAACTCATCGAAACTGCTTATTTAACTCTGTTTTACCAAAGTGACACTTAAGTCCTTTTGCATTTCCAGCGACGATCTGTTCGTAGGATCAATTGTTTATTTTTGCAATATATAAATGTATTAATGTCACTTTACAAATCCATTTTCAAAAGAATGGCTTGAAGTTTTCTCAACCATATGCACTTTGCTGTTAGTGATAAGTCGAATTATCCATGGCAATCAGTTAATTATGGTTTAAAATTAAGTTATAAATTACCTGGTAATTGAAGTTAGCCAAGTCAGAAAGTTGTGGGAATGCGTTTTAATCAATGAATAAAGGGTGATGAATAAAACTCACATTTTTTTATGTTTGAGGAAATGTTTTTTTTTTTGAGTTTTTCTTTCAGATTACTAGTCAAAGGAGCTTTGAAAAAATTTATATTTCCAATTAGAATTTCAGAATTTTCCGACTATTACCAAAAACTGACTCTTATGTTTGGTTAAAACATCACACTTAAAAACAATATTAGACACATGAAATAAAATCTTTCTGGATGAAATAATACAAAACTTAACATGGTAAACTATTGTAGTAGGAATTTTCATAACTTTACTTTTAATGTCTTACCATCAGATTATACATTAATGGGGATTTGTGAATACATAACAAGAAAAATAAAATTAGACGTAGTTATGCAGAAAGCATCCAACCCCGAAAAGATGAAACTGAGAAAAAGGCGTTAAAAAATATGACGATAATAAACCATTAAAGTGAATATCATTTTTTTTTTCATTATGAGAATTGTTTTAAATAGGCAATTTATAAATATTTTTTTTTTAAATGCATTTCTTGAGTTACTCTTCATTTCAGTGTTTTTAAACTTCAATTTTAGTAAAAATTTTACAATGTGCGTTTGTAAAAATATGAATTATTAAAAATCTATTGCATTTGGAGCTTGGATGTTTTCAGCAGATAGAAATCTCGTATTTATCTACAGGAATACACGTAAAACTCTATCTTATAGTATTGATACGCAAAGCCGTCTTCTTTACATAATTCGTTAGATCGTCGAGTGGGGTGCTGATTTCTGCATCTGCAAAAACAATACTGGTAATTTTCGCTCATACGTAAAAAAGTTTGAAATTTTATTCCCCTTACGCTACTTCACGATTTACTCACTGTATCCCCTTTGACGTGTGTATCAAGAGTAAACTAGTTTTGATATATTGTGGGTTGTACGTTTTCTGCATAACTACGTCCAATTAAGTTTACAAGTATTATATAAAAATGTTTTCAAAAACCATTAAATTTATATTATTCAATAAATCTTTTGATTTTATGAGATTTGGGATGAAAATGTTTCCTTATAAAAAATTTTTGGCATCATATTTTTTTTTATTTATTTCACATAATATTTATTTATGAGGCAATGTAAGCGATGTAAACATCGTTTTCATTGCCTATAAATTGAGATGTTATGGTTGTTTATGGTAATGAATGAACACAGAAATACAACATTAAAGATGAATCAAGCAATGTAGTTAAAATGTTGACATGCTCAAGAAACGAACTACAGCAGAAAAATCAAGACAGAGGCAGGAAAACTTGCAGCAAGAATGAGATATATTATGTTTGTAAGGTAAGGAAGCATGCAGAAACAACAGTTAGATTGGTTTGCTTATCTGGAGAATTACATAGCTCAGTAAAAAGGGCGTTAAGTTTGGGTACATGGGAGTTAGTAAGTGGCTTGATAGACATGTTTTTGACAATTTTCGGTTAGAGATTTCCATCGAAAGACACATTTGAATAAACAGTTGGTGTGGTTACCCAGAGAATAACACGAAAAAACAGCCAAAAATAAGCACAGAAGTGAAGAGCTTTAAGAAAACGTAATTTTATAAAAGTTTAAAGGAGTAACTCTTTTTGAGTGAATTGAGAGTAGTGGTAAGATTCTAACGGCCAATAGTTTGTGTGTTGGGCATTCTCCTTCTTCTTTAGCAAAAGTTAAAACAACCTCGCAGCCTCCATTATCAGGGCGTCTGCACGGTGCAAGGTTGTCCAAAAAGCTCACTCGTGAGCCAGAAAGAAGCGCAACACGGCGTATAACCCCAATATGAGACAGTTACGTTTGAAAAGAATAAGTTGATAAAAAAATAAGGCTTAGTAAGAGTATTAGAAGAGATTGCGTTTGAAGAAGAAATGAAATGGGGACTTAATAAGTTGGGTTCTACCTTGGCCTCGTGTGAAGGGAGTAAAACTTGTCGAGGGAGTGGAGCTGCAGGAGCCTCACGGCGCGCGCCAGGTTGGGGGCCTGCGCCTGGGCCTGGGGCTGTGGGCCCCGTCGCCCCCCCCTCCGCGCCCCCCGCCCCCTGCCGCCACCTCGCTGCGCGCAGGCCTAGCACACATCACCCACCATCAGCCCATCAGCCCAACACCCGCCACAATACCGCTACTTGCTACTTGCTACTCGCTACTCGCTACTAGCTGCTCGCTACTAGCTACACGCTACTCTACCTTTCATACACTACACACACAAACATACACACTTTGCACACAACATTACACCGCTTTGCAATGCACTGAGATTTATTGCCACAAAAATACACTTTTATTTTTAAAATAAGGGTGGCTTTCTAATACAAGAAACACTACAAAAGATTTATCTGTTAATTTTATACAGGTAGTTAGGGAAATGTCTAAGGTTTATAGTGTATATATTTTTATTACTGTTATCTTGTAAATTCTTTGTGAAATTCATACTGGTACTCATACTGGTGAAACGTTCAAAAATGGCTGCGCCGGTTTTTGCTGCACCTTTTACAACATTTCAGTATGTTTTTCGGTGAATTTAAAAGAAAACAGCTTCAAATTTTAATTCACTGGATACCTTGGAAATTTTCCTAACTGCCCATGCAGAAATCACAGATAAATCGTGTGCAGTATTGTTTCTATTAGAATGCTACCAAGTGACGTTTAGCGCCATTTTGGGTGCTGCCAGTAATTACGATCAAAGACGATTGATTGGGTTTGCTGGGCAGTTGCCCAATTAGGTGATAACCCTCCATGATTAAAAAAAATATCTTTAACTCGAATTGATTAGAGAGTTGGTATAATTGTCATATCGACCGTATTCTTCGTTTCAAGAAACCGAAAGGAGACGAAATACAATCTTAGCGCAGCGATCTCACTCTAACGGCAATCCCTTACTGTAATCTTACGAAATCAGAAAGGTTTACTGTCGATATTTTTCCGACGTGGACTTTTTGAAGTAATCGCACTTCCTCAAAAACACGCTTTCCAATGTTACGTTACACAAATTAATACCAAAAATCTGTTGGTATGAAGTATTACTGACGGCCTCCGTGGTCGAGTGGTAAGACGCTCAAATATACATAAATATATATCTGTCGGGCTTGAGCCATTTCTAGCAACGTTTCGATTCTGAATGGTGGTCTTTCACCAGGGCGATACTTAGAGTGTCTACCACTCTGGAACGTGCTGCAAATAAACTTTACATTATTTTATTTGAATTAAATGTGTTTTGATACATATTAATCAAATAAAAGTTATTGGCGCACGCCGGGTTTGAACCCGCGACCTTTGGAGGCCGTTGAGTAGTAAATTTTCTAGAAAAACGAACAACACAACACGTCAAAATCTCTCACAGACTAAAAGTAATCTTAATAATAGTTTAATATTATCCAACACAAGGTTACAATTTTTTTCAATGTTTGATTATTTATGAGGCTTTAAAAAGTATTGAATTTCCACAAGCTCGGTAATATTTTAAGATTTTTATTGTCAATCTACCCGGTAAAGGGTATTGAAATCGTCTGAAATGTATCTTGTTTTTTGCAGAATACTGTTATGTCTGTAAGAACAGGTATTGGTAAATAAATGATAAGCCTTTAAGCAGATTTACAAAATGCGTATTCGAAGATGTGTCTATTGAAAACCGTTGAATTTAAGATTTATCCAAAATCACTTTCACATTCCACGTGGAATTTGAGAATGCGATGGGATATAGCCCAAGGCCATGTCTTTAAAATGTTAGGTCATTAGTTAAAGATGAAATTCGTTAATTTATGTTAGGGAAGATAAGGAGAGGTCAGAGATGTAGATAAAGTGAACTTTTTGTAGAGTAGTTCGGTTGTTAAATAGCCTTTCTTAGATTATTTCAGTATGAGTTTTATTATGAAATCCCTGTAACGTGTGCGTGTAAAATCTAAGGGTTGACTGTCGCGAATTGGAATCTTCAGGAATTCACAGTTCCGATAGGTAAACCGGAGCCATTTCGTTAATTGAATTTAATACCATCCAGAAAAGCTTGATCTGGATTCAGTTTGAGTTTTATTATAAAATCTCTGCAACGTGTGCGTGTAAAATCTAAGGGTTGACTGTTGCGAATTGGAATCTTCAGGAATTCACAGTTCCGATAGGTGAGCTGGAGCCATTCCGTTAATTGAATTTAATACCATCCAGAAAAGCTTGAACTGGATTCTTTCGGAACACTTAAGCCAGTGAATATTTTTGAGGTGCTCTGAAATATGGAAATATTTAGATGCGCCGGTTATAAAGTGTTGCCGCGGCGTTGAAAACGAATCTTGATTTCATATTCGTAAAAAGCGTTTGCTTTGTGGCTTGCCATATTTATAAATAAAACAGATAAATTTATATATTCGTAAAAAGCATTAACTTTGTGGCTTGCAATGAATAATTAATCTTTGAATAATGGTTATACCATAGACTTGATAAAAAAAATTTTGAATAAAAAACTTAAACTGCTTACTACTAATACATTTTTATATAAAAATAATAACAATATTTTAAATAATCCCTTCCAATGGCGTAGAATCTTATATATATCTAACTTCTCTTCACTTAGTACCCGAAATTTGCCTACCCACATTAAACCCGCGTTCTATACAAATAATAGCATAGGTATATTATTGAAAAATGCTAAAGATAGAGATAATAAATTAAGTCATTCTGGCATTTATAAAATTTCTTGTAATAATTGTGCTTCATATTATATAGGTAAGACATCTCGCAGTGTAAACATTAGAATAAGTGAACATCTAAGATGCTTAAAAAACAATAATTTTTCAGAGTTCGCCAATCACCTCATTACTACTAATCATGATTTTAATAGAGATACAGGGGTTAAAATTCTTCACCGTTGCAATAAAGGGATAAAATTAGATAACTTAGAAGCACTAGAAATTAGAAAATCATTAAACAGTAAATGCAATATTTTAAACAATCAAATTAATTTATCTTATAGTCCTATCCTAAATATTTTTCCAATAAACCGCTCTGTTATTCCCATAATTTCATCAATTACTCCTTCTCCTTCCAACTCCTAAATATGTATATTTATCTCAGTATTTTGTATTTCAGATTAATTTAATATTGTCCTGATGATGGAAGGGTACTTCCGAAACCGGTAGACAAAATATTAAATAAAAAAGTGGTTAAAAACAAAGTATATATGTTCTATTTACAGATAAATTTAGTTTAAATCCCTTTAATTTTTCAATATTATGTCGACCGTCTTCGAAAGCGCCCTTCCATCATTAGGACAATAGTAACATTTTATTTATTATTGTCAATATTAAAATACATAATATTTTATTACAATATTAAAATAAATAAAATTTTATTAAATAAATAAAATTTTCATATTGTCCTGAAGATGAAAGGGTGCTTCCGAAACCAGTCGACATTATATTGAAACATAAAAGTAGTCTTAAACAAAGTGTATCCGTTTTATTTACGAATTGTGATTTGTTTATTTGATATTTGCGAAGCCTTAATGAGATATTTTAGATATTTAAATAAAATTAATAATCTAAAACACGAATAAGAAACAGAAAAAACCATGAACTGAGACTCTACTAACTGGGAACCTCTACTCTATTCGGTAGTAAAACTCTGCCAATTAAGCCATCAAGACCTCATCAGAAAGCGGCATTTTTAAACGATCTCATACTTGTATTGAAAATTATTGATATTTGAATTTCTTCCAATTTCAGGTTGCCATCTATTGGTGATATTTAAAGTTCCACCCAATATTATTACATTTGCTTAGGTATTTAAGCTTGCTGCTTCGCTTTGTTGACTTTTCTGGTTGGAAATCAACCCTAATCGGCTGCGGCTCCGCTCCGATAGCTTGACAAGTATTTAATTAGACTCTTGCCATATGGTGCCACTCGTCCACGGTACTTTAACACCGTGTTTACGCCATCAATATGTTATGTTACTAGTGTACATTGCAAGTATGACATGTGAACTAGCGTCTCCCACATAATGTATATTGTACCTTTTTTAGATTAACTCCACACAGGAGGCCTCGAGGAAAATAATTTGCTTCAGGGCCTATGTCATCATTTGGGATGCCTCGGAGTCAGAATATATGTAGAGGTACCTTTTAGAAACAGTGTAGTCAGTTCGATCGACTTTATACTGAGTCGGTAGAAAGAGAAAAAAATATGTTAAAGGATGTTGGATGGCCTATTAGTTACCACCCATATGGAATCCTGTCATTTTTAATAAACATATTTGAACAAAACAATATGAATATACCATTAAAATGATTTATACAGTCGAAAAATCAGACAGACAATAATAACAGAAGGCTTGCATAAATAATGATGGAAGTTTTTTGATAATTTTATGTCTTAATATCTTAAAAAAATGAGAAAAATCTTAAGTTCGGTCAAAAATATTTAAAACTGTTGAAATACCTCTGAAAAGTGATGTTTTATAAACTGCGGACTTATTTGAAAATTCACGCAAAGCACATATCACCATCATGTTTAATTTATTTGCATAACCATTGCAAGTTTTTTAAACAACACAAATAAAGGAAACAACCTCAAAATCCGTTGACGTAAGTTATCCGACTCGATGATGTGAAGTTAACGCGGACGGAGAACATTCTTACATACTTAGAAGTGCTGCAATATTATGTGAAGACTTTTCTTGTGTCTTTCTCTCTCTATACGACTTAAAAACCCAGAAAAAGTGATTAATCGCAAATTTGTATTGGTTGGGTAAAAATATTTAGCTCTCTCTCAATGTATATTCTTACTCCAAGGAGGATGCTGTGTGGAGGGTCTTTTTGGGGAAAGGACGGAGTGAACCTGGGTCTTGAAGATGCCCATGTTGAAGGAGGGAGTAAACACAGAGGCCCGCTAATCATTCCACAGCTGAGCTGTTGAATATAAGCGACTTGTTTTCATGTGTTGAATGTCGACCGTTTATAAATGTTGGGCGCGCGTTTTGCGAGTTTCCCGACCATGCACCGGTGCCGAAGGGATCAATGACGCAAGTTCCTCGGAGCATCTTCCATTGAAATACCGGTAGAACAAGGACAGAATTCCCACCTGAGGTCTGTGCTTCAAAGATTGCTATCCGTTTGTTAAAATAAAGTACCTTTGTTTTGTATGCCTCCTTAGGCGATTAAATGTAGACACGTCCCGCAAATATCCTCTGGGAAAACTACCATCTTTGACCTTTACAAAAAGAGATATCAATTGTGCCATTGTGCGTATAAATTCTTCGATTTTTTTTCAGTTCTGGTCTCAGAGCAAATATATACTAAGACGGAGCGCTAGTGTAGTGAGTATTAGTGATTTTTGTCTTACTGGGGCGTGGCTATGGCTAGGGTATTTGTACATCCAATCACAGCACATGTCAGCATGATGTTTTTGTTCATTTGTAAAACCACTTTTTCACAGTATTGTTATAAATAAAAATGTAGGATATAACCTAAAAAGCCGTTGAGTTCTGTCATGTTATGTCGCATAACAAAACGTGGTGGGCGGAGTTACCGGAGACGCAAGAGACCGAGAACATGCTTACATACCTAAAAGCGTTGCTAGATTGTGTGAGAACTTGTATTATCTCTTTCCTTTTCACGGTTTACGACGTAAAAACCCGTAGAAAGTGATTAATCGTAAATTTGCATGGGTTATTCATGCTCAGAAGTTCTGGCTTAGTTATTCCTCAATATGTCTTGATTGTGTTTCAATTACTTTCCATGGCATTAATGCAAAATGAAAATACTGTCACAAAGCTTCATCAATACGTTAAAACTTTTCGAGTAAGATAAATGTCTTCCGATGGGAAACAGATTAAAAAGTTAGCCAAGTCATAAATTTAATTTGCTTCACAAAAATGTGTTTTGTTTTGCAAACTCCAGTTATTGGAAAAGCCTCCAGTTGTAATATATATTAGAAGGCTGTCGATGGACCGGAGATGAAGAGTTTCTAATTTATTCAGTTTCAAATTAGTACAAACTAAGATGTATATAAATTTAAGAATAGTTCGTGGGGAGTTAAAAGCGACTGCATTGGGATTTTTTTGAATCGTGACGTAAGACGATGGATTTAGAAATAGATTATTATTATTATTTCAAATGTGTTTTTTTGTTCAGACAATTAACAGAAAATGAACAATAATTAATACATATTTAATAATACAAATAATTAATCATGCCAATTACATTCTTTTCTCTGCTGATGATAAATATTATAAATAAAGTGTGACAATATATATGAAGTTTTAATTAAGTAACTTAACCAAGTTGGTGGGGGGAGAAGAAGGTAGAAGGGAACATGGAAATGAGGTAAAGGGAAGAAAGACAGATGGGAGGTTAGTTTCAGTGATCTAGTTTGGGTGCAGTCGGGTCATGAATTTTTGTTTAATATCATGTTTAGTTGAGTTAAGATTTCGATGTGGTAAGAATTAATGTTGAATGAATTTGTAGACCTGTAAATGAAAGAGTTTTGTTTAAATTTATTCAACCTAAGTATACAAAGATATCAACTGGCTAATAGCTGAGTGGACTAACGTGTCGAATTCCCACCAGGGCGCTGTGGGTTATTTTGTTAGTGAGAGTTTTTTTTAAATTTCATCAGGTTATTCGTTACCCGGGAAAGTTTGTCTTTCTTTTAAAAAACTAGAGAAATCTAACACTTAATAAAGCACACAGAGTGAAGAGAGACGTTTTAAAATTATGGGTCAAAAACAGACTCCTCAAAAAAATCTTAGAACTTAATCTTATACGGTAGCTAAACTGTATACAGATATAACGAATATGCAAAGCAAATTGAAAATGCTAAATTTAAGGCAGCTTTTTGTCAACAATACCTTGAAGGCTATTTTTTAAGTAAGAATAAGATGCTGCCTGAGTATGTGTTGAGAATGTTAGTTTTAATAATGAAATTCATCACTAAATATACTCATTGTCATAAAATATGTATTGTTGTTTTGTTACTTGTTATCTGTACACTGTTTGCATAGAATCGTTTACTAATAATACTTGAATATTAATGATTTTAAATACCAACATGTCAACTGTCATCAATCTAATTTCCTTTTCTTTGATTAAACAATGAATTCATACGTTTAATCTGGGTTTTTACACCCTTAGCTTCTAGTAAATTGTTTTTTCTTTTAACTTTCAATGTAAACACGCACTGGAATACCCATATCTTAACCTTGTTCTCTCATGATTTATGATGACGATCATGATTTTAGATAGTTATCTTTTCTTGATCACATTAATAATGTAGCTAATAAATCACTAAAACTTCTTGGCTTCATCAATAGAATTGCATGTGACTTTAAAAATATAAAGACTCTAAAAACCCTCTACTGCTCATTAGTTCGCCCTCATTTAGATTATGCTAGTGTAATTTGTTCCTCTTTCTATACCGTTCATATTCATCATATTGAATCCGTACAACATCGCTTTTTACGCGGTATTGCATGTAGATTGGGGCGAGAAAGAGGCGATTATTCATGTGATGAAATTGAACAATTATTGAAAATGTCTTCATTAGAAAAGCGCAGGAAAGACTTCGATTTAATTTTCATTTACAAAATCATTAATTTTTTTATTGACACACCTTCTCTGTTGCAACTTATACAGTTCAACATTCCTTGCCGTAGACTCAGAAACAATGAATTGCTACTCCTCAATCATCACAATACTAATTATGGGTATAATTCTCCAATGTCCAGAATGTCAAGACTTGTTAACTCAAGCCATGGTCTTAAAATTTTTGGTGGCAGTCTAAATGATTTTCGTCATTCTTGACGACTCTACCAAAACTTTGACTAGACCATGGCTTGAATGTTCTCTCTTATGTTTATTTTGCCTTATTTTTGTCATCGCTTCATTTATTTTAATGTATATGCTATTCCTTCTCTGTTACTCTTTTTTCTATTTCGTGTTTTATATGTATTTTTGTAATTGGACTTTAGTCCGTTAATTCATAAATAAATAAATATACATACTTTATAATATATTCTTTTTTCCTTGTTAGTTAGTTTTCTTAGCTTAATTAATTTAGTATGAAGCGCACTTGAGGTGAAATATCACAAAACTACGCTATGTAAGTTCACTGTTATGATAACGCTAAGCGAAGTCATGACAATTTGAGGCTTTCAAAAATATAAGGAAACCAAAATATTGAATGAACTCCCTACAAATATAAAATAAGCGTAAAGCGTTTCGATATGTCGTAGGCTGTCTGAATGCTGTGAAGGGACACTTGCAGAAGTTCTTTCTTAAATAGCCAAAAGTATCAAAATCATACCAGACTCAAAAATAATAAAAGTGCAAAACATGACTACAGTGTGAGAGGAATTAAACACAGGGTCAACCTATTAAAAATTCAGGAGAAATTTGATCTAGGACACCGTAACCCTTTGTCCTAGAAACGTGTGTGTAGTGAATACCGCACAAGAGTCCCAACTGCTCCCAAACTTCGGAAGCCAGTGGGACTATGGCATCTCCAATTGAGGTATTTTGTGAGGCTGAAGGTAGTGGGGAATGGAAGGAGATGGGGAAGAGAAAGGTCGAGAAGTACCTGATTTTCAGATCTGGTCACCAGTGGCAGCTTGTGACTTTTTAGAGAGGTAGAGTGTTGAGATTGAAAAATACGACGTTATTGATGTTGTTATAGTCGAAAATGATTTAAATTTTTTTTTGTATGAAGATTTTCAGGATTTTTCAGTTTTGGTGGTGCACTGCAAGGCTTGCTGAAAAATCTTCATACAAAAAATGAAATTTTAAAAGAAAAGTAAAAATCATTTTCGGCTATAACAGCATCAAAAGCGACGTTTTCTTTCAATCTTAGTACTCAAGCACACTAAAAGTCACGAGCAACCACTGCTGGTCACCAAACACGGCTTAAGCCATTTAAAGAAACATTTCGATTCTGAATGGTGGTTTTTCACCCGAGCAATACTTTGAGTATCTACCACTCTGGGATGTGACGCAAATAAACAATTTATATTTGTACGAATTAAATGTGTTGTGACGCATGTTGATTAAATAAAAGAATTTTGCGCACCCCGGTTTCGAATCCGCGACATCTGGATTCGTAGTCAGGCGTCTTACCACTCGACCATGCAGACCTTCTAATACGAAAATGGTTATGCAAAGTTGTTCCAATTTGCAGTTTGCTTAGAGAAAGCTGCCTTGGTTATCCTTTCATAACATTAGAACAAGATTATTTGATTTAACTAATGATATTCTTTATTTGTAGTTTTTGTGTTCAATTTGTAGAACTCCATTTTAATTTTTATATAATTCAATTGAATTAAATTTAATATTATTATTATTGAGTTCTGCTATTTTTCTAAGTTTTTTTATTTTTGTTTTTAGTGACAGCTGTTTCGGCGTTTATATGATATTCTGAATAAAAAATTGACCAAAGCCTAAATAATAAATTGAATCATTTTCTCAACAGGCTTTAAAACAGTGTTTTTGTTTAATTGTTTAAAAAAAACATTAGAAAAGCATGCTCCATATTCTCTTAATGACAATCACTTAATTATCACACGTGTATAACCTAAAAACAGCCATGGGGCGCTCAAACTTTACGTGTTAATTGAAAATGATAAAAGTACAGTTTGCAGAGACTTTGTAAAGCTTAATAAAATTATTCATCTTTGAAAGTCTAACGAGTAAAGGTAATTACTTCGTCTGAATTCATTACAGTCAAGCCGAAAATTTGTGAATCATTAAATTATGTCATTACCCCGTGTGTTACATTAATGTGTTTGAAGTCGCTATGAAAAGATGTTACGAGAATATTTCGTTTATTTAGAACGTGTGATATTAAAGCCTTTGATAAATAGTGTTTTACCGAAAGGATGAATACTTAATAGAAAGTGAAAGGTCAACAGAAAGCTTAGGGTCCAGCGGAGAGAGAATATGCCTAATTCAGTTTGGTTTTCTTTTCTAATGAGTCTCAATTATTAATCAAGATATTATTGTTTACAAAACTATGGAAGGTGATTTATTTCTCCTTTAATATAAACGATAAAAATCATGCAGAAACTACAAACTAATTTCGCATCTGTGATTTTACTACTTTTCTTCGTGAATCTTTTTTTGTTTGGGTACATCGTGTGGAGTTTATTTATAATAATGTAGATTCTAAATGCGTAGCCCATTTAAAAAAAAAACCCACGTCCCACTTGCTAATAATGAACCAACGCTTTTAGATCGAAAGCAAAGGTTTTATATTAAACATACATGCTCAGAAATAAATAGAGGAACTGATGATCTAAATATAGCATTAAATAATGATCAAACAAAAATGATATCAACTCCACTCATTAACATGTTCAAAAAGTCAAATTTTAAGATTAATAATAAAATGGTTAGTAACTTGTAGTAACAATGTATGGAGAGAGAGCTAATTTTTTTTACCCAACCCATACAAACTTGTGATAAATCACTTTCTCCGGGTTTTTGCGTCGTACAACATGAGAGAGAAATAGACAACAAATATAATACACCGCTTCTATGTGCTGTCACAATGATCTTGGGCTCCTGGGTCACCGCGGGACTCCGCCCACATTTTTTATTATGCCACTAAACTTGACACAACTAAACGGTTTTTTAGATGATTTGCTATATTTTTGTTGATACCGTGACAAAGTGGTTATACGAATAAACAAAAACATGATGTTGATATGTGCTTTGAATGGATAAATAAATACCCTTAGTGCCTAAGTCTTACCACGCCCAGGTCCTCACCGCCGAGTCAGGTAAAAATCATCAAAAACTGCCTTGGATAGATACCACTCTATATACTCTAAGGTTAGGATGGTTGTTGAATACGATTTTTTTTAATTTATTGAAAAAAATACTCTTTTATATATTATACAAAAAAAAAAGACAAATAAAATAAGAAACATCTACAAATATCAGAAGAGGGCTGGTTTTTAAATAATATCTTCAAAACAATTATGGATTCCACTATCTAAAAGATATGAGTTTTGAGTTTAGCTCTGATTTCTCCCGATTCTGTAACTCAAGGATCTTTTATTATTTACTATACCATGGCACTTCCTTCACTGAGACATCTGGATGTTTGATTTTTTTTAAATCAGCCATAAAATAACGTTTTCATTTTCCAAAAACACAATGAAACTGTCTCAAGATAGTCCCCTACTTTATTGGTAAAACCAAAATGAGTATACTTGTATACAGTGATTTTTTCATAGTTAAGCTCTATTCTCTTAACTCCAACGGGCGTTTGGTAATTCTCTGTCCAGTGCCCTTTTAAACGTTGCCCGGGGTAGCTAATCGCCCAGTGTTGTGGTTGATGCTAACATATTTTTCGAAAATTCCCAGGAAACATAAGAGACTTTACATAAATTGTATTACTGACAAACCTTCTCTGTTTCAATTTATCCAGTCCAACATTCCTTGCCGTAGACTCGGAAACAATGAATTGCTGTTCCTCAATCATCACTATACTAATAAAAAGTATAATTCTCCAATATCCAGAATGTCGAGACTTGTTAACTCAAGCCATGGTCTTAAAATTTTTGGTAGCAGTCTAAATGATTTTTGTCATTCTTTACGACTCAACCAAAACATTGACTAGACCATGGCTTGAATGTTCTCTTATGTTTATTTTGTCCTATTTTTGTCATCGCTTCATTGATTATTATGTACGAGTATGTTAGAGTGGTAGACACTCTAAGTATCGCCCTGGTGAAAGACCACCGTTCAGAATCGAAACGTTGCTTGAAATGGCTTTAGCCGTGTTTGGTGACCAGATCTGAATTGCCAGGTACTTCCTAACCTTCCTGTTCCACATCTCCTTTCCCTCCCCAGTGTATACCGCACAGGAGTCTTAACTGCTCCCAACCGTCTAGAGCCAGTGAGACTATGGCATCCCCAATAGGGATATGTCGTGAGGCTGAAGGTAGTGAGGAGGAAAATGAGATAGGTAAGAGGAAGGTCGAGAAATACCTGGCTATTCATATCTGGTCACAAACACGGCTAAAGCCGTTGCAAGCAACGTTTCGATTCTGAATGGTGGTCTTTCACCAGGGCGATACTTAGAGTATCTACCACTTTGAAACGTGCCGCAAATATACTTTTAATTATTTTATATGAATTAAAATGTGTTATGACGCATGTTAATTAAATAAAAGTTATTGGCGAACGCCGGGTTCGAACCAGCGACCTTTTGATTCGTAGTCGAGCGTGTTACCACTCGACCATGGAGGACGTCAATTTTTTGACTTTCTTAAAAAAAAAATCAATCACGAGTGATGTAACAATTGAAGATGATCGTATGGAGCTTACTCTGCCTGCATCCGCCTTCTAATTCTATTTTAAGTATTTGTCAAGAGTCACAATGATAATCAATTTGATCAAAAGCTCGTACACAAGAGTCTTAACCGTCTAGAGCCAGTGAGACTATGGCATCCCCGATTGGGGTACGTTGTGAAGCTGAAGGTCGTGGAGAGGAGAAGAAGATCGGAAAGAAGAAGGTTGGAAGTACCTGGCTATTCAGATCTGGTCACCAAACACGGCTAAAGCCATTTCAAGCGACGTTTGATTCTGAATGGGGGTCTTTTACCAGGGCAATACTTGGAGTATGTACCACTCTGAATTCTTTTTTAAGGACCCGTCAAGAGTCCGCTGTGAAGCTGAAGGTAGTGGGGAGGAGAAGAAGATGGGGAAGATAAAGGTTGGGAAGTACTTGGCTATTCAGATCTGGTTACCAAACACGGCTTAAGCCATTTTAAGCGACGTTTGATTCTGATTGATGGTCTTTCACCAGGGCGATACTTGGAGTATCTACCACTCTGAATTCTATTTTAAGGATCCGTCAAGGATCGCAATGATAATCGATTCAATTAAGAGCTTATCTAATCATCGGGAAAGATCGCGATTGCAAAGCCGATATGGGCAAGTGTGTATTTGGTTTACCTGTTGTACGGGCACTCTGCAAATTGCAATTTCCACTGATTGATTGCTCTAGGAGGACGCACTCGTCAATAAGTGAATATGATTACAGGATAATCGGCCTGGCCACAATCCGCGATAAATGGACCCTATCTCTCAACGAGCGGATTAGCGGAACAATTCCCAAATTCGCGGCTTACGAACGCCTGATTACGCGAGATTAATGCCGGAACATTCGAAAGTAGATAAATTTTTTTGCGGATTGACGACTAAACGAGTTACATCCGTCAAAAGCATTGGCGGAACACCCTTTACATGTTGATATGCGGAAGTGTACATAGTTCGCGAACTCTTAAATATATCAACTTGTTTGCTAAATGCAGAATAAATACATAATGTTATGCATCCAAGAGATAAGCGCTATCGAATCAAAGCTGCTCCCAATCGTCTAGAGCCAGTGAGACTATGGCATCCCCAATTGGGGTATGTTGTGAGGCTGAAGGTAGTAGGGAGAAAAATGATATAGGTAAGAGGAAGGTTGGGAAGTATCTGGCTATTCAAGAAATCCATCCATACATAAGAATGACGTATGTGGCCGGGTGGGTAAGGTCAATCATATCGCAGCGTGGGAAAATAAAATTTATTTAATTCGTAAGTATTTTTTTACAAAAAAATAAATATTTATATCGTTTATTTGCGACACGTTCCATATAGGTAGATACTCTCAGTATCGCCCTTACAAAATACCATTATACAGAATTGAAACTTTGCTTGAAATTCGTAAAAAGAAATTTGAGTCCATTTTTCTATTTATTTTTTATCAATATCCACCTTCAAACATAAATACCCGTATTTTTTTTTTAAGTTCGTTTTCATAATTCAATTAATTCTCAAAGTTTGAATTTTTTAAGCGCCGCCAAAACGGCAGTTTCTCAGAGGTAGTGAGCCGGGGGTTGCGTGACGTCATCCGTACCGTCAGAAGGGCATTACACGGTATTTATCTTTGATATCGCAAACTGTCGTTATCCAGCTGTTAGTCGCGTATTTTGTTAGTTTGTGTTTTTTCTTCAATTTTACCGCTTTTAATTTAACAAAGTCTTATAAAATTTCAAGAGATATACGTATTACTATTGCATCGTACTGATGTGTAAAAATACAAGCATTACTGCAATTTATCATCATTACGAGAAATGATTTTTTACGCAAAAAATGGTGTAACGCAACGAAGGCGGCATTAGATCGTACGTAAACAGTACATTTGTCGTAAGAGTTCGCTCGACTAATCATGAAGCGTTTCTATTTTATGGCGTTTTAACCAATTTTCAAGAAGCATTAATTGATTCTAAGAATAAAAATATGGAAATATATGTTTATATTCAGAATCGGTGTTTTTCAATATACATGCACATATCTTTAGTCACAATATTTTTCACTCAACTTCCTTATTAGGGATACCACAGTCACTCACTCCGGGTAGTTTAAACTGTTAAACATTTAACTATTTTTATAATAACGTAAAATAATATCAGAACTGAGTCATTTAGATACTCGCTTTACCTAGATTGCATACAGTGGGTAATTTATTTGCAGAAATAGTTAATAATAATAATAAAAATAACAGTGAACTTATTTATCTCAGTTTTATGATATTTCACCTCAAGTGTGCTTTATACTAAATTAATTATGCTAATAAGACTAACTAACAAGGAGAAAATAATTTATAATATAAATGAAAAATTAAATCTATCTAAAATCATGATCGTTATCATAAATCATGAGAGAAAAGGTTCAGATATGGGTATAGCAAGGTATGTGTACATCAACAGATTAAACATAAAAATAAAAACAATTTATTATAAGCTAAGGGTATGAAAATCCAAATTAAAAGGTTTGAATTAATTTTAACATATTTGTTAGATTAAGGACAGTTAACATGTTGGTACTTAAAAACATTAATAGTCAAGTATTATAAGTAAACGATTCTAAAAATGCAAACAGTGTAAATATAACAAGTATCTAAGGAACAGTGCATATTTTATGACAATGAGTATATGGTTTTCAGTAGCCAGTAAGAACAAGGGTAGTTATATTCAACTGCACTAGACTAGTAACAAGAAGGCTATAATCGCATACCTCTTCCAAAAATACTAAATTTAATTTATTCCACCGTAATATCTCTAATAACATAGTTATGCTGTTGTGTGCTAATTATTTACTCCATGTTTTTTTCACTATTATTGTATACTGTCTATTGCACAGTTATTTGAAAAATGAATATTTAAATAATGACCATTTAACAAAACTGTATCTACTCAACAGCAGGTATACATTTTTTTTTTAAATAAACAGCTCAAAGTCTTTTTTTTACTTTTCTCTTTTCAATGTTTAGGTACTGCATTAATACGATTCAATAATAATAGCATCACGACACAATAGCTTTATATAATAAAGGTGAATGCAGGAAACTCCATTAATGGAGGACTGAACGCTGTTGGCGCAAATAAGAAATTGTCCAAAGAAGCGAAGCTAGCAGTCCACAATGGAGTGCTTATACCCACCCTGATGTATGGCAGTGAGGCACGGAACTGGCAGAGGAAGGATGAAAGTAGACTGAATGCTGTGGAAATGAGATCTTTGAGACTTATGTACGGTAAAACCATGTATAACCGTATTAAAAATGTGGATATCCGGAAAGAATGTAAGGCTGATGTGAACGTAATGAATAGGATCAAGAAAGGGACGCTTAGATGGTTTGGGCATGTAGAGCGAATGAACGAAGAAAGGCGTGTGAAAAGAATATATGATGCGAAATTTAATGGAAGAAGAAGTCGAGGACGCCCGAGAAAGATGTGGCACGATCAAGTAAATAAAATACTTGAATCGGGTCATGTGAAGAGTCAAAACAATAGAAGAGTATGTATGAGACGATGTATGAATGTAAATGAAGCAAGGAGTGTGTGCCAAGACAGAGTTATATGGCGGTCCGTCCTCTCTGCCTACCCCTGCGGAGAAACGGCGTGATGGTTAGTTAGTTAGTTATATTTAAGTTTGTGGCTTTCAATTTCGTAACCAACACATTAAAGTTAGCATCACGAAATAACGTTGGACTAAATTCAACAAAAAAATCGTTGAAATTCATTCTAATGAAGTAGGTAAGTATGTTAAAAATCTATGATGCTAAAAATACACATATTTTAACATTGAATCAATCGTCGATAGTCAAATTATAAATTACTTATGTTTTTTTTTTGCTGCAAACATCGTTGTAGGTGATATACGTGGGGTAATTTAAACAATGACAAAATAAATATTATCTACTAACTCATGTTTTCTTGTAACGAATGGTTTTCGAAACACCAAGCTCATATATTACACTTTTTACTACCGAAGCAGATGACACTCTTAAAATACGACTCTCTTAAATTTGTTCTTGAAAAAAACAGCCTCCATTCGGATATGGCAAAGCCTCCTCAGGTACCTTTTGCTAATAAATAATACTTGCTTCGTTAACTTCATAACTTACAAACGGCCTTGAAAGCTTTACACCGTCGAAAATAGCCAGAAATTCGCAAATTGTAAGGTCTGCCATCGTAAAGCTTGCCACGAAAGAACTGACTGAGGTGTCCCTGGCACGTATTTTATAGTGTGACACATTGTACACGGTACAACACATCGATGAATTAAATCTCTATTCATGCGGTTTTAGCATTCTTAAAAAAAAACAGAGTAAGGACTCAAGAACTAAGCAAGAGCTTTTCAAGGCAGCAGCGCTTTTTTACTAAAAGAAAATTAAGTAAGACAAACATTTCCGGGTTATGAATAACCAAACAATATTTATCTACCACTCTGGAACATACCGAAAATTTACCATTTATTGTTTTATATAAATTAAATGTGTTATGACACGTTAATTTGATATCATTACGGAAAGCCACTATTCAATATTAGACACAAACAACGTCAGATATATTGCAAGTAGCTTTCACTCCGCGAGGGCGGCATTCCTTGCACGGTACACAGCCTTCCAATAATTACATTCTGTAAAACACAGAGTTTGGGAGATGTGGGGTAAATGCATAAGCAACGCAGTTACAAAGGGAGCGGCACTAGTGGTTTAACGTACGTATAAGGAATGAACCGTAAGTCAGACGAACATTATTTTATTCAAATGGAATATAATTGCGTTGACCTCGAAAATTCGAAGGGAAAAGGCTGTGCAGGCTTCACAAGGTCAGAGAGATCAGCCTGTGTATTTTCGCGGCTTCAACCTTCTGATTTCATATTTGCAGATAAGATAATTTAAAAAATGACCTTTAAACACCCAAATCTCGTAGCACCATCACAAATTAAATACGAAGCCTTTTAATGTGTATTTTTTTTGCTAGAATTGAATATAATATTAATAAAAACAGTTAACTTATATAGCGTAGTTTTGTGATATTTCACCTTAAGTGCACTTAATATTAAATTAATTAGGCTTATAATATTAATAAAAACAGTTAACTTATATAGCGTAGTTTTGTGATATTTCACCTTAAGTGCACTTAATATTAAATTAATTAGACTAACTAACAAGGAAAAAATCATATATAATATCCATACAAATTAAAACTATCTAAAATCATGATCGTTATCATAAATTATTAGAGAAACGGTTGAGATATGGGTATAACAGTGCATGTGTACATCAACAGATTAAAAAAAAACAATTGACCAGAAGCTAAAGGAATAAAAATCAAGATGAAACGTATGAATTTATATTCACATATTTGTTTAATCAAAGAAAAGGAAATTAGATTGAGGACAATATGTTGGTACTTAAAACATTAATATTCAAATAGTATAAGTAAACGATTCTAAAAATGCAAACAGTATCCAATACCTCCCAACTCAAAGGAAATGCGTGGACCATGCTGTTTAGGGTGTGGAATAATAATATATAGAATAACCATGTAAAAAAACAGGTCACTCATTTCGATTTTCACTTTAAATTTTCCCAAAATTTTTAATCCATTTTTTCAAAAAGAAAAAATTCGAAGAACACACAAAAACGTGACCAACCTTTCCAGTTGTCAAAAATTAACCACTAATCCAAAATGGCTGATAATGCTAACATATGATAAGCATACGTGTACCAACATAACAAAACAAAAAAAATCGATGGTCGAATGTACACAGCCCGTGAAAATTCACCTTTTTTTTTTAACAGGCCATGTATATAGCCCCAATGTGTGTACAATATTCCTCAACAGACGATAATACTTAGTAAGTAACTCGCCCATTTTCTGAATCAATCTCGAAATAATCTATCTACTTCATCAATTGTATGTTTTAATACAACGAATTCAATTACTGCGTAAAAAAATGCGCCTATAAGCTTGAATAGCTTTTCATGAACCTTGTGCAAAGCCTTATAAACAAGCTTAACGACCCACACAAAATGGAATAATAAGGGTCATACTTTTGTACAAAACCTAATATATAAATGAAAACGACATCTCTCCTACAATGCATCTTCAGACATCAACAGTTTTCAAATGGGAATGAAGTGAATTAACAAAAAAATTAATTGCAAAATACTGATATAGAAGATTGTGACGAATTATGAATTGATTCTTGTAATATTAATGTTGATTGAATAATAATAACAGCGCTTTGAAGCTGTAGACACGTATTTGCATAAGCTCTTAGTTTTTGGGTAGTTTTTGTTCTCCTTGTTAGGTAGTCTTAGTAGCATAATTAAGTTAGTATGAAGCGCACTTGAGGTGAAATATCACAAAACTGCGCTATATAAGTTCACCGTTATTATTATTATCAAACGAATTGTTACATTGATTAACGTTTTCGTTAGCATAAGTTTTGAAATATTTCCCTATAACAAATAATACTCTTTTTTTTGCAAATCTGCTTAAGTATTTACTCTCACACCACAAGAGTACATAGCTTCTCCTTATAAAGAAACAATTATTATTATCGAACACGAAATTCGATATTAAGTTTTGGTGAATTTATTTGCAATAACTTTAATGACTGCAGTATGTAAACCTTATGCTTTCAATAAACAGGTTTAGCGCCCTTGAGGTGATTTTTCACAAAAACGGCGCTATACAAATCATCCAAATATCTGATGGTATTAATACGCTAAGCCGTCTTCTGTACATGATTCGGTACTTATGTATGCAAAAACAATACTGGTAATTTTCACTCATACGCAAAAAAGTTTGAAATTTTATTCCGATTACGCTACTTCACGATTTACTCACTACGTCCCTTTCGACGTGTGTATCAAGACTAAACTAGTTATTATTATTATTATGTTACTTTGTAGTTGATGCAGGTAAAATATGAATATACCTATTTTAATGGACTCATTTAAATTGCTGTTAAGTAAATTAATAATATCAAGGCTTCGTCTTCAAAGTTATTTTGCACCACACGTTCATAGATTCGTTTCAAAGATATTCTTGTTTTTTTTTTAAAACGGACTAAAAATAAAATTATAAGTGATATACGGTGGCATTTTCAAAGATAATAAAATATCAAAAAAAAAATTATAATAATCAGATAATTAAAATGTAAATAATTATGTTTTTTTTCAGGCTGAACAGAAACTAATTGATAATATGTACAATAACGTGGTGTTACAAAAAAAGCATTTTTTTAATCTTAAATAATAACGCTTAATAAATCATTAATGTTTCATAATGTTAAGGGTCAAGAAATCATTCTTAGTTGCGTAATGAATAGGATCAAGAAAGAAACGCTTAGATGGTTTGGGCACGTAGAGCGAATGAACGAAGAAAAGAGTATGAAAAAAATATATGATGCGAAAGCGAATGGAAGAAGAAGTCGAGGACGCCCGAGAAAGACATGGCACGATCAAGTAAATCAAATACTTGAATCGGGTCATGTGAAGAGTCAGAATAACAGAAGAGTATGTATGAGACGATGTATGAATGTGAATAAAGCAAGGAGTGTGTGCCAAGACAAAGTTATATGGCGGTCCGTCCTCTCTGCCTACCCCTGCGGGGAAACGGCGTGATGGTTAGTTAGTTATTAGTTTCATAACTATATTTTTTGATTTTATCCAATGTATTTTATTGCGTAATATTAATATACCATATTCGGTGGCTGCAATACGGGCATGTGCCTGATCTAGTGGTCGAAGTCAATGAATTAATTTAGAAAAAAAAAAAATTAAATTAAGAACTACGGGCTTCATAGCTACCTGCGATCAACGCATTTAACTTTTTAGTCGAATATGGATTGATAAGTTTACCGCAGTCGATACGAACTGGAACACTTTTGGTTAATTTGTGTTATTATTCGATATTCTCTCTTTATAGCCATCAATTATTAAAATACTCGTACATGGAAGTGTCGGAGGAAAATCGAATTGATAACTTAAGTTTGGTTCAAGCTGGCATTGTAAGTATGAAGACTTACAAGAAGGGGTAGACCATTTAAGATAGAGCTGGTTGTAAATAAGACATCGGATAAGTTAACAAGTTAGAGTACATAGAGTGGTACCTATCCAAGGCAGTGTAGTCAGTTTTGTTTGATTTTTGCCAGACTCGGCAGACCTGGGCGTGGCTAAGACCAGGGCTAAATTATTTATACATCCATTTATAGAACATGTCGACATAATGTTTTTGTTTATTCGTATAACCACTTTTTCAGAGCATTGCTATCAACAAAAATATAGCATATAACCTAAAAAACCGTTTAGTTGTGTCGAGTTTAGTCGCATATGAAAACATCTGGCGGAGTCTCCGGAGACGCGGGAGACCAAGATCATCCTTACAGTACATAAAAGCGGTGTGTTATGTTTGTTGTCTCTTTCTCTCTCATAGTGTACGACGCAAAAACCCGTAGAAAGTGATTTATCGCAAGTTTGTATGGGTTGGGTAAAAAAATTAGCTCTCTATCTATACATTGTTACTCCAAATTAACAACATTAACTAATGTTTGGGTAAAAAGCTTAGGTAAGATAAGATAACGGGAATTTTAACCCTGAAATGATAAAAAAGATTCCCTATTTCTAAGAGTTGCACAAAATTTATTATAATAATTTAGAAAGGTATTTAAATAAAATCAGGCCATCAAGATGATTTGTCAGACGAAAAAACTTCTGAAGCTTTTAAAGCCCATAACGTGAAACGAACAGGTGTACCTAATGTCAAACTTGCTTTAAATGACGTGTGAAGGGAATCATTTCACTAATCTCAATTGTAATTTAACACCTGTAAAGAAATGAGCACCTACCAACAAACTGACAAACATTTAGTTTAGAAATGAGAAAACTCAGAAACTACAACCATTACAATAATTTTATTGTTGGGGTTACTTTCTAAATACTGTTTTAATTTTACCTACGGTTTTTATTAGTTATTAAGCTTTTGGTTTTAGGCGTTACATCTAAGCAACTGTATTTCTTTTATAAAAAAACTTACAAAATGTTTACTTCGGGATAAAACCGAAATATTTCATATTATGTGTGTGAGCAATTACAACAAACAATAAATTGTCTGCCTTTGTAGACTTTTCGAAACTTTTTTCTTTGTTTTTGGGGGTATTTCGCGAAAATCATAAATTCCATTCGCTCATTTTTTAGAAAAAAACTTACCCTCTTTGAACCTTACTTCGGTTTTACTTTGCATTTAGCGAGAGAGGTTCCCAAAATAAATGTTGAGACAGAAGGTAATTTAACGGACGGCTGATCTTGTGCAAAATCAATAATCGTTTAAAATATTCAGCCATGAAAAAAATTAACCGCTTCTGGAAAAATGATGACTTACGCAGCAATTCTTACGACCATTTTGGCAGTTTCACTAGAAAATAATTATCCTTCATTGACAAACATGTTACAAACAACTAATTATTTTATTTAATTATCAATTTTTTGTTTCTTACATTATTTTTTTACATTACCTACCTCACTAGGTCATAAAAACCTGTTCTGAGGTAAGTGACGGTGAGTACAAGTAGAATATTTTTTTTAAATAATGACATTTGCTACACAATGTTCTAGTTTGTCATGGTGAAGAATTTTAGGTGCTATTTTAGGAGGTTTTCAATATCCTTGCGGTCCTTACTCATTACCATTTAGTAATGTTTTGATTAAAAAAATACATATTGGTGATGGTTACTGTCTGTGGTGGGAGTTTGTTGTAAGTGTGAGACGCGATGTACAATGTACATATGGTGTCTTTGTGCAAAAGCTGTATTGTATTTAGGTACTAAAAGTCTTTCTTGTTGTTTGGCCCTTGTATTTTTATTAAATGTGATATACATTAAAGATTTTGAAGAATGACTTATTTTCAACACTATTTTAAGATATAGCTGTATGATATTGAGGAATCCCAATAGTTGAAATAGTGGCGTTGTTGGGTGCCTGGAGGGCTTTCTAAATATAATTCGTAAAATTACATTTTGTATTTTTATAAGAGGACCTAGCAAGGTAATAGCAAATCCCCCCCAACCAGATATTACATGTCCTATATGGCTTTGACATAGGCAATAATAAAGCTTAATAAAAGCTTCTTCCATCCATGTATCGGCCCCATTAAAAAACACAAACCCCATGGCCAAGTGTTAGGTTAGGTTTCTTGTCGGCACGTCGTCGAATCCATGGTATTCTTTCTAGAGCAATATGACCCGCAGTATTGCGTTTAAGCACCTTTCTCATTGAATCAAAATACACTTAGACATTTATAGTACCGGATTAATATCCCTCAAGATTAACGTTACTCGTGACAGGCATTGTTCGAGAGTACAGCAGAACACGCGGCAAGAATCCGACTGTATTACTTCTCGTAAACTCTGCAATAAAACAGCAGCCGGCAGACGGAATATAAGTCCACTATAGCTTCTTTAATACGACGTCCATCCAACAAACATGTCCTACATTAGACGTTATTATATGTTTTATTGTGAAGCCATATGTCGCGAGCTTTCAGTTTTAAACGCAACGCTAATTCATCTCTACCTCGATATCTGTTAAAAATATATATTACGATCGATGACGTGAAATGTGGCAAGTAAAAAACACACTTACGTTACCAGTAAATTCATCATTCAAATATCGGTCGCGTATTATCGTGTATGACAAAGATAGACATTCATAGAATATGTATGTAAGAACGAAACAGATGTAGGATCGGACTGCGTTCCGTACTTGCTAGTAGCGTTGAATGCTCTGGTAAGAATGAGATAGCACTTCGCTTACTCGCTTACGCGAAGACGTCATTATGTTGGTCAACAATGGAGATAGTTGTGTTGTCTAAAATAAAAATAAAGTAATTTGCAGTAATTTGCGCGTAATTAGAAATGAAATGTCATTCCTTGACTTTTAGTAGTCTTTGCAGTGTAATTGAAACACTTTCTCATCAGATACGAGGGCATTTTGGCACTTATGTGTGTAATTTGATTAGATTTAGTAAACGACCTCAAGCGACGCGAGTTTAGTACTAAATCGGCTTAAACACCGAGCACACCCACTAGCGTGGTTTTGCTTGCCACTTTGAGAACGCTACAACGTGTCTGTATATTTGTAACGTCATTGATTATGATCGCATTTGAGGATGATTACTCGAAACGGCCCGTTCGTTCTTTCCTCAACGTAATGATACATTGTCAACCTTTTTTTTAAATAATTTTTCACTCCAATCATCTCGGCTGATACCAAAAGATCATTCATCGTTTGCGCAAGAAATAAATCACGCCGAGACGATTATGTCAAATTTACGGCACATATTTAAGGGGATGTTTTTTTATGATTCTTTCAAGTAAAAAAACAAGTCTCAGAAATTGACTGATAATACTTGTGAATATCTTCAAGGTCTGTAATTAAAAACACATTATTCGCGATGAGGTGTCACGTTGAGAATCCTTCTGCTTCTAAACATGTAGCACGTTTTTAAACGTAGGTATAATTAAAGCGTATCTCGGAGTCGCGGGGACAACTTGGTGAAGAATATAAATTAGTGTTGCGAGAATGTAATGAATATTTAAGCATTTGACACGTTGTAAATTATGGTTTCTTGATGATGTTTGAAGGAAAATACACGCGGCTTCCAGCTGGTACAAGAATAGGTAATGACTAGAATCGTGCCGTTAATAATTGAAGAGACGCTTGGCGGATTTCTTAAATTACACAAAGAGTGTAATATTATTCCCGCTGTCCTGAAAGGAGTCAGGAAAGGTGATGGGAGATTCCCGGCTTCCTTACTATTTCTACCAAGGATCGGTTAAATGGTGCTTGACGTAGAACCATATCTTACAGTTCAGCGCGCATGCAAATGAATTTTATTCAAACATACTGCTTTTAATTATTTATGCAAAAATCTTCTCACCCCTCTTGTTTCCGAGGAGGAATATTATTCCAGCTGTATGCGAGACCCTTGTGCACTTATTCACTCCCAACTTTTAACATAAGATGTTGACCTTTCCAAAAAGTTTGCCGGGAAGTATAATTATATGCATCTTTCAGCAACATACTTCGCTCTTCGGGTCCCTCGAGGGTCTGATTTAATCATATTTTACAGAGTTAGCGATGCTTCTATGCATATGGAAGTTCTAGGTTTATAATTTGACACATGGCTGTCATATTTAACCTTTTGTTTACTACCAGCAGTTAATTCCCCGCTTTGTTAGAGTTTCAACAACCTTTAAAAAAAAGCTTTTTTTATTATTGAAAAATATGGACACGCAGGTATCTACATGGAGTTGGTAGAGTAGTATCTACCCAAGGCAGCGAAGTCAGTTTTTGACTTGTTTTTGATGATTTTAACCTGACTCCGCGCACCTGGGCGTGGCTAAGACTAAGGCTAGGGTATTTATACATCCATTCATATCACATATCGACATAATGTTTTTGTTTATTCGTATAGCCACTTTTTTACAGTATTTTGATCAACAAAAATACAGCATATAACCTAAAAACCGTTAAGTTTTGTCAATTTTAGTGGCATAATAAAAAAAATTTAAGTGAAGCCCCGCGGTGAACCAGGAGCTTAAGATCATCCTTACAGTATATAGAAGCGGTCTATGAAATTTGTTGTCTCTTTCTCTCTCATGGTGTACGACGTGAAAACTCGGAGAAAGTGATTTATCGCAAGTTTGTGTAGGTTGGGTAAAAATAATTAGCTCTCCCTCCATATATTGTTACTTCAAGGGTATATAGGAACGAGATTTTTTATAAACACTTTGTCGAATCTTCTGCAGACCATCTAGCACGTAAACGGCAGCTGTATTTTTTACTTGATTAGAGAGATACCATCATATGCTTCAAATTTAATTATGACCTTATCAACTAAATGGAACCCAAATATTATATTTACAATCTGATCAATAGAAAATATTAATAAATTCACCGTCGTTGGAAAGGCAAAAGGTTAAGGCGCCATTTTGGGAAGTTTACACCGGACAACTCAAAAGTTTTTGTTGTTGTTTTTTAAAATAAAATTCATAAGTCTTCAGTACCTGGTTGGATTTTGAAAAAGAAAAAAGTTAACTCAACGCTCTCACTGAGTTACCTGAAGTGACAAAAATCTAAACAAAAGTCTCAAACTTGTGTTGCTCGAGTCAAGCCTTTTCCCAAGCGGTAAATATATTTTATATGGCTGAAGCGCCATAAAAGTCTTTAGAATCAAACGAGAGTCAGAGCATTCGATGCAGAAAAACAAAACTGATCAAAACTGCATATTTAACTCATTTTTTTACCGAAGAGTCGCTAAAGCCCTTGTGCCTTTCCAGCGACGATATGTATAATATTAAACCAATAAATCTTTGTTTGTTTATCACTAAAGCTATAAAATGGCAGACCATGAAATGAACGCAAAGCAGACAATGAGGAAAGAGGAAAAATTGTTGTATCAATATTTTTCAATTATTCAAAAATTAAATTAAATTTGTGCAGAAAATTTAATGCCATTGTGTAAAAAAAATAAAGATAAACAAGTGTTTTGGTGAATCGTCGTTTCTTAGGTGTGTCGCAAACGTTAACGGACCTCATAATTCATTTCGCACGTTTTTCAGTGTTTTAAACTGTACACCATTGTTTTGCCTTTATCCAGGGAACGAATGTTATCACTCCAGGCTCTTCCGGTCCGGGATATTGACTTCCTTCTGGGATCTTCTTACAAAGGTCGCTGCGTCAAAGGTTCTACCGGATGCCAGTCGGTGCACAAAAGCATGTGTTTGTGGGGTGAGACAAAATTCCGAAATCGTTTTCTGAAATTGCTTATTTTTAAATGAGATTTAAATGAAATAAATGGGTCGAGAATATCTGAAACTTTTGTTTAAGATTATTGATCTATGCATTCCAGATATTTACACAATAGAATAGATAATAATCATAATATAATAGAATAGATTGGTAGAACAATTTCACTATAATTTTTCGCGAAACTTCTGGCATTGGAAAAGTTTAAAATTTAAATAGTTTTTACGACTTCGCCAGAATTTCCACCTTTTTTTAACTTACCGAACAATCTACAATAAGAAAACTAACGAAATGGCGTTGAGATTTTTTCTTACACTACTTCTTTTATTCACATTTTTTTATAATAATACAATTTTATTCCAGAAGCTATGCAGGAGTAGTGCAATGGAATACCTTCCATAATTGCTAATAATAAAAAGTTACAAAAACAATAAAATACAAGTTGTGATACACACAATAATAATAATAAAAAATATATATAAAAATAAAAATAAAACATAAATTCGAAAGAAAAAATAAATAAAATAGTGAATCTGGTTTTAATGTGTGATTCAGGTTGGTTATAGTTAATACCTTACAAGAGTCTTAATTGCTCCCAACCGTCTAGAGCCAGTGAGACTATGGCATCCCCAATCGGGGTATGTTGGAGACTGAAGGTAATAGGGAAGGGAAGGAAATGTGAAAAAGGAAGGTCGTGAAGTATCTGGCTATTCAGATCTAGTCACCCAATATGACTAAATATTTTCAAGCACCGTTTCGATTCTGAATAATGGTCTTTCCCCAGGGCGATAATAAGAGTATCTACCGCTCTGGAACGTGCTGCATGTATACTATATATATTTTTATTTTTATTTAATGTGTTATGACACATAATAACCAAATAAATTTTATTTTCGCACGCCGGGCTTGAACCAGTGACCTCAGGATTCGTAGTCGAGCCTCTTACCACTCGACTACGGAGGCAGTCATTTAAAAAAAAAAAAATCGCTAACCTAGAAATTCCGGATAGTAAAAGCTGCTCAAATCTTATGATTTTTTTTCTCCTTTTTATGGTTTTTTTCACGTATGCCATCTAATTTTAGCCCCAACTCAAGTTACAAAGAAAACAAAATTACGTAGAAAATTAACTTATAAGAAACCTGTATTATTCAAATATTTTTACGCATAATTTTCATTATGTATTTATTTAAGAATATAATTTTTTATCACTAGATTTCACCTTCTAAAAGCATTGCCAAATTGATATGAAGCTACTGACAGACAGAAATTATTTCTCGTCCGTTTCTGTGTTAATGCACTCATGGGCTATTTAATTTTTTAACAACTGATAAAATTTTCACAAGACTGTGCTTTTATGCTGTGATAAAAACTAATTCCTCGTGGAAATGTAAATTCCGGTTTAACACCTACTTAATGCAGGAAACAGACAAATATAGCACACTCATACATATTCGTAAAAAGCATTAACTTTGTGGCTTGCCATATTTATAAATAAAACAGATTTTTTTTGTTTGAAACCACTTTTATTTTAAATATTTTGTCAACTGGTTTGAAAAGCACTCTTCCATCTTCGAGACTATTTTAAAATCAAACTAAAATACAGAGTACTGAGATATACTCGTATATACAGATATTTAGGTGTTGTAATGAGAAGTAGAGGGGCTAATTGAAGGGATTCATAACAAAGCATTCAAACATTATGTTATTCCCATCATCAAGCAAAGCAAATAAATAAGCAAACGCTCTGTTATTCCCGTAACCCTTTCAATCACCCCTTCTCCTTCTCATTCAACACTTAAAAACGTATATATATCTCAGTATTCTATTTTTAAGTTTAATTCTAATACTATCCTGAAGATGGAAGGGTGCTTCCGAAACCGGTCGACAAAATATTTCAAATAAGAGTAGGCTTAAGACGGCCTCCATAGTCGAGTGGTAAGACGCTCGACTACGAATCCAAAGGTCGCAGGTTCAAACCCGGCGTGCGCCAATAACTTTTATTTGATCAATATGTGCCATAACACATTTGATTCATATAAAAATAATAAAAAGTATATTTGCGGCACGTTCCAGAGTGGTAGATACTTAAAGTATCACCCTGGTGAAAGACCACCATTTAGAATTAAAACGTTGATTATAATAGCTTTAGCCTGGTTTGGTGACCAGATCTGAATAGCCAGGTACTTTCCAACCTTCCTCTTCCCAATCTCCTTCCCCTCCCCAGTATCTTCAGTCTCACAACATACCCTATTGGGGATGCCATAGTCTCACTGGCTCTAGACGGTTGAGAGCTGTTGAAACTCTTGTGCGGTATTCGTATAAAAATAAATATTAAAAAAAGGTTTATCTGTTTTATTTATAAATATAACAGATTTCCTGTGTTTAAAAATAGCATGTGTTGTAAAAACTGTTATATATACGGTGTTTGTAAGTGCAACAGACGAAAGCTTGAATAAGGCTTTTAGCAAGAAAACTCATAACATAGGTTAAAAGTCTCTTCACAAGACGACTCCGAGAACATCTTCCGCAGATAAGAACGATACCATCTGAGGAGGGTTTCTAGAATCTGTGGGGCCACCGGACAGTGAATAATAATCAACCCTTTCTTCATAAATCATAAATGGAACTGACAGCTAACTTTGTGCACACAGCCTTAAGATAATGGCATATGTCTTTACGTGAAAGGAGTCGCAAATAACCCACGTTATGTTCACGTTGTGGAACCTTCGCGTGTTCTTAGAAAGGCGCTGATTTACGATAGGTGTTGAAAGTTTACACCCACAATCCAAGAGAAGGTGTTAGGACATTTAATTTAATAATCTAAACTTTCTAGAGAGCTTGTAAAATCGTGAAATACCGTCATTATGATTTTAAATGGTTTTGTTTTATAATACACATCATACAAATACATTCCTGCACTACAGTATTACGTACGAGATCCGAAAAATGCAAATAGACAACTACAGTTTGTTCAAAAAACTAATTCAAGACAGGAACGCTTCGATGGTTTAAACATGGATGAAGAGTAGTCAGGAGAATACTTAATACGCAAGTGGATGGAATTAAAAGATACCTGGAACTCCCTCAGAAAAATTAATGTAAAATTTCTTTTCAGTTTGAACGTATTTATTTAAAGGCTTTTACACAAATATTATCATTTTTTTTAAAGATTAAACTCATAAGCAGTGCAAAAAATACTGTATAAGAAAATAAAAAGTATTAATGAATAACAACAGATACAAAAGTATTGTTAATAAAAAGAAAAAATAATATTGAATAAATAACAGGTTCAAAAATATTGTAAACGTAAAAATAATATTGAATAACAGGTCCAGAGTAAAGTAGTTTCAACAGTTAGTTTATCTCTATCAGATGAAAAAACTGTTTTAAGTTATACGTACTTATAGTGTGATATTGACGTGCTAAATATATTAACAATATCGGATTATCTGTTTCCCAGATGTTGAATTTATCGCATAGGCATGTTCAATTGTGAGGTTGAAGCAGAATCGTTACAATAGTATGGTAGGTACTGCATTGTAACAGTCCTGCCAGAAACATGAAATGCAATTAAGTATAATAGTTCAGGGCTGTCAATCATCGAAATTATAATTTTATATAAGCAAGTCAAGTCGGTAATTATTCTACGTTCAGACAATCTCAATTATTCACAAATAATATGTTTGTATAAATACTTTATTGGGTTGTGAAATAATTTCACAAGTTTTTAATATGTGTACTGCTCTAGTACTTTCGCATTGATTAGCAGGAATCTACAATTCTAACCGTAGCGTGAATTTCCACGCAGGTTTTTGCATATTGCTGTACGAACCCTAATGTCACGTCATTTTAATAAAAGCATCAGCATGATATAGAGAGATGAATTATTATTGTAATTTATTTTAACATAAGCAAGGTGTCGCGATTCATATTATACCCCGTATTATAAACTCTTCCTCTGACTACAACTTGTGCAGGCAGTCGTGGGGGGAACGAGAAGCCTTAAATCTCTTAATTAGGTACAGCAGATGCTGTGTCGGAGATAAAGGCAGGTGCGGTTAGCTTTTCCTGTATTATAAAAGGTGCATCAAGCACTATTCCAGAGACGTGTTTTCCAAAATCCTTTATTCCTTTAACTAGGATTTACAGATGACGGTGGTTATTTAGTGATCTGCAAAAAATAACTCGTAAAATCCTAACTAACCGTCACGCCGTTTCTCCGCAGGGGTAGGCAGAGAGTACGGTCCGCCATATGACTCTGTCTTGGCACACACTCCTTGCTTCATTTACATTCATACATCGTCTCATACATACTCATCTGTTATTCTGACTCTTCACATGACCCGATTCAAGTATTTGATTCATTTGATCGTGCCATGTCTTTTTCGGGCGTCCCCGACTTCTTCTTCCATTCACTTTCGCATTATATTCTTTTCATATTATTTTCTTCGTTCGTTTGTTTTACATGCCAAAACCATCTAAGCGTCCCTTTCTTGATCCTATTCATTACACTTACATCAGCCTTGCATTCTTTCCGGATATCCACATTTTTTAATACGGTCATACATGGTTTTACCACACATTCGTCTCAAAGATCTCGTCTCCACAGCATTCATTCTACTTTCATCCTTCCTCTGACAGTTCCGTGCCTCACTGCGATACATCAAGGTTGGTATAAGCACTCCATTGTGGACTGCTAGTTTCGCTTCTTTGGACAATTTCTTATGTGCGCCAACAGCGTTCAGTCCTCCATTAATGGAGTTTCCTGCATTCACCCTTCTTTCAATATCCTTATCAGCCTTTCCGTCTCTTGTTAACATACTTCCTAAATACACAAACTCATCCACTTGCTCCAAGTATTCATCATTCACAACTATATTGCACGCTGTTCTCGTACTCCCTCTTTCAAACACTATGACTTTTCATCATCAACTCATTTTGAATACTATAATTTCCTATAATCTGAAACCATGTATCGTACACTGTTTTTATAATTTAAAACCTCGAGAGTAGAGTATGGCTGTAAGCTTTTCACCTAATTAATATAAAAGGTTGAGTAGCTGGCTGCACTCTGGTAAAGTTTTTACAGGAAAACTTGAGTGTAAATAAAAAAGAAAACTTAATGGTGCAGTAGATAAAATCTGACGTCTTACTCACCCAAACGAGAGGTTGTGTGGGGTATTATTTGATATGTTTTGCTACACAATGTGGGGTTGCAAGATGCTATGCGAAAAATGATCTTATTTAATTGAATTAAATTTGACCTCTCCCCTACGTAAACTTTCGTATCTTCGAATTCCCGACTTTCTAATAGATTTTTCAATTTTTTTATAGTGAATACCGCACAAGAGCCCCAACTTCTTCCAACCGTCTAGAGCCAGTGGGACTATGGCATCCCCAATAGGGGATATTGTGAGGCTGAAGGTAGTGAGAAGGGAAAGGAGATGGCAAAGAGGAAGGTCGGGAAGTACCCGGCTATTCAGATCTGATCACGTTTCGATTCTGAAAGGTGGTCTTTCACCAGGGCAATACTTATAGCATCTACCACTCTGGAACGTGCCGCTAATATACTTTATATTATTTTATGTGAATTAAAATGTGTTATGACACAGATTAATCAAATAAAAGGTATTTGCGCACCCCGGGTTTGAATCCGCGACCTCTGGATTCGTAGTCAAGTGGCTTACCACTCGACCATGGAGGCCGTCGATGCGGCATTACATTAGAAAAATATGCTTTAGGTCGCGGGTTCATACCCGGCTTCGCCAATATTTTTTTAATTTAATTAATATGTGTCACAACACATTTAATTCATATGAAATAGTTTAAAAAAAAGCATATTTGCGGCACGTTCCAGAGTGGTAGATGTTCTAAGTATCGCCCTGGTGAAAGACTACCATTCAGAATCAATACGTTGCTTGATTGAAAGGGCTTTAGCCGTTTGTGAACTGATCTGAATACCCAGGTACTTCCCAACCTTCATTTTTCCCATCTCCTCCCCCTCCTTACTGCCTTCAGCCTCACAACATACCACGATCGAGGATGGCGTAGTCTCACTGATTCTAGACGGTTGAGAGCAGTTGGGACTCTTGTGCGGTATTGAATAATAAAAAATCTTTCACAAAGAACATACGATGCAGGACATGAACCATGCACTACTTGAATTCTGAAATTTTCTGCAATAATTAACTCTTCCGAAACAATCGAGAATTCAATCTTATGAAGGATTCTCGTAAATATATCGTCCAATTATTTAATTTATTTTATAAGCCATTTATCAAAAACTCATTTGTTGTTTTCTCGCTTTTGGATATTTTAATGATGTTTTCACGTGGGGCATGTTTCAAAAATAATATGTTAATAAATTGATAATGATATAAAAAAATAAAATAAATTTATGTTAGGTTTTTACAAAGTGGCTTTTTGAAAGCTGCAACCCTCCTGTTGAAAATGGCGTTTCCAAACCGAAAATAAGTGCGTCGACCTACAAATTGTAGACAGCAAAAGTTGTACAAATTTCATAACGCGAGGAATCATTGCTGGCGAATTTCCAAGATATACAAACAGGTTTTCTTCGGAATTGAGATTCAGGCGTATAACATGGATTTTCAAAACATTTTCTATTTATTTTGGGATAAAAAAAAATCCATTTTAAAGTATTTTGTTCGTTTTTGTTGTAATTACAACACTAGAGACCTGACTGCCCGAAGTTGGTGGGTCTTGGCATCCCAATATTGAAGAATTTTGTGGGGGGATTAGATTTTTTTTCAAAGCTAGACAGTGAGACTGTAGCTTACTGATTGGGGTGTGTTGTGATACTGAAGATAGCGAGGAAGGAAAAGAGATGAGAAAGATGGAGGTCGTGAAATACCTGGCTATTTAAATCTGGTCACCAAACACGGGTAAAGCCATTTCAAGCAGCGTTCAATTCTGAATGGTGGTCTTTCACCAGGACGACACTTAGAGTATCTACCACTCTGGAATGTACCGCAAATTTACTATGTGAATCGCATGGGTTATGACACAAATTAATCAAATAAAAAACATTTGCGCACGCTGTGATTTGAACGCACGACCTCCGGATTCGTAGCCTAGCGTCCTAACAACAGGACCACGAAGTCTGTAATAAATATGATACTTTCGTAGTAGTATTATATAGTATTATATAGCCTGTAACGTGAATAGAGCTTTCTATATTCTACGGTATGGCAAAGTCAAACTATAACATGATTATGTTCTAAGTATAATATTGGAGCGTAGGTTAGGCTGAAAAGATAGGTTGTAATTATATAAGGTAAATGGATTACCAAACAAACTTTTATCTTAAAATTTGAAATTAAATTGACGTTTTGCTTCTTTTTTTTATTTTTCAACTTTTTGTTTCTTACATTATTTTTTTAACATTACGTACTCACTAGGTCATAAGAACCTGTTCTGAGGTAAGTGACAGTGATTTCAAGTAGAATAATTTAAACAATGATGATATTTGTTACACAATGTTCTAGTTTTTCATGGTGAAGAATTTTAAGTGCTATTTTAGGAGGTCTTCAATTTCCTTGCGGTCCTTACTCATTAGCCATTTATTAATGTCTTGATTAAAAGAATACATATTGGTGATGGCCACAGTCTGTGGTGGGAGTTTTTTGTAAGTGTGAGGCGAATTATTAAAAATTAACGAGACAAAGTGCATAATTCAGAATCTTTGGCAGTGGTATCCATTCAAACTATTGGAAAACGAACTTGTCCATTCACATCCAAAACTGTGGTAAATTTACTAACCATACCTGATATTGAATATTGGGAACTTTCAATATAATAAATCGACAGTACAATCAGTCTAGTGAGAACGAAATTAATTTGTATTGACGAAAATCTAATCGGCATACTAAATTTATTTCGGCGATGGTAATAATAATTTATAGGTGAAAACAAAAAGACATATTTTTGAATTCGCCAATCATCTTATTGAATAAGATCATACCTTCAATAAAATCACCGACGCTCGTATTCTCCATAAAAATGGTCGTGCCAACAAACTAAATAATTTAGAAGCACTAGAAATTAAGAAAGCCATTAAAATGAATAGTCATATTCTTGATAATCAGTTAAATTTGTCCAATTGTCCAATATTAAGTATATTTTCCGTTAACTATAAAATTTAAGATTACTTTTTCATCACATTCTCAGTTGACGTTTTGCCTCTTTCATTTCATATTATTTGTCTCTTTCTCTCTGTTCCTTTGTTATAATTTAAATTTTATTCTATCGTTTTCTCACTGTCCTCTTATTTAATTTTATATTGTGCTCTTCCTCCGTACGTACATAGTCAGAGCACAATATGAAATTTAACCGCACACTTTTTTTATTTTTTGTTTAGTTTAATTTTATGCCCTGATGATGCTTAGGGTAAGCGAAACCGGTCGGTCATTAAAATCATAATTAAATCTGTGATCATACAAAGTTAATTTCTAATTTTCATTAGATATATTTTTAATTAAAAACTTTGCTATGTTATTTTTTTTCAATTTATAAAAACATATTAAAATGCCTACTAGTTTCATCACCATCGTAAAATTTCAAAGCATAAAAATAATCAAAGTAAACATTTTAAACAACTTCCTTAACTTTTTACAGTACACAAAGTTTTTTCTTCATTCACGCAAAATTATGCAAAACTACCTTCCTACATGATTGTTAAAACTATATTTTTAATGCATGCCACAATTTTAGCTAAGTCATAAAGTTATAATCGTTGCGTTTAAAATTCATATCAACTTCTTATACCATCAAACAATAGTTGTACCAGTAAACAGGCTTCAACAAGCAAATGCGCTCTGTGCTCTACGTAATTAATTTACAAAGTTACAAATATGCAATCAAATCAATGTAAAATCTAGAAATACTTGGTAATGGAAAATGCTTCAATCAAATAAAAGAACAATGTCTGATTCTTTAAAATTATTCAAACTGCTCGCTTGCAAACACTATAAGTAATCATGACATTTAAACATATTTCATTCGTATTACAGTGAATTTGGTATTCTTCGTAAAATCAACTGATTCTTCACATTGAGAAGTCGTATTTGATATTTTTTCATTGAAAGGACAAACAAAAGTCTCATGTGAACAAAAAGAAACCTTTTTGTATTTTCTTTTACATGAACACAAACAATGCGCTATGTTTCTGAGAGTTACAAGGGCACGTGTTATTGGATGCCCTTAAGTTATGAATGTTAATTGGGGCTTTATTTTGAATACAGGATGTTTTATTACACCAACCAAAAGCGTGTTCCATTAATTTAACATCCTAAATATGATTTTATAAGTAAAACCCAAAAGGTAATTTAACCCTTATGTGACTGAAAGGGTACCCGGGTTCCCTTTTCGGTTTTCGACATAGATTTTTTCAATGTTCCACAGTAGTGTAAATGAACAATTAAACATAACCGTTGGATATGTGGAGGGTGGTATGTGAGCGGAAAACGCTTAAGTAAAACTTACACCTTCCGATGACTAAACGGGTACCCTCGTGTGTTTTATGTGGAATTTGAAACTTGTCCATATTTATTAATGATTTCCTCTTATTTAAAATTATAAATGTGATGTATTATTGTGTTCAAAATACATCACCTTTATCCTTAATACTATTTTTAATCACCTACTGAATTGAAAACCCCGAGAAAAAAGATGGTACTGGGTGAAATTCCTATTCACTTCCCCTTAAGCCTTGAACTGAGTAAAAATGTATAACGTCATAAAAGTGGTCCAGAAAACTGCGAAAAAGGATATTACGTAAAATAAACCTCCATTTCAATTTTTTAAATGTGTAGTTTTCTTCAGTCACATGAGGGTTACCATGGAAAACAGAGACGATTATTTTGAGTTGTGAGTCGCCCATGGGTTTTCTTAACGAAGGGTAACTAATAGGTACCCAACCCCTTTCTAAACGGAGTAGAAAGGGGTCGCGGATAATGAATAACGAACGTAATTTTGTGGAGCTGAAGAATAAGTGATACCCAATTCACCATAATACTGAGAATTAACAGGCTTATTGAACAAATGGAGTATTGTGATGGATGACTGACCTCGGCCTGGCAACCTGCGAGTAGTAGCGGTCCAGCTGCTGGAGAATCTTCAGGGCGTCCGCCATGTTGGCGTCGTCGGAGTCCGCGGAGACCAGTGCCAAGGAGGTCACCAGGAGGACCAGCCCGAGGGCGAGAAACAGGTTACGGGGAGTCATGATGCTGACCTGAAGAAAAAAGAAAAACACCCCATCAGCAAGAAGTAAGCTACAATGTCACGAACATGATAATATCTTCCGAAACGTATTGTTGCGTCCGGATTTCAGTGTTGGTATAACTGAATGTCACTTAAGGGTCAGCACTCAAAAATGACACTAAACGTTAATTTCTAGCGTTTTTAATACAACCAATACTACAAATGAGTGGATAGAAATAACAGCAGCAATCTTTTTCATTTGAAATTATTTCTTGAAAAGTTGATTGAGCGTTTAATACACCATTATTTCATGAATTTGTTGATACATTTAGAGATTATTGTTTCAAATTGTTCCTTGTTTAATGTAAACAAATATTTTGATTGAACAAAATCCCGGTTTCTTTAAAATAATCGTTTTTAAGTTGACAATGCTACAGAACCGTTTTTGTAGATTGCTGCCTTTGCTTTCAAGCCCCTCAAATGATAGTATGTCTGTAAATTTTCTATAGATAGTTAGAAAATTGACTGAGGTTTCCAGTGAACTCAATTTTATAAGTATATTCATTTGAATTCTTTGAAAAACATACTAAAATTTCAATAAAAGATGCAGTTTTGAAACCAAAAAGGTGTTTTGGAACGTTTAACTAATACTAATAATTTCACCAATTCCCTAAAATTTCAATAAAAATCGTACAAATTACATCGGTACTAATTATGACCGTCTACAAAATTAAAAAATACATTTATCGGAATCTTGGAGTAAGAATATATGATACGTTTGCGAAACAGTGTAGTCAGGTCGGTTGACTTTATACTGACTCGATAGAAAGAGACAAAGATATGTTAAAGGATGTTGGATAGCCTATAAGTTACCGCCCAAATGGAATTTGGACATTTTTAATAAACATATTTGAACACATTAAACAAAACAATATCAATACACCATCAAATTGGCTTATAAAGTCAAAATATTAAACAAACACTAATGACAGAAGGTTTGCCTAAGTAATGATGGAAGCTTTTTGTTGATTTTATGACTTTGTATCATTAAAAATGTGAAAATTTTAAAGGTCGGTCAAAAATGTTTAAAACTGTTGAAATACCTCTGAAAAGTGATGTTTTAAAATCTTTATTTGATCTTATTTGAACATGCACTCATAGCACATATCACTATCATGATTAATTTATTTGTATAACCACTACAAGTTTTTTGATCAACACAAATATAGGAAATAACCTCAAAATCAGTTGACGTAAGTTATACGACTCGATGATGTAAAGTTAGCGCGGCGTTAGCAACATTTTTACATACTTAAAAGTGCTGCAATATATAAATATATATATTTTTTTTATTTACTTATCTTCATGTTTATTTACAATATTTTATAAACATTGTCCTCCACGCTAGGAGTTCACCTGTGATGTGGAGGACATTTTTCGAATTACATGATAAAACAATAGATAAAACAATTAGAATTAAAATTAAAAATAAAAGAAAATATAGAAGAAAATACAAAAGAAGATATATAAAAGAAGAGAAAATATGAAAGAAAAGAAAATATAATAAAAACAAAATAGAGCCACTTTAAAACAAATAAAAAAATTATACAAATAAATAAAATTATTAAGTAGCACTATTATTATTACTGTAAATAATTATAAATTAGGAGGATTGTAACCAGTTCCAAACATGTTTATTGTACTGTGCAAGTGTAGATGTTTTAATTTGTGTAGGAAGAGAATTATAAAGCTTAATAGCCTGGTATCTGTAATGCTTTTGTCCAAAGGATGTGTATGTTTTTGGTATTTGTAGTTGTGTATGTCTTGATCTAGTTTTGCGAGTATTTTGTGAGGTGACAAACAAATTTATATTTTTGTAAAGAAAAGTTAGTATTTGTTTTGAAAATATTTTTTGTATGGTAAGCACTGGAAATTTTTGAAATATGATTGAGGTCGATGTTTGTATTGGTACTTTGAGTATTACTTTTATTAAGTGAAGACTTTTCTTGTCTCTTTCTCTCTTATAGTATACGACGTGAAAACCCGAAGAAAGTGATTTATCGCAAATTTGTATAGGTTGGGTAAAAATATTTGGCCATCTCTTCATTTATATTCATACTCCAAGATTGGAATGCAAAAAATAGAGGCTGTATTGTGATAGATAAATTGTTAAATATTTATTTTTTAGTTCTTTAAGAAAGATCTGGCGATTCCGTTTTTAATAATACTGTTTTATTAAACGTTGTTTTAATACCAATTTTTTTTTAATTCGATAGCTTCTAAAATACGGGTTTCATTGTTACCAAGCTTTATCTGTATTAGGCTCTATAATTTTAACTATTCTTTAATGTAGTGTTTCTTTTTATTACAGTTAATAATGATTTCACCTTTATAAAATCTAAAATACAAACAAGGTCAAATCTAAAACAATAATAAAAAAAATCATTGCGTAATATTGTTTAACGTGGCTTTTCACGGCTTACATATTAAATTAGATTGTTTTTACAAGAGTGGGGTAGGTTTAATACATTATCATATCGATGTGATTATCATTCTTTCCCAAAAGTGAATAACTGTCATCTAAATTATGCATAATGAGCCAACAATACTATACTAACAAACGAGTATCTTGCACCAATACAATTATGCTCAGTATGTAACATTATTTACTCCTGGTAAAATATATTGATTGATTTTCTTCAAACCACACATTAATCATTAACTTTACCTTATCCAAAGAATCTGATAGTGTCCCTCCGTTTGTTTTGTTATTATCATATGGCATGCATCGTGAATATTCGTTATTTATTATTGTAATAAATTACAATTCATCAATTATGTTTGCTAACAATAACAGTTCAGTGCGTAGACACTAACAAAAACTTATTTTTTTATACTATTTTGAAACGTACAACGAATTTATTATTCAAATACCTTTGTAACATACCCATTGTTGGATTTCAAATAGACAACTTGTTAGGTTCTCACCTTTTGTTTATCATCTAGTCCTTACCTATCCCGCCAATTTGCCATTCGGTTTATTATTTGACAACATTGCAAAAAAAAAGAAGAAGACGTTGTTGGTGATCGCCGTGTCGCGGGTTGGTGCTTTCTTCTGGTTACATCGTCAGTCGTGGGAGGTTGTATTGTTGATAGCAACATAGTGTTAAAAAAAATCAAGATTACAAGCAGTCGAAAACATCTAATTCATCGGTGAGTGAGTTGGCTTAAATCCTCATTTTATCCACAATTTACAATCGAAACTTCCATCAAGTAGTCTTCGTTTTACAGTCCACTATAATTTCAAAGTTCATCCGAAACTGAAACGCATTCGGTGTTTATTGCAGTTTTTGGATCTAACACCCAAAGCTTTGTATTTCCACTTATTCATATTTGACTGGACCGATTTCACTTTGCGACAGGCATTCTCAGACTGGTGAAAAGTGAAACCGGTCCGATCAAAAACGAATAAGTAGAAATAAGTTTCAAATATGTTTTCTTCTTAAATTCATAATAAAATGGAATTTCACCGGGAAAAAAAATAGAAATAATACCTTCTGATGTTGCCGAGGGTTTCTTGTGAATAAACTTGGAAGTCAACTATTCGCAGCAGCTTTTCTTGTTAAGAGATCGTTTTATAAAATACAACAAGCATTTTAAAGATATTTCCTAAATTTGTAGGGTAATCTACCGTTAATGTTATATATTCAGACCACGTAGAAGTTGTATTTACAAAAACTTTTATATGATAAAAACTTGATTCAATATCAAAGGTTATTTATCTTGGTATAATGACCCATCCAAAAAAACAACAAATTACGTAATATAAAAATCGGTTAAAAAATTCGACACATTTGCTTATTTTGTATATTCCAATCAATATTGTGATAATTTATCATAGCATGGCGGTAAAGTGGTTTTGAAGGTATCTGAAGGTTTTACCTTTTTATGGCGTGAAATTCTTCCCACGCGTCAGTTATACATTAATATCGCAGGATTTTCACTAGCGGAGCGTATCATAAAGTTGAAATCAAACGGATTTTTTTTCAGTTTTGTCAATATTGCTCAATTCCAAGAAAAATTAAAGAATTACTTATTTTACGCATTAAATATCAAATCAACAAGTACGCAGTACTTCAACACAAAATCATATTTGAGATGACAGTGTAGATTAATGTAATTGCAGACTTTTCACAAAAGCTCTCATATCTCTGTTTGAGTTGGCTAACTTTATTCTCTGTCCGACGACGCTCAGATTAAATACGAAATCGCATCGTTCTCCATAGCCAACTTAACTCAATATTAAGAAAAGGATTTTTATTTGTACTCACCATAACGCATTCTCAAATAAACGATTTTTTCCCGACTTTTAAAATAACAATTATCGGAATATTAATGCGCCAGGAAATTTAAAAAAAATCTTTGATACAGCACAAAAAAAAATTAACGTAAGTATACTCGTACATTTTTAACTTTTAGAATTATAATGAGGGTCCACTTACGTCTATTGATATTTTTTTCTATAAAATATTTAAACGAGAAGATGCACCTACCAAACTAAGGTTGGGATGTGCACCGGAAACGGCGTCACGCAGCGGATACGGAAGTCTGACATCCGGCTTAAGTTCTAACCATTGTCCACGTAGCACAGTCGTAGAGTTAGAATCATCATACTAACACAACATTTATTATTATTACCAGCTCACCCGTGAAAAATCACGGGATATTAAGCATTTAAATTTTAAATTTAAGTATTTTTAAAAACTTTTTTTTTTAATGCCAGGGATGAGAATCGAGCCCCGATCAACTGCTTCGAAGGCAATTACGATGACCATTAGACTACCAACAATTGTAAGAACGGCGGCATAAATTCATTATATGTACTGAAAATAAGAATTATGTATTTTTGAATTTTAAAATGCTACGTACTCACATCGCAGCTGATGTTGTACCGTTTATTGTTGTTCAAACTGTTCTTTTTTCAAACAACCATTTTTGGCAGCTATAAAATCAGTTGTGTAAGTCCTAATACAACTATAAAAACAGCATCATTATAGGCAGACAAGCAGCGTCTAAATAGAAACTATAATATGCCAAACGATAAAGAAATAGATTCGAACGTGCAACATTCCGATCTAAAGTAGAAACAACTCTTTATTGAAAGGTATTAGTGTTTTATAGTCATTGAGTAACTCCTCCGATTTGAATTCACCGAACTCGAGAGGGGGAATTGTTTTGCATTGCTTGATTTTTTTTAAAGAAAACTATGTATGGAATTCGAGAATGATTAAAGTAGAAATTTATTGGTGGAGATTGAGAAGAATGCAAAATTGGAAGAGAGTCAGTTTTGAGAGGTATGGGAGGACTAATTTTCACATTTTTATGTTTAGGTATGACAAATTTACCGTCATACTGCTGAATGTCCATAAAATATTTTATAGTCTGGGTGGTCAAGAGAGGGGTCTGGGGGCTTACCAAGGGGTTCAAGGCTCCTAACACAAAACATCGACAGCGGTTTTATCGACAATTTCGGGAAAGTGTCATCGTCCCTGAGCACAACTGCAGATGGCCAATGAACAAACCACAGTTCGTGTCGACTAAATTTGCTGAATTTAGTCGAGATAAGCCGAATTTGGTTCGTTGGCATTATGAAGTCGTCCTCGGAGACGGCGACAAATTACCAACATTGTCGATAAAACCTTTTTGGATGTTTTGTACTATGACCCTTTCACCCTAAAAAAATCAGTCAAAAGAAGGGAAAGAGCAGATTAAGAAAGTTTATAGATATATATACTTTTATTTATGGTTTTAAAGTTTATTTTGTGGAACTCCATTTTAATTTTTGGGTTTTTTAATTTTATTTAAATAATGATTATTATTATTTTAAATTTAAGAAAACCATTTTTAGTTAAAATCTCTGCGATGTAATTATTTTTACGCGTGACAGCTGTTTCGCCTTCTGAGGGCATTATCAAAGTGTCCGAGCTTTCAACTAAAAATTGTTTTTTTAAATTTAAAATAATAATAATTATTGTTTAAATAAAATTAAAAAACCTAAAAAAAATTAAAAAATTACGAATACTTTTAATAATGATGAAAATCATTATATATTATATATAGTCAAATGTACTCTATATATATATATATATATATATATATAATGATATATAATGTATATTATCAAATAATTATGATCAAATTATTATGAAAAAATTATTGTGATCAAATACGACTTTTCGTACGTAGTAATATTTTTTAGGTTGACAACAGTTTCACCGTCGGAAGGCAGTGTCATGTGAAATGGAGGTGAGGCCACTGATACGTGCATCAGAAAAGTTTCGTTTTAGTTTAGTTTTTGTTTTTTCGTTGCCCAAGTCAGATTTCCGACAAAAATGACAAAAGCAAACAATGTGAATTAATTACCTTTTCAGAAATTCAGGTATTTTTACTGGTGAAACTGAATTTAATTGCTTTTTTAAACCTCAATATTAACCAGAAGCAATAATCATTAAAGAAATGTATACATTTCCAATGAATGTACATCGTATTTTATATGTTCTAAGTACACATTATTTACGAATACTGTAAATTTGTTTTAGAGAGGAAATGTTTTCGTCTTGTTTTATAATACAGCTTTCGCGTTTTATCAACCTTAACTTAAATAAATACGAGGGGCAAATACATAGTACTTGTCGTTTATGGGGTTGGTCGTAATCCTGCTCGACATTTTTTTATACATCGTTCGCCAGTGATTTGTCCACCGTTTGGAAGGGTTTTCGAAAGGAAAAACAGCTGGCATAAAAGTTTTAGTTGAACAATCTATAGTATTAATACGCTAAGCCGTCTTCTGCACATGATTCAAAAATTATAAATGCTAATTTTTGCTCACACTTAAAAAAGTCTGAAATTTTATCCCGATTACGCTACTCTAAGATTTACTCACCTTATGTCCTTTTTCACCCGTGTGTAAAGACTAACCTGTTAACTAGCCGTCTTCTAACACGTTTGATGGAAATATTGCTCATACATTCAAAAGTTTGAAATTTTCTTCCGTTTGCAGTCCTTCACGATTTACTCACTATGTTCCTTTTGATGTGTGTGTCGTGACCAAACCACGCGGGAGCGGGTTTTTATCTGCTAGTATTAATAATTATTTTTGATATTTCTTATTTTGAAACTGTTTATTCGTGATGGAGTTCCATACTAATGATGTAATAATACCTTTTTTAAAACTTTATTCCACTGTTTTTTTAGACCTTACTATCATAATTTTAACAGTGAACTTAAATAGCGCAGTTTTGTGATATTTCACCTCAAGTGCGCTTCATACTTAATTAACTAAGCTAATAAGATTAACTGACAAGGAGAAAATACTATATTATATGTATACAAATTAAAACTATCTAGAATTATGATCGTTATCATAAATCATGGGAGAAAAGGTTCAGATATGGGTATAACAGTGCGTGTGTACATCAAAAGATTAAAAAAACAATTTACCAGAAGCTAAGGGTACAAAAATTCAGATGAAACGAATGAATTCACATTAACATATTTGTCAAATCAAAGAAAAGGAAATTAGATTGAGGACAGTTACTATGTTGGTACTTAAAAAATTAAGGGTATCTACAAACTGGGACAATTTTAAGTTTTATTTTTTTATAGTGAATACAGAACAAGAGTCCCAACTGCTCCTAACCGTCTAGAGCTAGTAAGACTATGGCATCCCTAATTGGAGTATTTTTGGAGGCTGAAAGTGATGGGGAGGGGAAGGGGGTGGCGAAGAGGAAGTCAGGATGTACCAGGTTATTCAAATCTGCTCAATAAATACGGCTAAAGCCATTTCAAGCAACGTTTCGATTTTGAATGGTGGTCTTTCACCATCTACCACTCTGGAACGTGTCGCAAAATTACTTTTTTTTACTAGTTTATATCAATTAAATGTGTTATGACACTCGTATTAATTATATTGAAGTTATTTGCGCACGCCTGGTTCAAACCCGTGACCTTTGGATTCGTAGACGAGCGTCTTACCACTCGACCATGAAGGCCGTCATGGACATGATGTCCGGAATGGACGCTTATTGAGCCTATACCATATTGAACATCTGAGACTTAGGGTTTTGTTTTATGGCTGACAAGGGAGGCTTTACAATTGCACACAAATATACCTTCGGGTAGTTTTATTACCTTCTTGGAGACGGGTTACAAAGTTATAAGTTGCGGATTTAATGCCTCTGTGTTTTTTTCTGTTGATTAACTACACACAGGATGTAGTAAAGTTAATACTTAAGATCCGCGGTATGTTACCTTGAGGAGGGAAATAAATAAAAAAATTAAGGATTTTACAAAATCGTTTCCTCTGTATTCTTCACCAGCTGTGGTTCGTATTTTGGAAGCTTTAAGCTGGCCTTTGTGTTGCAACAGAGTAAAGCCATTTAGTGTCGAGACGTGACGTTCACGTGATTCCGGGGCTAAATCTGAATTCCGTTTCACGGATCTACGTTCTGACTTGTACTTTTCTTTGAAACCTACCAATTCAATTTTCCGAGTGACTCCAAGGTTGGCTACGAAGTATTATATGGCCTACAATCAAATAATAAAATTACAACTTTAACGTTTTCTGAAGGGTGGGTTTCGACTATGGCACGAAGTATTTTATTTGACTCATATACATCATTTTAACACGAAAGATAATGTAATCACTCATTTACGATAATTTAATCACGAGCTAACCTCACACTCTTTATCAATACACGAAAATTATTGTTTTATTATACCTGTTGTGATAAGCAGTAATACAAGCAATACTTTTATTTTATCATTTATCAAACAATAAGTTGGTAGATATTAATTATCTTTAAAGAATATGAATTAGAAAAACGTGCAAAAAAAAAAATAAGGTGTGACGTAGAATTGAAAACAGAATCTCCCGTTTGCCGGAAAAGTGCATTTACCAAATCCACCACCTCACCGCCTTGCTGTTGCGAGGTTTTATCAACCATATATGTATCCTTATTATGTATTTAATCAAATTCAATTAAATTAGTATTTTTTGCATTTAATTATTTTTTTAATTAAAATATTTCGATAATTTTTTAAGCAAAAGAAAAAGTGTCGAAATGTTTTTTTTTTTTTCTTGACGATGGGAGAGTATTTATTGAATTTCGCTCATTTGTCTTGAACATTAATAAGGTTTTTCCTAAAAATTGTCGATATTAATACGTTTCAACCATTTAACGTTGTGTTTATGCACGTAAACACGTATTATATATGTATTATACATGTATTAAGAATCAACTATTCGTATAATATTAACAATCTTCAAAGAATATGAAAAAAGAAACAAAATTAAAAAAGTTAGTTTATGACGGAAACATAAAAATAAAAAGAAGTTTATTTTCATTGAAAAACTTATTTAATGTGTATTTCCATTGTTCGTCTCCTTTAATATCCCCTTAAACCTTTTCTATTTTTGAAATTATCAATTCGTGGTGGAATTCCATTTCTATCACTGAAGAGAAATTTTATTATATGATTTCAATGATTTAATAAAACTAACAAACTTGTAGTGAATGGAAGAAGAAGTCGAGGACGCCCGAGAAAGACATGGCACGATCAAGTAAATCAAATACTTGAATCAAGTCATGTGAAGAGTTATAATAACAGAAGAGTATTTATGAGACGATGTATGAATGCAAATGAAGCGAGGAGTGTGTGCCAAGACAGAGTTATATGGCGGTCCGTCTTCTCTGCCTACCCCTGTGGAGAAACGGTGTGATGGTTAGTTAGTTAGTTAGTTAACAAACTTTTACTAAGCTCATTGACACCCAAAAATGTATAAAAACTGAAGTTTAATTAATGTATGTACCAGTCTGAAGACGGCTATAACAAGTTGAAACCGGCATGCAGTCTACCAATTAACAGTAGGAAACGTTTTAAAATCGTTTTATTTAATCATTAAAAACTAGCATTTCATTAGTTCTTTATAAGGCGATAAAAAAATTGGTTTTCCAAAAAGTAAACTCATAAGAAAATTTTTGCTCTGGTGTCATGAAATTCGCATAGTATTCTATCAAGAATTTCGTGCATCGTGATTATTTTCAGCTATCAGTGTAATTCCCATCGCGGAATACGATCCATAAGCTTTGAAATATCTATTTATCTGTTGGAAAATAAAATGGAACTACGCGTTGTTTGTTGCACAAACAAACAAAAAATACTGTGGGAAAAAAAACGAGAAAAACACGATAAATACATATGAATTAACTTAACCGTTATTTTCTAATGTTGCTTAAGAAGGGTGAATGCAGGAAACTCCATTAACGGAGGACTGAACGCTTTTGGCGCTAATAAAAAATTCCCCAAAGAAGCGAAGCTAGCAGTACACAATGGAGTGTTTATACCAACCCTGATGTATGGCAGTGAGGCATGGAACTGGCAGATAAAGGATTAAAGTAGATTGAATGCTGTGGAAATGAGATCCTCGAGACGAATCTGCGGTAAAACCATGTATGACCGTGTTAAAAATGTGGATATCCGAAAAGAATGCAAGGCTGATGTAAGCGTAATGAATAGGATCAAGAAAGAGACGCTAAGATGGTTTGGACATGTAGAACAAATGAACGAAGAAAAAAGTGTGAAAAGAATATACGATGCAAAAGTGAATGGAAGAAGAAGTTGGGGACGCCCGAGAGAGACATGGCACGATCAAGTGAATCAAATAATTAAATCGGGCCACGTGAAGAGTCAGAATAACAAGGAGTGTGTGCCAAGACAGAGTTGTATGGCGGTTCGTCCTCTCTGCCTACCCCTGCGGGGAAACGGCGTGATGGTTATTAAGGTAGTTATTTTCTTCGGAAAGACCGAATAATAACAGTTTATTTTTTTTTTTTATTATCTATGTTAAACACGTTTCAAACTAGTGAGCATTGTGTTCTTAAAATACCCTCTCCTTTGAAATTCTTACTTGATGCATTTTTTTAAACTCGTGTAAAAGTATTTTTTAAATCATAGGGATAATAACCCTAGAGTTGATTTCTCTTTGTGGTCCGTTGATAGCAGCCCCTCGAGGGAATAGTCGATGATCTGGCATTTTCAATTCAACACTTCAGGCGCTACGTATCTTGTTTGGAAATCAATAATTAATTTTTCACTTTTCCTCTTAACTCTGCTTGTATCGAACAGAGGGTGGTGGGTTAGTATTTAAAAAACGAGGGGGCGGAAAAAAACGTATGATTTGAATCAAGAAGCAGGTACCGATTAATGCATTCATTCATTATTTAGTAACTCAGTTTAATTGAAAAAAAATACGTTTTAAATAAGGAAGGCAACCAGGCACTAAAACAAAATGTGGTATACGTGTTATAACTAATCTAAGATTTTTAAATATTGCATTTTAGGTTAGAGGTTAAAATGTGGATATCCGGAAATAATAAAAATAACTTTTGTTTCAGCGGAACAGAGCGGTAGGTGCAATACTTCGTCTGCCATATAAATAATAATACATATGAGTTAAATGAAAATTATGAAAGAGATAACACAAAATAAAATAAAATAATAGTAAAATAAAAATATCATAAAATTTAAGAAAATAACATAAAATGAAAATAATAATATTAAAGCATAAGCAATTACATTTAAAAATATGCAAAAGAGGAAAAAAAAATAAAAATTACGGCGGATTTAGGGAAAATAATGCAAGGCTGATGTAAGCGTAATCAAACAGGATCAAGAAAGTCACGCTTAGATGGTTTGGGCATGTAGAGCGAATAAAAGAAGAGAAGAGTGTAAAAAGAACAAATGTCGTGAAAGTGAATGGAAGAAGAAGTCGGGGAAGCCTGAGGAAGACATGGCATGATCGAGTAAATCTAGTTTTTTGGAGCATCTTCCAGATGGTTTGGGCATGTAGAGCGAATGAAAGAAGAGAAGAGTGTAAAAATAACAAATGTCGTGAAAGTGAATGGAAGAAGAAGTCGGGGAAGCCTGAGGAAGACATGGCATGATCGAGTAAATCTAGTTTTTTGGAGCATCTTCCATTGAAATACCGGTAGAGCAAAAACCGCATTCCCACTTGACGGCCGTCCTCCGAAGATTGCAATTCGTTTGTTCAGATAGGAGAATTTATCAAACGGACCGCCGTTTCGGCAGAGTCAAAAGTTTTTCCAGGTACTCGGGGGCTCCATCAATAATATTTGTATATATCTAAACACTATTTTTTACTACTCTACAACTATTCCTTACTTTGTTTGTGCATTTAATTTTCATTTTTTCACTGTCGATTGTAAACCTTTAATGTAAACGCCCTCTGCGAAAAATAGTTTGAATACAGGCGAATCCTCTATGTTTTGTGTTTAATATTGTTAATTTGTTATCTTGTGTCTGTATCCTTAATAAAGAAAAAAAGTCTGGCGGCCCTGTAAAACGAGTTCTGCCAAAGAGTAACAGCTTTTTTAATTCCAAAATAACAGCTTTTTTCTGCTGTACACTGAGCGATGTCAAGCTCCCAACTGCAATCTCAAAGCTCTTGTACCTAATTATAATACGACCACTGTCCACGCTCAACAAATGTGTCCAATCGTTATTATAAACCCTCTAATAAAACACTTTCAAAAATGCTATATGAACAATGCGAATTTCTCGCCATTATTTCTCGACGAGGAGAAAGTCGTAGGGAAGCCTTAATGCGCCTTAGACGTGAAGTTTCCTCCGAGTGTTGACCATAATTGAGTAGATTTACGGCCAGCCGATAGATATTGGACATACGTTAATCCTTAAGAACGATAGCCGCCCGCATTAAGGAGTTATATCGACCGCTAAAACGGTAAAAAGCCGGCCATTTATTAATGTCTCCAAAAGTTATAAATACTTGATTGTTCCGTTCGATCTAAAACTTCATAATACTTTCAAAATCTATTATCAGACTTGGGATGCGTATTGGACACTGGACCGTTAATCTTTGTAAGAATGATATTTGATAATTTGAAAGAAATAAACCAATAGTACTGGCGTTGTTTGTAACTGGCCAATAAAATTGATAATTTTTTTATTTTTTATAGTGAATATCGCACAAGAGTCCCAACCTTGGAGTGACAATGTATGGAGAGAGAGATAATTGATTTGACGGCCTCCATAGTCGAGTGGTAAGACGCTCGACTATGGAGGTTCAAACCCGGCGAGCGCCAATAACTTTTATTTGGTTAATATGTGTCATAACACTTTTAATTCATATAAAAATAATAAAAAGTATATTTGCAGCACGTTCCAGAGTGGTAGATACTCTTAAATATCGCCCTGGTAAAAGAACACCATTCAGAATTGAAACGTTGCTTGAAATGGCTTTAGCCATGTTTGGTGACCAGATATGAATAACCAAGTACTTCCCAACCTTCCTCTTTCCAATCTCCTGCCCCTCCCCAGTACTTTCAGCTTCGCAACATACCCTATTTGGGGATGCCATAGTCCCACTGGCTCTAGACGGTTGAGAGCAGTTGAGACTCTTGTGCGGTATTCATATTTAAAAAAATCCTATTACCCAACCTTTACAAACTTGCGATTCCGGGTTTTTACTTCGTACACCATGAGAGAGAAAGAGACAACAAATATAATGCACCGCTTCTGTGGACTGTCGCGATGATCTTGGGCTCCGCCCACATTTTTTATTATGCCACTAAACTTGACACAACTAAGCGTTTTTTTTTAGATTATATTATATTTTTTGTTGACAACAATACTGTGAAAAAGTGGTTATACGAATAAACAGAAACATTTGTCGGTATGTGATATAAATGGATGTATAAATTCCCTAGCCTTAGTCTTAGTCACGCCCAGGTCCACCTAGTCAGGTAAAAATGAACAAAAACTGACTACACTGCCTTGGATAGATACCCCTCTGTATACTATAAGGTCCCAACTTAAGAGTATATAGAGACGTACGTTTTGATTAATTTTGCCTGACTACTCTGAACAGGCGTGGCTAGGGTTTTCATAGACACACCTTTTTTATAAACCAACAAATAAGGACATAACCTCAAAAAACCGTTCGTGTAACAAAATGATGTAAAATATATTATTACATGATTTATGTATTCAGAATATCTTACAAAACGAATAGCATAACGTTTGCTTAAATAAAAATGTAAGTTCATAGTTAATATAATGTATTTATATACTTGATAATTCCATAATCCTAACGTGCTGTCAAACACATTTTATACTGTTTAAATACCTACGAAAAGTGATCATTTTAACACCCTTTTTGGATTTATTATTACATGCATTCATAGCACATATCGACATAGTGTTTTGTTTATTTGTAAAACCACCTTTTCATAGTATTGTAATCAACAACAATACAGGACATATTCCCAAAACCGGTGAGTTACTTCTTGGGTGTAAAGTGGGCGGAGTCGCCGAAGACGCGGGAGACGGAAAACATCCTTACAATACCCACAAGCCGTGTAATATGGCGAATTTTTTGCTGTCTCTTTCTCTCTCATGGTGAACGACGTAAAAACCCGGAGAAAGTGATTTATCCCAAATTTGTATGGGTTGGGTAAAAGGAATTAGCTCTCTCTCCATATTTTGTTACTTCAGGGTCGAAAAGTAAAAAATTGAAGAACACACAAAAACGTGACTAACCTCTTCAGTTGTCTAAAACAAACCACTAATCCAAAATGGCTGATAATGCTAACATATGATAAACATATGTGTACCAACATAAAAAAATATATTCGATAATCGAATGTACACAGCCCGCGAAAATTCAAAATTCACCTTTTCTCTTAAACAGGCCTTGTATACATTAAATCTTTTATATTATTTTTTAATAATGTAATTCAATCCCTTAACCATTCGAAATACAAATTTCAGCCGAAATTCGTGTTTTACATTGAATTGTTTCAAAATGTTCTTTGAAATTTCTCTGCTTCATTTTCCAATACAATGAAGCCCCTCAGTAATAAAAAACTTTTTATTCAAGATGAATATGCAATTCATACGCTCTTTTAAGTGTTTATTTTCGCGACCATTTTATGTTATTTCGTAGTATAATTGTTATCATTTCTTTGAAGTTTGGGTGTTCAATTTGTAGAATTATTTATTAAAGTAAAGCAGTAAATTTTTAAGCATTAAACGGGGTAAGACAAATTTTAAAGTTCAGTACCTACGTGACGGAATAAGAAATTCAAGGTAATAAGGTTTTTACTTCTTTTACTAAGACGTTTCCATGTGGCCTAACCACAGTCTGATAGTGGCCTTAAACGCCGAAACAGCTGTCACTAAAATTAAAAACTAAAACTTGCAGAACTAGTTAATAATAACACTAAAATAAATTGAAAGAATCATTTTGTTTTCATTAGAGAAATCAATTTAAAAAGGTAAGCCTTTCATAATTCAAAGCATGTTTGTACGATTTTTACCAATGATTGAAAGATGCTAGGCTGATGCAGGCGTAATGAATAGGATCAATAAAGGGATGCTTAGATTGTTTGAGTATGTAGAGCGAATGAACGAAAAAAGGAGTGCGAAAAAAATATATGATGCGAAAGTGAATGGAAGAAGAAGTCGGGAACGCCCGAGGAAGACATGGCACGATCAAGTGAATCAAATACATGAGTCGGGCCCTGTGAAGAGTCAGAATAACAAAAGAGTATGTATGAGACGATGTTTGAATGTGAATGAAGCAAGGAAAGTGTGCCAAGAGAGAGCTGTAAAGGGCTCCGTCCTCTCTGCCTACCTCTGCGGAGAAACGGCGTGATGGCTAGTTGGTTGGTTGTTTCTAAAGTTGTGTGAGTATAGGTGGTGGTAACAGGGTTGGTTTTGTGCAGGCGCATTTGGAGCACTACGCTCCAGGTGGCGAATTGCAAGGTGCCGAAAGAACCTTATCACAGTGCTTTGCATATATGATATGAAATAATAAAAAAATGAAAATTGAAAAAATGGCAATTTGACTCGTAAGTTCACAGCCCGACGGCGCGAGATAAAAACCAACCTCTCTCTTCTTATACTTGATACGAGTTGGTACCAGTAGTATAAAATATTTAGGTGTAATAATAGATGAAAACTTAAATTTTACAAACACTTTGAATACATAACTAAAAAAAAATACTAAAAAGGTTGGATTATTAAAAAGGATCAGAAACAACTTGGGTCTCAAGACAACCCGCCTTGTATTCAAATCTACTGTAACTCCGCATTTAAATTTTTGATCTAGTGTTTTATTCTTATGTAACGAAGCCCATAGTAATAAAGTGCAGGTTATACAAAATAGGGGGATGGGGATGATTTTGAAATGTAATGTTTTTACTAGATTTGAAATTATGTTACGAAATTTAAATATGATGACACCTAAACAACATAAAATACATAACTCTGAATAATTCTTTTGGGTGGTACAATTTTCTTGGTCTTTTCAATTTCATTTTTTATTGAAGTAATTCACTAACATAGTTTAAATATTTATGTTTTAATGAAACATAATACCTGTTTTCCTACCATAAGAATTGTTAACCTAGGTATTGTTGATAAAACTTTTTGAAAAGCCTTTGAGAGATTTAAAAAACACCTTATTGAAATAATTTTATTGTTTTTTTCCCTTTTAGGGTATACAGAGTAGGCTGTGGGTGCCAACCACTTTCTCTCTAAATCTCTCCCAAATTAACGCATTTTTAACATATCTCTATGTAATATTTAATAAAAGTTGAATACAATACGATTTATGGTAAAATAAAACATTTCTTGATCCGAGCACTTGTAACTAAAAAATGTTTATTACCTTTGTTATGTTACTTTTGTTTTGCTATACTATGTACTCATACTATAAAAGCCCAATGGGCGTTTATCAAAATAAATAAATAAACACTTTAACGATGATTTACAAGCTTAAAAATAACATGCTCCCTAAATATCTGCTAAATAATATTATATATAATGTAAATATTCACAATTATCCTACGAGAAGTTGTCATGATTTTAGGCTTACCAAAACGAAACTTGTGTGTACTCAAAACAGCGTGTTTTATAAAGGCCAAAAACTTTTTAATAGTCTTCCAAATGCCTTAAAAGCAGTCTCAATTCTTGGCACTTTTCGTAGGATGTGTGCTGAATATGTTAAAAAAACCCATGATTCTTAAGATTACTAAGATTTCAATTTATATATGCTGTACAAGAACCTTACGTGCTTTGTTCTATTATTGTAAAATGTATTTCTTACTAGATGTGTGAAAAAAATTATTTGCATACATCTAAACAAAATCAATCTTCTGTTAACGAAAATTTTACCTGCGCCAGGCACCATTTGACTTGGGGCCGGGCCTGGATAGCAGTCTGTCTTTTTAGATTTACGAAAGCTGAATTATCCAATTATCTGTTGGTCTCCCACCGCGTATACGTCGGATTAATATGACTGTCAGTTGCCCAGCTTAGTTCTTCTTGGTCAACATTTCCAGCACGAGTGAGAAAAATCACTAATAATTGACATCGCACTCATTACGCGAGAAATGTCTTACAATGATTCCTACCTCTCTAAAAAGGGTAAGCCTATTTGAAACCAGCCTCTCTTCAAACAACGGGATTCAATCAAGAATCAACAAAAGGCTCGTAGCACCGCGTTTCGATAAGCAAATAGATAAAGATTATACATTCTCGTGAGGTTTCAATTTGAATTGCGACAAATAATTGTATTACTGCTCTTAAAAAAACATAACACATTTTGGGTAAAATATCCCCATACTTTAAAAATAATATGTCTTATTATTTTTTAACGGTTCGCTCTTGAGTCACAACACTCAAAAATGGCGTCACTTTGTAGCATTCTAATACAAGCAATACTTTATTTTGTTTTACAGTGAATACCACACATGAGTTCCAACTGCTCCCAACCCTCTAGAGCCAGTGAGACTATGGCATCCCCAAACTGGGTATGTTGTGAGGTTTAAGGTAGTGGGTAAGGGAAGGAGATGAGAAAGAGGAAGGTTTTAAAGTACCTGGCTATTCAGCCAGGTACTTTAAAGATAAAGCCATTTCAAGCAAACTTTTAATTCTGAATGCTGGTCTTTCACCAGGGCGACACTAACAGTATCTACCACTCTGGAACGTGCCGCAAATATATTATATATTATTTAATATGAATTAAATGTGTTGTGACACATATCAATTTTATATAATTGATTTGCGCACACCGGGTTCAAACCCGCGACCTCTTGATACGTAGTCGAGCGTCTTACCACTCGACCATACAGGCCGTCAAAATACAGCAAATGATTTTTCGGTAATTTTTTATGGATATTTTGGAATATATCTAAGGTTTTCAGTGAAAAAGTTTTTTTACAGTGATCTTTTGAATTCTATGAAAAACATACTAATATTTCAATAAAAGGTGTAGTTCTTAAATCAGCGAAGGCTTTTGGAATGTTTTCTGAAATTCCAGCATGCAATTCATAAAGAATTTAAAAGATTACTATTAAAATACGAATTGACTGGCATTAATGCTTATTTTGTATTTAAAATATCAATTATCTAAAAAACAAATATTCAACAGAAAAAGCCAGAAATTAAAAAGAACAATCATAGTCATAACCATTTCATATTTGTGTTTTAGATTACTGATTTTATTTAAACATTTATAAACAGAAGTTAATAAAACTACTTGAATGCATTTTTGAATGTAATTGTAAAGCCGCAATAAAACAATACCCAAAGTCACAGTTGTTCATTATGAGACTCAATAAGCGTCCATTCCGGACGCTATATAGTGTATATGCCATAGATTTACTTAAAACAGTACCAGTCTGAAGATGACCGTCATAAAGTGAAACCAGTCAGGTCTTAAATAAAAAAAATGGAACAAATTTTGAATAATTGGTATTATTAAAATCATTTCGTAAAAGATTACTGTTCAAGAGTTCACTAGAAACTTTAGACATTTTCATAACTACCCATATAGAATTGACAGATAAATCATTTGTAGTATTACTTAAATAAGAAAGCCAAATAGCGTATATTTTTGGTTAGCGTATATTTACAATAAATAATGCAGTACAATACTTTCAACCACCTCAATGACTTCCAAATCAGAATATATTAATCAATCATAGATAGATCATTATCCACATCCCACTATCTTCATTAGGGGTGGTTTTAATTTACGATTCCTGAAATAGGTTCTAATTAATTATTCTACTATGTGTATTTCTTCATTCTTCAAATGGGCGGAGTATGAGAATGGTGGCACGGAGACAAAAAACTCTCTACTAAATCCACAACACAGTAAACCTTAGGCTCTGTTCTGCTAGAATATCTCCCTTCTCTTTGTGAACCGTATCCTCGAACCCTTGCTCAAGAGATAGCTTTTCGATTACTCTCAGATACCGATCTTCTTTTCAAAAATTTTCATCTGAATTAACCCGCCCTTTACCTATTATCAATCAAAGAGAACTATAGCGACCTTTAAACAATGCTGATAACTGCTGTAAGTTAATCAAACCCTCCTACGTCATTTTATATTCCCACAAGCTTTCGCCAAACTCATTGACGGAATGAAGAATGTTCCGAAGAAAAAGAAATTTAAAATAAAATAAAAACATGACGTATAAATAATAGATATTTTTCTACTAACAAAAATGCTGAAGGACACACAAAATGGTTTAAAAAAATCAAAAAATGACAACACTCGTTAGTCCTAAATCTAATCACTGGCTAAACCTCGGAGTACCGACTTAAGGAGGTATAGCTAATATTTCTACCCAACTTATACAAATTTGCGATTAATCACTTTCTCCGGGTTTTTACGTCGTATACCGTGCGAGAGAAAGAGACAAGAAAAGTCGTCACATAATATTGCAACACTTCTAAGTATGTAAGGATGTTTTCCGTCCGCGCTAACTTCACATCACCGAGTGGCATAACTTCGATGGATTTATAGGTTATTTCCTACATGTGTGTTGATTAAAAAACTTGCAGTGGCCGTACAAAATAAATCAAATATGATGGTGATATGTGCTACGCGTAAATGTTCAAATATCATTAAACAAAGATTGTACAACATCACTTTCAGGGGTATTTCAACAGTTTTTAATATGTTTGACCGAACTTTCGAATTCGCACATTTTTAATGATATAAAGACGTAAAATCAACAAAAAGCTTCCATCATTATTTATGCAAGCTTTCTGTTATTAGTGTACGTGTAATATGCTGACTTTATAAACCATTTAAATGGTATATTGATATTGTTTTGTTTAATGTGTTCAAATATGGGTGTTAAAAATGTCAGAATTCCGTGTGGGCTGTAATAGGCTATCCAACATCCTTTAATGCATCTTTGTCTCTTTCTATCGAGTCAATATAATGTCAATAATACTGACTACACTGTTTCGCAAAGGTACCTTTTCATGTTCTCCAAGGGTTACACCTTATATACGTAAACTGAGTTTTCAGGTTTTTTTATCTATGGTCTAACTTAACCCGAGAAAGATATGAAACACTACACAACTTTATCTACAACAGTGACAAAAAAGCTAGAAATAACTTACAAGGAATAGTTGTATCAATAAAGTATTATTAAAAAACCTTGAGGGTGAATTTTTTAAAAAAATAACGCTTAAGGGTCGGCCCTTAAAAATGACACTTAACGTTACTTTCTAGCATTCTAATACAAGCGATCCTATAAAAATACCTCCAATATAATTTATTTTAAATTTGCTTTCATGCCCTAAAAATGAAAAAATAATAATAAAGAAATAAAAAAAAAAATTAAAAAAAATAATGTAAAAAAAATATATGTAAGAATCAGCTCAATTTTAAGTTATTATGATATGGTGATTGTGTCCTGCCAGAAGTGACCTGCCAGGTAAGTATGTTGCTGTATATTTATATAAACTAAGAATTAATATTAAGTAGAAATTAAAATTTGTACAGCGCCCTTGAGGTGATTTTTCACAAAAAACGGCGCCATACAAATTATCCAAATATTATTATTATTAAATGATGTACCATATCTAAAAAAAAACTAAGAATAGTCAGAAAAATGTCGGAGGTTTACAGTGAATACAATTTCACAATTCTAATCCTTTTTATTCTACGAGAAACATCCTGAAATGTCAGTAAAAGGTGCAGTTGTGAAACTATAAAATACATTTTTGAACGTTTTACCTATAATTCTATTATTCTTTTCATAAGGAATTTTAAAGATTACTGTTTAATAATTGTATTCACTGGAAACATTTTTTCAACTACCCATATAGAATCAACAGATAATCATTTGTAGTATTGCTTGAACTAGAAAGCCAAAAAGTGTCTATTTTTAAGTATAAAAAGAGAAGGAGGGTTAATGTCAACCCGAACGTGGGGTTTTTGCGATTTCTTAAATAAAGATTACTGAAATATTCCGAATATATTTTTTTACGAATATTACAAATAACAAACTCCTTGAGATTATCTCATGAAAACTCTTTGACAAGCAAGATTAAATAGGCCAACTACATCACCCCTCTTCGGATCGTACGTTCGATTTTTACTATCAGGTACGAAAAAGTTTTAAGGCATCCCCGATCGGGGTATGTCGTGAGGCTAAAGGTAGTGGGGAGAGAAAGGAGATAAAGAAGAAGTAAATTGGGAAGTACCTGGATAATCAGATCTGGTCACAAAACACGGCTAAAGCCATTTCAAGCAACGTTTCGATTCTGAATGGTGCTCTTTCGCCAGGGCGATAATAAATAACAAGTCTCGACATTCTGGACAGTGGAGAATAATTGACACACGCCGGGTTTGAACCCGCGACCTTTGGATTCGTAGTCGAGCCTCTTACCACTCGACCAAGGAGGCCGTCGGCATCACTTAATAAGGTTAAAAAATAAACTAAAGTGAATAACGCACACGAGTTCCAACTGCTCTCCGAACCGTCTGGTGCCAGTGGGACTATGGAATCCCCGATTGGAGTACATTGTAAGGTTGGAGGTAGTGGGGAGCGAAAGGAGATTGGGAAGAGGAAGGTTGGTTTGTACCTGGTTATTCAGATCTGGTCACCAAATACGGCTAAAGGCATTTTAAGCAACGTTTTGATTCAGAATGGTGGTCTTTCACCAGGGCGATACTCTACTACTCTGGAACGATCCGCAAATATAATATTTCATTTGAATTAAATGTGTTATGACACATATTAATTAAATAAAAGTTATTTGCGCACGCCGGGCTTGAACTCGCGACCTTTGGATTCGTAGTTGAGCGTCTTAATGTGAAATAACACATACTAATTGAATAAAACGTATTTGTGCACGCCGGGATTTTAACCCGTGACCTCTGGATCATTAGTCGAGCATATATCCCTTTAGGGTATACACAGTAGACGGTGGGTGCCAACCACTCTCTCTCTAAATCTTCAAAATTAATGTATTTTTTACATATCTCTATTTAATATGTAACAAAAGTTGAATACAATACGATTTACAGTAAAATAAAACATTTATTGATCCGACCACTTGTTACAAAAAAATGATTTTACCTTAATTATGTTACACTTGTTTTGCTATACTATTTACTCTCTCTGTAAAAGCCCAATGGGTGTTTATCAAAATAAAATAAAAATAAATATTTAAAAATGAACCACGGAGGCCGCCGTAGTACAAATTTATTTCGATTTTAGCCATATTCAACAAGAGTGGATAGTGTATTTTTTTCATGTCCAGCTAACAAATTTTAAGAAACTGTAGTTTTGTCTCTGAACTCTGTCGTATCAACATTATCAATGAATATTTGCAAAGATGTTAAAAAGATGTTTTTTCAGAATTTTACTTTAATAATAAAAAAATTGAAAGAAAAAACCTTTTGCCACCCAATAATGAATTCAAATTATCAAGGAGAATAAATAAAAGTGCAAATTACAGTAATTATAATTAAGTATTAATTAGAACACCTTCACCAAGCTCACCTTGATATTTAAAAAAGATTAATTCAAAAGTACGAGCAATGATTGTTTTTTCAAGCTCAAGGTTGTTGCGTTATTGACTGACTTTGCAAATTTAATAACAAACTCGGAGGTGGAAAAGGTTAAAAAAAAGGTATTTGATTACATTAAAAAGGGGTTAAAAACAAATTTCAATACCATTCAAAGATTTCTGACGTCAGATGAACACGCACAGAGAGCTTTTTTCTTTTGGGGTGTAATTCAAAAGGCGAATTACTGATTTCGATTGATCCGCGTATTCTTCACTTTATTCCAAATTAAATCATTTCATACCAAATCAGAGACAAGAGTGCCTACATGCTACAAGCTGTGTCAACCTTTAATTTATTAACCGTACGCTCCTCAGAGCTATGATATACAGTAGGGAGCGCTTCTGTAGTCAGTATTGATGATTTTCGCCTGACTCGAGCGTGGCTAGGACTAGAGCTAGGGTATTTGTACATCCATTTATAGCACATGTCGACATAACATTTTTGTTTATTTATGTGACCACTTTTTCACACTATTGTTGTAAACAAAAATATAGGATATAACCTCAAAAACCGTTGAGTTATGTCCCGTTACGTCTCATAACAAAACGTAGCGGGCGGAGCCGCCGGAGACGCGGGAGATGGAAAACATGCTAACATACCTTAGATACCATTTTCAAAATTATTAATTGTCTTATAGACTTATCTTCTCTGTTGCAACTAATACAGTTCAACATTCCAAGCCGTAAACTCAGAAAAAAAAAATGCTGTTCCTCAATCATCACTCTACTAATTATTGGTATCATTCTCCACTGTCCTGAATGCCGAGACTTGTTAACTCAAGCCATGGTCTTGAAACTTTTGGGAGCAGTCTAAATGATTTTTGTCATTCTTTACGACTCTACCAAAACTTTTTTTTTTGTTGTCCTATTTTTGTCATCGCTTCATTTAATATTATGTATGTGCTGTTTGTATGCTTAAATTTTTGGTGATTTATGGCAGTGAGGCATGGAACTGACAGAAGAAAGATGAAAGTAGACTAAATGCGGTAAAACCATGTATGACCGTATTAAAAAGGTGGATATCCGGAAAGAATGCAAGGCTGATGTGAGTGTTATGAATAGGATCAAGAAAAGGACGCTTAGATGCTTTGGCCATGTAGAGCGAATGCACGAAGAAAGGAGTGTGAAAATAATATATCATGCGAAAGTGAATGGAAGAAGAAGTCGAGCCCCCTCCTAGGAAGACATGGCACGATCAAGTCAATCAAATAATTGAGTCGAGTTATGTGAAGAGTCAGAATAACAGAAGAGTATATATGAGACGATGTATGAATGTGAATGAAGCAAAGAGTGTGTGCCAAGACAGAGTTATATGGCGGTCTGCCCTCTATGCCTACCCCTGCGGAGAAACGGCGTGATGGTTAGTTGGTTAGTTTAAGTTATTCTTTTTTCCCATTTTGTGTTTAGTATTTTATGTTAGTCCATTGATTTATAAATGAATAAATACCTAATGGTGGTGCTGTATTATGTGATAAATTGTCCTTGTCTCTTTCTCTCTCGCGGTTTACGACGTAAAAACCCGGAGAAAGTGATTTGTCGTAAATTTGAATGGGTCGGGTAGAAATATTAAGCTGTCTCTCCATATATATTCTTGCTCTGAGGTACGCTCGATGTCATGTGTCAATGTATAACGCTATTTCCGTACTGTATTTTATACGACGTAGTAAAAAAAACTCGCTTTTGCGGAAATATGAAAATGAAGTACTGAGGTTTCGATAGATTTCTTTCATCATATGTGTGTATTATGTTATATTTTTGATTACAATTTTCTAAGATTTTTCTAGTGAAAAACTAACAGCCAAAGAAGCCATTTTAATCCAGACAAAAACTGCGAGTTTCTATTGTCAAGTCGACTATCATATACCTACTCTTTATAAGTCTTCCCTCAGCCCGAAAAAAAATTAAACCAAAGAGTTATAAGCATGAAATAACACCTCTCAAAATAAATTTTTGGTCATATTTTAAAGGTCTCATTTCCACTTTTTAAACATCACATAACAATCTACTGTAATTATGTACATATTTGAAGTACCCACGTAAACATGATTAATGAAGAATAATTTCCGTAACGCAAATATCATTACTGATAAATATTTTATTCGTTTAGGCATTTCAAATTATGAGGCATAACATTATTGAAAAATGTGCAAAGTTCGGGTAAAATATTTTCCTGCTGATAACATTGAAACTGAAGGTCAAGAATGATCAATGTGTCTCACATACTTGACTATTTTTTTTTAAATCGTACACTCGGTTTAGTTTAACATTTAACTACCTGTATATTAGAGCGTTGGAAACTAGTTTCCCAAGAAAAGTTAAGCGTGGTAAATTTCGTGTCAGTGGAAAAAAATTCCACGGATTTTTTTTATATGTAATAATCGTGATGTACTAAATGGTTGTCTGCTGTGTTTGAAACTAAAAATACGCAATTCACAAGGGTGGTAGATACTCCAAGTGTCGCCCTGGTGAAAGACCACCATTCAGAATTGAAACGTTGTTTGAAATGGCTCTAGCTGCCGTGTTTGGTGACCAAATCTGAAAATCCAGGTACTATTCAACCTTCCTCTTCCCTTCCTCATCTATTTCTCCTCCCCGCTACCTTCAGCCTCACAACATACCCCTATTGGGGATGCCATAGTCTCACTGGCTCTGGACGGTTGGGAGCATTCGAGACTCTTGTACGGTATTCACGTAAAAAAAAAAAAAAACCTTTTATTATTTTGAGACAACTGTCGAAAATGAATATACGATAAAGTTCACTCTTATCGGAAAAATTGGGATCTTTAGAACATGGGCGATGGTAATTTTGTGATTATTCCACTAAGATGCTTATTTATCGGAATTATGTATTCCTGAAGATTCCCACTTGCGACAGTCAACCCTTAGATCGGCAATGTCATCAGCTATCGTAAGGTTGAAGGAACCAAAGCGCACACCAGACACCAAGTTCGGAGAGCGCGCCTTCGGAGTGTCAGGTCCTAAAACCTGGAATGGACCGATTGACCGCATGATCTGAGAGTAATAAAAGACTCGACAGAGTTCGGAGCCAAACTCAAAACCATGCCAAACTCATAATCAAGATGTAACAAGACCAATAGAATTTCTGTTCAAACCAAAAAAACTTTTCAGACTCTCATTCCTTAAATTCATTGGAAGATTTTCATAATTATCTGTTACTCAGCACGAAAATTTAAAAAAAATTCCTCCAATACACTGTATTTTAAATTTGCTCTCATGCCCTAAAATATATATATGTATACATGTAAAAATCAGCTAAATCTTAAGTTATTATGATATGGTGATTGTGTCCTGCCAGAAGTGACCTGCCAGGTAAGTATGTTGCTGTATATTTATATAAACTAGGAATTAATATTAAGTAGAAATTAAAATTTGTACAGGGCCTTTGGAGTGATTTTTCACAAATACGGCGCTATACAAATTATCCAAATATTATTATTATTATTATAATTATTAGTATGTCAATATTCTCCGAAAATATAGGGTAAATGATTCCTTCGGCACCTGTAGAAAGCTGAGAAGCATTCGAAATGCATGAAATTTTCACCGATTTGTTTTGTTTCTTTCCTTCTAGACTCAGGTTCGCTCCTTTCATCTTAAACAGACCCTCCGTAAAGCATCTATGTAGATGACATAGACCCTGAACGACACCTCCTATGTGAGTTCATTTTAAAGACATACATAAAAAATAGTTCTACTTAATTTCCTATTCCTCTAGCCAACGTTTCAGACAGCATTGCAGTATTCATCTCAAGGAAAATGTACACTGCAAGACTGTCCTAAATGTTGGCTAAAGAAGGAGGAAGCGTAACCACCTCGCGAAATTACCTCAAAAATCTTCTTATGGCCATGAGAATTTTAAATCATATGAAATATATGATTATTTTTTTCTAAACTCCGTCGGAAAGCTTTCAAGCTGCTGTTTCATTTTAGTCGGATGTTATGAATTTAAAATGAGGTTAGTAGTGACGCATGAAAGTATTCAGTTAACTTTAACAAAGGGTAATTCCGTCGCCATCAGAAGTTGAAACAACTAAAAATTTTGAAGGAGAATTGAGTTGCAAGATCATAATCTTATCCATAGATAAGTGGGTAGTTATTTGATTTCATGCTCTGAATTCTAATAATATAGACATAATTTAAATAAATACTAACTAAATTTTCGCCGATATCATGTTCTTTGAGTGCAAAACTGTATATTTCTGAAAACTAGAAATAACCAAAATAATTGTGTTTTTCTGAAGTGACCTGCCAGGTAAGTGTGCTTCAGTATATTATCTTCATACATAATATAAATAAATAATAATATGTAGTAGAGATGGTCAAAATCAAAATTGGGTGTACCTGCGGTTTCAATTACCGGTGACCGACGAGGAACCGACTATTTATTCACTTATTTTTGGAACCGGTTCCTGGTCCCAGAAAAGTTCCACGAAGGAGATTTTTTCGAAAAGTACTAGCAAATCGATAAAAGTTCCTCGCCTAGCGAAATTCTAAGAACTGGAACTGGAACCGGAACCGGAACCGGAACCGGTTATTTTTGCCAAAATGATTTTTCATGGGGGGGGGGTTGCTTGCAATTTCCAAAAGACAAAAGTTTCTCACCTAGCGAAATTCTGAGAAGAACTGGAACTGGAAGGGTTGACAAGCGATTTCCAAGCGAAAATTTGGAACCGGAGAAATAATATCGACGGTTCCAGTGACCGGCTAGGAACCGATTCCTTTTAACCGGGACAGGAATATCGAGCATCTCTAATATGTAGTAAGTAATAAGAATAATAATACCTGACATCCTGGCGGAAATCGGATTTTATGTCCCTGATAATTTCACGCGAGGCCGCCAATACAGGCTTCTGTTTCTTCCCAGGTGCAGAACTAACTTACCAAAGGTGATGCCCCTGGGAAGACTAACTAGGTTAATAAACTGCCTTGTAGGAAATTTGCATATTTTTCACACGAGCTACAACAAATTAAAGCAAGAACTAGCTATTAAGTTCTAACTATATTATGTACTTCTTGAGAACTATTTTTTTTGTTTTTAAACTTATTTTTACCTTAATCTTTGTGCAATTATGATTACCATTTTTTGTGTTTTATGCAATGTTTTGGTGTAAAACTGTTTTTGCAAATATAAAATAAATTAATAAATAAGATGGAGTCTAGGAATTAACACTTGTACAGCGCCCTTCAGCTGAATTTTCGCAAAAACGGCGCTGTACAAATTATCCAAGCCGTTACCTCAGATCAGGTTAAAAAACATAGCCTGTGCTTGTATCAATTTTAACATGATTTATAACTAGGGCGATACGCACTGAAAAATCTCCCAATTAAGTACCGATGTACGTTTTAAATATATGTACTGGGTTACTTAATACCGGTTTAAAAGCCTTTAACCTTTTCTATCACCTTACCACCTCCCCTTAAAGCTAAGCTGAATTAGCTTTACCTTAAAACTAACTAGTTGGCTTAGAGACTTGGGTTTAAGAAGGATAATATTTACTATTGATATATGCATTTGAATAGTGCGAATAAATCTATGTGAATATCTTAATGTTATCAACAACTCGTATAGTGCTCTATACCTACAAGAAAAGTTATTCTTTAGATGTTGGGCGAAGATTTTTTTTGTATGAACCCCATTGAGCAAAATACACCTATCAACAAATTCACACTGTGTAAAAGGTAATGAATGTAAAAGGGTGAACGCAGGAAACTTCATTAATGGAGGATTGAACGCTGTTGGCGCAAATAAAAATAATGTCCAAACAAGCGAAACTAGCAGTCCACAATGGAGTGCTTACACCAACCCTGATGTATGGCAGTGAGGCATGGGGCTGGCAGAGGAAGGATGAAAGTAGACTAAATGCTGTAGAAATAAGATCCTTGATCAAAATGTAGATATCCGGAATGAATGCAAGTCCAACGTGGGTGTAATGAATAGGATCAAGAAGGGGACGCTTAGATTGTTTAGGCATGTAGAGTGAATGAACGAAGAAAGGAGTGTGAAAAGAATACATGACGTGAAAAGGAACGAAAGAAGAAATCGGGGACGCCCGAGGAAGACATGGCACGATCAAGTGAATCAAATACTTGAATCGGGCCACGTGAAGCGTATGTATGAGACGACGCATGAATGTGAATGAAGCAAGGAGTGTGTGCCAAGACCGAGTTGTTTGGCGGTCCGTACTCTCTGCTGACTCTCAAGAGGAAACGGTGTGATGGTTAGTTAGTTAGTAGACTGTAAATTTGACATTTTACTGGATTTGAACCCCGTAAACTTCCGTTGACCGGTTGAATATACCAACTGAGCTGTCGCCGCAATCCTTAGACCTGCCGTGATCCATCAACACGCATCGTGCGGCGAATCAGCTGGACCGTAAGGATCAAGCAATAGTTGAACATTAATGGATAGGCCTGCGTGGTCGAGTGATAAGACTCTAGACTACGCAAACCTGGAATGCGCAAATATATTTTATTTTATAAATGTGTGTCATAACACATTTGACTCACATAAAATAACATATACTATAATTGCGGCACGTTCCAGAGTGGTAGATACGCTTAGTATCGCCCTGGTCAAAGACCGACATTCAGAATCGAAACGTTGTTTAAAATGGCTTTAGCCGTGCTTGATGACCAGATCTGAATAGCCAGGTAATTTTTAACCTTTCTTTTCTCCATATATTTCCCCTCCTCTCTACATTCAACCATACAACATACCCCAATTGGGGATGCCATAGTTTAACTGGCTTTAGGCGGTTGTGAGCAGTTGACACTCTTGTGCGATATTTATTTATTTGTTAACTTTTTGTTTCTTACATTATTTTTTTACATCTCCCACCTCATTAGGTCATAAGAACTTGTTCTGAGGTAGGTGACAGTGAGTACAAGCAGAATAATTTAAAAAAATTGTGATATTTGGTACACAATGTTAGATGATGCAACAGATACTGACCGCAAAACTCTCTTGATACCATTGACAGTAGGTTAAGTTGCAAGGCATTAAATCCTATAATTAAAGACAGTGGATACGATACAAATCTACATACATTTTACATCGTAACTTTCCTATAATTGTTTATAGTGAACACATTACATTTTATACCTAAAGAAATAACAAAAAAATGCTTATTTTAAAGTAGTATATTATAATAGTGGACTTGAAAGAACTATTATTATTAACTAACGTATTCACTATAAAAAACCAATAACTATATTTGAACGGTCACAAACAATTTCGTACACTGTTTTAACTGAAAAATTATTTATTTCTTGTGTGTGGACAAAGCTAACGCAATGATAAATTGATAATGTTGAATATTTCGTGGACTTTTATTTGGTGGAACTCCATTCATATCGCTACTGGGTGACAAACTCAAGGCGTATTCTATCTTTGTATCATGGCGGACTTATACAAAACACATCATGCTGTCTAGACCGAAATCCTTGTTTATTAACTCTAAATCAGCAGCACCTTCAGAACGAAAGCTCCAACGATTATAAAAAGTATACCTAGAAAAGCTTTACAAGTAGCAAGTTTAATTACAGTGAGTTCTCAAACTAAACACAAAAAACTGAGTCTGGAATAGCATTTAACCTGAAAGCTTTTGTACCTGGTGTTATTAAAAACGTATTGTTAAGTAAATTTCGTAGTGCCAGCTTATAAAAACATATAACACGATACGCAAGTTATTATTGAGAATCTGTGATTCGGGTCTCGGAGTAATAATGTATAGAGGGAGAGCTAATTCTTTTTACCCAACCTATACGAACTTGCGATAAATCACTATCTCTGGGTTTTTACGCCGTACACCATGAGAGAGAAAGAGACAACAAAAATAACACACCGCTTGTATGTACTGTAAGGATGATCTTGGTCTCCCGCGTATCCGGGGACTCCGCCTACATGTTTTCATATGCGACTAAACTCGACGCAACTAATCGATTTTTTAGGTTACACGCTATATTTTTGTTGATAACAATACTGTGAAAAAGTAGTTGTACGAATAAACAAAAAAAATATGTCTATATGTGCTATGAACGGATGTATAACTACCCTAGCTCTAGTCCTAGCCACGCCCATATCTGCCGAGTCCGGCGAAAAATCATCAAAAGCTGACTACACTGCCTTAGTTAGGTACCACTCAACGAGTAAAATAATAAAATCAATAAAATAAAATCCATGATTTGTTTTTCCACAACTCCAGGACGCTCATCGTCATTAACAACTTCTCGGCCTTCTGTAAAGCGCTTGTACCACTTTTTTACAACAAAGTAGACTCGCCAAATGTCACAGTCAACATTTTAAGTGCGTTAATAAAAAAATCGAAGAACATGCAAAAACGTGACTAACCTTTCCAGTTGTTAAAAACAAACCACTAATCCAAAATGGCTGATAATGCTAACATATGATAAACATATGTGTACCAACATAACAACAACAAAAAAATCGATAATCGAATGTACACAGCCCGCGAAAATTCAAAATTCACCTTTTCTTTTGAACAGGCTATGTATGTACTCTAAGGTTCGGGTGATATACAATAAAGTACGGATCGTGGGTATATTCACCTTACTAGGAACCGTTTTTCAGATTTTTAATTCAACGTGATCAAGAACTGCGGAGGTGTTTTATTAATTATCCCGAAAATTCGATTTTAATGGCAAGAGACCTTTTGTAGGTGTCGGTTGAAGGGAAATTATCTAAATATATTCATTATTTTGGAGAAAAGAGTGGAATAATTAGAATAATGGAGGTTTCTTTTTTCACTTTGAGTCCGGTGGACTTTTTAATTTAAAAAAATACAGAAATACATGTAGGTAATTAGTAATTAGGAATGGTCCATCTTTTTTTTGTCCAAAATTGTATGGGCTTTCTTCCCCCACTTTGATTGTTTTGCAAAAACAAATTAAATTGAAGGACCGGAAATATAATTGCTATCATGGGTTTCGAAATGGTTCGGTAAATGTTTTTTTTTTATTTATATTCTATGGTAAATACCGCACAAGAGTCTCAACTGCTCCCAACCGTTTAGAGCCAGTGAGACTATGGTATCCCCAATTGGGGTATGTTGTGAGTCTGAAGGTAGTGGGGAAGGGGAGGAGATAGGGAAGAGGAATGTTGAGAAGTACCTTGCTATTCAGATCTGGTTACAAAACACGTTTCTATTCTGAATGGTGGTCTTTCACCAGGGCGATACTTAGAGTATCTACCACTCTGGAGCGTGCCGCAAATATACTTTTTATTACTTTTATATTAATTAAATGTGTTATGACACATATTAATTAAATTAAAGTTACTGGCGCACGCCTTGAGCCCGCGACCTTTGGATTCGTAGTCGAGCGTCTTACCGCTCGACCATGGAGTCCGTTTGTATCTTACTCATATATAAACTAGTAAAAACTACACTGCTTTGTCCGAGTTTAAACTTTAAATATTGAAAAAACCATCCGGCGCCTTGCTTATTTGTACGAATGAGTTGAAGAGATAAATCAAAGCATCACAATTCATCATGGAAATGACGTCACTAGTCGAATGATTTGTTAATCTAGAGACATGAGCTTGCAGATGGAAAAAGTACTGCAAATTTTATGTCACAGCTCGTCAGTCGAGAGTTCGTTTACTGGGATCATAAGCGTCCAATTTATAAAATATTCTCATTGCTGACATTTAGTTTACGTATCTATTAGATTGCCGCACAAACCCTCATAACCAGTGTGAGAGCTTTGTGCGGATTGGTGCTATTGCCGTAGTACGTAGGCAGTGCATGAAATCGAGCCTCCTGGTGCCAGATGTTTAAGATAATAAGAATAGGCTAGATGCAGAGCATGCTGATCGAACTGGGGTAGATGCAATACTGGAAGGCAAGAGGCAATGAATAGTCCTTCGTGGAAAAATAAAAGCTCTCCAATGGCCGAATAACCAACGGAAGTGAGTAAATTACCTTATAACGTATTGGTTTTCTCCGATAAAAAATCTCACAGTTACACACATAGCATATTGTGAAGCTTTTAAATGTGACATTATTATAAAAAAAAGTTCTTCTCTTCAATGGAGTGATCAGAAGCAAGCTGGAGTACGCTAGCACTGTCTGGGCTCCACATCAGACCAAATATATAAATATTTTGGAACAGATTCAGAAAAAAATCCTCAGGTATGTGTACATGCGTTCGCACGGATCATACCATATATTTATGCATCACACGGAACTACTCGAGGAGACAAATTATCAAAGCTCAGAGACTAGGCGCAATGCTGGTCTCACGACAATAGGCTTTAAGATTATAAACCACTTGATCGACTGTCCATCTCTTGGAGTGCTATTGCTTATTCGTACCTGAGAAATACTGCCGCAGCAAAAATCATGCAATGTTTAGCATGCCCTTTGGTCGGACAGATGTTTTAGCACAGAATAGCATGACAAGAGGTATACCATAATTCTATTTAATAAATCATTTATTTAATATATAAAGATATATTTACCAAAAATTTACCTATGTTCAAGAAACTAATTATTAATTTTAAAATGTTATAATTTTAAAATGTTTAGTTGTAAAAAACTATTTTTGTTGTTTTCCATTGTACTGTAATTGGATTTGATATCTGTGGTACAATAATAAAACAAGTTATAAAGGTAAAGATCCAAAACAATGAACGATATAAGTTAATTCGTCATTTTGCAAACATGTAAAAAAAATATTTCTAGGAAATTGAGTGACATTTAGTGCTGTTAACTTAAGATTTCAACAAAAGCATCAACATCTGGGTGATTAGTAAATAATTTGGTACGATTCCCGTTTTTCCCATTCCAAGTGTCGAATATTTGAGATATTTGAAATTTATAAGCAAACAGGTTCTTGTTCAGATATAACAAGCAATCATTAGAATTCATAAGAAATAAAGCACATTTTTTAGTTTACGGCTTAAAACAGTATTGAATAATTGCTTCTACATATTTTAAAATACTTTTCAAGCATTAAACAGGAAATTTAAGAAATCATAACACGATAATAACATTGTTGTTCTCTCCTTTTATACGATGAAAATGAATGTATCCAATAGCTTACAGTTTGGCTTCTAGTGCCTTTATTTGTTAATAGCAAGTTGAATGGCAAAAAATATGCACAATTTTTTTTGTAATATTTTACCTTTAAATCTCCTTTCGATATTAATTAATGGTATTTTTAGTGTCATTTTTACAAATTTTAACAATCGAACAATATTGAAACACAGGCCTTGTAACCTTCCGTATGGCGATTCTAATCCGCGCAAGAAAAGGTATTACATAATTTAATAATAATATAGGTATAATAATAACGAGTAAAAATATAAAACAGGGTATTAGTGTTGATCCAGGAAAAAGTAAAGTGGATTTGCAAGCATTTAACGAGGGATTATAAATGAAATATTTTGTTCAAAAATTCTGATGCTTTTTTGATTTATCAAGGGGCTAATCCTCGTGCAAGGACTTCAAACTTTTAGATTCCTGAAGTGTTTAAAATGTTGTGTAAGTCATAAAAAAAAGGATTTTTTAAATTTATTCATCTTCTATTTTCATTGTGATTCGTTTTAAAATTTTCGTGTCGTTTTTATCGGCCATATTTGAGAGAGTAAATCTCTGATGGCGGATTTCTTCCTTATTATTATAATATTTACGGAATACATAACGTGTTTATTTAAAAACACTTAATATATGTAGAGATATTTATGATATACACAATTATTTCAACTGCTCAAACTAAATAATCTTGATTATTTAAAAAAAAAACCGATGGTTAAAAATTTTACCACTGTGCTGTAAATGGACATAAGACGCTTCAATTTAATTATTTACTAATAACTCACCATATGTGACTAAGCTTCGTGATAAAATTGACACATAACAGGCATTGTGGCTTATGAGAATCTAGAAGGATGATTATATTGTTTGAGGGGATTATTTGCATCAAAGTGTTAAAGAATCATTGAAGGGTACATTTACCTTACATTAAATATAATCATGAGTTCTCATAACGAAAAATTAGGAAAGATATTTTTTCTGTAGCTTAAAAGCCCGGTTTGAGTAAAGTTTGTGTCTTGGAAGGAAGTGTTTGATGTTTTCACCTTTTTTGTTATGGAATCGAATCGAAATATAATTATTTCTAACGAAAATTCAACAGAAAGCTTAGAGTAATTTCTTTAACTTATTTTATTCTCACATTTTTTTTTTTTTTTTTTTTTACATGAATACCGCACAAGAGTCTCAACTGCTCCCAACCGTCTAGAGCCAGTGAGACTATGGCATCCCCAAATTGGGTATGTTGTGAGGCTGAAGGTAGTGGGGAGGGGAAGGAGATCGGGAAGAGGAAGGTTAAGAAGTACCTGGCTATTCAGATCTGGTCACCAAACACGGCTTAAGCCATTTCAAGCAACGTTTCGATTCTGAATGGTGGTCTTTCACCAGGGCGATACTTAGAGTATCTACCACTCTGGAACGTGCCGCAAATATACTTGTTATTATTTTTGTATGAATTAAATGTGTTATGACACATATTAATTAAATAAAAGTTATTGGCGCACGCCGGGTTTGAACCCGCGACCTTTGGATTCGTAGTCGAGCGTCTTACCACTCGACCATGGAGGCCGTCATAATATAATATATTGAGAATTGTATAATTTATTAAACACTAGCGTAAATTTAAATTGTTTTCCTGGAAAATTTATACATATGGATTATGATTAATAAAAATCACAAGATTCAAACACACCTATGAAATTTGATAATTTAAATAAAGGTGGTAGCAATGGCTTTTGATGATTATTTTTGAATAAAAAACCATTGAACACGTTTCCTCTGAAACCTTATTCGCTAAAATAATATTTCCCTAAATTCCATTAATAATAATGAGAAAAAATTAACGCACCGACAGAGAATCAAATCTAAATAAGGTTTCCAACATTATTATTAGCTTTATATCGCGAAAAAAGTTGTCAAAGGTTTATCATGAATAATATGAATAAATTGCCAAAAAAAGGCGTTGAAGTGAAAGGCGAAAATTCAACAGTTGATTAAAAATATAAATATATGCGTGGTTTAAAATACTTGTGGACAATTGTGAATAATATTATTACATCAATAAATTAAAGCTTCTATAAAAAATACTACCTACTTTTCGACTGGATTTTCCAATTAGTGGTGAATAATGACAGCGGTTTCGCTAAACTTTTTTTAATGCTCTTTTTACAGGGGTGATAACATTTTAACCGTTGTGTAAATAATATTAACTCGGTGAGAATTATTCATGTCTTTTACTTCGGATAATTTACTTTATGGTCTAAGTATCGTTTACTTAAAATAAACCTTGCAAAAAATAATTGATAATGAATTTAGATACATTATTTTGTAATTTGTGTTTTTAAAACTGTATTTAATGTAAAAAAACATGGTTAAGGATTGTAAGATCAATTCTTCAAAGTGTTTTCAGTGTAATTTTTGAAGTAGAGAAAATAATTAATAGCTTTTTCACAAACTTGTTAACAAGCGCATGTTTTACAACATAAAACGAATACTTTCAGGATGTCACTACGTCAATTTTTAAAACATGATAAAAGCATTTTAATAATAGAGGTGTTTAAGTTCTAAACAAATAAATAAATGTGTAAAAGCTTACTTTTTTCTGTCGTTTCGCTGAAAAGCTTCGAAGTGTAAAGCTGTCGGCGGGTCTGCGAGGGGTAGTCCCGGCAGCGGGTGCTTGCTGGAGTTTCGGTAGTAAGGCTGGTAAAAGACCACGAGACCACGAGTGCCGCAGAGATGGGGAGAACTCTGGAGGCGCCTGCCGCCGCGACGGCCTTTATACGGCCCCGGCGAGTGGGCACGACGCATGCGCCGCCATCGCACCTTCGCGCCGTCACGCCGTCACGCCGTCACACCGTCACACCTGCTCCTCGGAGATTAGCCATCAAGCTTTGGATTAGTAATCTGGTGGGCGGTGGTGATGGTGAAGTGCTTTCGACGCTTGTGGCGTTGCGAATTGAATCGTCTTCGATCTTTCCGGGTTCAAATCCGGCGTGCGCAAATAAATTTTATTTAACTAGACGTCCTAAACTTGAAACAACTTTAATCGAAAAATATCCTATTGCACCAATTTAATAATGTCCATATGTTCGAAGAGAGGAAAATTTCTAGAACCTTAAGGCAGTCACACATAAAATTCTTTAATATCCCAGCCTATAAAACCGCTTACGGACAAAAGAGTCTCAAGTACAACACCACTAAGCAATTCAATTCTCTGCCCAGCACCATCAGAAATATACAAACCAAAAGCTCCTTTAAAAGCAATATCATTACTCACCTTAAAAATTAAGTTTAATTTGGTTCTTAATTTGAAGATTCCAAATCTTCAAATTTGTCATTTACTTACATTATTTTTATTTTTATTATCTAAGTACTATATTTTCGATATTAACATGTTACATTAAAAAACTACTTTTGCAAATTGCCATCCCAACACAGGCTCATGCCTAGTGAGATGGGCAATTTACCAACTGATTCAAAATGTATATTGAAATAAAATAATAAATAAATAAATTGAGATGTGTCATAACACATTTAATTCATTTCAATAAGTTTATTTGCGGCACACTCCAGAGTGATAGATACTCTAAGTATCGCCCTGGTGAAAGACCACCATTAAGAATCTAAACGTTGCTTGAAATAGCTTTAGCCGTGTTCGGTGACAAGACCTGAACAGCCAGGTACTTTGCAACCTTCTTCTTACCCGTCTCCTTTCCCTTTCCACTACCTTCAGCCTCACAACATACCCCGATTGGGGATGCCATTGTCTCACTGGCTCTAGACGGTTGACGGTATACTATATAATATATTATTTTCTCCGCGTTAGTTAGTCTTATTGGCATAATTAATTTAGTATGAAGCGCACTTGATGTGAAATATCACAAAACTGCGCTATGTAAGTTCAATGGTTTTATTGTTATGTTGGGAGCAGTTGAGACTCTTGTGCGGTATTCACAATAAATAAAAAAGAAGACACACCTAGTGAAAGGTTTGTAAAGAATCGTTCTAACTCTGTTGCGGTGGTAGTTTAAGTGTCTTCCACTCAATGCAATTATTATAAATCGCAGTAATTAAATGCAATCATATGTGCATTATCTGCAGGCTATTGACGCCGACATGTTATGTGAATATTGCTTGGCCTTCTTGGTCACTCACACACAGATATTGGATTTTTTTTTATAATAACTCCTCAAAGGAGACCTTGTGGGAAATAATTTCCCTCAGACCCTATGTCATCTTTGGAGATGCTGTGTGGAGGTATTTTTAAGAAAAGGAATGAGTGAACCTGGGTATTGAAGGAGGGAGGAAACACGACATCTCGCGCCCTGTGCGGTAAGTACCGATTGCGTGAGGATGGTCAAGAAAGGTACGCTTAGATGGTTTGGGTACGTAGAGCGAATTAACATAATATGTATAACATATATGATGCGAAAGTGAATAAAAGAAGAAGTTGGGGACGCCCGAGGAACACATGGCACGATCGAATGCATCGATTACTTGAATCGGGTCATGTGAAGAGTCTGAATAACAGAAGAGTATGTATGAGACGATGTATGAATGTGAATGAAGCAAGGAGTGTGTGTCGAAACAGAGTTGTATAGCGGTCCGTCATCTCTACGTGATGGTTAGTTAGTTAGTTAATTATGTCTAGTAAAATACGTTACAGGTAGGTAGGGATTTGAGAAGAATATTTTCAAATTTGATCATTTCACACCCGCACGGGTATATTCAATAATAGTTAAATAACAGAGCTTTTTTATGGTTTCTAACAAATATAATATTATTTATGAGAATAACGATCACTTTTTTTTTAACCAAAAAAGGAGAGGTATGTTTTTTCATTCACATTAACTATATTTAAAATCCAATTGTCTGATACCCTACTATAGTCAACATACTGCGAATACATTACTATGCATTAAACATTTCCTCAAAAACCTCCTGACGGCGTCCGTGGTCGAGTGGTTAAGATCCTCGACTACGAATCCAGAGGTTGCGGGTTCAAATTCCAGCGTGCGCAAATAAAATTAATTTAATCAATTTGTGTTATTCGATAATTGATTATTTCAATAAAATATTCGGTATATTTGCGGCCCGTTCCAGAGTGGCAGATACTCACAGTATCGTCCTGGTGAAAGACCACCATTTATAATTTCTTATTCATTGAAAAAAGCGACCGCTCGGTAGCTGAGTACACAAACGCGTCAAATTCCCACCCGGGCATCGTGGGTTCAATTCCTCTGCTGGCCAAGTGCTCCATCATTACACAGGCAACATCTTCCGCTTATTATGATGACAGTAGGGGTTTTTCAAATATTGTGAGGTTATTCATTTCCCGGAAATGTTTGGTTTTTATTTAACCTTTATGTGACTGAAAGGGTACCCGGGTACCCTTTTCGGTTTTCAACATAGATTTTTTCAACGTTCCAGTGAGTCTAAACGGTTGAAACTTCCTGACTTCTCCACAATAGTGAAAATGAACAATTGAACATAAACGTTGGATATTTGGAGGGTGGCATGTCACCGGAAATAGTATAATTCACACCTTCTGATGACTGAAAAAGTACCTGGGTACCCTTTTGTGTTTTATATGGAATTTGAAGCTTCTTCGTATTTGTTATTCATGTAACTTCTTTAAATGATAAATATGATGTACTGTTGTGTTCAAAGTATAACACCTGTATGCTTGATACTATTTTTAATCACCTATTTTATTAAAAACCTTAAGAAAAGATGGTACTGGGACAAATTTCTATCCATTTCTCCAAATCTTGAGTCGAAATGTATTACGTCATAAAAGTGGTCCAACAATTTTCAGCAAATGATATACTGTAAAAGAAACCTTCATATCAATTTTAAAAATGTATAATTTACTTCAGTCATGTAGGGGTAAAAAAAAATAGTTGAAACGTTGCTTGAAATGGCTTTAGCCGTGTTTAGTGACCGAATCTGAATAGCCAGGCACTTTTTGACTTTCCTCTTTTTATATCATTTCCTTTCCTACTATTTTCAGCCTTACAACACACCCCGATTGTAGGTGCTATAGTTCAACTGGCTCCAGTTAGGGCTCTCGTACGGTATTAACTAAAAAATAACAACAAAAAACTGATCAAAACATTTTTACAATTTTTCACTAATATTGTTGAGTAGGAAAGTGTTTAGAAACAAATTGTATATGTCATATCTATAGATTTCATAATTATAATTGTGGATGTAATCATTTTGAAATATGTTTTTACTTCCTTGGTGTTTAGCATAAAGGATTCAAGCATTTTTTTATCAATTTTACATGAGCATTTAAAAATATTGTTAATCCTAAATCAAATCTGTTAAATAACTAACCAATCTCACATAACATACCCGATAACACTACACTCAAAGGTATTGTAATTTCAATTCAGATAGGAACTTGATTTCTACTAATTAAGAAAAAAATGTTTTAGCACAAAAAAAGGATTTTCGACTTCTTGACACAAACACCAAAAAATTATTATCGACCGAGCACAACATTGTGAAGCAACAATACTGATTGCAATTTATGTTGCAATATTGAATAGAATGAAAGCTGCATGCACGCGAAAAGCGCGCAGGTACTCTTAATAATTAATCATAAAAATTGACCACCTGTTTTTAATTAGAATATAGCTCATTAATAAATAAATTTAATTCCGCATAATTAATTCAGAATCATCAATAGAAGCGATAGCATTATCGATTTTACATTTTACAAACAGTTTAGTATTCCGAATTTATATTATACCTAAGCTTTTATGTTTGAAAACAAACTTCCATTAATTTAACTTTATGATTCCAATCATAACTAACTTACCAACTCACCGTCTCGCCGTTTCACCGCTAGAGTAGGCAGAGAGGATGAACCGCCATATGTCTCGGCACACACTCTTTACTTCATTCACATTGGTACATCGTTTCATACATACTCTTCTGTTATTCTGACTCTTTACATGATCTGACTCAAGAATTTGATTAATTTGATCGTGCCATGTCTTCCTCGGGTGTTTTCGACTTCTTCTTTCATTCACTTTTGCATCATATATATTCTTTTCACACTCGTTTCTTCGTTCATTCGCTCTACATGCTCAAACCATCTAAGCATTCCTTTCTTAATCCTATTCATTACGCTAACATCAGCCTTGCATTCTTTCCGGAAATCCACATTTTTAATATGGTCATACATGGTTTTACCGCACATACGTCTCAGGGATCTCATTTGGCCGAGCCAACGTACGGGAAAAATATCTGTCACATGCAAAATTCAAACAAAACTCAATAATATTCACAAAAAATGTCAAAATTCATTAAAAATAACATTTCTGCTTTTTTCTGGTATTTGAAAGCCATACAAGATAAACATACTTACAAAAGTAATTAAATTATTTACATTTGCCTTTGCCTGACTATGTTTACGTACAACCTTGTTTATTGGTCTTGATGAAAAGTCTTGATTATAAGTAAATTAGAAAAAAAATACAAATTCTTCATAATGTATTGAACCTCCATGACGGCCTCCACAGTCGAGTGGCAAGACGCTCGACTACGAATCCAAAGGTCGTGGGTTCGAACCCGGCGTGCGCAAATAACTTTCGTGGAAAGGAGTGTGAAAAGAATATATGATGCGAAAGTGAATGGAAGAAGAAGTCGAGGACGCTCGAGGAAGACATGACACGACCAAGTAAATCAAATACTTGATTAGGGCTATGTGAAGAATCAGAATAACAAAAGAGTATGTATGAGACCATGTTGTATTTTATATTTTACAATAACTCCACACAGAAGACCTTGAGGAAAATAATTTCTCTCAGGGCCTATGTCATCTTTGGTGATGCTGTGTGGAGGGTCTTTTTGATGAAAGGAAGGAGTGAACCTGGGTCTTGAAGAGGCCCGTGTTGAAGGAGGGAGGAAATACAGAGGCCGGCAAATCGTTCCATATCCGATCTGTTGAACATAAGAACGAGTCGTAAAAGCTACCCGTTCTCATGTAAAGAGAATCAACCGCGTACAAATGTTAAGCGCGCGTTTGGCGAGTTTCCCGACTATGCACCGGTGCCGAAGGGATCAATGACGCAAGTTCCTCGGAGCATCTTCCATTGAAATGCCCGTAGAACTAGGACAGCATTCCCAGTATGACAGTATGAATGTGAATGAAGCCATGAGTGTGTGTAAGACAGAGTTGTACGGCGGTCCGTCCTTTTTGCCTACCCTTGCGGGGAAACAATATTTGCAATAAATCAGTGACTTTGCCGCATTTCAATAATACCTAGGGAATATAAAATAGCTGTTAATAATAGTAAATTGCATAGTTTGATTTACTCTTAACAATCCTGTGCAAAGTATAGTTAGCCTCCTCGTCCACTTAGCTACCGCCGCTCCTCTCCTCGTGTTTTTCTAAAAAATAATCGGACGTCTCCGACTTCTTCTACCGTTCACTTTTGCGTCATGTATTCTTCTCAAAATCTTTTCTTCGTTCGTCCGCTCTACATGCCCAAAGCATCTAAGCGTTCCTTTCTTGATCCTATTCATTACGCTCACATCAGCCTTGCATTCTTTCCGGATGTCCACATTTTTAATACGGTCATACATGGTTTTACGGCACATACGTTTCAGGGATCTCATTTCCACAGCATTCAGTCTACTTTCATCCTTCTTATGCCAGCTCCATGCCTCACTGCCATAAAAAGAATTTGATCGGTTAGTAGCTGAGTAGACAAACGCATCGGATTCCTACTCGGATGTCGTGGGTTCAATTCCTTTGCTAGCTAAGTCCTCCATCATTGCACATGCTACATCTTTTGCTTTTTTATGATTGTAGTAGGAGTTTTTTTAAATATTGACAGGTTATTCGTAACCAGAGAATTTCTGTCTTTCTTTTTAAAAAGAAAATTGAAATAACTAAATTTTCATGACCTTTTGCGGAAACTTTGGCAATTTTCTGTAACTAAATAGTGACTATTAAATGCTCTAGAAACTTTGAAATTATGGTGAAAAATATCCAATATTAATGCAGCTTTACGAAATAAACACTAAGAAATATAAGGCCCAGTTAAATATTTAAATAAGGTATTTACAGTTTTTGTGTTGGGTTTTTTAAAGTGACGGCCTCCATGGTCGACTGGTAAGATGCTCGACTACGAATCTGAAGGTCGCGGGTTCAAACCCGGCGTGCGCCGATAACTTTTATTTACTTAATATGTGTCATAACACGTTTAATTCATACAAAATCATAAAAAAAAGTATATTTACAGCACGTTCCAAAGTGGTAGATCCTCTAAGTAAGTATTGCCCTGATGAAATACCAGATCTAAATAGCCAGGTACTTCTCAACTATCCTCTCCTCCATCTCCTTCCCCTCCCCAATATCTTTAGCCTTACAACATACCCCAATTGGGGATGCCATAGTCTCACTGGCTCTAAGCGGTGGGAGCAGTCGGGACTCTTGTGCGGTATTAAATATAAAAAATAAAATTTAATATTATTATTATTATTTAGTTCCGCTAGTTTCAGTTTTAATATTAAGTGACAGCTGTTTCGGCGTTTAGGGCCATTATCACTGTACGATTAAAACGCGTTAGTCTTGAATTTCCCAAGCAATGAATGATATGGAATCATAAATAGAGCTTTTCTATTATTAGCGCCGGCTTATAATTTACTGTCACGGCCGTAATGGCCGATTGCGTAGGCGGAAGCTTATTTTCCCATTGTTTTACGAAGTTATTTTTATTAAAAATAAGTCGTACATCACGAGCGAAGGTGTAAAGATATACCTTCTGAGTTATGAGCTGGTAAAATCACTTTTCAAACGGAATTTAAGTATTTTTTTAACTGTCGTAGTAGAATTCAAATAAATGGTGGAAGGGAAAAACAGGGTTTACCCAAACTTTTGCGAAATCAAAGTATGAACGACATCTTGCGGCCGTCATGCAGGACTACCATAATAAAGTACTAAAATGTGAATAATAATAATAATAATTGGCTGATTTATATAGCGCCGTTTCTGTGACCGAAATATCACCTCAAGGGCGCTTTACAGCATAATTGACATAATATTAAAACTTAATATTAACCTATGCCTCATACTTATAACTAGTGACTTATAATTAACAAATATATACAATGGTTGTTGCCCGTACTGTCGGACCTTAGGTAGAAAACATGAAGTAAGCTATCTACTACCAGCTACGACTAGACAAATAAAAACAATGACCAAATTTAAACATGAAATAAAACATTGGATTTATAAAATAGGTCGCTCTAACATTGATAACTACTGTAAAGCACCTACTTGGACCTGCATACTTCAATTTTCAATCTATCTTTATCTCTAGGCATATACAATCCTATTTTTAATTTTCTGTATTTACCTTTACCTAGATCATAAAACATCCAAAAACATTATAAATGTACCTTATACACAACCTCTATACTCCTAAATAATATCTATAAAATGTTACCTCCACGTAATAAGTTTATTCTTATATTCATCTCATTTCATCTTTCTTTTCTTTTCCCTTTTTTTTTTCCTTTTTAATACTTTTTACTTTTGTACAAAACCTAAACAATATCTATAAAATACAACCTCCATGTAATAACTTTGTTGTAATTTTCATTTAATTTCATCTTTCATTTCTTTTTTTTTTTCCTTCTTATTACTTTTTATTTTATTTTTAATAATATTCACATTTAATTTTATATAATTTATGTACATTACGTCTGTCTCGACCAGGAATATCCTGGTGAGACAGACATGGACCAAACCTTTGTTTTTTTTTATATTTTAACGAGAATAAATAAATAAAAACTAAGTATAGAACTTGAACTGAGTGACCAAAACTCTAGTGAAGCAAATTGACGTTATTTTAGGTATGATTATTTCAAAAGGTGAGTCTTTGGTTTTGCTCTGAACTCAGTTGAGCTGTCAATCTTTTACAAATGTGAAGGGAGGTCATTCCAAGCTGTGGGGCCTGCTACGGCAAAAGCTCGCTCTCCGAAATTGGGGTTGGGATTGCGTTTAGGTACAGTGAGTCTACCTATGGCCGTTGAAGATGCTGGTCGAAGAGTTACTAGTCTTGTATTAGTATCGCTTGGAATGCGCAGTTCCGACAAGTAAGGCGGCGCCATGTCATGTTTCGCCTTAAAAATCATCCAGTATAGTTTGAATTGGATCCGTTTATGGAATTTTACCCAATTAAGTTTCTTAAGATGTTTTGATTTATGGAAATATTTGAAAACCCAAGTTATCAACCGTTCTGCAGCATTGAAAACACGATTAATCACACAACTAAAGTCATTTCAAAATGTGCAGCCAAGTTAAGAACAAGTAAAGTTTTCAGGGTATAAGTTATAACAGGGAAGGTTTTTTAATACATGAGAAGAATAGGGAATCTTTCTGACAAATGGCTAATTAGCGGAAGTTGCTGCTCTAAGTCTTTTGTTACTATCATATTTTAAAAATGAATCGAGGATAAAAAATGATTTTCTGAAGAATCGTGTTCATGTGATAAACCCTGTTTCCCCTGTACCCTTAAAATGTTTACATGTGTAAAACTTTTAATCAAATAATTATTTTTAATTTTTTCGTAAGAAGCAATCACATGGTGGTTGGACATTATATTAAAACAAAGGATTCTTTTATTTAAAATAATTATTATTATTTTTAACCTTATAATGAAATTATTATTTCTTGACTAAACGTATTTACCTCGGGGTTAGCATGAATTGTTTGTAATAAAATAACGCAGATATTTTAGATCGGATAAGATCCCCGAGACGTATGTGCGGTATAATAATAATAAAAAAATACAAAATATGTGTAAGAATCAGCTAAATTGTAAGTTATTATGATATGGTGATTGTGTCTTGCCAGAAGTGACCTGCCAGGAAAGTGTGTTGCTGTATATTTATATAAACTAAGAATTAATATTAAATAGAAATTAAGATTTGCACAGCGCCCTTGAGGTGATTTTCCATAAAAACGGCGCTTTACAAATTATCCAAATATTATTATTATTATTATTATTAAAACCATGTATGACCGTATTAAAAATGTGGATATGTGGAAAGAATGCAAAGCTGGTGTAGGCGTAGTGAATAGAATCAAGAAAGGGACGCTTATGTGGTTTGGGAATGTAGAGCGAATGAACGGATTATGGAGTATGAAAAGAACATATGACGCGAAAGTAAATTAAAGTATTTGACGACATCCGGGTCGACTACGAATCCAAAGGTCGCGGATTCAAACCCGGCGTGCGCCAATAACTTCATATAAAATTATATAAAGTTTATTTGCGGCATGTTTCAGAGTGGTAGATACTCTAAGTACCGCCCTGGTGAAAGACCACCATTCAGAATCGAAACGTTGCTTGAAATGGCTTTAGCCGTGTTTGGTGACCAGATCTGAATTCGTCTTCTACAGCTTATTCCTCTCCCCACTACCTTCAGCCTCACAACATACCCCAATTGGGTATGCCATAGTCTCACCGGCTCTGGACGGCAAGAGTAATTGGGACTCTTGTGCGGTATTCACTAATAAAAAATAGAAAATAAAATACGCTCTGGAAATTTTTGTTTTTTTCATCTTTATTATTTATTATTTCACTTTGTGAAAACGGCAAAATTACAACGAGTAAATACCTACCTAGAGATATAAGTTACATTCTTTGGTGAAAATATTAATATTGTAAGCATTGTGTAAAATTCAATATTCTCGTCCAGACAAAGGCAAATGTCGCCGAGGGAAAAGGATTGAAGATCGAATTTCTGAAAAGTTATCAAAAATAAATTTGGACATTTTATACGCTTTTAAAATATTCCCCTAGAAAGACATTAAATTCGACTAACTACTACCAAACCAAAAAAAAAGTTGTTTATTACTACATAAAATTTTTTTATTGATTTTAAATTTTAAAGGTATACTTATCGCTGTTTGTATCCCTATTCCTAATTGACAGTTAAAAATGTTTACGTTTTTAAAATAAAAATGTAAAATTTTAACAAACTTGGTCAGTTTTTTTTTCTTTTCTATGGCAACACCGATTTTCAATCAAATTATGATACACTCAAATAAAAAAATGTGTTGTATGAAAGAGAGAGTACGAGAACAGCGTGCAATACAGTTGTGAATTAAAAATACTTGGAGCAAGTGGATGAGTTTGTGTATTTAGATAGTATGTTCTAGAGAGACGGAAGGGCTGATGAGGATATCGCTAAAAAGATATTGTCCGAAGAAGCGAAGCAATCAGTCCACAATGAAGTGCTTATACCAACCCTGATGTATGGCAGTGAGGCATGGAACTGGTAGAGGAAAGATTAAAGTAGACTGAATGCTGAAGAAATGAGATCCCTATGACCGTATTAAAAAATGTGGATATTTGGAAAGAATGCAAAGCTGATGTGAGCGTAATGAATATAATCTCGAAAAGGACGCTTAGATGATTTGGGCACGTAGAGCGAATGAATGAAGAAAGGAGTGTGAAAAGAATACATAATGCAAAAGTGAATGGAAGAAGAAGTCGGGGACGCCCAAGGAAGGCGTGGCCCGATCAAGTGATTCAAATACTTGAATCGGGCTACGTTGAGAGTTAGAATAACCGAAGAGTGTGTACGAAACGATGTATTAATGTGAACGAAGCAAGGAGCGTATGCCAAGACAGAGTAGTATGGCAGTCCGTCCTCTCTGCCTACCCCTGCGGAGAAACGGCGTGATGGTTTTGTTAGTTAGTTAGTTGGTCAAAGGTGTCTACATCACTTTCACTTCCTTTGGAAAGGTTCATGCTTCTTCTGCAATTATGCATGTTGAGAAAATATACCATTCAATAGCACACGTTCAAAAATATTTGTCAATTCGTTTGTATCTTAAAGTACATGGAGTGGTATTTATCCAAGGCAGGGTAGTCAGTTTTTTAATTACATTCATCCTTTCTCTGCCAGTTCCATGCCTCACTGCCATACATCAGGGTTGGTATAAGCACTCCACTGTGGACTGCTAGCTTCGCTTCTTCGGACTATTTCTCATTAGCGCCAACAGCGTTCAATCCTCCATTAATGGAGTTTCCTTCATTCACCCCTCCTTCAATATCCTTATCGGCCTTTCCATCTTTCGCAAACATACTTCCTAAATACACAAACTCATCCACTGACTCCAAGTATTCATCATTCACAACTATATTGCACGCTGTTCTCGTACTCTCTCTTTCAAGCACCTTTGAACTTTGAGTATATCGTCTCCAGTAGAAAATTCCCTGGATAGACGTTAGAGGTCATGACAAGAATGCCCAAAGACAGGTAAATTGCCGACACTGCCAAAAAGCGCACTTTGCTGAATTCGAAAAAGTTAGAACATTTTGTCGAGATGTTGAACGTGACTGATTTTGAATTTAGTCTTTGAATGCTAAATTAGGTCCAGTACTAGGTAAACCAACATATCGGCATACGGCAGAGATGCTGTTGTAAACACCAGAAAAAAAAAATTGTATCTTAAAAGTAGATTGTAAACTGTAGAATGAAAAAAAAATATTACCCAAAAAGTAGACTAAATGCTCTAGAAATGAGATTTTTGAGGCGTGTGGCGGTAAAACCATGTATAACCGTATTAAAAATGTGGTGTAAACGTAATCAATACAATCAAGAAAGGGACGCTTAGATGGTTTGGGCACGTAGAGCGAATGAACGAAGAAAGGAGTGTGAAAACAATATATGACGCGAAAGTGAATAAGAGAAGAGATCGGGGACGCCCGAGGAATACATGGCACGACCAATTGAATGACATACTTGATTTCCAGAGTGGTAGATACTGTAGTATTGCCCTGGTGAAAGACCGCCATTTAGAATCGAAACGTTACTTGAAATGGCTTTAGCCGTGTTTGGTGACCAGATCTGAATATCCAGGTACTTCCCAACCTTCCTCTTCCCAATTTTCTTCCCCTCCCCACTACCTTCAGCCTCACAACATACCCTATTAGGGGATGCATAGACTCACTGGCTATTGACGGTTGGGAGCAGTTGAGACTCTTGTGCGGTATTCATATTTAAAAAAATAAAAATGTGAAGAGTAAGAGTGTGTATGAACGTGAATGAAGGAAGGAGTGTGTGCCAAGACAGAGTTGTATGGCATTCCGTCTTATCTGCCTACTCCTGTGGGGAAACGGCGTGGTGGTAAGTTAGTTAGTTAAAAATAAATGAGTTTAATCCGATGGTAAATTTTAATAATGAAAACAAGCGACAATTGAAAATGGAAGAGGGTTATGTGAAAAACGGTGTTCGTTTGTTGGTTGTGTCGTTTGGTCGATCGTCTTGTTGTTGTTATTCAAATAATATTAAACTAAGTGTTTTTTTGTGTTAGTGTTCATTAATAATTCAATGTGTAAGAATAATCAAGACTTTAAACAGTAATTAATCGGTGAGTGAATTGGTTTCTTTACTTCCTTCACTCCATAATCTCTCCATATCCATAATTAGACACTACCATCAAGTAGTATAGTTTATCGTTTTTTTTCCGGAAAGTATGCAGGAGTATTACAATGCAATAATAATAATAATAATATTTGGATAATTTGTATAGCGCCGTTTTTGTGAAAAATCACCTCAAGGGCGCTGTACAAATCTTAATTTCTACTTAATATTAATTCTTAGTTTATATAAATATACAGCATCATACTTACCTGGAAGGTCACTTCTGGCAGGACACAATCACCATATCATAATAACTTTAAATTTAGAATAACTTAAATTTTTATTTATTTTTTATTTTGTTTCTTTTTTTATATTTCTTTATTATTATTTTTCATTTTTAGGGCATGAGGGCAAATTTAAAATAAAGTATATCGGAGGTATTTTTAATTTTTCGTAGTGAAGAACAGATAATGGTGATAATCTTCTAATGAATTTAAGGAATGAGAGTCTGAATTGGGCTTGTTACATCTTGATTATGGATATGATTTTCTGAAAAAATGAGTTTTGAGTTTGGCTCTGAACTCTGTTGAGTCTTTTATTACTCTCAGATCATGTGGTAGTCCATTCCAGGCTTTAGGACCTGACACTCCGAAGGCGCGCTCTCCGAACTTAGTGTCTGGTATGCGCTTTGGTTCTTTCAACCTTCCGATAGCCGATGACATTGCCGATCTAAGAGTTGACTGTCGCGAATTGGAATCTTCAGGAATACACAATTCCGATAAATAAGCCGGAGCCATTCCGTTAATTGATTTGAAAACCATCCAGCAAAGCTTAAACTGGATTCTTTCGGGACATTTAAGCCAGTGAAGATTTTTGAGGTGCTCTGAGATATGGGAATATTTTGATACGCCGGTGATAAGTCTTGCCGCGGCGTTGAAGACTAGTTGTAGTTTGTTAATTTGATATTTAGGAAGACTAGCGTATATTCCGTTGCAGTAATCTAAACGCGAAACGACGTACGAGTTTACAAGTAGTTTGGTTGCCTCTGTTGGCAGGTTTCTTCGCACTGATTTTATTTGTCTTAGTTGAAAGAACCCTGCGCTCACAGTCCTGTTAATTTGGGATTTAAGGGAGAAATCAGCATCCAGATTAACACCCAGAAGTTTGATGGATGTCTTTGGAATAATGTCACTTCCTGAGACAGCTATTGGGGAGTTATCGATGTTATGCTGACGTCTGCTTGTGGCGGTCCAGAGAAACTCTGTCTTTGAAGGGTTCAATTTCAGTCTATTTGAGGTCATCCAGAGAGTGATCGCTTCTAGACACTCAGTCATGCGGATTTTCAGACTGTCTATTTCTGTCGGTTAGCAGTAAAAGTAAACTTGCTGGTCGTCGACGTAGCAATGTGATATAAGACCAAATGATTTGATTATTTGAGCGACATCATTTATGAATAGGATGAAGAGCAGTGGGCCCAAAACGAACCCCTGGGGTACTCCAAATATACTTTCCATAATTGACATCAATACATAGTAATAAAAACATTTACAAATAAAAATTAACAGAAATTCATGAGAGAAAATAAACAAAATAAAATTTAAAAATTAAATAATATAAGTAAAAAATATGAATGGATGATATTAGGCCTCATTTCTGCAAAACGCCATCAAGAGGGAGTCCATCCTGGCAGCATTAAGATTGATGGGGCCAATAATTTACTCCAATGCGCTTCTATGCTTGAATTCGGGATCTGACGGGATACCATAATGAGGTCGTTTCTGCAGTTGTTAATCCTTTCCCGCATTCCTGCTACCCTGGTTCTCATAAGGGCTGCAAATTCTGGAACTCACCCCTCGGTGAACATACCGGAAGCACTGCAGTGCCTGGGAAGACTGAACATTATGCGGTAGGCGTTGTTGTACTGGACCCGAAGCCTTTCCATGCTACTCTTCTTAAAATTGGTCCAGAGCTCGCACGTGTATAGGGTAGTACAGAACGCCAGGAAGAGTGTCCTTTTCACTGGTGGACGGACTGCAGAGCCGAAATCTTCTACTGGGCATGTTTGATTTCACACTGAGTGCTCGCCTTTGCCCGTCGATGTCGTCGTCATTCATTAGCTTGCTGGTGATGACGTGTCCTAGATATTTGGTTTCTTCTACCACCCTTAGAACCTCACCGTTCAAGATAGCTGGAGGAATGTTTTTCGGACCCTGCCCGTATCTGATAAGCATCAGTGCCGTTTTGAGCGGATTGTAAATCACGTTTGTTTCATGAGCAAAGTCTTCACAGATATTCAAGAGGATACATAGCCCTCTTATAGACGGCGTCGTGAGTACCATATCGTCTGCATAGCTCACATTATTAAAACACTGTCCTCCGATATGGCAGCATTGGCAGCCCACCTTAGTATTATTTTATCTATGGGTAAGTTCTTCGATATAAATGTTAAGCAATAATGGGGACATGCATCTTCCTTGTCTAACTATTTATTGTTTTATTATTATTGTTTTACAGTCCACTATTTTCCAAATTCATCTGAAACTGAAAACGAATTCGGAGTTTAATCGCAGCTTCAGATCCAACACCTACTTTTTGTTATGTTTCTAAACTAAACTAACTAACTAACCATCACGCTGTTTTCCCGCAGGGGTAGGCAGAGAGGACGGACCGCCATACAACTCTGTCTCGACACACACTTCTTGCTTCATTTACATTCATACATCGTCTCATACATACTCTTCTGTTATTCTGACTCTTCACATGACCCGATTCAAGTATTTGATTTACTTGATCGTGCCATGTCTTTCTCGGGCGTCCTCGACTTCTTCTATGTTTCTATCATCTTATATATATATATATATATATATATATATATATATATATATATATAAATATATATATATATATATATATATATATATATATATATATATATATCTTTATAATATCCTGAACCCTTTCAGAAACGCAATTCTCCTCAGTGTATAAGTCGTTCAAACATATTGCAAAACCCACAATAAATTAATACATAAGTAAATAAAACAGATAAACTTTGTTTGTAACCACTTTCTTATTCAATATTACGTCTACCGGTTTCGGAAGTACCCTTCCATCATCAGGAAAATTTAAAAAAAATGTTATAATAGTTATAAACTAAGTTTATCTGTTTTATTTATAAATATGGCAAGCCACAAAGTAAATGCTTAATATGTAATACATAAGTGTTTGAAGTGTGCAAACACATCGTCAGAAAGGGTAAAACAACTTCCCTTAATTTAAGTGAATTATTGTAATTGATTAACCTCAATTACAATATCTATCACGATCCAATAATGCATGTTTAATTACTTCCCTAATACGTGAATTCAAATTTATTTTATAATAACATTGTAAATTTAAAATCAAAATCCCTGTTGGGCGTAAATGAATTAATTACGACCCAAATATATTGCGACTGTAAAATTCCTTACATAATAAAATCCAGCATCCCTTAACCTCATCAATATACTCGGCCTAGAAACAAGTAATGCGTGCCTCACAATTTCAGGGCACAATGGCCAGCTTTGTGAATTATGTTGCCAAAAAAGTATTAATTATTATTCATTGAAAGCCTTGTAAAGCTTCCACCCCTTTCCATCTCGTAAGAGGCTAATGAAACAAATTAACCTGATAGAATGATTCAAGGCATTTCATGTGGTTTGTGTATAATTCATCAATGGGACCATTGCAGGTATAAATCCAATGTCATTCAATGTCAAGCATTACAATAAATACGTAGACAATGAACAGACGAATAAAGCACCTGACGCATGCACTGGGCCTTAGAAAGATAGGTTTGTGATAATAATATTTAGATAGCTTGTGGAATAACGCCTTTGAACAAAACACAGTCGAAGTCAAATGTACTAAATCAGATATGGAGGACTGAACGCTGTTGGCGCGAATAAAATGTCCAAAGAAGCGAAGCTAGCAGTCCACCATGGAGTGATTATACCAACCTCGATGTATGGCAAGTGGGGCGTGGAGCTGACAGAGGAAGGATAAAAGACGACTGTATGCTGTAGAAATGAGATCCCTGAGTCGAATGTGCGATAAAACCACGTGTTAAAAATATGGATATTGAAAAGAAACCAAGGCTGATGTTAGTGTAATGAATACGGACGCTTAGATACTTAGAGCGAATGAATTAAGAAAAGGAATGTGAAAAGAAGATACGAGGCCTGTTCAAAATAAAAGGTGAATTTTGAATTTTCGCGGGCTGTGTACATTCGATTATCGATTTTTTTTGTTATGTTGGTAAACATATGTTTATCATATGTTAGCTTTATCAGCCATTTTGGATTAGTGGTTTGTTTTTGACAACTGGTAAGGTTAGTCACGTTTTTGTTTGTTCTTAGATTTTTTACTTTTGACAAACAGGATCAAAGAATGTGCATTAAATTTTGCGTTAAAAATGGAATAAAGTGCTCCAACGCACTTAAAATGTTGACTGTGGCATTCGGCGAGTCTACTTTGTCTCAAAAAAGTGTTTTTAAGTGGTACGAGCGCTTTACAGAAGGCCGAGAAGATGTTAATGACGATGAGCGTCCTGGAGTTGTGGAAAAACAAATCATGGGTTTAAAAAAAATAATTAAAGTAAAAAAACGAAGAACACACAAAAACGTGACTAACCTTTCCAGTTGTCAAAAACAAACCACTAATCCAAAATGGCTGATAATAAAAACATATGATAAACATATATGTTCCAACATAACAAAAAAAATCGATAGTCGAATGTACACAGCCCGCGAAAATTCAAAATTCACATTTTCTTTTTAACAGGCTATGTATAATCCGAAAGTGAATGGAAGAAGAATTCAGGGACGCCCGAGGAAGCCATGGCACAGATAGTGGAATACTTGAATCAGGTCATGTGAAGAGTCAGAATAACAGAAGCGTATTTATGAGACGATCTATGAATGTGAGTAAATAATAATAATAATAATAATATTTTTTTTTATTAAATTTCTTATACATTACAAATTTTTTGAATTTAATGCATATAAGAAATAAGTTATTTTACAAAATAAATACAAATTATAGTAACAAAAAATAAAATTTAAAAAAAATAAAATTTCAGGCAGTGGTGATGATCAGGTCAATGAGGAGAAACTCTTTCAAGAATCAATAGGATTTCACTTCTGAATCTCTCCTCACTGACATGAAATAAGTCGATATCGGAAGAGATTTTGTTCAGGAGCAAAATACTTCTCCCCACCGGCAAAACCATTGGCAGGTTGGTCCTACAGGCAGGAAGATAGAATAATCTATGAAGACGCTGTCTTAGATAGTCATCAGGAACATAGAGACTTACGCGCTCCAAAATAGCAGGGTTTACAATATAGCCCCGCAGCAGTCTGAAGAAGTGAGTGGCGGCATACCCCTCTCTCCTGAGCTGTAAGGAGTGAAGTCCGAGCGTGCCCAGGAGAAAGTTCGTTGGGTAGAGCCACGGGTAGTGGCCGTACTCCCTCATGTATAAAAATCTCAGGAACTTTTTCTGGACCCTCTCCAAGATGAGGGAGTACCCCACCTCATGAGGATTCCAAACAATTGAACCACTCTCCAGCCTACTGCGGACCAAAGAGAAATAGAGTGTTCTCAGAGTTCGGGTATCCCTAAAAACTCTGACGGTTCTGAGAACAAACCCTAACATTTTCAATGCCGACTGGCACACCCCTTCGATATGAACACGAAATGCAAGCTTACTTTCGTACACAATCCCAAGATCCTTTATAGTGGAAACGCGTTTGAGATTATGATCGAGCATAGTGTACCTGTGGTAGGTGAGACTAAATGCTCTGGTAAAAAAAAGGACTACACATTTCGAGATATTGAAATGAAGCTGGTTTTGTCGACTCCATTCAGAAATGTTATCGACGTCAGCTTGAAGAAGCAGGCAATCCTTAATACTTCTTATTTGTAGAAATATTTTAAGGTCATCTGCAAAAAGGAGAAAGCGAGAAAAACGGATGACTTCGGCAATATCATTAATAAAAATAGAAAAGAGAAGTGGACCTAAGATTGACCCTTGGGGAACAGGAGCGTGTGTATCTAAACGTTCCTTTCTTGATATCCACATTTTGAACACGTTCATACATGGTTTTACCCTCAGAGCAATAATATACAAGAGAGGGCGCTTGATGATCTTTGCCGGACTCGGCAAGACCTGGGCGTGGCTAGGACTAGGGCTAGGGTATTTATGCATCCATTCATAGCACATGTCAACAAAATGTTTTTGTTTATTTGTACAACCACTTTTTCACAGTATTGTTATTAACAAAAAAATAGCATAAAACCTAAGAAACCGTTGACGCATTTCCATTCAAAACGAAATTCGTCGCAAATCAAAACGTGTGGGCGGAGTCAACGGAGACGCGAGACACGAAGAACATCCTTAAAATACTTTAAGCCGGTGTGATAATTTGGGAAATATTGCTGTCTCTTTCTTTCTCACGGTGCACGGCGTAAAAACCCGGAGAAAGTGATTTATCCCAAATTTGTAAAGGTTGGGAAAAAAAAATTAACTCTCTCTCCATTTATTGTTACTCCAAGGTTTTACCGCACATACGCCTCATGGATCTTGAAAACGAAGTGACATTCAACGGAACCTCTAACATTAAACGACTGACCTCAAAAAATTATCCATTTAACAAAAAGTTCGAGAAAGCTTAATTAAAACCAGCATTTAAAATTTTTCGTCGTTCTTGCCAACTTCGACAATTATTTGGAAGAAAACTTAGATGTGTAAAAGAAACTTACTACAGCTTCTTTGGAAATATGATGAAATGTTAAATAAATTTAAAAAACATCGGTAAAAGAGCATTTCTATGGCTCGTAATTTTGAATTACTTGCGACGATTTGTTTATAATTTAAAATGCCAACCCAACGTAACCCTTTTTCACAATGTTTTATTTAATATTTCGTTATTTTTCCAGGGTGGATAAGGTCAGATTTTAATTAATAATTTCATTTAGTCATAAATAATTGCAAAAGTTTTTTATTTGTTTCATAATGAAAACCGCTCAAGAGTCCCAACTGCTCCCAACCGTCTAGAGCCAGTAAGACTATTACTTGGGGTATGTTGTAAGACAGGAGATAGTGGGAAAGGGAAGGAGATGAAAGCCAAACTCCAAACCCATTTTTTCAGAAAATCATATCCATAATCAAGATGTAACGAGCCCATTAGAATTTTCTGTTCAAACCAAGAAAACTTTTCAGACTCTCATTCCTTAAATTCATTACAAGATTTTCACCATTATCTGTTCTTCACTACGAAAAATTATAAAATACCTCCAATATACTTTATTTTAAATTTGCTCTCATTCCTTAAAAATGAATATATATTATATAATGTAAGAATCAGCTAAATTTAAGTGATTGTGTTCTGCCAGAAGTGACCTGCCAGGTAAGTATGTTACTGTATATTTATATAAACTAATATTAAGTAGAAAATAAGATCTGTACAGCGCCCTTGAGGTGATTTTTTACAAAAACGGCGCTACACAAATTATCAAAATATTATTGTTATTAATATTATTATCCGATAAACATAATACGGGTATGTACATATCATGGTAGTGCTGGTAAGATTTTCTTTCATCTTGTAGAAAGACTAACACTCTCGGACTACGGATAACCTGACAATATTAGAAAAACTCTTACAAACTTCATAATAATAAGCGAGAAATGTTGCTTGTGTAATGATAGAGGACTTAGCTAGCAGAAGAATTGAACCCACAACGCCCGGGTTGGAATTCGACGCGTTTGACCACTTAGCTACTAACCTGTCTAAGACCCTTTCATAACCTTTATTAAATTGTACGAAAATAATAAAAACATAAATAAAACGATGGGCTGTCAAACATCTTTTAATATATCCTTGTCTCTTTTTATCGATTTAGTATGAAGTATGAGGAACTGGCAGAGGAAGGATGAAAGTAGACTGAATGCTGTGAAAATGAGATCCCTGAGACGTGTGTGCGGTAAAATCATGTAAGACTGTATTTAAAGTGTGGATATCGGAAAGAATCCAAGGCTGATCAGCGAAATGAATAGGATCAAGAAAGGGACGCTTAGATGGTTTGGGCATGTAGAGCGAATGAACGAAGAAAAGAGTGTGAAAAGAATATATCATGCGAAAACGAATGGAAGAAGAAGTCGAGGACGCCCGAGAAAGACATGGCACGACCAAGTAAATCAAACACTTGAATCGGGCCACGTAAAGAGTCAGAATAACAGAAGAGTATCTATGAGACGATGTATGAATGTGAATGAAGCAAGGAGTGTGTGCCGAGACAGAGTTGTACGGCGGTCCGTCCTACCTACTCCTGCGGAGAAACGGCGTGATGTTTAGTTAATTAGTTTTATAAAACATTTTGTTATTTGTTTGTCTTATGCAATATTCAAAGATGTGTGGTGATTTGTATTGACTTCACATCTCTGAAAGACCTGTGGAGGTGACGTTTACCTACGAGTTTACGTAAACATCACCTCAGTTAAAGTTAGTATTGTGTGCACGAATAAATACGAATGCAATTGGTATAACGAGCGAAATGCTGGACGCTTTTTCTTCGCAATGCACATTCTACGTGGCGAGTAAGAAATTCCAGGAAAGTGCAATAGCTTGTGTGCTACTGTATTCAGCCAGCGAGAGCACTCTCAAATCTAGTTTGTTATATTGAATCAGCAGCTGCGTGGACCGGGGAATGCGAGATGCCGTGCTCTGTCACGTTGCTCTCACTACCACCAGCTACATCCCTCATCCCGCGTGAGGAGAGAGAGCCGGTACAGAATGTGCACCCTTTTGCAGGTTTATTGCACTCAGCTCTCGGGTACTGTCTCACTGCCATACACCAGAGTTGGTATAAGCACTCTATTGTGGACTGCTTACTTCGCTTCTTTGGACAATTTCTTATTAGCGCCAACAGCGTTCAGTCCTCCATCAATGGAGTTTCCTGCATTCACCCTTCTCCTTATCTATAAATTGAGTAAATATAAAACCTAGTATTTACTTCCATTCACTTGCGAAAGGAATAGGAGAAGAAGTCGAGGACGCCTGAGGAAGACATGACACGATCAAGTAAATCAAATACTTGAAAAGGGTCATGTGAAGAGTCAGAATAACAGAAGAGTATGTATGAGACGATGTATGAATGTGAACGAAGCAAGGAGTGTGTGCCAACACAGAGTGTATTGTATGGTGGTCAGTCCTCTCTGCCTACCCCTTCGGGGACACGGCGTGACGGTTAGTTAATTAGTTTTTAACCGTCTATGAAATAGGCGAGGTAGACAACCTGCCCAGTTCACCAACAGGGAGTTGTTTCAGGAAAATTAAGCTTTAGAAATGTTACAAACACCAATTTCCATGGAATTTAAAACTTATTGAGGATTGACCCATATTTCTAGTCTGCTGTAAAAGTTTTCTCCTGATTCACCTGTGGATTCATTCGGAGCAGATTATACCACTTTAATATATGGACCACGAATACTAAGCCTCGTTTACAAATAATGCAATAACAGAGACGTACAGCCAAAATAAGTTCTAAAAAAAATTTACAAAAATTAAAAAAGTCACCTGTAAATTAACGAATAAAACTTTTTTTTAATTTTCCGTGCATAATAGTCATTTAAGTGTAAATATTTCCGTTTTGTCTTTTCACGAAGCATGCACAATGCACAGTCATACGTATAATTTTATTTCAGACAAACTTTTTCTTATAAGTGTTCGTGTGATATTTTGTCTAAATAAATCATTTAAGTGAAATGACGTTACATATGTATATATATACACGTTATAGCGCTCTCAAAGTGGCAAGCAATAATCACGCTAGTTGGTGTGATCGGTGTTTAAGCCGATTTAGTACTAAACGGTCACGCGTCGCTTGAGGTCGTTTCAAGCAAGTATGGAACGCGGTTCGAACTTCGGATCTGTTTCGTTCATACACATATATTCTATGAATGTCTAGCTTAGTCACGCATGACCGACATTTGAAAGATGAGTTTACTGGTAACGTGTGTGTTTTGCTTACCACATTTTGTGTTAATATTCTAATGCCATAACGTGTTTATATATGTAACTTCATTGCATACAACTCTGTCTTGGCACACACACATGCTTCGTTCACATTCATACATTGTCTCATACGTATTCTTCTGTTATTCTGACTCTTCACGTGGCCCGTTCCAAGTATTTGATTCACTTGATCATGACATGTCTTCCTTGGGCGTCCCCGACTTCATCTTTCATTTACTTTCGCACCATATATTAATTTCACACTCCTTCGTTCATTCGCTCTACATGCCCAAACCATCTAAGCGTCCCTTTCTCGATCCTATGAAATATGCTTACATCAGCCTTGCATTCTTTCCAGATATCCACATTTTTAGCACGGTCATACAAGTTGTCTATATATGTAACGTCATTGTTTAAATGGTGTATTGATATTGTTTTGCTTAATGTGTTCAAATATGTTTATTAAAAATGTGCGAATTCCACGTGGGCGGTAACTAATAGGCTATCCGACATCCTTTAACGTATCATTGTTTTTTTTTATCGAGTCAGTATAAAGTCAACCGACCTGACTACACCGTTTCGCAAAGGTACCCCTCCACGTCCTCCAAAGGTTCAGCAATAAGAAACACAAGTTTCGAGGCCAGGAGAATGCGCCAAGTTCCATTTAAACGAACGCCCCTGTGCATCGCAAGATTTTATTCTGGGTAAGGGGTTAACGAAGTCATAGCTTCTGATTCGTAAACTTTTTCTGTGTCGCCTCTCTGTTCAGTCCGCAGAAAAGCTTAGACTCGAAGCAATTGTCTTGCTGTTTTCGCGGATTCAGATTCGAAAGAATGAATATAAAACAAAGGTCATAATCAGCACAGTTTTTTCATAATTGTAGGTCACAGGTATTTCTGTAGAAAGTTTGTGCGGATTCGTTCAGAGCCCGCTTTATTGTGAGTTGCACATTGTACATTGTACAGAGTGCGATCGTTGTTTGTTAAACTACGAGGTATTGGACGCATTGCCTTCTGTCCTCTCCATGCACATGTAAACCCATACATTGACAACCTCCGTGGACGAGTGGTAAAACGCTCGACTACGTCTCCGGAGGTCGCGGGTTCAAACACGGCGTGTGAATTTTTATTTTATTTTTTATGGTGAATACCCCACAAGAGTCGCATCTACTCCGAACCGTCTAGAGCCAGTCAGTGAGACTATGGCAACCCCAATAGGGGTATGTTGTGAAGCTGAAGGTAGTGGGGACACATTTAATTCATATAAAATAATGTGGTGGATACTCTAAGTATCTCCCGGGTGAAAGACCACCATCCAGAATCGAAATGTTGCTTGAAATGGCTTTGGCCGTGTTCGGTGACCAGATCTGAATATCCAGGTACTTCTCAACCTTCCTCTTCCTCTTTTCCATCTATTTTCCTTCCCCACTACCTTCAGCCACACAACGTACCCCAATTGGGGACGCCATAGTCTCACTGGCTCCTAAAAAATATTAGACAGGCACTTCTTAATCATTATTTTCTCCTCTCTTCTCCTCTCTCACCTTCTTCAGGTTCGCAACATTCCAAAATGGAGACGCAACTGCCTCCGGGCGGATTGAATCACGTTTTCCCCAATATGTAAAGGATGTAGATTAAATGAAATACGTGTAGACTAAAGGAAAGCCTAGCGGAAAACAGCGCGGTTAAAAAAGGTTTGCGATTGGTCAAAGGTTATGCCATAAGCGAAAACCGAGAACAATCAACCGAAAGAAACATTCAACAACCGGTGTGAGAATACGCAGACTTATTAGTTTATTCAAAGGGACCGTATTCTGTAAACAACCTTTGTAATTCTGCTGTGACGGTATGACAATACGTGTTGTATTTTATGCTCACAATCAACTTCAACAGAATAGCCAGTTAGGTTCAATACCCACGAAAGGTTTAGTTGTTCCAGCTAACTGTAACATAACACTCACTGTCTGAAGTTTCCGTCGTGAATTTCGAAAAAAGACGAGTCGTAGGAGCAAGAAGTATTTAAATCTATTATGTGCACAGCATACAAATAAATACCATTTCGGCAAACGTAATATTTCACGTGGAAGAATAAAAATATCTATTTTGATACTTGATACGGGAAAAACACTTAATTTAACTTTCTACAACTTAAGACCTACTTTCTCTAAGGGGTGGTGTCCGGTTTCATTTCAGAGCAAGAATGTGTATGGAGAGAGAGCTAAAAATGTTTACCTAACATATACAAATTTATAATAAATCACTTTCTCCGGGTTTTTACGTCCTAAACCGTGAGAAAGAAAGAGATAAGACAAGTTCTCACACAATATAGCTCCGCTTTTAGGTATATAGCATGTTCTCCGTCTCCGGAAACTCCGCCCAGTACGTTTTATTATGCGACATAAAAGGACAAAACTCAGCAGTTTTGTAAGGTTATATCCTACATTTTTGTTTATGACAATACTGTGAAAAAGTGGTTTTACAAATAAACAAAAACATTATAATAATTATAATAATAATATTTTTTTATTCCAGAAGGTATGCAGGAGTAGTCCAAGGCAATACCTTCCATAATTGATAATAATACATAGTAATCATAATAATAACATAAAAGTTATAATACACACAATAATAGTGAAACAAACGTCACCAAGAGGGAGTCCATCCTGGCAGCGTTATGATTGATGGGGCCAATATCTAGAAATAGTGGAAAGTATCCATGTGCTAAAAAGGGCACGGAACCCGCTGTGGGATTCAAACTCGATCCAACCAAACGCTAGCTGAATAAGTTGTTCCTCTCAGTAGTGAATGACATTTTAATCGAGCGTGCTTCAAGGTGGTCTCCGCATCATCTGCATCCATCGCTCGTTGAGAGAAGAGCTGAGCCATTCAGATGCAGCCGCGACAATGACGTTGGTTGAATTCCGTGTCCTGCCCCAGAAGCTGGCTAGTCGGTGGCGAAGTGAGGCGGGGAATGAGTGCACCCTTCCCTTCGGTGAACATTGTAGAGGCACTGCAGAATCTTGGAAGTTGCAAAGGTTTCCTATAGGCATTGTTGTAACAAACCCTCAACTTTTTCCATTGCGCTGTTGGGTATTGTGTTTTGTCGACATGTGCTATGAATGGATATATAAATATCTTAGCCCTAGTCCTAGCCGCGCCCCAGTCAGGCAAAATTCATCAATACTGACTACATTAGCGCTCCTTCCTGGTATATTATTGCTCTGAGGGTTTCATAGATGATGCAAATGCTTTTATTTACTTCGTATGAAAAAAGTATAAAACCAACCCTCCCCCATTAGCCATGGGGCACGGTAATACGATGCCTATGTTTTTTTATGGAAGATCGAAGATGTAATGTCTTCTATATATATTGATTTCTGATACTAAATGTTTTATATCAAATACGTGTTAACTCGGAATATATCAACAAAGTACGTGCTTAACAAATATTACTAGGCAAGTGTATTTTAAAAGGTTTTTATCATTTTTTTTATTTTGTTTTAACCATATGTAGGTTTTTAACCAGGGGTAGGCAATTTATCTCAACAAACGGTTTGCAATCTTTGGAGCACAGACTTCAGGTGAGAATGCTGTCCTTGTTCTACCGGTGTTTCAATGGAAGATGCTCCGAAGAACTTGCGTCGTTGATCCCTTCGCCACCGGGTCGGGAAACTCGCCAAACGCGCGCCCAACATTTTTGCAGGGTTGACATTCAATAGATGAGAACGGGTCGCTTTTACGACTCGTTCTCATGTCCAACAGGCTCGGCTGTGGAACGATTTACCGGCCTCTGAGTTACTCTCCCCCTTCAACATGGGCCTCTTCAATACCCAGGTTCACTCTTTTGACAGCCTCCATGGTCGTGTGGTAAGACGCTCGACCACGAATCTAAAAGTCGCGGGTTCAAACCCGGCGTGCGCCAATAACTTTTATTCTATAAATATGTGTTATCACACATTTAATTCATATGAAATAATATTTAATATATTTGCGGCACGTTCCAGAGTGGTAGATACTCTAAGTATCGCCCTGGTGAAAGACCACCATTCAGAATCGAAACGTTGCTTGAAATGGCTTTAGCCGTGTTTGGTGACCAGATCTGAATAGCCAGGTACTTCCCAACCTTCCTTTTCCCTATCTCCTTCTCCTTCCCACTACCTTCAGCCTGACAACATACCCTATTTGGGGATGCCATAGTCTCACTGGCTCTAGACGGTTGGGAGCAGGTGAGTTTCTTGTGCAGTATTCATGTAAAAAACAAATTAAACAAATAATTATTCTTTCGGAGTAAGAATATATTATATTTTATGGAGAGAGAGCTAAAAATTTTCACCCAACCTATACAAATTTGCGATAAATCACTTTCTCAGAGTTTTTACGCCTTGTACCATGAGAGAGAAAGAGACAAGAAAAGTCTTAACATAATATTGCAGGACTTCTAAGTATGTAAGAATGTTCTCCATCCGCGCTAACTTCATCATCGAGTCGCATAACTTACGAAAACGGATTTTGAGGTATTTCCTACATTTGTATTGATTAAAAAACTTGCCCTGGTGAAAGACCACCATTCAGAATCGAAACCAATCGAAATCTTCCATTCTTCAAAAAGACCCTGCACACAACATCCCCAAAGATGACATAGGTCTTGAGGAAAATTATTTCCCTCGAGGCCTCCTGTGTGGAGATAATGTTAAAAAAGGCATACTCTGGATATTGAAAAAAAAATTGCAGAAGTTTTTAAAAAAATCCATGGCAGTATATTATGTTTAGAAGTAATTTGTGGATATTCAATATTGTGGCAGTGAGTCTTCCAAACTAAAGCAACCCTCATAAATATTGTGTAGCTAAATAAAATTTGTTTAATCTGGTGAAGAATTGTGGCTGGGTAAAGTGGGGTAAATACTTATTAGGTCGTTACTAAATCAATGCGGAAGGGTACTTACATGAATGTTTATCGCATAAACAGTTGTTACAAAGTTAGATTATTGGGGATATTTTATGTGTTGCCCTACTGCCCGCCCGCATCGCCTCACTCTTGGATTAAGAACGTATATGGAGAGGTACCTTTGCAAAACAGTGTAGTCAGGATTGTTGACCTTATACTGACTCGGATAGAAAAAAAAAGATATGTTAAAGGAAGTTGGATAACCTATTAGTAACCACCCACATGGAATTGGACATAAAAAAAAACAATATCAACACACCATTAAAATGGTTTTTATAATCAAAATATCACACAAACACTTATAATAGAAGGTTTGCCTAAATAATAATAAAACCTTTTTGTTGATTTTATGTCTTTATATCATTGAAAATGTGAAAATTCTAAAGTTCGGTCAAAAATATTTAAAACTGTCAAAATACCTCTGAAAATTGATGTTTTATAAGATGTGTTTGGTCTTATTATCACCATCATGTTCGATTTATTCATTTAACCACTGCGAGTTTTTTAACCAACACAAACATAGGAAATAACCTCAAAATTCGTTGACGTAAGTTATACGACTTGGTGATGTGAAGTTAGCGCGGACGGAGAACATTCTTACATACTTAGAGGTGCTGCAATATTTTGTGAATACTTTTCTTGTCCCTTTCTCGCTCATAGCATACGACGTAAAAACCCGGAGAAAGTGATTTATGGCAAATTTGTATTGGTTGGGTAAAAATATTTAGCTCTCTCTACGTGCATATTCTTACTCCAAGGTCTCATTATTAATTTAAATGACAATTAACCCATAGTGAAACCAGCTTTGTAATGCCAAATGTAACGTTGTGCGTCAAATGTAACCTATCCTCTCTATCTCCTGAAGTGGTATTTCATCTCGATCATATTTGGTGGGATCCTTGGTTGTAAATAATAAAAATACCAATTGTTATCACAATATATATTTCTTAATATTAAGGAATGAGTTCTTTATAAAATAATAATAATGTGAGCGTGTTTCAAGGTGGTCTCGACATCATCTGCATCCATCGATCGTTGAGAGGAGAGCTGAGCCATTCAGATGCAGCCGTGACAATGATGTTAGTTGAATTCCGTGTCCTGCCCCAGAAGCTGGCTAGTCGGTGGCGAAGTAAGGCGGGGAATGAGTGCACCTTCCCTTCGGTGAACATTGTAGAGGCACTGCAGAATCTTGGAAGTATTGTGTTATGTCAACGTGTGCTATGAATGGATATATAAATACCCTAGCCCTAGCCTAGCCCTAGCCGCGCCCCAGTCAGGCAAAATTCATCAATACTGACCACACTAGCGCTCCTTCCTGGTATATTCTTGCTCTGAGGGTTTCATAGATGATGCAAATGCTTTTATTTACTTCGTATGAAAAAAGTATAAAACTAGCCCTCCCCGATTAGCCATGGGGCACGGTAATACGATGCTTGGAAGTTGCAGCAGTTGCCTATAAGCATTGCTGTGGCAAACCCTCAACTTTTTCCATTGCGTTGTTGGGTATTGTGTCCACAGCTCAGATATATAAAGGGCAGTGCAGTACGTCTTAAAAAACAGTTTCTTGACATCATCTCTACAGTGGTAGAACAGCATTGAGAGCATTTCGACCCTATTTTGATAGCTTTTTTTGTCGTTTCATATCTTCAATTTCTTTCAAATCTTCTGCAAGGATATGTCTTAAGTATTTAACCAGTTAGACCACAAGGAGTTTGTTAGCCAGATTGGTGGAATATTGTGTGGCAGATTGTGTTTGAATACGACGATGACGGACTTTTTAGGGTTATATAACAAGTTATGCGAGTTTGCGTATACTTCACAAATCAAAAATCGTCTCATCGCATTAATGAAGGTGCCAGCAGCACCATGTCATCCGCGTAGTTGATTTTGTTACTCTCTTGTCCACATATATGGCAACCAATCCTTAAGTCGTTGAGTTCTTGTAGGAGGTCGTTTATGTATACATCATATAGAGTAGGCGACATATGTCAACATATGTCGACCAGTGTCATTTGGTCTCCTTTCTATACCGTTCATATTCATTATATTGAATCCGTACAACATCGCTTCTTTCGCGGAATTGTATGGAGATCAAGACGAGAAAGAGGCTATTATTTATGAAATTGAACAATCATTGAAACATTTTTCAATAGAAAAGCGTAGGAAAGATTTTGATTTAATTTGCATTTTCAAAATTATTAATTGTATCATTGACTCACCTTCTCTGTTGCAACTCATCTAGTTCAACTTTCCTTGCCGTAGACTCGGGAACAATAAATTGCTGTTCCTTAATCACCACTACTAATTATTATTTTCCGCTGTCCAGAATGTCGAGACTTGTTAACTCAAGCCATGGTGTTGATAATTTTTGGTACAAGTTTAAATGATTTTTGTCATTCTTTATGACTCTACCAAAATGTTGACTTGACCTTGACTTTGATTCGAATGTTCTTTCTTATATATATTTTGTCCTATTTTTGTCATTGGTTCATTTAATATGATGAATGTACTTTTCTTTCTTTATTGCTCTTTTTTCCCCATTTCGTGTTTTTTGTATTTTTGTAATTGGACTTTAGTCCGTTAGTTTACACATAAATATGTCCCCCTTGCCTGACTCCACTTTTGAGCAATACGGGCCAGCTCAGAGCTGCAGTCAGGTATATGTGCCACTGCAAAATCAGCATCCAGCGCTATAGCAGCAAATACCGGCAGCACGGGACTCAGTTCTACCGCTGCCAAGACTTCAGGCACGGGTCTAGGAATTGCAGCCACACAGCGAAATGCGCCAAGTGCCTGCTAGAGCACGCCTCATCCGAGTGTCCGAAGGTGACCCGAGACGAGCCAGCCGCCTGCTGCAACTGCAAAAGCCCGCACCTGGCCAATTTCAGAGGATGCCCGAAGCGAGTGGCATACGTCGCGTCGCTATATCAGTGCACGAGGCCCGCACAGTGTATGTCCGACAGTATATCTTTCCTGCAAGGACTTTTGCGCGTCCGCTCGCAACTCGCCCGCTGCACCTCCCGTACCGAGAAGCCGTTGATCCTGATGGAGCTAATCACCTCCACTATCTATGGATAGCCCCGCGGAAGGGAAGTGCATCATCTGGAACGCCCGGAGCATCCGCTTCAAGATCGACGAACTGCTCGAACTGGTGAGTCGCTTAAACTTTGACATCATTCTTGTTACAGAAATACATTTAGTTCCCAACACTTTGTTTCAACACCAAGTTACCTACTCCGAGACTACGGCACACCGAGGCCACATTCATCAGACTTGACATAGAAGATAGAATGCACACTATCATCGCTGCTTACTGTCCATACCAGTCCGCGCTCACCAGAGGAGACCTGAGCGCACTCACTAATAGGGGTCCGATAGTTGTGATGGGAGGCGATTTTAACGCCAAACACAATTATTGGAAAAACCAATGTGGGAACACGCTCTTCTCACATATGCAGACTCATGACTATGACATCATGGCACCGGATAAACCGACCCTCTACGAGCCGAATTCTAAGTTTCCGAGCATGCTGGACATAGCGCTAGTGAAGAATGCGAGGTCGATCTCGCCGCTTCACACGCTGGACGAGCTGTCATCCGACCATCTACCGGTGTACTTCACATTGGAAGGTACTATAATCAGAGGCCAGAGAAAACAGCACAACTATAAGACGACTGACTGGGACGGCTTCAAGAGAGACGTCAATGAACGGGTCTACCTATCGTCGGATACTCTGCGCTCGGCTCAAGAAATCGACGAAGCCGCGGGCACCCTCACACAAATCATCCAACAAGCTCGAGATACAGACGCCCCCCTCAGGAAAATTACACCTTTCACGGTCAAGCTTCTCGAGTGCGTATTATCGCTCATAAAAGAGAAAAATTGCACACGGCACACCCTCCACCGGACGCACAACCATTTCTAGAAATCGGCGCACAGCGTCTTGCAGCGCGAAATCAAGCGACAGATGGCAGAACTCAGAAGCCAGCTCTGAACGAGCAAAGTTTCCTCGCTCTCACCTCGAGAGTCTCTCCCTGCGGAAGACGGCAAAGGCGCTGAGGAACCAAGCCAACGCGATCCCTCCGCTCACCAAGCTAGACGACACGGGGCTCGCCCTATCGCACGAAGAGAAGGCAAACGCGCTCGTGGACGGATTAGAGAAAGCTCACACAGCCACGGATGGGATGAACGACGCTAAAACCGATCAGATCGTGGCTGATAGTCAATACGTGAACTGAATCTGTCTGCGCAGGCCGACTTGGCCGACATTCACCTCAGCATGCCCAGTGAGGTCGCCGAGAAACGACCAAATATACAACATCTCACTCAAATACCTGCGGCTAGAATAGTACAAAGATCTCCTGCGTACTTTATATGCTCAATACTTATGGCGTCGTACCTTTGAGTCTTACCTATGGCTGTTTGCTTAATCGCAACTGTAATCATTGCAGGTGTGACATTCATGACGAGGTCATCATTGGCCGCAGGTGGACATGTTATACAAGAGGGAGAAAACACTATGTTTTGCTGAAAACGTACTTTATATACTCGATCCTCTTGAACGATGAAGAACGACCGGGGCTTTAGACAGACCGCCTTCCTAGCGATGGTCGTACCATAGAACAGCGTCTAAGGCTCCTCGTCTAGGCGTATGGCGTGCTGCATTTGGTGGAAAATGATCCTGGTTGTCTTGTTGTCCTTAGCGGTATTGCCGATTCCTCATCTGTCTCTCTTTTTTCAGACTTCCTCTGTAAATTTTCGGACTCCCGATCTTCTGAAACAAACCTGTTAATATTGTTACTCACTCCTTGCTCACCTCCGTCAAAAATCCATCGGCAAGCCGTTGTCAGCTATTTTTTGGCGGGCTGCGCACCATGCAGTTCCCGTCTTCTGCGCCGCTTCGTATAATATTAGTGACGTATTTGCGTATAATGGGTATAGTGCGATAAGTACTTGTTCTGATCCTAATTTATTCTGTTACAGCTTTTAGTATCAAGTCAAAAAGTGTTTTATTGTTTTCTGAGTAATCATATGTTGTTACTAATGTAGTTCTGTAACTATAGATTTTTATAAAAGTTGACGGTGAGCACTTATTTCACAATTTCTGAAACCGTATTATACCCAAAGGGCCACATGCGGGTCGCGAACCGCAGTTTTCCGACCCCTAGTCTGACTCAATGTCATACTTGTTGCTTAAGCTTTACTGTGGTTGAACTAATTGCAACTAGGCCAAGAATCCTTTTGTATAGCTACCGCTAAAATTTAATATACTAAACATCAAAATGAATATACCCTATTCTAGTTATAGGTATCCAAATAAATAGTCTGTACGCTTACATTTTCAATATGAATACCAGACAAGTGTTTCAACTACTTAATTTGCTTAAGCCAGGGGGACTATAGCACCCTCTATTGGGGTATGTTGTAAGGCTGAGGGAGTGGGGAGGGAAAGGAAATGAGAAAGAGGAAGGTTTAAAAGTATATGGTTATTCAAATGTGATCAAATTACCTACATAAATTTCAAAACACGCCATGCTTATCATACCCCATGGTCGGACAGATATTTTGGCACAGCATACCAAGAAAATAGATATAATTTTACTGAATGAATTGTCTATAGATAAAGATATATTTATAAAAATATTTTCAATATTTAATAAGAATTGTCCTAAGAAGCGAAGCTAGCAGACCACAATGGAGTGCTTATACGAACCCTGATGTACGATATATGGCAGTGAGGCATGGAACTGGCAGAGGAAGGATGAAAGTAGACTGAAAGCTGTAGAAATGAGATCCCTGAGACGTATGTGCGGTAAAACTATGTGTGACCATATTAAAAATGTGGATATCTGTAAAGAATGCAAGGCTGATGTAAGCGTGAATGAATAGAATCAAGAAAGGGACGCATAGATGGTTTGGCCATGTAGAACGAATGAACGAAGAAAGGAATGTGAAAAGAATATATGATGCCAAAGTGAATGGAAGAAGAAGTCGAGGACGCCCGAAGAAGACATGGAACGATCAAGCAAATCAAATACTTGAATCGGGTCATGTGAAGAGTATGTATGAGACGATGTATGAATGTAAATGAAGCAAGGAGTGTGTGCCAAGACAGAGTTGTATGGCGGTCCGTCCCCTCTGCCTACCTCTGCGGAGAAACGGCATGATGTTCAAAAACTTGTAAATTAAAAACTTTTTTTTTGTTATTCCATTGTACTTATCTATTTTACGATCAATAAAAAATTAATTAAATGGGATGAATTCAAAATTCTTAATGAATTAATGGCCTATTTTATTTGTAGAACTGATAGTGAAATTAGTGTCATAATTTTTCTTAGGTATGTATGTCGTATTTTCGTAGCGTTTGTGACGTTTAATCTTTTAAAAGATCACCCAAATGCATAGACATAGAATGAAATACACGTCATATTCTTACAAATCTTACGAAAAATGTTGCACCACTGGTACCATCTTGTTTTCCGTTGCACCCGCTTATGAAAAGGATAGGCATTCAAAGAATATGTGTGTACGGATGAGATAGCTATATTAACGTCCCACGCTACTGTTATAATTGGGTATCGCGCCACTAGCCGCGGTTGTCTTCACACGCTTCTGTATTTCTACATTCGCTATCTCACACCGTTTTCGAGTAGCTCAAAACCTTTTGAATAATTGTATTTATTGTATTGGAATAAAAAGTGATTTGTGGGTAATTACGAATGGAAAGAAACTCCATGAGATATGTTTTTTTGCTCCCGAATGATTTTTACACCTCTCAAAGCATTTTTTCTCAGAAAGAGCCTACAGCGACGCGTTTGTGACAGCTGGTGACAGCTTGTCTGTCGAATGAATTTTTGTGTGATACTAAACGCAGTGAATCTCAGGTATGTCTCGCGGACTCGGTTCAGTGCATTCACGCGCGTTGTCTCAGTAACGTATCCACATTATTTAATTCATCTAAGTCCAAATGACCTTTAGTATCACCTTGCCGTTATAAATTATTCTTTAAAGGGATAAGCGAACTGTTATTTTCCTTTTGCGCCTGAAACTTGACCTCACACGTCACAGCCCACTCTCCCCCGTCTCGGGATCATCAAAGGCCTGCGAGAAATTCGAAAAGGAGATGTTTTCCAAACGTTCGTTAAGGATTTCAATATTATTTTTAATTAAAGACAGCCCGAACAAGGATAACGAGTCATTTTTAATCTCAATATTGACATAACTTACCTACGTCCAGGTGCTGGCGCAGTACCCCTAGCCAGTAGCTAGAATCCAGAAGCCACCCTCCAATCAGGCTGCTGGGCCGAGATCCAAAAAATAATTAAAAATGGCTTAATCACTTTCACTTCTTGGAGAAAAAACTCGCATCAAATTATCAAGTAGGGAGGGATTGGCTTGACTGCCCTTATTTCAACATATTTTTTAGAATTTTATTAAGAACTTATTAGATTCATAATATTACAAGCTGTTATTAACATTAAATTAATTGCTATGCATCTAAAATGTCGACCGAGATAGTTTAAATAATTCTATATTATCGTTCTAGTACTTTATTAATCAACCCTTTATGTGACTGAAGAAAATTACACCTTTTTAAAATTAACATGAAGGTTTCTTTTACAGCAAATCATCAGGTGAAGCTTACTGGGCCACTTTTACAACGTAATATATTTCGACTCAGTTCAATACACGGGGAAGTGGATAAGAATTTAACCCAGTACCACCTTTTCTTGGGGTTTTTAATTTAAAATAGTATTAAGGATACAAGTGATGTACTTTGAACACAACAATACATCATATTTATTATTTGAAAAAAGATAAAATGATTAATAAATACGGAAAAGTTTCAAAAAATCATATGAAACATAGGAGAGTATCCGGGTACTCTTTCAGTCATCAGAAGTTGTAAACTATACGTATGCGTTTTCCGCTAACATACAACCCTCCACATATCCAACGATTATGTTCAATTGTTCATTTTTACTACTGTGGAGAAGTCAGAAAGTTTCAGCCGGTTAGACTTATTGGAAAATAAATAAAAATCTATATTAAAAACTGAAAGGGTACCCGGGACCCTTTCAGTCACATAAAGGTTAAACAAATATTGCGTCATAAAAGGAAACACGTAAAATATGATTAAAAAAATATCTATTTATCGAAGGAAGCAATCGCTTTGTAGCTTGACATTATAATTTAAATAAATAATGTTTTAGTTTTAAGCCACTTTATTTATACACATATAACATTCGACCGGTTTCGGTTAAACTTAACCTTCTTCAGAAAAAGTATATACTTAAACTTTCTAGTTTATATATATACTTTCCTGAAGAAGGTTAAGTTTAACCGAAACCGGTCGAATGTTATATGTGTATAAATAAAGTGGCTTAAAACTAAAACATTTTTTATTTAAATTAAAAAAATTTATGTTTATTTTTATTATAGTGAATACCGCACAAGAGTCCCAACTGGTCCCAATCGTCTAGAGCCAGTGGGACTATGGAATCTCTAATGGAAGTATGCTGTGAGGCTGAAGGTAGTGAGGAGGGGAAGGAGACGGGGATGAGGAAGGTTGGGAAGTACCTGGCTATTCAGATCTGGTCACCAAACACGGCTAAAATCCATTTCCAGGATTCTGAATGGTGTTCTTTCACCATGGCGATACTTAGAGTATCTATCTACCACTCTGGAACGTGCCGCAAATAAACATTATATTATTTTATATGAACTAAATGTGTTATGACACGTATTAATTAAATAAAACTTATTTGCGCATTCCGGGTTTGAACCCGTGACCTTTGGATTCGTAGTCCAGCGTATTACCACTCGACTATGAAGGCCGTCTTCATAACAATTTTGTTTCATCCGAACCGGTCGACAGTCTAAAAAATTATAAATTGTCGTTAAAACAAAGTATTTTATTACCTGAACAAATATTGCGAAATATACGTAAACACGTAAAAACTTACAAAAAGGTGTATTTATTATTGTAAGAGTTTATGCTACGAAAGCGAAAACTTCTGCTTATCAAAAGAGCGATTCCACTGTTGGACGACTCTGCGTTGACCGTTGACCGTTGATTGTTGACCGTTGACCGTTGACCGTTGACCGTTGACCGTTGACCGTTGACCGTTGACCGTTGACCGTTGACCGTTGACCGTTGACCGTTGACCGTTGACCGTTGACATTTGTGACGTCACTTGTAGTCAATTTAGCGCCTATCTTTTGACGCATGTCACAAAAAAGTCGCTAAGCTATCCAATAAACCTGGTATATTTCTGCTTTGTCGCGTTTTTCTATCTTCTTTTTCTAACGAGGAATAATCGTAACATATTGATATAAGGACTGATTAGTAGCTGAGTGGATTCATTCCCACCCGGGCGTCGTGGGTTCAATTCCTCTGCTGGCTAAGTCCTCCGTCATTGCGCAGGCAACATCTTCCGCTTATTATGATGGCAGTAGGAGTTTTTCAAATATTGTCAGGTTATTCGTAACCCGGGAATGTTCGTTTTTCGTTTAAATAAACAATTTTATGTACTGATTTTAATAATACCATTTTTTTACATAATTCCACTATTTTTTTATTTCAGACCTTTTTTTACAATGACTCCACACAGGAGGCCTTGAGGGAAATAATTTCCCTCAGGGCCTATGTCATCTTTGGGGATTCTGTGTGGAGGGTCTTTTTGAGGAAAGGAAGGAGTGAACTTGGCTCTTGAAGAGACCTATGTTGAAGGAGGGAGAAAACACCGTTCCATAGCCGAGCTGTTGAACATAAGAACGAGTCGTAAAAGCGACCCGTTCTCATGTATTGAATGTCAACCGTGTACAAATGTTGGGTGCGCGTTTGGCGAGTTTCCCGACTATGCACCGGTGCCGAAGGGATCAATGACGCAAGTTCCTCGGAGCATCTCCCATTGAAATACCGGTAGAACAAGGACAGCATTCCCACCTGACGTCTGTGCTCCAAAGTTTGCAATCCGTTTATTAAGATAGGAGATTCTATCAAACGGACCGCCCGTTTCTGCACAGAGTCAAGGGTTTTTTTCAAGTATTTAGGGGATCCAGACCAGAGGTGGCTGCCAAATTCAACAGTGGGGCGTACTTGCGATTTGTACAGGGTCAGCAGTTGTGTACTATTGAAGTATCTGCGGGCCCTGTACAGGACGTCCAACTTCTGAGAGGCTAACTTTACTCTGGCTTCGATGGAGCCCCGGTGCCTTAACTGGTCACTTAAGGTTACACCAAGCATGTCAATAGAAGGCTCGTTGGGAAGATTACTTCCGTTGAAGGAGACTTAATTGTCATTTGGATCCCTTTTAGTCGTAATCAGACATGATTACGACTGATTTACTTAGCTTAATTACCTTCTATGTACCTAACAGATCCACTCGATCCAAAATTCTTTTTAAATGTAACAATAATATCAGGACTGAGTCATTTAAATACTCGCTTGTACCTAGATTGCATGCAGTGAGTAATTCTATCGCTGAAATAGTAGATATATTCAACTGCACTGAATCTAGTTACAAGAAGGCTATAATAGCATACCTCTTTCAAAAATACTAGTGTTAATTTGCATTATAATATTTCTATCCACTTACATGTTTTTGGGTGCTAATCATTATTATATTTTATGTCACTATTATTTTATGTTATATATCATATGTTATGTAAAAGCTCATGAGGGCTTATATAATTAAATAAATAAATGATTGGGTCTTTGAAACATGAAGAATTTCAAAATTAGAAATTTCTTGTACGTTTGTTAGCTTTGGTATTTGTGTTAATGTTTAATGTACACATCTTTACTGTGTATTTGCATGTTACACATTTTTTTAATGTACTTTTTGTTCTGCGCCTGTTATCTCTCAATATCAATACTTCGATGAATAACCGTTTCATTGAGACCGTGATAAAAACATTTATGAAATTGACGAAATGACTGTGTAATGTGTGTCAATGTGTTTGTCAATATAACGAGCACTGCCAGAGTCGTTATTCATACATTATTAGATAAGACAATATGTATTGATACCTGTCCGTAGAGTAAAGTTCTGAAAAACATAAATATATTTACGCATTGATAAAATCCGAAGTTTCCTAAGCCTTATCGAATCGTTGCTAGATTATAATGAATTAATGTTATCACGAAATGAAAAACCAATTACGCGGCCATGCATTGAGACGATATTGTTTGATTTGATTTTAACTCAATGGTATCTACCCATATAGCAAGTATTATCTATTTCTAGTGTAAGCTCGTAAGTACAAGTAACCCACCCACACTCGCCAGCTATAAGTGCATGGAGGAAACCAACGCAATCCAAATTGATACTTGAAAATAACATAATATTACAATTCAGAATTGAAAAAATTGGGAACAACCTAAAATTATATTGCCTTTTATTTTTATTTTTTTACAAAAACTCCACACAGGAGGCCTTGCTGTGTGGGGGGTTTTTTGGGGAGAGGAAGGAGTGAACCTGGGTCTTGAAGAGGCCTGCGTTGAAGGATGGAGGAAACACAGAGGCCGGCAAATCGTTCCATAGCCGAGCTGTTTAACATAAAACGAGTCCTCAAAGCAACCCGTTCTCATGTATTGTTTTTATTTTACGTGAATACCGCGCAAGAGTCTCAACTGCTCCCAACCGTCAAGATCCAGTGAGACTATGGCATCTCCAATAGGGGTCTGTTGTGAGGCTGAAGGTAGTGGGAAGGGGAAGAAGATGAGGAAAGAGAAGGTTGAGAAGTATCTGGCTATTCAGATCTGGTCACCAATCACGGCTAAAGCCATTTGAAGCAACGTTTCAATTCTGAATGGTGGTCTTTCTCCAGGGCGATCCTTAGAGTATCTTTCACAAAGAAAAGGTGAATTTTGAATTTTCGCAGGCTGTACACTTACATTCGACCATCGATTTTTTTTTTTGTTATGTTGGTACACATATGTTTATCATTTGTTAGAATTATCAGCCATTTAGGATTAGTGGTTTGTTTTTGACAACTGGAAAGGTTATTCACGTTTTTGTGTGTTCTTCGATTTTTTACTTTTGAAAAAAATGGATCAAAAAATATGTATTAAATTTTGCGTTAAAAATGGAATAAAGTGCTCCAACGCACTTAAAATGTTGACTGTAGCATTCGGCGAGTCTACTTTGTCTCAAAGAAGTGTTTATAAGTGGTACAAGCGCTTTACAGAAGGCCGAGAAGATGTTAATGACGATGAGCGTCCTGGAGTTGCAACCACGTCAACAAACGAAGAAAACATCGAAACAGTGAAGAAAATGGTTTTGGAAAATCGTCGATTCACTATTAAGGAAGTTGCAGAGAATGTTGGCATATCAATCGGCTCATGCCATGTAATTTTCTCGGATGTTTTGGGCATGAAACGTGTGGCAGCGAAGTTTGTTCCGAAATTCCTAGATTTTGAGCAAAAGCAACGTCAAGACCAATGAAAGAAAAGCGTTTGGCCACAATCGATGAGATAAAGTCAGAATCGAAGAACGAGCTGATGGCTATACCGAAAAGCGCATTCCAGAAGTGCTTCGAGGATTGGAAGAAGCGCTGGCATAAGTGCATTATATCTGAGGGGGATTACTTTGAAGGGGAGAAAATGGATATTGATGAATAAATAAATACTTTTCGAAAAAATTCGAAATTCACCTTTTCTTTTGAACAAGTATATGCTGATTATACGGTACTGATTTCTGACAGTAGAAGATCAATAGTGTCTCGTGTCTAGGATGAACCAAGTATTTTTTCAGAATGAGTTAATGATGAATATAAGTAAGTCCAAAGACACGGTGTTTGAAAGAGAGAATACGGTGCAATATAGTTGTGGATGAGAGTCCCCGGAGACGCAGGAGAAAGTGATTTATCGCAAGTTTGTATAGGTTGGGTAAAAAGAATTAGCTCTCTCTCCATACATTGTTACTCCAAGGAAATAACTAACAAGATGATACACAGGCGATATAACTAACAAGGCTTTGAAGATGCTTGGCTTCCTTTGCAGAGCCTTAATTGTTTTCAAATCCCTAGAATGTATGAAATCGCTCTACATTTCATTAGTTAGAAGTCAAGTGGAATTTAATCCACCCAGTTTGTCCCCTTTCCATAAAGTACACTCAACAACATAGAACGGATTCAGCGCAAATTTCATACATTGATAAACTTCAAGTTTAAAATACTAATTGTAAGCTTTAACTACGTCAGTTTGATGTATCAATCGTACGCTCAGAGCAATAATGTACAGGAAGAAGCGCTTCTATAGTGAATATTGATGATTTTTGCCTGACTCGGTTAGACCTGGGCGTGGCTAAGACTAGGGCTAGAGTATTTATACATCCATTCATAGCACATGTCGACATAATGTTTTTGTTTATTAGTATAATCACTTTTTCACGGTATTGTTTTAAACAAAAATATAGCATGTAACCTAATAAAACGTTGAGTTATGTTCATTAATTTCGCGTATCAAAACGTGTGGGCGGAGTCAACGGAGATGCGGGACACGAAGAAGATTCTAAAAATACTTTAAAGCGGTGTGATAATTTGGGAGATTTTGTTGTCTCTTTCTTTCTCGTGGTGTAAGACGTAAAAACCGGGAAAAAGTGATTTATCCCAAACTTGTATAGGTTGGGTAAAAAGAATTCGCTCTCTCTCCATATATTGTTCCTTCAAGTTTTGGGTATTGTTAAAATATTTGATGACTCCATTCATGCAATAAAGCGTAATCTATACCAGCACTTAATACTAAAACTATCACTTAAACTATCCTACTAAGTATTGTTAAGTACTGTAGTTCTAGCATTTTATTTTTAAATACGTTTTTTTATGTAAATGTTACTGTTACCTACATGTTTTTGAAATATTATTTAACATATCGTTGCCGGAAAGGCAAAAGGGTCGAAGCGCCATTTTGGGAAATATACACCACAGCACTTTAAAGTTTTTTTTTTGTATCACAATAAAATTCACAAGTCTTCAGTACCTGGTTGGATTTTGAAAAAAACAGGTTGGCTCAATGCTCTCGCTGAAGCGACAAAAAGCTAAAAATGTCCCAAACTTGTGTCGCTTGAGTCAAGTCTTGTACCAAATGGTAAATATATTTTAGATGGCTGAAGTGCCACAAAAGTTTTCAGAATCAAACGAGAGTCGGAGCGTCCAATGCAGAAAAAAAACTGATCAATACATTTAACTGACGGTCTGCATATTCGAGTAGTTAGACGCTCCACTACGAATCCAGAGGTCGCGGGTTCGAACCCGGCGTGTGCAAATAATTTTTATTTAATTAATATGTGTCATAACACATTTGATTGATATAAAATAAAATACAGTATGTTTGCGGCACGTTCCAGAGTGGTATCGCCCTGGTGCAAGACCACCATTCAGAATTGAAACGTCGCTTGAAATGGCTTTAGCCGTGTTTGGTGACCAGATCTGAATAGACAGGTACTTCCTAACTACTTTTCCTCATCTCCTTCTCCTCCACACTACCTTCAGCCTCACAACATACCCCAATTGGGGATGCCATGGTCTTACTGGTTCTAGACGGTTGGGAGCAGTTAAGACTCTTGTGCGGTATTCACGTAAAAAAACTAATTGCCTTTCCAGCGACGATTTTATGTCACAGTATGTTTTGAGTATTGTTTGTACAATCTTTTAGATAGCTCGTTGTAATCTTTACTTACAATATATATGTAAAAACCCTGCTGGGCGCAAAAGAAAACAAGCAAAATTACACATATTTTTCACTATTTAAGGCAGCTACACACCTTCAGTTTTATTGGTGCGATCAAACTGTACAGTTAAATCTGTACAGTTTTACCGACCATAAGTATGACAGAAACTCTGCAGTTTTTGAATTGTACAGTCGAACTGAAGTCAATCCGAAATTTGATTAGATACAACTGTGCAGAAGTGAACTGCGTAGTTTAAGCTGCGTCTCTGTACCAATGACGTTACATATATATAGACACGTTATAGCGCTCTCAAAGTGGCAAGCAATAATCACGCTAGTTGGTGTGATCGGTGTTTAAGCCGATTTAGTACTAAACGGTCACGCGTCGCTTGAGGAACGTCCGAACTTCGGATCTGTTTCGTTCATACACATTTATTCTATGAATGTCTATCTCTGTCACACATGACCGATATTTGAATGATGAATTTACTGGTAACGTGTGTGTTTTGCTTGCCACATTTTGTGTTAATATTCTAAGGCTATAACGTGTCTATATATGTAACGTCATTAGTCTTTACCAGTTAACTGTGAAGTTCTGTCAGTTGGCCAGTCTCATCGTCTCATCGAACGCAAATATATATTGTCTCATCTCATCACTTAAGTCACCGCGAATGGTTCGAAGAATGCATTGAAATTTAATTATGGCGAACCATGTAAACCATTGGAAAGTAAAAACCAAAGATTACCCACCATCGAACTAAAAGAGAAGCAGCTTATATGAGATTGCTTGATACATTTATAATGATTCTGGTTTAGTGTAAGTAAGCGCCTGATGTGAGATTATTGTGGAAAACTTGAGGTTTTCATAGCTTCTTCCAGTTGCCAGAAAACGCAAAATTGCTGTTAACTTTTGGTGGAGGATTTTCAAGCGTTTCGCATTTAGGATCTTGCTTTTCAATCACAGATGTTACTAGTGCAAGGAGGTTTATGTATGTACAGACTCTCGTCCATTCGTTAATAGTTATGCAAATCTTTCGGAATAATTTTCAATTCATGCAACAAATTAATATTTAAATAAGTTGTTTTTTGCAGTAACCAATGCTTACGCCATATTCCACATTGCTTACGATGTTTTTTTTTTCAAAAACACAGGAATCCGACCACTGATAGAACGTCGTCCTTCGATACCATCATCAAAATCAGACGAAGTTCTACCTACACAACTTGATCCATAGAGTCTGATCCCGTAGGCTTAAGTTTGAACTAAGCGTGTGTAAGCACAACGGCAATGCGATTTTACTGTACAGTCTGATCGCATCGATAAAACTGAAGGTGTGTTTCTACTTTTATAACACACGCATTGCACTGCGTAATTCTATTTCCAGCAACTTCTTATCGCGTTTTATTAGTCAGGTATTAGTCATTACGTGCGTCACCTTCACTGTTTGGATCAGTAGCCAGGAACAACACCAATTAAAGACCACTCGCACTTGATACACGGAACCAGATACCTACCTACTAATCACCCATAATTTCATTGATTTACGAGTTAACGTACACATTACTGGCGAAATCAGACGGCTCACTCGGGAGAACGTTCACTCAAGAGAACGTTCATTTTTAGTTCATTCCGTGTCCACACAGCAGACAGAAAGAAACAGAAACGAACGTGCACTCGTTCTTCTCCTCGACGATGTCGTCTAACAAAGTCGTGCAGCTCGGAACTTGTTTGATTAATGATTATTTGATTGAAGAATTGACAAAAAAGAAGCGTATAAAACGGCGACGGTGGTAGATGCGACCATGGATTTTGAGGAGAAATTTTGAACTAGCGATTTTGTAGAATATTTTATTCTAATTCTAAAAAATCAGCAATGATGCGGTGCTGATTGCTGACAGTATGGAAGATCTACAGTTTCTCGTGTCTAGGATGAACCAAGTATGTATGCAGAATGAGTTGATGATGAATGTAAGTAAGTCCAAGGTTATGGTGTTTGAAAGAGAGAGTGCGAGAACGACGTACGATATAGTTGTGAATGATGAATACTTGGAGCAAGTGGATGAGTTTGTGTATTTAGAAAGTATGTTTATGAGAGATGGAACGGCTGATATTGAAAGAAGGGTGAATGCAGGAAACTCCATTAATGGAGAACTGAACGCCGTTGGCGCAAATAAGAAATTGTCCAAAGAAGCGAAGCTAGCAGTCCACAATGGAGTGCTTATACCAACCCTGATCTATGGCAGGGAGGCATGGAACTGGCAGAGGAATGATGAAAGTAGACTGAATGCTGTGGAAAGGAGATCCTTGAGACGTATGTGCGGTAAAACCATGTATGACCGTATTGAAAATGTGGATATCCATAAAGAATGCAAGGCTGATGTGAGCGTAATAAATAGGATCAAGAAAGGTTTGGACATGTAAAGCGAATGAACGAAGAAAGGAGTGGGAAAAGAATATATGATGCGAAAGTGAATGGAAGAAGAAGTCGAGAACGTCAGAATAGAGTCAGAATCACAGAAGAGTATGTATGAGACGATTTATGGGTGTGAATGAAGCAAGGAGGGTGTGCCAGGACAGAGTTATATGGCGGTCCGTCCACTCTGCCTATCCCTGTGGGGAAACGGCATGATGGTTAGATAGTTAGTTAGTTGGCCGAATAAGAATAGGCACAAGGAAAAACACTCTTGTGATGGCAGCACTGGACTTCTTGCAGGGCCCCTTTTTTCAACAATGGAGTAATTTCATGATATCGTCGATGCACATCAAATATGGGCTATGTGACGGTTTTTACGAAAATGAGTTAAATATACAGTTTTATTTCTTTTTTTTTTCTCCACCTTCTGAAATAAGAACCACGTGATAATAACAAATAGATCAGGAGATAGAAAACGAGCCATGTGCCAACAGCCAAAATGTTGCATTTAAATATGGGCTATGTGATCGTACTGCGCACATAGCTCATATTTAATACCGCGTCTGTGTCACATAGCCCATATTCTACAGCAGACAGTTCTCAACTTGTTCCCGCCGTAGTACGCGCGGTAACTGTTTTTGGACTTTTAAATATAGAAATTTCACCTAATAGCACGTTACCATTTGGTTTTTAAAGTAACGGTAAGTGATTATGTTTTTTCTAATAAATTTTATCTATTTTCTTAAGAATATTGACAAAAATTTTATTGAGAATTTATGAAAAATGACTGCCCTTTGAATGGTCGTAATTTGAGTTTAATATTGTGATTAGCCTAACATATCTGCACTTTGTGGAAACTTATTGAAGTTAATGTATTTTTTAATGTTTGAAGAAAGGCTTAATACTAAAATTTAATATATTCGTAAATTGGTATTTACTACAAACAGAAACCTCAACTCCACAACTATTTTGTATTTCAGATTAATTTAATATTGTCCTGATGATGGAAGGGTACTTCCGAAACCGGTAGACAAAATATTAAATAAAAAAGTGGTTAAAAACAAAGTATATGTGTTCTATTTACTAAAATTTAACTCCAAAAAAGGAAGAAACACATCACTTTCAACCAAGCATTACACATCATTTGGCTCTGAAATCTGCAAGTATTTATCTAACTTTTAACAACATTTTACTTTATTATTGTTATAGTTTTGTGTGCTTTGAAAGTTATATTTCATTCTGTAAATTTTCTCTTCCAGGAAAGAATTTCTTTGAGAATAACCAAGAGCAAAAGTGTAAAGGAATTAACACTGTTCGCTGACAAATTCAAACAAGTTTCAAGTGAATTCATATTTGTATTACTGCAATGAAATCAGTACGAAAATTATTGAATTATGTTTTCAATTTTGATTTTGTTCGAGAATGTACCGAAATCGTACAGGAGAGATTGTACATTTAAATACGATGCGCAGTTCTGTATCAGTGGTTGTGAATGTTGGAGATGTAGAAACAGAGAATCAAATTTATGACAGTGTGATGTTATGTCCTGTGACTGGAAAATTTATTCCAAACCTATCGCTAAACATTGGCCCTACACCAAACAAAGATATCACTGTAAACAGAAGTCTGTGTGGATTAACTGGAGAGTTAATCCCACAAATTGATATGGATGTTTCTTTACCAATGAATTCTGATATTTCAGTTGTTCGGAAAATAAAAAAAAACAGAAACGGAGAATCTTGCGGAAAGGGTATGTCGGGTATAAAAAGTATTGCGGTAAATATGAACAAAGCCAATTGAAGTCATCAAAGTCTATAAGATGTTCACACCAATTACCCAAAGGTGGCACAGAAACATTATTTTTATTGTCAGAAAATGACGGAAAATGACATCGCCTGCGCATGATTAATAGTTTTTGGAAATGGAAAAGTTGGTCGAAGAAAAAGCGCATTTTCTGAGCTTTCTGGCAACACGTGATGATGAAGTAGAAAAGTGGTTAAATCTTCTACTACTTGTTCCAAATCATAATCGCACACCTCAAATAGACGATAAAATGTCGAATCGTCTTTTTATCGACTCAACACAGTATATCAGTCTTCAATATTTAGTACACTAAAAACAATGTGCTAATGTTATTATGTCCTAAATTGGTATTTACTACAAACAGAAACCTCAACTCCACAATTTCACTTTACGTGTTCAATGATGTGGACGTGAACGAGTGGCATGAAGCAGATGGATGTGTGACCGCCAACGAGTTAAAAGTTGCATTATGAACTATTTATAGAACTTGCCACGTCAATATAATGAGATCATATTAATTTCTGATGATAGCAAATACCTAAATCGGAACCGAATACTGGCAAGTAGTTCGAGTGATCGAAAATATCATCAGTCACAGTAGAACGAATATTTCTGGAGAATAGTCATACTGTGATAGAAGTCAATAATGTCCATTCGGTGCTGCAGCATTACTTCAAGACCGTGAAAGAAAGTAGGGCATCCCGCTGTCACGGAATTCAGGATTCTGAAGTACTTACCGTCGGGGATATCTTTTAAAAATTACACCAGCCGAAGGATTGGTTAGAGTTGTTCCAACAATTTTTACTGGTGATAGCCAAATATCATCACCCTTTTGATGATTCCCTTACACACGTGAAAGAATTATAGAAGCAAAATCATTAATTTAGTTTTTTTTCATATTGTGAATTGTGTTCCAATTGATAATGTCAATGTTGTATAAGGGAACGTTGTTACGTTGTTATTATTTATATTTATTATTATTTGTTTGTTTCATGTTTGTATGATTAGAAATTTAAATAACGGTTGCGCGTTTAATTACTGCTGCAGCGCCAATTACTAATAAAATAATTAAGTAATTGATCGGTCTATTCATAATATTTAAAAAAAATCTGTATAAATGTGGGTGCTGCAAGTCTGGGTGTTGTGACGACTCAAAGATAAGAATTAATACTTGAAAATGTTGAAAAAAAAGTATTTTTCAAATAAACATTTGCCGAAACAGTATAAAATTAACGTACTAAAAAAATGCCACATCCTCTGCATATCGCTACAAAATTTCACTGTCACGGTATGTATAAAACATTCACATATATTTAGTGATAATATAATCCCATCTTACTATTACTAGACTAGTGTCTAATGGACAGAATTAAAAAAGAAAATGAATGAAATATTGTGAGAGCTAGTGTAAAATATGGGCTATGTGACGAAAACTGTGCATAGAATATGAGCTATGTGCAAAAATCGCAGTAAAATGCGATTTTTTGGTTTAAAATATTTAAAATTTGCACTGAATGTATTATTTTATTGAATGCGATATTCTTTTCCTACTTTGTCCATAAACAGAAGTATTATTTTCCGTTTAGTTATTTTTTAAAACAGTTTTTATCGATTATCTCAGAATGTACGAAACGTCACATAGCCCATATTTGAAGTGCATCGACGATATCTTGAACGAAGCTCACTTTTAATTTTATACATTTATTATTATTATTTATCACTATGTTATCTCTTTTTATTTATTTTATTTATGTGTTATTATTTTTTTTCCTATATATTATATGGAGCTTATGAAATCACACCACCCTTTCTGAGATCTAGAATAAACATAGTCAAACATAGTTATAACAATCATGGTAATAGCGAGGTCACGGTTATAATGAGCAATTACTTAATGATATGTTGGTTTGGGCTTATTTTCTAACAATCGTGTGGGGTTATAACGAGGTCGCTTTACTGATATAACGTCCAAACAATATTGTCAACTCAATGCGCCCGGGTATTAGAAGAAAAACCCAATTCTTGAAACAGTCGAATAATGTCATAAACAAGATAAAGAAAGCCGCTCGTCCGGCGCGGCGGCGGACTTTCCGTAAATCACGTTAAGAAGGGTTTATAATCCCCGATAGTTGTCGCTCTAAGAAACATTTCTATCCAGTACTGTGCGTACAGTTTATTATCATAATTAGTGTAGTCATAAATTAAATCATTTCGTAATTAGTTAAGCATGACGGCCTGCGTGGTCGAGTGGTAAGACGCTCGACTACGAATCCAGAGTTTGAACGAGTGAACAGAGTGAGTCACGGGTTTGAACCCGGTGTGCGCAAATAAATTGTATTAAATTAATGTGTCATAACACATTCAATTGATATAAAATTAAATATAGTTTATTTGCGGCACGTTCCAGAGTGGTAAATATTCTAAGTATCGCCCTGGTGAGAGACCGCCATTCAGAATCGAAACGTTACTTGAAATGGCTTTAGCCGTGTTAAGTGAGCAGATCTGAATAGCCAGGTACTTCTCAACCTTCCTCTTCCCAATCTCCTTCCCCTCCCCACTACCTTCAGCCTCGCAGCACACCCTATTTGAAGATGCCATAGTCTCACTGGCTCTTGACGGTTGGGAGCAGTTGAGACTCTTGTGCGGTATTCATATAAAAAAAAATATTACAAAAAACCTACCGTTCGCCTCGGAACATTAATCTCTAGTGAAGAGGACTGTGGATAAAATATAATTATTTTTCTACATAACTGTTTTTCAAAATGTTATATTGTAATTAATGAAAACCGAAAAATGAACCGTCTGATGTCTCCTTTAGATACATGTACAGGTTTTTACCAAACCTATTAACAACTCACTTGACTCGTCAAAACCTATTCGATTACATTGTATCAGACCCAACGGTGATTGATAAGCAATAAAAAAACGATAGTCTAATAACCTTCGATGGAAGCGATCATTCCGATAAGTCATCCACTAATACATTCGGTGTAACCACAAATCACCAGCTCAAACTCGGGTATGTAAACCGAAACAACATCTGAAAGGCTAAATTACTTGTCAACCTAACCCAACTGTACCCGACGTAACAGGGCACATAAGTAAACTGTATAGGTAGCGGTCCCAATCTACGAAGTGCTCCAAGCGGTCGGTCTCGTTTTATGCGAGACGACGGGGTTGACTGCGGGTCTCGGCTTCCAAGTGAAGATGCTGCGGGTTTGGTCCAGAGAGAGAGGTAGTCAGGTGGTCCAGGGGGGCAGGCGATGGTCAATGAAAGGCAGGAGTCAAGTTTGAAGGCGATCTCGAAGCGAAGAGAAGTCAAGGTGGGTGGTACTGGCGAAGGATGCTGGTGATTTGCCTTTTCTCCCGTCTTTACGCAATATTCAATTAGCCTGAGAGCGCGCAGCCGGGGTGAGAGGGCTTTGTATGGGAGAATTCCGCTCTCTCTTTACCTCTCTCCCCGGCCGGCTGACAATTTTGTGGGATAGTTTTAACTACTCTATTCCTTTATCCTTGTCACCAGCTACCACCTTGATCTCAATTCACTTCTCTATCATTTTTATTAGAATCACAATTAAGAAGCAAAGTACAAACAGATTATTCGGGCTCACTTTTGTGAGCTTAATTACTAATTTACATGGTTATACTTAAATCTAGATATGCTTAATTACAATTACTAAAAAGTGAGAAGTTAGGTCGTCACAAAGATATAATTTAATGAGTCGTGAGATTAGCTTAACTCCCGTGACAGAGTTCGAAAGTTTAATATTCAAAAGTAAATTATCTCTAGGGTTGATCCGGTCGGTCCGTGATTGGTCAGCCGCAAGCGTCCGCGTTTGCGCATCCAGCTGGCGTATACTCCAATTCTGGCCTGAAGTGTCCGGGTCGAGCGGTGATTGGTCGGCTGCAAGTCTCCGTGATCGCGTATCTAGCTAGAGTACACTGACATTTTTCTCGCTCCGCCGGCTCATTCATGACGTCATAATGACGCAATAAGCCGGTAAAGGAGAAAAATGTCTGGCTTGAAGAGAATTAATTTAACCAGAATCTTATCCTAGATTATTTTATTAACCGTGGTTCCGTACGTCCGACACACCAACCTATTCAAACTTGCGATACATCACTTTCCCCGGGTTTTCACGTCGTATACCGCGAGAGAGAGAGAGACAATAAAAGTCATCCCATAATATTGCAACACTTCTAGGTATGTAAGAATGTTCTCCGTCAGCGTTAACTTCACATCGCCGAGTCGCATGACTTACGTCGACGGATTTTGAGGTTATTTCCTATGTTTGTATTGATTAACTAAAAACTTGCAGTGGTAATACATAAATATAAATAAATCAAACTTGATGGTGATATGTGCTATGCGTGAATGTTCAAATAAGACGAAACGAGGATTATAAAACATCGCTTTTCAGAGGTATTTCAACAGTTTTAAATATTTTTGACCGAACTTTAGAATTTATACATTTTTAATCATATAAAGACATCAAATCAACAAAAAGCTTATATCATTATTTAGGCAATTTTTTCTCTTATTAGTGTTTGTGTGATATTTTGACTTTATAAATCATTTTGATAGTGTATTGATATTGTTTTGTTTAATGTGTTCAAAAATGTTTATTAAAAAATGTCGGAATTCCGTGTGGGCGGTAACTAATAGGCTATCCAACTTTCTTTAACATGTCTTTGTATCTTTCTATCGAGTCAGTATAAAGTCAAAAATACTGACTTCACTGTTTCGCAAAAGTACTTCTCCATGTATATTCTTAATCTGAGGTTGTAACGCTTCAAAAGTCGTCATGGAATACGTTCGATGATAGAAAAAGGATACAAAAAACTCTCTAAGGACGAATCCTGCATAGAGCCATTTAAATTAAGATTTTTACAAAAACTTCACAGATATACAATGCAGACGAAACTTGGCTTTTTGGCGAAAAATCCAATCAACGCATTTAAAGTAGGTATGCGATGGGCCGAAGAGAATGGTGCAAACAACGAAATTTTACTTTTCAGGAGGCTGAGAGACAAAGCTCTACTCTCGCCTTATGCCAATGTAAAACAAAATAAAATTGATGAATACAATTTGCTTACAACATAAATTTACAAATTAAAATAAATTTAAATAGTTGGACGCACTGTACAGGGCCCGCAGATACTTTAAAATTACACAACTGCTAACCCTGTACAAATCGGAAGTGCGTCCCGCTGTGGAATTTGGCAGCCACTTCTGATCTGAAGCCCTTAAATACCTGAAAACAACCCTTGACTCTGTGCAGAAACGGGAGGGTCCGTTTGATAGATTCTCCTTTCTTAACAAACGAATAGCAATCTTTGAAGCACAGACGTCAGGTGGGAATGCCGTCCTTGATCTACCGGTATTCCAATGGAAGATGCTCGGAAGAACTTGCGTCATTGATCCCTCCGGCACCGATGCATATATATCCTGTAAATTAGCCGAACACGCGCTCATCATTTGTATACGGTTGACATTCTATACATGAGAACGGGCCGCTTTTACGACTCGTTCTTGTGTAACAGCTCTGCTGTGAAACCATTTGCCGGCCTGCGTGTTCCCTCCCTTTTATAACATCGACCGAGAAGAAGACCGAGGCTTACTCCATTCTTTTCTCAAATTTCCAAACAAAACAAAAAAATCAATTTCATCTGAGTATAATTCTCATTGCTCTATTTTGGAGAATTTGAAACTTATTTTGTTCTTTGTCGTTACACAAGAAAAGAATCGTTGAACAGTAATAAAAATGTGGAGCAATAATGGAGTTCTTTGTGGTAATTGCGGTTTTTCTTGATTTTTTTTTTGACGAATTCTTCCCAAAAAAAGAGATCTTATTTGCGGCTTCGGATCCAACAGGGGCACTAGCCGGGTTAATTATAATTGAAAAAATATACAATATAGTATTCAAGCTCAACTAAACTGCTACGTCACTAAAATCAATGTTTGCAACTGGTTAGTCGCTTAAAGCTGGATTCACACCAACGTCCGGATCCGCTTAGTGACGATACTGTTCCGCATGAGAGCTTATTGATATGGTTTGAATATCAATCAAGGAGTATGTGCCAAGACAAAGTTATTTGGCAGTATATCCTCTCTGCCCACCCTTGTGATATTCAACTACTAAAATATTTTATTAATAAATTATTAAAAATATTATTTAGTAAAAAAAAAAGGTTTTTAATTTTTAAAAATCTACGATGTTAGTTTTTTTACACATCAAAATAATTATTCAACTAACTAAGTAGTTAAATATCACAAGGGTGGGCAGAAGAATATACTGCCACACAACTTTGTCTTGGCACATACTCCTTGATTGATATTCATACCATATCAATAAGCTCTCATGCGGAACAATATCGTCACTGAGCGGATCCGGACGTTGGTGTGAATCCAGCTTTAATTTAAGTTTATTTCCCACTTAATTACTGATCTCTTGTAAACAGGCCATAACGGATCTTACCCACGTGAATATCGTTAAATTCTTAACTTCCCAATAAGTTAGTTACGTATCTCTTAACTTGTATAAGTATCAAAATATCGACAAACTTGTGATTATTTCAGAGCATCTTCAAACTTCTTCACTGGCTCAAAGAGGCTGTGTGGATCAAATTCTAACATGATGGATTGTATATAATGTAATATTTGGGTGGGGAAGTTAATTATTTAATTCTTGGAAATGTTACGAAGGAGTTGGTGGAACTACTTCGCTTTGAATATTTTGCTTAAAAATTGAAGAATGGTGAGAATACGTATCTAGATCTTTTTTAACTTCGAAGGTTTCAATCTTAACTGCACTTCTTCAGTAATACGTTATGGTGCTGCAATTTTAAATTCAAGTTTTATAAAATATTCGTCAGCTTTTATTTAAATTAAAAATATGAGTGTTGGATTTCAAAAAGACCACTTGTTAGTTTCTTACTTCTTTGTTCATCATCCAGTCCTCACCTATCCCGCCAATTTGCCATTCGGTTTATTATTTAACAACATAAAAACAAAGAAGAAGAAGACGTTGTTGGTGATCGTCGTGTCGCGGGTTGGTGCCTTCTTTCTTCTCGCTTCGTCATCGGTCATGGCAGGTTGCGTTCTTGATCCCAACATAGTGCTCAAGAAGAATTCAAGAATTCTAAAACATCTAATTCATCGGTGAGTGAATTGGCTTGAATCCTCATTTTAACCACAGTATACAATGGAACCTTCCATCAAGTAGTCTTCGTTTTATAGTCCATTCTAATTCAAAATTCATTTGAAGCTGAAGCGCATTCGGTGTTTATCGCAGTTTTGGATGCAACAATGAGGTTGCCATGGGGTAACTTGTATCTTCACATGCGTCGATACGTACCATATACCTGACTTCAAAAGTTTCTCAACTTTGAAAATGCTCCTATTGATTTATTGAAATTCCCCTTTTTAGGTGCTGCAGATGATGATATTTTCTTCCGTACCACAAATTCCCGGACACCATGTATAAGTTTTTTGGTTTGATTTACAAACACCGAGTACACTGTTGCAAAATATTAATTTAAGCAAACAAAAAAATACTTGCGTCATGCTTGTTTATTTTCTCTGTAAGTTTTTTACTCGGAGCAATAATATACTAGGAGGGAGCGCTAATGTAGTCAGTATTGATAGGCGTGGCTAGGGCTAGGGCTAGGGTTTTTTTTATCTCAGAGCAATAAAATACAAGAGAGAGCGCTGCTGTAGTCAGTTTTGATGAGCTTTGCCGGACTCGGCTAGTCCTGGGCGTGGCTAGGACTAGGGCTAGGGTATTTATATATCCATTCTTAGCACATGTCGACATAATGTTTTTGTTTATTCGTATAACCACTTTTTCACAGTATTGTGTAGTCTCCTTCAACGGAAGTAATCTTCCCAACAAACCTTCCATTGAAATCCTTGGTGTAACCTTAAGTGACCAGTTAAGGCTCCGGGGCTCCGTCGAAGCCAGAGTAAAGTTAGCCTCTCAGAAGTTGGGCGTGTTGTACAGGGCCCGCAGATGCTTCGACAGCACAAAACTGCTGACCCTGTACAAATCGCAAGTACGCCCACTGTTGAATTTGGCAGCCACCTCTGGTCTGAAGCCCCTAAATACCTGAAAAAAACCCTTGACTATGTGCAGAAAAGGGCGGTCCGTTTGATAGATATTCTCCTATCTTAGCAAACGGATTGCAAGCTTTGGAGCACAGGCGTCAGGTGGGAATGCTGTTCTTGTTTTACAGGTATTTCAATGGGAGATGCTCCGAGGAACTTGCGTCATTGAATAATTGATCTATTCGGCACCGGTGCATAGTCGGCAAACTCGCCAACCGCGCACCCAACATTTGTACACGGTTGACATTCAATACATGAGAACGGGTCGCTTTTACGACTCGTTCTTATGTTCAACAGCTCGGCTATGGAACGATTTTCCGGCCTCTGTGTTCCCTCCCTCCTTCAACATGGGCTTCTTCAAGACCCAAGTTCACTCATTCCTTTCCTCAAAAAGACCCTTCACACAGCATCCCAATATATGACATAGGCTCTGAGAGAAATTATTTCCCTCAAGACCTCCTGTGTGGAGTTATTGTAAAAATAATAAAAAAATGTCATTAACAAAAATATTGCATGTAACCTAAAAAGAAAACGTTGAGTTATATATTCAATTTATGTCGAATATCAAAACGTGTGGGTGGAGTCAGCGGAGACGCAGGACACGAAGAACACTCTTACAATACTTTAAAGCGGTGTGATAATTTGGGAAATTTTGTTTTCTTTTTTTTCTCATGGTGTACGACGTCAAAACCCGGAGAAAGTGATGTATCCCAAATTTGTATAGGTTGGGTAAAAATTAGTAGCTCTCTCTTTATACATTGTTATATCCAAGGTATTCATCCATTCATAGCACATCTCCAAATAATGTTATTGTTTATTTGCATAACCGCTTTTTACAGTATTGTTATTTATTTATTTATATACGCCCTCATGGGCTTTTACATAACATAGATATAAAATAAAATAACAGTGACATAAAAAATAACAGTGACATAAAAAATAACAATGCGCCCAAAAACATTTGATGCGACGATTTGATTACGCCCAAGAAAATTAACACTAGTATTTTAGAAAGAGGTATGTTATTATAGCCTTCTTGTAACTAGATTCAGTGGAGTTGAATATATCTACTATTTCAGCGATAGAATTACTCACTGCATGCAATCCAGGTACAAGCGAGTATTTAAATGACTCAGTCCTGATATTGTTGTTACATTTAAAAAGAATTTTGGATCGAGTGGATCTGTTAGGTACATAGAAGGTAATTAAGCTAAGTAAATCAGGGCTGTCTATAATACCATTAACAATTTTAAAAATAAAAAGTCAAGTCGGAAACAAGCCTCCTGTCTGAAAAAGTTTTAGTAATTTTAATTCTTTCATTAAATAATTATAATTTATGGTTTCAATAGGTAGACCGAGTTTATAGTTGATGTATCTTAGAAATTTATGTTGCAATTTTTCAATGGAATCAGAGTGGATTTTAAAGTGAGGGGACCAGACAGAAGAATTATATTCGACTTGACTTCGAACTAGTGAAGAGTACAGGATTTTCAATGTAGAAATATTTTTAAATTCATTGGCATTTCGAAGAATAAAGCCTAGCAATTTCAAACCTTTACTTGTTTTTATATTGATATGTGAGAGAAAATTTAATTTAGAATCGAAAGTAATGCCGAGATCATTAATTTCATTGACAGATGTAAGGGAAATATCATCAATTTTATAATCATAGTCGAGAGGGTGAGTAATTCTAAAAAATCTGATTGACTGACATTTACTAATATTTAAAAAAAGTTGGTTAAGTTTACACCAATCATGTAACTTATTTAAGTTAACTTGAATGTGAGAACAATCATCTGTGGTTTTTATGAGTTTGAAGAGTTTCAGATCATCTGCGAAAAGCAGCACATGCACATCGTTATCAAATACATTAATTATGTTATTTACAAAGAGCAGAAAAAGTAATGGGCCTAAATGTGAACCTTGGGGTACACCACTTGTTGCTATAAATTTATAAGATAGTTTAGAGTTATTTCTTACTTGAAGAATTCTATTGGTTAGGTAGGTTTTTATCCATTCTAACAAATTACCTTCTATACCGAGTTTGCAAAGTTTGTTAAGTAGGATTTTATGGTTAACCTTGTCAAATGCTTTAACAAAGTCCGTATATATTGAATCTACTTGGGTTTTATCATTAAGTGCACTTGATATGAATTGTTCGTATAGTGAAAGATTTGTTAAACTGGATCTGCCCGGCATAAAGCCATGTTGATTAGGTGAAATGATTTTATTGAGGTGTATAGAGATTCTATCTAATATGAGTTTTTCAAATAATTTGGGGATTATTGAGAGCATACAAATAGGTCGATAATTAGTGACATCGTGAATATTGCCCTTTTTAAATATTGGTGTTAAATAACTTATTTTCCATAGATCTGGGAAACAGCCGATCATCAGTGATTGATTAAATAATTGACAAAGTGGCTTGGCTAGTACTGACACACAGTTAACGAGAAAAATTGGATTCACTTTGTCGGGACCAGCATTTTTTTTAATGTCAAGTGACTTAATTTTACGCGAAACATCAGAAACGTTAAAATGTATAGCAGGAATGTTGACTGATTCGTTTGGATGAAAGGGTGGAATACGTATATAAACAGAAGTGTAGGATATAACCTCAAAAACCGTTGGGTTCTGTCCTATTATGTCGCATAACAACACATAGTGGGTGAAGTCGCCGGAGACGCGGGAGACCTTGAACATGCTGACATACCTAAAAGCGGTGCTATATTATGTGAGAACTTGTCTTATCTCTTTCTCTCTCACGGTTAACGACGTAAAAACCCGGAAAAAGTGATTTATCGTAAATTTGTATGGGTTGGGTAAAAATGCTTAGCTCTCTCTCCATATATATTCTTGCACTGAGTTTTTTTCCTTCAGTTTCTCTGTTCTCTAAACTTGGTGTACACTTGATCACAAAATAATCATAAATCATCTTGTGATGCTGGTTGCCATGACGTTGAATGCTTTTATTTTGTTGCATTTATCAGCTCTGGACCGATTTTAAGAAGAGTAGTATGGAAAGGCTTCGGGTCCAGTACAACAACGCCTACCGCATGATGTTCAGTTTTCCCAGGCACTGCAGTGCTTCCGGTATGTTCACCGAGGGGCGAGTTTCAGGATTTGCAGCCCTTATGAGAACCAGGGTAGCAGGAATGCGGGAAAGGATTAACAACTCCAGAAATTCAATTCAATTTCTTTATTCATTTTAATAACATTACAAAATAAAATTTAAGGCGTTATTAAAGATATGTAAAAAACTAGTTATGGAGTGAACGAAACACAGAGTACACTGCATGTGTGGGACGTCTGTCTCACACACAGACTGAAATATAGGCCGGCCAATCTTGCAGTAACCGCTGTAGATGTGTGGATCTCTCATAATGCGCCTGTGTGGGAGCTGGGAGCTGCTGCTTCAGTGATCCAAGGGGGGAAGAGATGAGGTCCAGGGTGTCGTAAATCAAACGAGCGGTCAGTAGTTCAAGCGGCGGGAAACGGCAGTAGGCAGAGCAGGAGTCGAAAAGGTGAATCTTGTAGTGTGGCGAGAGAGTGACCTGAGTAGGTTATTGCACTCGTATTTATACCCGGCGCCCTACTCCTGTCCTTTCAGGCGGGCCGGAGACGAATGCAACCCATTTTTTTTGGCTTTGTGATTTTAGATTCGTTGTGTAATCCGCTACAGATTTTGCAGCGGATGAAACAAAAATGCCAGCTATTCGCCCTTTTAAGTTCTCTCGCTCAGCCTAAGCTGCATTTTCCCCAAATTTTTATTAATCTCAATAAAAAATGACAAATACAACTAGAAGGGGTCCCAAGCCCGACATTTTTGGGAGACATTATAAAAATTAACTTATGTCTAGACAAATTATTAATTCTTATTATTAATTAAGCTAAAGAGAGCTCGGCCGATCTTTCTGTTTACTTTATTTGGAGCTACCTACGGCCAAACTCTCACAATATAAATCTAAAGTAGGTTAAAACATAGTGAGACACGGGTCTGGGGCTGACAATTCTGGATTTTGTTGTGATTGGCTCTCGGATCCAGCCACTTGAGATGACAGACTGCGGATGGTGGACCAGGATTCGGAGAGCGGGGGGCTGGTTCAGCACTTCAACGTAAATATGAAGCTCCCCTCAGTCCCCGCATCCTTCATTGTCACTAAATTACTGACAGAGAGAGCATAGGCGTACGAGCTCACGGGCGCGCTAAAATTAGAGAGCGAGGACTCTTTGGATTGGATATCCTCGTCTTTAACGTCCCGCGTCCCCATCCGGTACACTGCATATAATACAATATAAGAGAGATAAAACAATCTATGCTGTCGATGACGGCGATAACCATCGGGAACATAAAAGTTAATGCTCTCCATGATAGCTAAGTTTTCAAAACATCCACGTATCAATTTGAAGAAATGGGTGACGATGTACACATCCCTTCTGACCCGTAGATGGTTTGTTCCCAGCATACCCAAGAGAAACTCAGTCGGATAGAGCCACGGGTAGTAACCGTACTCCCTCAAGTAGAGAAATCTCAGAAATTAGAAATGACCTCATCATGGAATCCTGGTCAGATCCCGAATTCAAGCATAGAAGCGCATTAGAGTAAAATATTGGCCCCATCAATCTTAACGCTGTCAGGATGGACCCCCTCTTGATGGCGTTTTGCAGAAATGAAGCCTAATATCCTCCATTCATATTTTTTACTTTTATTTTTTTTCTCATGAACTTCTGTTCATTTTTATTTGTTAATATTATTATTACTATGTATTGATATCAATTATGGAAGGTATTGCATTGCACTACTCCTGCATACCTTCCGGAATAAAACTTTATTATTATTATTATAGAGGTTGGTATAATTGAAAAAAAGTCACTAAGCCATAATTTGTAATGCTTCTTTATACAGCTATACTTTGTATTTAGTTATTGCGTATTATCAATTGATTTACAGAAGTATTGATGAATTTGGAAATATCCAGAACTTTAGCAATACTTGATTAAATATTACAGCGCATAGAAAACCAACAGTTGTTAAAACTATTTATTATTAGTACAAACTTCACTAGTTAATGCAACAAAATAATCTCGTAATATTTCACAATGTTTATACCACTCTTTATTTTTCCCAAATAAAGTAAAATTACACGAAATAGAAAAAACTAATTTAAAAGTTTAATTATAATTGTATTAACATGTAATTGACCGATCCGAGTGAACTAACTAAATCAAATAAATCTAATGAATCAAATAAACCAAATTAATGAAATGAATCAAATGAACTAGATGAAATAATCGAAATAAATTAATCAAAACATTTTTAAAAAATATATCAAAAGAACGAAATAAAAAAAGGAATCAACGAAATTAACGAAACGAATTAAATAAATCATATTAATTAATTTAATGAAACAAAAATCAAAAATCAAAAAATCAAATGAACGAAATGAATCAAACGAATCTTATGAATTAAATAAATCAATAAATAAACGAAATCAAACAAATGAATCAGACGAATAAAATGAAGCAGATTAATCAAATGAATTAAATTGATCAAATGAATTATATGAATCAAATGAAGTAAATGAATCAAATGAATTATATATATCAAATGAATTATATGAATTAAACGAATCAAATTAATCAAACTAATTAAACGAATCAAATTAATCAAACTAATTAAACTAATCAAATTAATCACATTAATCGAATTAATAAATTAAATCAAATGAATCATATTAATCAAATAAATCAAATTAATAAAATTAATCAAATTAGTCAAATGAGTCAAATAAGTCAAATTAGTCAAATGAATTATATAAAATCTAATGTATCAAATTAATCAAAAATTCAAAGAATCAAATGATCAAAATGAACCAAATGAATCCAATTATCGAAATGAACCAAATGAACCAAATGAACCAAATGAACCAAATGAACCAAATGAACCAAATGAACCAAATGAACCAAATGAACCAAATGAACCAAATGAACCAAATGAACCAAATGAACCAAATGAACCAAATGAACCAAATGAACCAAATGAACCAAATGAACCAAATGAACCAAATGAACCAAATGAACCAAATGAACCAAATGAACCAAATGAACCAAATGAACCAAATGAACCAAATGAACCAAATGAACCAAATGAACCAAATGAACCAAATGAACCAAATGAACCAAATGAACCAAATGAACCAAATGAACCAAATGAACCAAATGAACCAAATGAACCAAATGAACCAAAATGAACCAAATGAACCAAATGAACCAAATGAACCAAATGAACCAAATGAACCAAATGAACCAAATGAACCAAATGAACCAAATGAACCAAATGAACCAAATGAACCAAATGAACCAAATGAACCAAATGAACCAAATGAACCAAATGAACCAAATGAACCAAATGAACCAAATGAACCAAATGAACCAAATGAACCAAATGAACCAAATGAACCAAATGAACCAAATGAACCAAATGAACCAAATGAACCAAATGAACCAAATGAACCAAATGAACCAAATGAACCAAATGAACCAAATGAACCAAATGGACCAAATGGACCAAATGGACCAAATGGACCAAATGGACCAAATGGACCAAATGGACCAAATGGACCAAATTGATCAAATGGACCAAATTGATCAAATTGATCAAATTATATTATTTGAAAATTAAAAATAAGTCAAGTCTAAGAATTCATTTATACTGGGTTTCGACAGATTCAATAATACAGTTATAAAAAACTAAGGTATTATTTTATAATTATTTCCCATAACTTTTCATTAAACCAGTGAACCATGTTATTGTGAACATTTTTAGTTTTAAAAAGATATCCACCTAACAAACAATATATCCAATCAACATTCATCATACTTCCTTTCTTTAAGTTATATTTTTAATATTTTTTATTCAATTCTTTTTGGTTTTTATTTTGTTTTATCTCAATTTAAAATGAAGGATGATAGTAATCTAGTTTGATTATATCTGGTGTGGTATATATGTATATTTTAACTTTATCAGATAAAACTAGATTTAAAAAAAAAACATTTCTATTAAGTATGTGATTGAATTGGTACAAATTATTTATTGAGGATAGGTTAACAAGGCTGTGTGCTTTCTGACTTTCGTAGTTAGAAAAGGAAAGTAAATCGTTCTTAAATGATGTTTCTAATAACTTCTTTTAACTCAAGCCATGGTCTTGAAATTTTTGGTAGCAGTCTAAATGATTTTCGCCATTCTTTACGACTCTACCAAAACTTTGACTAAGACCATGGCTTGAATGTTCTCTCTTATGTTTATTTTGCCTTATTTTTGTCATCGCTTCATTTATCTCAATTTATATGCTATTTCTTCTCTGTTACTCTTTTTTATATTTCGTGTTTTATATGTATTTTTTGTAATTGGACTTTAGTCCGTTAATTTATAAATAAATAAATAAATAAATAATAACCATTTAATTTCAGGCTGATTGAAATCACCAATAGTAATAAACCGCGAATCAGAATTTGAATGTTTTAAATGCAGATGTTGTAATTTTACAATCTGATAATTGCAATCATTATCATCAGTGGATATTGAAAGAAGGGTGAATGCAGGAAACTTCATCAATGGAGGAATTAACGCTGTTGGCGCAAATACGAAATTGTCCAAAGAAGCGAAGCTAGCAGTCCACAATGGAGTGATTATACCAGCCCTGATGTATGGCAATGAGGCATGGAACTGGCAGGGGAAGGATGAAAGTAGACTGAATGCTGTGGAAATGAGATCCCTGAGACGTATACGTGCGGTAAAACCATGTATGACCGTATTAAAAATGTGGATATCCGGACAGAATGCAAGGCTGATATAAGCGTAATGAATAGGATCAAGAAAGGGACGCTCAGATGGTTTGGGTATGAAGAGCGAATGAACGAAGAAAGAAGTGTGAAAAGAATGTATGATGCGAAAATGAATGGAAGAAGAAGTCAAGGACGCCCGAGGAAGACATGGCACGATCAAGTAAATCAAATACTTGAATCGGGTCATGTGAAGAGTCAGAATAACAGAAGAGCATGTATGAGACGATGTATGAATCAAGGAGTGTGTGCAAAGACAGAGTTGTATGGCGGTCCGTCCTCTCTGCCTACCCCTGCGGGGAAACGGCGTGATGGTTAGTTAGTTAGTTACACTGGTGGAATGAAGAAGACGCAGATAAAAAAGAACGAGTTGGAATGAGAATTGAATTTTATCACAAGACTCGGGAAGACCTGGGCGTGGCGAGGACTAGGGCTAGGGTATCAATTCATCCATTCCTGCACATGTCGACATAATGTTTTTGTCTATTCGTATGATCATTTTTTCACAGTATTGTTATCAACAAAAAAAAAGCATATAAGCTAAAAAACCGTTTAGTTGTGTCGAGTTTAGTCGCATATGAAAACATTTGGGCAGAGTCCCCGGAGACGCCGGAGACTAAGATCATCCTTACAGTACATAAAAGCGGTGTGTTATTTTTGCTGTCTCTTTCTCTCTCGTGGTGTACGACATAGAAACCCGGGGAAAGTGATTTATCGCAAGTTTGTATAGGTTGGGTAAAAAGAATTAGCTCTCTCTCCATACATTGATTCTCCAAGAGTTCAACCAAGTTTCGAAAAAACAAACTGCACCATTGCTATAATCGACGACTTCGTGGTCGAGTGGTAAGACGCTCGACTATAAATCCAGAGGTCGCGGGTTTAACCCCGGCGTGCGCAAATAACTTTTATTTAATTAATTTGTGTCATAACACATTATCAATTAATATATATTATATTTGCGACACGTTCCAGAGCGGTATATACTAAATACTCTAAGGTCAGGCGCGCACGGGTGACTTTTGTCACGGCAACAGTTTTGTCACGGCAACAGTTTTGTCACCGTCACTGTCTTCCAATCGAGCACACACACGGCGATTGACTGTCACCAGTCGGATGAGTCACCGAATGACATTTTATCACCCGCGCGCGAGCGCCCATACAAAAGTACTTTCTACAGACACGGTGTGTACAGTTCCGTCACTCAAAAGTCGCCGGCCAGTGGAAGTAAAAAGTCACCCTAATGTCACGTCGCTGCGTGCGCGGACCTCCATACACTCCAATAGATTTGGAGATGGTGACGAAACTGTTGCCGTGACAAGTCACCGTGGGCGCCTGGCTTAAATATTGCCTTGGTGAAAGATCACCATTCAGAATCGAAAAGTTGCTTGAAATGGCTTTAGCCGTGTTTGGCGACAAGATCTAAATAGCCAGCTACTTTCCATCATTCCTACAAACCCACAATACACCGCAGTTGGGGATGCCATAGACTCACTGAATCCAGACGGTTGGTAGCCGTATTCACTATAAAAAAGTGCTTTAAAACTTAGGGCGTTGCATATTTAAAAAAAAAATGATATTTTATGTTTGATACTCAAAGTATTGCTCTGGTGAAAGCATTCACAACTTGAAAGTTGCTTGAAATGCTTTAGCCGTGTTTGGTGAATAGATCAGAATAGCCAGGTACTTCCCAACCTTACTCTTCCCCATCTCCTTCCCCTCCCCACTACCTTCAGTCTCACAACATACCCCGATTAGGGATGTCATGGTCTCACTGTCTCTAGACGGTTGGATTTGCAGATTTGCAGATGGGAATATTGTGCGGTATTAACTATATAAAAATTAATGACCGGTCGGTAGCTGAGTGGACAAATGCGTCGGATTCCCACCCGGGCGTCGTGCGTTCAATTCCTCTGCTGGCTAAGTCCTCCATCCGCGCACAAGCAACATCTTCCGCTTTTTATGATGGCAGTAGGAGTTTTTCAAATGTTGTCAGGTTATTTATAACCGGGGAACGTTCGTATTTAGAAAAAAATAATAATTAAAAAAAAAAACAATTTAAATTTCATTACGTAGACTTGTGGTCGGTCTTTGCACAGACTTCCCTCACATGATGATAAAATATATTTGATGCACAGTATTTCAATCGCAATATTTTATGGTGTGATTAGACTCCATAGTCGATGGTGGAGAGGTCCTTAAGTAAAGCAGATTTGTAGGCTTACCTTTCTTTGTGTCCAGTGGGTGTGCACGAGAAGCAACAACCTTTAAAAAATTGCACACACGTTCCAATCCTCGAATACCCTCACTGCGTCCTTGCTGTAATAGGGCATGGCAACTGTTATCGACACCATACACTCTATGGCAAGATGGCCTAGTTCAAACTCCAGCCGTGACTTAATTTGCACTGGGAACCACACGCTTTAATGTCATTCACTTCTAAGATTCCCGAGAGTGCCTTCTCAAGAAGACTCTCATCAAATAACTCACGGGGCGCATAAAAAAAAACACTTTTGGTCATCTGTTTACTAGAAGTCAAGCAGTCAGCGTGTTGCAACTGGTTACAAGGCTACTGGCAATCTGAATAATAACGCCTTAATGTTTGATATTCTTTACTCCTGTTATAGGAATTCCTAACTGCGATGGTTTCACTTATCTCTTATAATTTGTTTTGTGCCATAGCTGTCATTCACTCCTGGTGGTTTAGGGAAAAAAAAACAGACATATTGTCTTGGTTTTCCTGTCGAAATGCTGGTACGAGTGAGCGGTGGGGTATTGGCAGTTTTTTTCTTCGTGAATTCCGTGAAAGAAAGGCCAGCTTCTGTCGCATCAGCTCCAGATAAGATTCTAGCTGCTTAATTTTGTCCAACTGCTTAGTGTGATTTCTCGACATAATTTCATGTGTTTGGCCTCAAGACTTTGATGTTTACAAGGGCTGAGTTGAGATTTCCTCTCAGTTCTTACTCTTCAAACAAGAGTTGGGCTGTTGGCAACTGATCCGGGAACACTTTTTACATTTTGAAACACCTTGAGCTGCTGTTTTTTTATAAACCTTTGATGGTTTTTTTGCCAAAACGTCCTTGTAAAGTTCTCAAAGATATTTTTGTCCCAAAGAGTATTTTCACTCCTCGTGGATTTCCAAGGTCAGGGTCAATGTCTACTTTTATCTTTTCCGCGTCTGCCGTGTCTTTTTTTCTCGATGTTTACATAAATTGGTTATCAAAATTAAGTTTTATAAAAATTTCAGCTCAAATTTGTACACAAAATATTCACAACACTTTAGTAAGCGGTGATTGGTTAGAATTAAATCTCTACACCAATAGAAGCATTGCAAAGTGAGCTCATAATCAAAGCGGCCAATCAGCGCACTTTTACCACAATTGTTGTACAAACAAAATAAAAAGGTTATTGTTATTACGATAAAAAGAATGCGAAAATGCAAAAAAATCATCAGAGAATACTACTACAAGTAAAATCGCAGTTGATTTTCACGGCAAATGTATTATACTCACGGCAAATACGGTATTTAACTTTTAATTGAATAAGATAACACGATTGAATATTATGTATTACTCAAAAATAATGAAGTTACGATAAAAGATGGCATACGAAGAGTTGTATATTTTATTTTCTACCAAACTACACCATTAGTATTATTTTTTAAATATCATTTCATAAAAGTTTTAACGTTTATCATGTTATAGTTGTCCCAATATGCATGTAAAACAAGAATGTCCTAGAAGTTTCCTAGTTGCTCGTATGTAGGGATGGTGAGATTTGAAATAGGGTGTCACTGCGGTTCCAGTTACCGGAGACCGACGAGAAACCGGCTATTTATCCAGTTATTTTTTTACCAGATTCCTGGTGGCGGGAAGGTGGTAAAAAGTAACCTGAATATAAATATCGAACATTCCTCCTGGCATACATCATCAGCTTATGGTGCCACAAAATATGTTTGGTTGATTGGTTATTATCACAACTAGGATAATTTGGGTGAAGAGAAAAAAGAGACTGCAGCCTTCTCCTAAATTTTTCGTTTCCAGATAACAACTGCGTCGTTATGATGGTCCAATTGAATGAAGGCTCCTTCCATTCTGCTTTTAACTGACAAGAAGAAGGAGAAAGTCCGTTTGTTTGTTGTCAACTAGCGTTGTAACCGCTTTGTGCGAACTGCTACAAAGAACTATTTCACATTGCGGCAGTTCACAGTTAACACATTTTTGAGTGTGCGAATACTTCAATTAAAGTTAGACTACAAAGCTACAAATAACTATTTTATTTTGCAGCAGTTCACACTTCAATTGAAGTTGGACTTCAAAGACCACAATGAACTACTCCATTTTGCGGCAGCGCATACTTCAATTGAAGGTCAACTACAAAGATTTGGCGAGGAACTGGTTCTTCCCCAGATCCATGTTTTTGTTGATTTGCTAGTAATTTTTGATTTGAGATCTCTACCGACTAGTTCAATATTTTGGCGAGCTCTTTTCGTTTTCAGTTCATGTTCAATTGAAGCGTTTGCCGTGAAGGTTCATTTGAAAGAACTAGCAGTTCGTGAAGCATTAACAAAACATTGAAGTTTTTCCCAACGCTACTGTGCAGCCTTCTACTGAAATCTTCGTGTCCAGATAAACAACTGCGTCATTATGATGATCCAATTGAATGAAGACCTCTTCTATTCTGCTTTTAACTGACGGGAAGAAGGAGAAAGTCCATGTGTTTGTTGTCAATCTATCCCGTCGCAGTTGTCATTCTTGCAAAATTCTTTCACACATCTTTTTCAGTCCAGTAAGAAAAAAAGTTCCGCCCAGGGTCAGTTGAACTTCTAGATTAATATTGAAATCTGCCCGAGCAGGTATGTTTTTTTTAATATGCCTTCAAACGCCTTTGAGGTAATAATTTCAAATTATTCACTTATTATTACTAGACATTTTTAAAGTGTAAATACACCCGAATGAACCAGATATAGTGCATTATTATACACTAATACTACTTTCAATCATATTAAATTTGATACAATGTCAAAACCCAGAAAGCGGTCATAGAATATTAAAAGTTTTTTTAGTTCTGTGCTTAGATGTATTTTTTTGTTAAAACCTACTTATTTGGTTGTACAAATTGGACGTAGTTATGCAAAAAGCATCTAACCCCAAACAGATGAAACCGAGAAAAAACCGTTTGAAAATACATCAATACAAAAGCATTAATATGCGTTATTAGTAATTGTAAATTAAATGTCGGTGTTTTTTCTTTATGAGAATTGTTATAAATAGGTCATTTATAATACGACAATCTATTTTTTGAAAAAAAAGTTTTTCTTATGTTTTCCTAGTTTTTAAACCTTAATTAAAATCAAATATCTGCAATGTGCGATAAAAATGAATTACTAAAAATCTATTGGATTTGTAGCTTGGATGTTTTCATCAGATATAAATCTCATATTTATCTATAGGAAAATAAACTAAACTCAATTTAGGCAAATTGCGGGTTGGGCATTTTCTGCGTAACTAGGTCCAATTGATACTTAAGTTCCCTTCTTTTCTAAATTATTTTTGAAATGTTAAAAACTAGTCAAAGGTTAATTAATAAATTAAAACTAATACCTATAAACCCAATGATGAGGCTTGTGAAAAATTTTTTTTTTAATTTTCAAAGCACCCTTGAATCCTGAAAACTTTTTTAATTATGAAAAAAAACACTCACCACTTCGTTGATTCTCTCGACTGGAAAAACCTACCTTTCGACGACACCGTTCCTGCACTGATAATCCAACCACAATAACTCACTTTGTTACACTCACTCACTTGATTATCATATAATATTACAAAATCGTATCTAATTATTATTTAAAAAAAAAAAAAAACACTTCACTTTTTTAATATTTTGTATCATTTAAGGAAACGATTTATTTAAAACGTATTTTTTTCCGACGACACAATTTGGGTATTAATCAAAATTGCAATAAAACATTGCAATAATATTTGTTTACCTTTAAACGAAAATATTAAAATGCAATTTTAGCAAATCGTTCATTATTCCCGACGGCCCAGTTTAAATAATGATCGATATTGTACAAAAACACTGTCATAATCCTTTAAACAACTTAAAACCGAAAATTTTATTACGGAAACGCGAATTTCTGACCGATCTACGTGACGGCGCATTAAAACTGACACTAACTCGATCGCAGTGCGCGTCGCAATTCATGGCAAACTACTGCGCAGGTTTCTACGCATGCGCAGAAACTAGAAATTGGTCAGATACTCAAATTTATTATTTTTATCAAGACGTCAAAATCGAAGGATGGTTGACATTTAAAACCGGCGAGAGACCGATTCCCAGTGGCGGAAATACATATCGGTTAGTTGAAAAAAAAGGAGCAGGTTCCTCTGAATATTTGCATTTGATTTTATTTTACAAAATAGGAACAAGTAATAAAAATAACCTAATTCTCGGTGAAAGAATATCCACGGCTCCAGCGACCGACAAGTCGCCGAGACAAAGTAACCGGGACCGGAATGTCGAACATCTCTACTCGTATGCCGTATTGAGATTTTAAATATTTGAATCTGACAGTTCGTTGTTTGTGCGATCAGTTATTTACGAAGAAACTTAATTTCGTTAATGTTTACGTGAATCAAAACTGACGAAAATGAATTGCCTTATGGATTTGGCGGAGAAATTTCCTACTTATTGCATCAGCCACCAGGATGCACCTTCTTACGTTAACACTCACTGCAATGAAAGCAAAAGGACCATTATTCTTATTTATAAAAAGGTATGTTTCAATTGTTTATTTCTGTATTTGCAGTAAAAACACTTACAAAAACCCTTCCTATTATTTTCTTTTGTTTATAGGGGCAGTACACTTCGTGCGTATCACCCAAAAGAAGAGAACAAACAACTTTGATATCAGGTGATTACTTGTATGCATTGAGGTATATACATAGAGTAAACATCAGTTTTAGAAACATGGGCAACAAACATGAAGCCAACTGGCATCGTAGAGATATCATGGGCTTCAGTCGGTTACAAGCGCTCTCTGTACGATCTCCTGCGGTAAATGCAAAATGCCTACATGTACCCTAAGATGCTGCACAAATCGTTCTGGAGGAGATGGAATAAACAATGTAACCTTTCATCAATAAGTAGGGTTTTAAACTATATAAATATTTAAACCGACGCGGGCGGATGTCATTCGGGTGGTTTGTCGGAACTGGTCGAAAGCATTGGATGTATGGTTCGTTCGCGGTCGAGAGGATTCGGTCGACATCGAGAAGAGTCGCTGACAACTTTGCAAGGAACGTGGACTCTATTTATATACCTCAATGCTTGTATTGCACTAACTTTTCTCGTACTGAAAATCTCCAATGCCATAGTTATTGTACAAGTACAAGTGTTGCATTTTAATAAGTAATTTTTGAGCAAATACTGGTTGAGTCAACTCCCTAGGAGAATATTAAAGATGCGAATTGCTTCTTAGAATCGTAAAACCTGGTGACGGTTGTCAGTAAATGTCTCAAAGTGTATGTGCTTCATTATGAAATTAGACGACGTGAAATTTTGTATGGTGGAATAATGTTACTACTCGCTTCCTCTAGAACTTGACCTCACCGGGTCCCCTCTGAAACTGGACATGGCTTACGATAAACTGGAAGACACATTCCTTCTGGATATTTCGCAATGTTGGCTGAGGGAAGAAATTTCTCATCAGGCATTAACAACGGAAGAAGCAAGGTACGTCTAGAACTTTTACTTGTATGATTTCACCCTATTTCTAAGCAAATGTCAGTGTTCATGGGTGGTTTTGTGCATACTTACTGGCAGGTTGATTGCATTGAATAGAACGCTGTGAAACGCCCACACATTTACATGATTTAAATTGCGCAACTTGAGGGAATGTCTATATAAAGTTATGAACACAGTCATTAACGCTAGTCCTTTGCCGCACACTCACTGACTGTTAGCTCTTATCAGTGGCTCTCACCAGACTGTCATGTTTTTATAGTAACGATGATTCTACATATTTTGGCTGATTGGTTTATTCCTTCACTAGTCTTTGAGATCTTTTTCTATAGTTATCTGTTAAATTGTTCGAGTATCTGCATGCTTCTCTTTAGAAGTTCCGATACTTTTCTGAGACGGGTAGCGATAATACATAGTATTTAATACAAATATTGTTACTTATGCATCAAATAAACAATTTATTTAACAAAGATCTCATAAAAACAGTTGTTCACCAAAGACATTTAGAGATGAATGAAATAAAAATATTGTAGATACATGCATAGTGTAATAAAATAAACTAAACCTTTATTTACACCCCACATATAGACAAGGTATTATATATCCGAAAGAGTTTTGTGAGTACAAACTGAAGTAGTGTGACGCATTATATATATATGATATAATAACGCAAATAATGTGAGCAATGAAAAACAAAAAGATAAGCTAAAAAAGAGGTTCATTCTTTTACACATGTTATGAGATAATCGTTGAATTGATAAGTGTAAAAATATTTTATTTAAGAGTATGTGGATCGTTATGTACCTAACAGTAACTCTTGTACGTACATTAAGAGATAGTGACAGAACTCTATATATGTGCATCTAAATATATCTAAGGTAGATGCAGCTTCATTGAATAGTTCCATCGCTTTATACATTGGCATGTTTTTGTAAGAGGAAGTTCTGACTTTCGGTGTGTAAAACTTCATATGATGCCTCGCATGAATGTACTATAAATCACAATTTGAAACCTGACTTACAACGGTTGCATCCAAATCTAATACTAGATATGTTAATGACTGACCACTTGCAGGAATATAGTGAACTACTACAACGGGAAAATATCTGCGCTGCCCGAGGAGGAGAGACTGCCGCTGTGGGTGGTGTGCGATGGGCAGGACCAGCACAAAACCCTGCTCATGGCCGCCCTGTCACACCGGGGACACTTCCATAGGGGAGTGGTAACCTATGTGGTGAGTTATTACTTACTATTGTTTATGTAACCAAACCAAATTGTTTAAAAATCCTGAATACAAAACGTAACTTATTAAAGTCTAATTTCTTTTAAAACGTCCTTAGTTGGATTTGATCCGTTTTTCTCCTTACTTGTATCCTTACAACTAAATGTCCTTACTGTCTATTGGAAACCATATACTCATTGTCATAAAATATTTATCATTCTTTTCTTACTTGTTGTATGTACACTGTTTGCATCTTTAGAATCGTTTACTTATAATACTTGAATATTAATGTTTTTAAATACCAAAATGTTAATTGTCCTTTAATCTAATTTCCTTTTCTTACAATGAATTCATACGTTTCATCTGGATTTTTTACCCTTAGCTTATCGTAAATTGTTTTTATTAAAATTTGTTAATGTACATGTGCACTGTTATACCCATATGTGAACCTTTTCTCTCTCATGATTGATTTATGATGACGATCATGTTTTTAGATAGTTTTAATTTGTATACATACAATATAATATATCATTTTCTCCTTGTTAGTTAGTCTTATTAGCTTAATTATTTAGTATGAAGCACACCTGAGGTGAAATATCACCAAACTGCGCTATATAAGTTCACTGTTATTATTACGGTTAATTGAAAAATAACCTCACTTTTATTTATGGTTTTAAAGTTTATTTTGTAGAACTCCATTTTAATTTTTAGGTTTTTTACTTTTATTTAAACAATAATTATTATTAATTTAAATTTTTAAAAAACAGTTTTTAGTTAAAAAGCTCTGCGATGTAATTATTTTTACGCGTGACAGCTGTTTCGCCTTCTGAGGGCATTATCAAACAGTTTGATAATGCCCTCAGAAGGCGAAAACAGCTGTCACGCGTAAAAATAATTACATCGCAGAGCTTTTAACTAAAAACTGTTTTTTAAAAATTTAAATTAATAATAATTGTTTAAATAAAAAAAAAAAAAAAAAAAAAAAAAAACCTCACTTTTATTTAGCAACAAAATAAATTGTTAATTCATTTTTTTTTCCATTAAATTTGTATAAGTTGTTATTGTTTTCATTATGGAATTGTCACATGATTATTAAGCCATTTTGTTTTAAGGAAACTACTCCAGCAGCAGATCTGTCTGTAGAGAAAATGAAGCAGACTCACATGAAAATATATGGGTGCTCCAAAGAACAGGTAAAAAATACTCATTGGATCACTCGAGTTCATACACGCACCGATTTTATAATAATTATATAATAACTAGTTGTTTCACGTGAATCATCTCACAGGATGTAACTTGACTTGCCAAGAAAAAATATTTGTTACATTTCAAATATAGAATAATGTCTGCTAAAATACACTATGGGTAAGTACTTTATTAGGTGGGTAGGGATTTGAAAAGGTTTTTTTTTTCATTTGATCAATTTCAACTTGCATCAGTTCCAAATTTGAAAAGTTCTCACTCATAAGGTCCTGCACACTCGCAGAGGAAATTGTTTATGGTCAATAATAATATTGCATCATAATTCTATAGTAATTCTTTTAACTCCACTATTATCACTACATATACTACTTTAAAATTAGCATTTTTTTTTTTTTTTCTTTACGTAATTCACTATCAATAATTGTAGGATTGTTACGATGTAAAATGTATGTATGTATATTTGTATCGTATCCACTATCAATAATTGTAGGATTTAGTGCCTTGCAACTTTACCTACTATCAATGTATCTTATATGGAATAATTAAAGTTTTACGGTCAGTGTGTTGTATCATCTAGCATTATGTAACAAATATCAACATATTTTATATTATTCTACTTGTACTCACTGTCACCTACCTCAGAACAGGTTCTAATAACCTAGTGAGGTAGGTAATGTAAAAAAATAGTGTAAGAAACAAAAAAGTTAATAAAATTTAAAAAAAATATATATATATTTATTGGTCAACATTGTTTATGACTGTCTTTTAAAGTTTTCAATGCCAGTTTTTTACCTCAGGTATAATATGACTATTTCGTCGGTGTAAGTCCAATACTGCATATCAGCCGTCATTTCGAAATACGTCGTTTTGGCGCTTTCAGTTGAACGGCACCAGCCGCATATATTGGCATATTCAAATTCTGAAATTGACCAATTGAATGCGTGCACTCGGTTAAAGTAAATACAAAGAATCAAGCAAAACCGCGTGAAATGGAAACGTTTTTTGTCCCTCCTGACATTTTGACACATGGTTCTTCCGCCGTATTGAACTTACATCGACAATTTATCTTTCCAATGCAAAACAGAGTTGGTACAAGAATCTTTGAGGTTTTCGCAATAGCCAACTCTCCAAAATGACATTTTGAAAAGGTCATTTTGATCACAAACTTGAATTGATAATAAATTCACATACTTCCTTAGTATAGGAAATCTTATTTCCAATACCTGACAGCATTTTATTTATTTAAGTGTTTTTTTTTCATTCAGTGTGTTTGAAACGAAATGTTTGTGTTTCCAGCCTTTGACGTGTAAGGTATTCGGCGTGTACCGCATCTCGGGCAAGCGCGTCAGCACGGTGATGCAGAACTGCCCCGAGGAGGTGTTTGCCAAGCACTATACCGGCATGACGCAGCTGGAGTGCCAGTGGAGCAAGGAGACGTTGCAGGTGCCCATACACGAGACGAGCATCAACTTGGTGAGGATCTGTAACTATTAGTTTGATCTGTGTTTTACCGTGGAAGTGTTTTGTCGCTTTATAAGATATAAACCCTTAAAGCCTTCCATTAAATGCTTGGTGTAACCTAAGGTGACCAGCTGAGGCACGGGGCTCCGTCGAAGCCAGAGTAAAGTTAGCCTCTCAGAAGTTGGGTGTACTGTACAGGGCCTCCAGATACTTCAATAGTACACAACTGCTGACCTTGTACAAATCGCAAGTGCACCCTACTGTTGAATTTGGCAGGCACCTCTAGTCTGGAGCCCCTGAATACCCGAAAAAACCCTTGATTTTTTACAGAAACGGGCGGTCTGTCTGATAGATTCTCCAATCTTAACAAACGGATTGCAATATTTGGAGCACAGATGTTAGGTGGGGAATGCTATCCTTGTTCTACCTGTATTTCAATGGAAGATGCTCTGAGAAACTTGCGTCATTGATCCATTCGGCACCGGTGCATACGTGGCCGGGAAACTCGCCAAACCCGCGCCTAACATTTGTACATGGTTGACATTCGGTATATAAGAACGGGTCGCTTCTACGACTCGTTCTTCTGTACAATAACCCGGCTGTGGAACGATTTGCCAACTCTTTGTTTCCTCCCTCCCACAACATAGGCCTCATCAAGACCTATGATCACGTCTTCCCCTCCTCAAAAAGACCCCACCACACAGCAATCCCCAAAGATGGCATATGCCCTGAGGGAAATTATTTCCATCAGTGCCTCCTGTGTGGATTTAATGTTAGTAAAAAGGTGAATATCTTGCCAGCAAAGCATATTTTTAAACATTCAGACTTGGTGTTCGGAATTATTTGTTACATTTATATTATTTTATGTATATCTATTTATGTTTTTAAATATTCAGACTCATCCAATTATGGTCTACATTGGACTTTAAACTGCTTCTCATAGTTCCAGACAGATTGCCACTCCAAGACAGACGGAATTCGTATATAGAGATATTATCAGCTTTCCCCAAAACTTGCCAACATACAGAACCTAGCAGAGTTCACACGGGTCCTAAAAATCAAATTGTTTAAATATCCTAAATACAAAACGTAAATTATTAATATTTAATTTCATTAAAAATGTCCTTAATTTGCTTTGTTTCGGTTTTCTTTTTACTTGTATCTTTACAACTCAATGTCCTTATTGTCTACTGAAAACCATTTACTCATGGTCATAAAATATTTATTGTTCTTTTGTTACTTGTTATATTTACACTGTTTGCATTTTTAGAATCGTTTACTTATATTACTTGAATATTTATGTTTTTAAGTACCAACATATTAACTGTCCTCAATCTAATTTCCTTTTCTTTGATTTAACAAATATGTCAAAATGATTTCATATGTTTCACCTGGATTTTTATACACTTAGCTTCTGGTAAATTGTTTTTTTTTTTGTTTTGTTTTTTATCTGTTGATGTACACATGCACTGTTATACCCATATCTGAACCTTTTTTCTCTCATGATTTATGATAACGATCATGATTTTAGATAGTTTTAATTTGTATACATGTTATATATTATTTTCTCCTTGTTAGTTAGTCTTGTTAGCATAATTAATTTAGTATGAAGCACACTTGAGGTGAAATATCACAAAACTGCGCTATATAAGTTCACTGTTATTATTATTGCAGAAAAGAAAACTGTTAAGAAGATGAAAGGCTTGGCTTAAATTAAACGAAATCATATGTTGATGAAGAATTTGAACTCGTTCTGACATGTATTTTCCTGTGAAATTTATCGGACAGTTTGCCTATAAGTTTGAGTTTAAATTAGTTTTAACATTCTTCTTCGGTCAATGTGTTCTAGGTCCAAGAGACCATCATAGGCCACGAACTCAGCACCTGCACAGTGCTGTGGAGGTCGGTGTGTGCTCTCCAGGGCATCAGCTCCGCCCTTCTCAATCTCTCCAGCACCGTGATGCCCATTAAACTGGATGAAATCTCCATCAGGTATGATACTATGTACATATTTTACAGTATACCTCTTTAACTTTTGGAATGCCGGATTCCCGCAAGGTACAACTTCTGTCGTACCTTGCCGACTGTAATTTAAAAAAATTATGTTTTTGTTAATTATGCTATCTTCTCAGATAATGTGTTTGTGTTTTTTCAAATTGTATGCTAGTGGCATAAGTGGTTTTTCTGGAATAGCTACTTATATTCAGAGAATTGGTTTTTATTCCCTCACTAAAAAAAGTTTGGTTAAGAAATGTGAAGATTTTATTATTGTTTTATTGTAATTTTGGATATATAAATTTCCTTCCAAATAAAAAAAAAATTGCACAGTTTTCCTGTCAATACAAACAGTCACCTTGAAAATTGTTTTTTTTCTGCTGCACTGACGTAAGCCAACTTCAATTATTTATTACTCGACTTGTACGGAATTTAACGCGCTGCAAATTATCTCTATGGATTGATTATTTTGTCAAAAAGCGATTACGGTTCATTTAAATATGCGAACAACAGGTTTGAACGAATAAAAACCATTAAAAAGATAATGATAAATGCGCAGGTCTCCGAGGACACGCTGGCACACGGCGGGTACAAATGTTGCGTGTCCTTGGAAACCCTCCAGCACACAAGGAGTTAATACAAAATTCCTCGTTTACTTTCATTCAATATTTCAATCTTATTAAAACTAAGATTGATGGAAGACGTAGTACAGAAAAATGCTGCACCTCAAGGCTTGAAACTTATGTGAATGGTACGAATGCAGCTGAGTTGTTCCAGCCAAATCTTGAGTGATAAGTTGTTGTAGAAGGACCGTAAGAAGAAGAATCATTCCCTCTAAAACTAACTAAACCCTCAAAAAGAATTGACCGGTCGGTAGTTGAGTGAAGAACGGGTCGGATTCTCACCTGGGCGTTGTGCGTTCAATTCCTCTGCTGGCTAAGTCTTCCATCATTGCACAAGCAACATCTTCCGCTTTTTATGATGGCAGTAGGAGTTTTTCAAATATTGTCAGGTTATTCGTAACCCGGGAATGTTTGTCTTACTTAAAAAAAAAAAAAAAAACATTTTTTTTCTTAGAGATTTCAACTAACGATCCCTCAATCTCTCTATTGCAGACCCTTCGCCTCTGTGGCCCAGTCCTCTGCCACCGTGGACCAGTCAGCCCTGGAGGAGCGTCTCCGCACCTTGCTACGCGACGTGGAAGAGTACGGCTGGCTGTCCTGGGAACCACGCGCGGGATGCACGTGCGTGTCTGCCGACAGCACCAGCTTGCAGCAAGTCTTCAGCCAGCTCAAGGAGGAAGGCTCCTCCAATGATTTCACCTACAGGCTGTGGGATATCCTGAAAGGTATGCATTCTCTCATCCCTTGCTAAATACCATAAAATGGTAAAAACTATTGAACTTTGCTGCGAACAATATTGTGTGATAATTAAATAATATTTTTCCTTTGCAGATTGTAACACAGCAGATGATCTCATCACTCTCTTGGTCTACGCTTTGAAAGAAATATACAAAAGAAACTTAAGACCTTTCGTAAGTAAAAATAAAACCATTTTACCTCAATTCCTCTCCAGACAATGAAAACAATAAACCAATGTTTAAAAAATCGAAGCTTAATTTAACTCTCTCTTTATTTAGTTCAGAAAAAGTTTGAGAAAACAACAAAAAGTGTCATAGGTGTAGGTTTTTTAATTTATTAAATAGAAACACAGTTTTGAACTCCAATGAATAACCTACTTGGATCACAACAGTTATGAATATTTAAATGTAATATTTTATATTTTGAATTTGACCACTTATGAAAATTAACTAATAGGATTTAACTAAGTTTGATCCTAACCGTTCTTAGAAATTTCTTCACTCTCAGTAGTAAATTTTGAATAAATCGTCCTACATTTTCTCCTTCGCTTTAGCTATTTTGGAACTATTTATTTGCCTTGAATTCTTACTTGTTTTGTTCCTTTGAACTTCTTCTACAATGTTTTCTATTAGTATGGCACAAAACATTTGTAGTTATTGATAAAAACACAAAAATATCGGGAACCAAATAACAATAAGTCTTACTTTTTAGTATGGGGATTTTGAAACAAAGATGGCGGCAAAATAGATCAGGTGACCAAATCTTGCGCTCTCATTGGTCGAAATGGATATGACCACTTTTGAAAGTTAAGCAAAAGTTTTATCTTGTTCTCTGACAGTTTTTTTTTAATGTTTTATTATCAAATCTCCATTTCTTTATTTACGTTTTTAATCATTGTTAAATCGAATTTTAGTTTCTGTGGTATTTATAGTAATCAAGCAGTGCCATATTTTTAAAACGAAATAACGACTGTCATCTTTTCGTAATAAATTTAGATTTCCGGTGGAATGTGCATAGACATAAAATACAACACACATCATATTCATATAAATCTTACGAAAAATGTAGCACCACCAATGTTGCACCACTAAATGTTTCACCTGCGTATGAAAAGGATAGCCATTCAAAGAATATGTGTGTGCGGAAGAAATAGCTATATGAAGCTTGTTTCGAAGGTATGTCTCGTTGACTTAATTCATCTAAGGTAATGTGTCGTATTATTTCGTATATCTCTTATTAGTTTTGTGTAGACGATATTGTCATTGGTAGAAAAAAATTTAACCAGTTATAGTTACGAAACTAGTTTTTTAGGTTATGTTAATTTCACAACTAAATTATAGTTACGAAACTAGTTTTTTAGGTTATGTTAATTTCATAATCAAATTTATTTGACTGTTAAAATGAGTGTTGAATTTTTAAAATGTGCATTAAACCAGAGAAAATATTGCATTGCTTTGACTTTTCAGCCAAAAATTATGGAAAAAATGGTTTTTGAAGTTATGATAGTATAATATTCATAGTCATGGTTTTTTATTTTGATTTAAAACTTTGCAGGTACTTGACAATTCAATTTTACAATACGTTTTTGTCATTTTTTCACTTTTACATTTTCTTCAGTTTTACACATTTTTTCATTGTTTCTATGAAAAACTTGAAAAAAGGGTTTTACTGTAAATGGAGGACAGGGTATTGCACCTATCACTATGTCCTTCTAAAACCAAGAACTTTTTTTTCCTATGAAATAAGTTAGAAATTTATTCAAAATATTTTAGGTTATGTTTGACACTCATTATCAAAAACTAATATTTTTTCCTTCTGGTGTACAGAATTGAAAAAAATATAAATTGCAATGAATGCAGAGTAAAGACAGTAAAAAATAAAACAATAAAACAAGGGATGCCATAGTCTCACTGGCTCTAGACGGTTGGGAGCAGTTGAGACTCTTGTGCGGTATTCATGTAAAAAAATATATATATATTTATTTTGATGAATGTTGGCAGATCGACCCGGCAACACCACCTTCCTGGGCGTGCTGGTGAAGAAGCTGGCGCTGGGCAGCTTCGGTGCAGGCCGTCAGCTCCCTGGCCACGCTGTTCAGTAACCCCGCTTCGGCGCTGGGCATCGTAGGGCAGCTGGGACTATTCAAGACCTGTTGGGAGTACACCAGCATCTTCGCGCTGGTGGACAGCACGCTGGGCTTTAATGACAGGCTTCGCTTGCAGAACAAGTTAGTAGATTTTTCACAAAAATGGCGCTATAAAAATTATCCAAATATTGTGTGATTTGTGCCCTGTTTGTCATTATTAGCGTTGGGAAAAACTTCAATGTTTTGTGAATGGTTCACGAATTGTTAGTTCTTTAAAATGAACCCTTCGAAATGAACACTTCAATTGAAGTCGAACTCGCAAAAAAGAGATTTGAATTTATCTGGTTATTTGTTCACTTCTTTTTGGAACCGGTTCCTCGCCGAAAAAGCATGTACTAGTCGGTAGAGATTTGAAATGATTGGGCCCATGGGCTCGTTATACATCTTAGTTCCGGAGGGAGTTTATTCCAAGCCTTCGGCCGCGATACTCCGAAAGCGCGATCTCCGAACTTTGTATTTGGATTGCGTTTGGGTTCTATCAGCCTTCCGATAGCCAATGACGTTGCTGATCTAAGAGTCGACTGCCATGTATGCAACAATAAAAAATTCTCTCCTTTTCCACAGAACTTCCGAAGTGAATGAAGATATCTACAACCAGACCATCATGGATATGACTCTTGGCTCCGGCGGAGACATGAGCATCAACCCCTTTGACACTAAGAGCAACAACCTCATGGACAGCACCTTCATGTCGGAGCCAGAGCCAACCGTTCCAGACCGCTTGGCAGACCTGACCCTGGATGACTTTGCTTCCCTCAAGAAGCACAACATCCACGTGAAGACAGACAAGAAGATCCCGGAGAAGGAGCAGCCACTGTTTTCCGACGACCTGGACTTGGAGTACTCCTCCAAGGAGTGGAAGTTTAAGCTGACGAGGCTCGCCCAGCTGCATACTTGCTTGGAACACCTGTACAGAACTCAGCAATCACTTAATTCTGACTTCAGTGAGTTCTCATTTTAAACTATTTTTACTTGAATCACAACATCTTATGATTCTTATTACATACGAGGCCTGTTCAAAGAAAAAGGTGAACTTTGAATTTTTGCGGGCTGTGTACATTCGATTATCGATTTTTGTTTTTTGTTTTGTTGGTACACATATATTTATCATAATTTAGCATTATCAGCCATTTTGGATTAGTGGTTTTTTTTTGACAACTGGAAAGGTTAGTCATGTTTCTGTGTGTTCTTCGATTTTTTACTTTTGAAAAAAATGGATCAAAGAATATGTATTAAATTTTGCGTTAAAAATGGAATAAAGTGCTCCAACGCACTTAAAATGTTGACTGTGGCATTCGGCGAGTCTACTTTGTCTAAAAAAAGTGTTTATAAGTGGTACAAGCGCTTTATAGAAGGCCGAGAAGATGTTAATGACGATGAGCGTCCTGGAGTTGTGGAAAAGAAATCATGGATTTTATTCTTTGATACATTTTTTCTTCAAAAGTAAAAAAATCGAAGAACACACAAAAACGTGACTAACCTTTCCAGTTGTCAAAAACAAACCACTAATCCAAAATGGCTGATAATGCTAACACATGATAAACATATGTGTACCAACATAACAACAAAAAAAATCGATAATCGAATGTACACGGCCTGCGAAAATTCAAAATTCACCTTTTCTTTTGAACAGGCCATGTATATGGACAAGGAGTGTACATCGAGACATCTGTCTGGGGCTTAGGAGTCAAAAGGTCTTTTGTAAAATGGCGCCATCAGTTTTCTTGCAAATCAGTATTGATCAAACTTCTTCGTATATTATCTGATTAGTGCTTTTATAATAATATGTATGGAGTGGGGCTGGAAATAATATTATACTGACACACGTTGTTACCAAATTTAGCCATTTTTAAATTCTATCTAGACCCATTTTGAAACTAGGAGAAATGCTTCTGTTTTTTATTTATTTATTTATTAACGCCCTGATGGGCTTTTACATAGTAATTTAACATAAGTAAGTGCATGAGTACAGTTTAAAAAGGATACACATGAAATAATACAGTAAAACTTTTGAGAAATGAATAGCAAAAAATATAAAAAATAATTAATAATTGTTCCCATACATTGATGACAAATGAATATTTCCTTTAAAAGTCTTTTAAATTTTGGCAAATTCATATAAAAGATGTGAATATTTGATGTGTATTCATTCCCGAGTGTATGTAGGCGAGAAATGGGTGCATGTATGTGGTAGTGAATTATTGTTGCAGAAAAGTATATTTTACCGAGTTGCTCGCTGAGGTACTCTGAAGTTGATTGATTTTTGAACAATTATAGCTGCATTAATGGTTTATTATTTATTAATTCAATTTATATTTTTTACAGTTTTTAACGAAAATTTATCTTTACTGGGGTATCCTGTTCTAAGGCCACATTGTACATGGTTTTTTTAAATAATGTAAACATCAATTTATTTGTTATTAGTAAAAATGAAGATGTTTTAAATAGTATACATAATATATTAACATCGGTTGTGAGGCAAAAAAATTACTTCCATGAAAAGTGTACATAAAAAAAAAAACAGAAGTGCTGTTTGACATAAGTCAATAAATTTTGTAAAATGTAATCGTGAACAGTTTTATTCAGTTTTGAATCTCAAAAGCACAAGGATTATTTTTATTACTCTAAATCTAGATCCCTTTGTTTTGTGCTAGGAGGCCTCAGTATACGGTGAACATATTCATATTTAAAGTAAATTTGCCTGTTTTTGACTGAGGTTATGTTTTATAAACTATTTTTTAATAGGAGGTAGAAGTAATATTTAGTTTTGTTGTAGATAGTCTGAGAGGCGCCACCATGCAGCTGTTGGATTATTATACATCAGAGAAGTCCCCCATTAAAACAATTGGGCAGCTGCGCAATGAGCCCGTGCAGACATTCACAGTTCCCGTGCAGTACAAGACTGTCAAGGAACATCTTCAGTTGTAAGTGTTAAACATTATGTACATACATATATATTAGCGTTGGGAAAAATTTCAATTTTTTGTGAATGCTTCACCAACTACTAGTTCTTTAAAATGAACCTTTCGCAGTGAACACTTCAATTGAAGTCGAACTCGCAAAAAAAAACATTAAATTTGATTTGGCAAGGAACCGGTTATTTGTCTAGTTCTTTTTGGAACCAGTTCCTTGAGTTTTTTTCGAAAGGTACTAACGACTCCTCGCCCAAAAAAACACGAAAAAAACGGACAAAGGATATCGACCGTTTCAGTGACCGACTGGGAACCGGTTGCTTTAAATCGGAAGTACTTTGAAAAAATAATAGCATATCATTTTATTTTCTGACTCTTCTAATCTTTCCATATGTGTCTAAGGAACAACTCTGCATACTTAACTCAAAACTCGATTTTATTAACTTATCCCTCTCTTCCTTTCCCACACAGTAAAGTAAAAATGTTTCCCACACACTAAGTAAAAATGACAATTACGTACAATAAAAAAAATTATTACATGTTCAGCTGATGAAAACATATGTTGAGTTTACCTTGAATTTCATTCAATTTCTAATTAGGTTTTTCAAAACATAAAGTTTTTCCATTGTTATTTTTGAGGTTAGATCATTTTCACATTTTGGTATAAATTACTTCCTGGTTCCTTGGTTCCTTGGAACAGGCAATCTGCCTAGCTAGGAACTAATATCGACTGAACAAAACATAGTAGCACTTGTACACATTTTTAAATATTACAATTATTATAACAAATTTACTTACTAATATGTTCTTTTCTTAAAAAATGTTTGTAACCATGTAATAAATACATAAATAAAATTGTCCTTTCATGAAAACACCGATACTTTTAAAACACTATTACTTTCAGTTGTTTTGCCAACAGCTGTGTATGTAAATTTGTAATTATTATGTGATCCACTTTCATGATAATCGATTTTTCCCACTAGCAAACACGCCACAAGATACAGAGTAACATTCACCAGCCAGTCCTTCCGGGAGACTAAGAACGGTCCCGATAAAGAGCCCCACCAGACCATCTCTTCCTCCTTCCTCTGCAGCCAACAGCCAGTGTTCCCACCCACAATCTACACCCCCACAGGTTTGTTGCAATAATTAATATTTTACGCTTGGTCTTATTTATTTATTGACACAGAGGCGGGCTGTATACCTCCCTTAACCTTTTAACCGCTTAGTAAATAAACCTAAGCAGTTGTCCCTACACGGCACATTTTTTGTTTACGCATCTTTGGTTGAATGTCATTTTTAGAAACACCCTTTTAAGAAAAAAAAATCATTATCTGAATTATGAACTATCCTAAAATCATCCTCTAACATCAAAGTATCAATAAACATTCACTTGAGATAAACCCATATTAAGATAACGCCATGATTGTGTTAATATAAACAAGCCCGCTCACTCTCAATGAGACAAGGCCATCTATATGGACTAGCGTTGTGACCGCTTTGAAAGAACTACTTCTTTTGGCAGCAGTTCCTACTTCATTCATTGTCCATTGAACAAATACTTCAATTGAAACTGATGGTTCATTTTAGCGTTCATTCATTTCATTCAATTCATTTCATTGAACAAATACTTCAATGGAAGTTAGATTACAAAGAACTCCTTCAATTTGCAGCAGTTCAGTTGTGAAGTTGAACTTCAAAGCTTATAAAGAAGTACTTCATTACAAGTACTTCAATTGAAGTTTGATTTCAAAGTACTTCGATCTTAAGGAAGGTGATTTTTTGGGAGTTTTAAAATTTCTACTGACTAGTACTTTTTATTTTGGCGAGTTTCCAGTTCTTTGTTTTCAAATCCTTACCGACTAGTGCGTGTTTTTTTTCGGAGTGGAACCAGTTCCAGTTCTTTTCACTTTCAAATCCCTACCGACTAGGTACTGCTCAATTGAAGTGTTCACTGTGAAGGGTTCATTTTAAAGAACTAGCAATTCGGGAAGCATTCACAAAACATTTAAGTTTTTCTCAACGCTAATATGGACGCTCTATAGGGTTCCCATCAAACACGCGCACGTGATTCAAAACTTAAAAATGTTTTTTCACAGTCTATATTTTCTCCTAGTGCTTTACTTTCCCCACAGCTGCATATCTTGATGATAGTGTCGTGTTGATAGTCCTACTAGCTCTCTAAGGTGGTTTTCTAACCATATGGAGTAGTTGACTGGCTCATTTGGGGTTTGGACTGTATCTACGCACTTGGGTTTGTTGCACCCCTAGTTTGATGGTCTTGGTTTTTCGTCCTTGCTATCCATAAATGTTTTAATGTACACATGTGTTTGTTTTGTGTAAATTTAGGCTTGTTTTTTATGTGCTTATATCCAGCTAATGAGTAACCAATTAGATGTGAAAAGTCTTCTTTCAAGACTATTATGATTATGACCTATTATGGAATTAATGCAAATTGAATTTATAACCTCCGTAGAAATGGGGAACTTAAATTTATATTCTTCAGCATCCCGTGTTCAGTAGTGTCAAGATTGAAGAACTTATGAACAATAGAAATCAGACTGTTAAGTGTAAATAAATAATTACGTAATCATATTGTTAGTAGTTGTTGTCTTTATTAAAGAAATATAATACACATCTCATATTTATTACTGGAAACTCGTGATACAAGTGGTAAACTGATGAATATACATCACATAGGAGTCAATTTGGAGGTATAAATTTTTTTGAGTTGAGCTTTCGTAAATCCAGTCCGAAATTGGAATTTTTTGTGGTCAAATTCAAAATACAGGCTCGTATAGTTTCTTAACCCAAAATTTGCTGTTTTTTTTGTTTTGCTTAAGGTAAAAATGCTCTAATCAAAAAAACTTATCTCCATGTGCTGCAGATGGTCACAGTTTTCTGCTGTACCGCGAGTTTTCGGACACCGTGTATAATGTCACCTGTGTATTTATTTGTTGCAGACCTTCCTGAAGATAATGAGAGTCTGTACTACTGCTGCACTAAATATCTCAACATTGATAACTGTATATAGATCTTGTTATTTACATTATGATTACATATATCTTTAATAAAAATATATTTGTTTTTCAAATAAAATATTATGTTCTTATTTTTATGTTTGTTAATCTGATAAATACGGATGTATCCTCAAAGTGTCAATAACATCACGGGGGATGAAAACATAGCTAATGAATTTAGAGACTTCTTTTCTCTAAGCGAGGATCAGGAAGATTCCACGAAACCTTCTAGAATAGCATGTTCACCTGCGGCCAATGATGACCTCGTCATGAATGTCACACCTGAAATGGTTGCAGTCGCGATTAAGCAAACCGCTCTAGGTAAGACTCCAGGGTACGACACCATAAGTATCGAGCATATAAGGTACGCAGGAGATCAGCTCTGTACTATTCTAGCCACCCTATACTCCAGCCTCCTCAGACATACACACATGCCGATGGATATGAGCCAAACCATCATTATACCAATCCTGAAATCCAATCAACTGGATGCATCGATATTAGGAAATTATCGACCGATCTCCTTGGCGACAATGGTTTCATGACTTTTAGAAAAAATCTTATACACCCTAATAAAGGATAAACTATTAACCCTGGATAACCAATTTGGATTCAAGAGCGCTTCATCTACCGACATGGCCATCTATGGAGTTAAGTAAACAATAGCTTACTACAAAAAAAGAAAAACCACCATTTATGTATGTTTTCTCGATCTTAGCAAGGCTTTCGATCGCGTATCTCACCAATTATTATGGGAAAAACTCATAAAGCGAGATGTCCCAGCGGCAGTAGTCAATATGCTGGCTATTTGGTACGGTCAACAGAAAAATTACATTCATTCTATTGTTTTATAATGTAATTCGAAAAATGTCCCCCGCAACACAGGTGAACTCCTAGCGTGGAGGACAATGTACATAAAATATTGTAAATAAACATGAAGTTAAGTAAATAAATAAAAAAAAATGGGCAGGGGCTTCTTCTAGACCCCTATTCCTCAAAAGCGAAGTCAGGCAAGGAGGAAATATGTCGCCTACTTTATTTAATATATACATAAACGACCTTCTACAACAACTCAACGACACGAGGATTGGTTGCCATTTCTGTGGACAAGGAAGTAATAATATCAACTACGCGGATGATATGGTGCTGCTGGCACCCTCCATTAATGCGATGAGACGACTTGTGCAAATATGCGAAGTATACGCAAACTCACATAACTTGTTGTATAACCCTAAAATGTCCGTAATCGTCGTATTCAAACACAATAAGGAGCCACAAAATATTCCGCCAATCTGGCTAGAAGGTAACAAACTGCTTGTGGCCTCACAGGGTAAATACCTGGGACACATCCTTACAGAAGATTTGAGCTATATTGAAGATATGGAACGACAAAGAAGAGCTATAAATATACGGGCCGGAATGCTCTCAAGGCGGTTCTACCACTGTAGTGACGATGTCAGGAAACTGCTTTTTAAGACGTACTGCACTGCCCTATATACATCTGAGCTGTGGACACAGTACCCAACAGCGCAATGGAACAAGTTGAGGGTTTGCTACAACAATGCCTATAGGCAACTTCTGCAACTTCCAAGATTCTGCAGTGTCTCTACAATGTTCACCGAAGGGAGGGTGCACTCATTCCCCGCCTTACTTCGCCACCGACTAGCCAGCTTCTGGGGGAGGACACGGAATTCAAACAATATCATTGTCGTGGCTGCATCTGAATGGCTCAGCTCTCCTTTTAACGAGCGATGGATGCAGATGATGCGGAAACCATCCTGAAGCACGCTCGATTAAAACGATATTCACTATTTTATTTATTTTTTCTTAGGAATTTATGTTTTTTTTTATATATATATATTTTTTTTTTATTATTATTATTGTGGGTATCACAACTTGTATTTTATTATTTTTGTAACTATTTATTATTAGCAATTATGGAAGGTATTCCATTGCACTACTCCTGCATACCTTCTGGAATAAAATTTAATTATTATTATTATTAAAGCAATAATATACCAGAAGGGAGCTCTAGTGTAGTCAGGATTGATGATTTTTTCCTGACTGGGGCGCGTGGCTAAGGCTAGGGTATTTATACATCCATTCATAGCACATGTCGACGTAATGTTTTTGTTTATTTGTACAACCACTTTTTAACAGTATGGTTATAAACAAAAATGTAGGATATAACCTAAAAAACCGTTGAGTTATGTCCTGTTACGTCGCATAACAAAACATAGTGGGCGGAGTCACCGAAGACGCGAGAGATGGAGAACATGCTTACCTACCCAAAAGTGGTGCTATATTGTGTAAGAACTTGTATTATCTCTTTCACTCCCGCGGTTTACGACGTAAAAACCCGGAGAAAGTGATTTATGGTAAATTTGTAAAGGTTGGGTAAAAATATTTATCTCTCTCTCCATATATATTCTCTCTCTAAGGCTGTATCACATGAATGAAATTTAACGGCATGCACCGTAATCAGGTATGTCATAATATAATTTCTGATTTTTACTGCATGCACCATACACGGTTCTATCGATATCACTCCCTGCCCTTTCCAATTGGAGGTTGTCTCTCATCACAGTATTCATCACCCTGCAGACTGCAAACCGGAACAACTAAACAGAACTGCAGAACAGTTATTGCTTCTTCTTTGTCAATCTTCCCCCAGCTTGTCATTTGGTTATTATTTGTTTGTTATTTGTATTTGTCTTTTCGTTTGATGTGACCAAGATAAGACATTAGGTACTTCTTATATTGCAACGTTATACATTTGAAACGGAACCCTTTTTATTCGTTCTACTTCTAAAAATAAGTAGTTTTTCAACGTTTTCGGGCAAAGAAACGACATATATTTTGCAACAAAACTGTACCAGACGTCTTGTCCAGCACATTGACTGTAAATTTTGAGGTTCCAGTTTCCTCTAGTCAGTCAGCGGGAGCGGGCCTGAGACGGTTGCAGTTAGTCAAAGTATCCAAAAGTGGGAAAAGGCGATGGTCCAGGGAAATGCTGAGCCAAACGAGAGTTGAAGTTGTCCAGGCGGAAAGAAGCAGTCAGAAGGCGAAGTCAGGAGAGATGTTGATGCCGGGCGGGATGCTGAAGGTGCTCTGATTTGGACCTGTTTGCGCCCCGTATTTATATATTCGGCACAGCATCTGCTGGATCCGGGCTTCGGGCGCACAAACCGCCCCGTTTTCGGTGAGTGCTCCTCTTTGAGGGTTCATATTTTCCGCCAGTATTTTGCAGCGGAAAACTAAAAAGTCTCAGCATCAGCTCTCCTTGTGATCTCTCGCTTCGTTCAAACCACTTCTTCCCAGCATTTTTTTTTATTGAAAACAGAATTTAATATACAAATCATAAAAAGGAGTTCCCGCATCTCACATGACGGGGAAAACATACTGATAACGGCTTAAACCTAACAGTTACATAAGTTATTTTTGTAGACGTCGTCAGAACTGTTTACTTTTATTCATGATGCCGACGGCTGAATTCCCGCTAGCCTGATTGTAAATTAATTACCTAGCAGCCAAAATTACGTAATCGAAATTTCAAAGACGACGATTCTCTGCCTAGCGCTCATCGGCTGGCAGTCGGGTCTGTTGACGGCCGGTCTCAGCTTCCAAGCGCTAGGGAGGGGATGGAGCGTAAATACAGCGCTTGTCCCACTTGCTGTGCCAGACAGAGCCGCGAAACGGGCCCACCCAAAACGGGAGGCGCATAGCTCCCGCGCGCTAGGGAGGGGATAGTGCGTAAATACGCCGTTCCTTTCGCTCGTTGTCCCAAAACGATCTCGGCCGGCCCACACTTCGTGCGTTCCGACGCAAGAAGGTCATGGTGTCCACCCGTATTGGGTGGCATAAACATAGTTCCCGGGTAATTTTTTAACCCGGGAGCAACAAAATATACCAGGGGTGTTAGTTAAAGTTTGCCGGTTTTACTCATAGATGTCGCTAGAGATATGTTTACATTTCTATGATTTAGCATCTACGTCATATTTTTTTATGGAAATTAACCTTCAAAAATACACAAGTTACATTCTGCCAAAATAATAGTGTCATAGTTGTTTACCTCAGTGAATATGTCGAGTTTCGTTCCAAGTAAATCGCATTTGCGGCATTCGTTGCTTTTCTTATTTCATCAAAAGAAAAAAGCAGTTGAAGCTCATCGGTTCCTGGTAGAAACTTATGGTGAACATGCTCCAGTGATTAGAACATGTGAGACATGGTTTCGTCAATTTAAAAGTGGAGATTTCGATTTAACAGACAATGAACATCCTGGTGCAACGAAAAAGTTCGAAGACGAGGAATTGCAGGCGTTATTGGATGAAGACCCAACCCAATCGCAACAACAATTGGCTCAAACACTTAATGTGACCCGAGGAGCAATTTACCAACGTTTAAAAGCCATGGAAAAGATCCAAAAGTATGGAAAATGGGTACCACACCAAATGAAAGAGAGACAAATCGAAAAACCATTTGTGAAATGCTGCTTCAAAGGTTTGAAAGGAAATCTTTTCTGCATCATATCGTCATCATCTTATCGCACCCGCCGTACTCTCCAGACCTTGCCCCGTCCGACTATAACCTTTTTGGATCGATGGGACACTCACTCACAGAGCAGCGCTTCGCCAATTTTGAAAAAGTCGAAAAATGGCTCGTCGAATGGTTCGCCTCGAAAGAGAATTTTTTTTTTTGAATGGTATCCATGATTTGCCTCAAAGATGGGCAAAATGTATAGAATCCGATGGTCAATACTTTTAATTGAAAAAAATGAGATTCCCTTGAGAATGAAGCGTTTTCTTTATTGAAAAAACCGGCAAACTTCAACTAACACCCCTGGTAAACATGATTATGACTTATTCTATACTTAAAAGCAAAACATATTTTATTACAATCGGCGGCCGGTGGATGCTCGTTACTTACGATACACCCACCCAGGTGCTGATCCGTCGGCACCAGCTATCCTCGGACGTGATGGGGCCCTCTGGTCCAGCGGCGTCCTGTGCGGCCTTTTCCTTTTTGGCGGCGGAGGGCGCTCTTCTGCGGGAGGGTCTCCGGCGTGGGGGTCGTCTGGGGCACGGCAATCCTGACAATTGGCACACCTACTCTCCGTTGCAGGTCTGGACTCGCACGGTCCTGACCTGTCCGTCTGCGGCGGGTATCGTTTCCACGATTCGTCCGCGAGGCCAGCTGTTGCGGGACGGGGCAGGGTCCGTGATGAGCGCCAGGTCACCCGTTTTGATGGGGGCGCTCATTTGATGCCATTTTTTGTCTGGCGGCAATCGTGGGCAAATATTCCTTCATCCAATGCCGCCAGAACATGTCTGCCAATTGCTGGCTGATTCGCCATTCACAGAGACAAATGCGGGGTTTCCGCTGATCCTAGCAGGAAGTGGTTCGAGATCAGCGGCTACTCGTCCTTTGGGTCCACGGATACGTGAGTTAACGGGCGGCTGTTAACTATGTACTCCGCTTCAGCTAGGGCCGTGAGCAGAGTTTCTTCTCGGGGGGCTCGTTCCTTGAGCGTGGAGGTCAGGGCCCTCTTGATAGAGAGACGCTCCCAGGCTCCTCCCATATGGGGAGACAGGAGGGAAATAAATTTCCAGGAAGTTTGCTGCGCGGTTAGGTAGTTTTGTACTCTGGAGTCTTGACTGACGGACTCCCGCGCATCTTGTATTTCTCTTTCAGCCCCGTGGAAGTTGGTCCCGCTATCGGAATAGATGCAGACGGGTGGGCCTCGTCTTGCCGACATCCTTTATATAGCCATTATGGATGAATTTGTATTGAGCGAAGCGGTGAGCTCGATATGTACGGCCCTTGTTTACAGGCACGTAAACAGGGCTCCGTATCTTTTATCTCTTCATCTACCAACGGTGATCTCCATAGGGCCCAAATAATCCAGGCCGCAGTGTGTAAAAGGGCTCATGTGGTAGGCGAGCCTGGCGGCCGGTAGGGGTCCCATCAGCGGTGGTATCGGCTGACTCCGCCTCAATTTGCACATGAGGCACTTATGCGCTACGCGGCGTAAGTTTGTGCGCAGTTTTATTTGAAAAAAACTGCTTCTTATGTCCGCCATTGTTTTTTCCGCGCTCGGGTGATCTGCCTTTTGATGATGGCGAATCAAGAGACGAGTGTACGGGTCATCTCCATGTTGTATGACAGGTGTCCATGTATTGCTGGCAACTCCTTTCAGGGCTTTTAGCCGTGAATCCATCCTTAGAACCCCATCCGGGCCTAGGAAGGGCGCTGACGCGCGTAGTCGGCTGCCGGCGCGTAATGCTTCTCCCTCTTGAGCAGCATGAATTTCGGCCCGGAACGAGTCGATCTGTGACCTTTGGACCCACATGGTCTCGGCCTGTCGGATTTCTTCCGTACGCAGAGGCCCTTTTGTGGGTTTATTTGGTCCTGCTCGGCATCGCCTTATGAAGGACTTATCCAACCAGTGGTGCGGATGAAGCGGTGCCAGAACGAGAACCGCTCTATTTTTGGTGAGGCGTCTCCCATCGTAACCATGAGGCCCACGTAACTCGGCTTCACTTCCAAGGCCTGGTTTTCAGGCAGGGTGAGGGGCTCCTTCTCACGGGGCCATGTTGACGAATGCGAGGCCGCTGAACCAGCTGCCCGTGGCTGAGAGGTCCGGCGGCTCGATGTCCCATATACCGATATCGGCCGGGTTTAGTTTAGTAGGTACCCATTTCCAGGCACCAAACTCCGTAGAGGTCATCGATCTCGCCGAGTCGGTTAGCCACAAAGGCAGAGTAAGCCCTCGGATCGGTCCTCATCTGGCTTTCCTTTTTAATGGTGTCCGCCAAAAGTGCGGCCATTAGCGCTGCCTGTAGTTCTAGGTGCGATAGAAAGGGGCTTCAAAGGTGCCACTTTACATTTACTGGCCAGGAAGGTCGATTGTGTACCTTTTTGGGATGTTTCTGTGAGGTAAGCGAGTGCACAACACGCTACCTCAGATGCGTCACAAAAGACGTGCAGCTGGAAGACACTTTCTCGGTCCCTCAAGCAGCTTCGTGGGATAGATACGTCGCTATGGCGGAGAAGTTGTAGCCACTCCGATCATTTTTGTACGTGGTATTCTTTGATTTTTTCATCCTACCGACACTTGATCTCCATACGGCTTGCAGTAATATTTTGGATCGTATTGTGAGGCACGACACAAAGCCAACGGGGTCAAAGATCTTCATAACTACACTGAGCAGTTGTCGTTTCGTCGGGTGGGAGGTTATTTCTGCTACGGCCGCCTCGTGAAAACAGTAGAGGAAGCGGTCGCCCGTAGGGTCCCATACTAGGCCTAGTATCCTCATTTTACTCTAATTTTCTTGATCCCTCTGCTTATCGGCACGACCTTAGAACAATAATATACAAGAGGTAACGCTGTAGATCGATCTGTGGTCAGTTTTTACTAAGTTTTACTGACTCGGTTGGACCTGGGCGTGGCTAAGACTAGGGTTACGGTTTTTCTACATCTATTCATAGCACATGTCGACACAATGTTTTTGTTTATTCGTATAACCACTTTTTCACAGTATTCTTATAAAAATAATTAAACCATATAACTTATAAAACCGTTGAGTTATGTTCAGTTTAGTTGCACATCAAAGCGTGTGGGTGGAGTCCCGGGAGACGCACGTGTCAAAGAACATGGTTATAATACTTTGAAGCGGTGTGAAATTTTGTCAAAATTTTGTTGTCTCTTTCTCTCGCGGTATACGACGTGAAAACCCGGAGAAAGTAATTTATCGCAAATTTGTTTAAGTTGGGTAAAACGAATTAGCTCTCTCTCCATAGATATTCTTACTCTGAGCACACGGCTGATTTGGCTCGTTTTTCGAGCGATACTTTGTCAATAGCGGCAGAGCTGTGGACGCCCAATTAGTTGGTGGCATAAACATAGTTCCCGGGTGATTTTTTAGTCCGGGAGCAAAAAAATATAAACATGATTATGACTTATTCTATACTTACAAGCAAAATATATATTTTAGTACAATCGGCGGCCGGTGGATGCTCGTTACGTACGATACAAGAACTCCACGACATCCTTCCTCCGGATATAAAACGAATAGAAAAGTTGAACGAGTACAAATCAAGAATTAAAGTCTGGTTGAAATAAGTCAGTGAGATCACCTTAAAATCAGCATTGAAAACGACATAGAAGACGCACCAAATTAGATGACATGGAATTAAACTTAGAGTATATAGAGTGGTATCTATCCAAGGCAGTGTAGTCAATTTTTGATGATTTTTACCGGACTCGGCGGACCTGGGCGTGGCTAAGACTAAGGCTACGGTATTTATACATCCATTCATAGCACATATCGACATAATGTATTTGTTTATTCGTATAACCACTTTTTCACAGTATTGTTATGAACAAAAATATAGCATATAACCTAAAAAACCGTTTAGTTGTGTCAAGTTTAGTGGCATAATAAAAAATGTGGGCGGAGTCTCGCGGTGACCCAGGAGCCCAAGATCATCGTGACAGTACATAGAAGCGGTGTATTATATTTGTTGTCTCTTTCTCTCTCATGGTGTATGACGTAGACACCCGGAGAAAGTGATTTATTATTTAACTGAAGTATTTTTTCCAACGCCCCCTAATTTTCTTTAAGGCCTTCTACTGCCCCCCTGATAGTCTCCAACGCCCACAAGGGGGCGTTATCGCCCACGGACATTATTTTATTTTTATAGCCTTAGCATCATTAGGGTACAAAATTAAACTAAAAAAAAAATACAAAGTGTACGATTATAACTTTTCAATTCATATTATCTGTCTTTTTCTCTCTGTTCTGAAATTTATTTTTATGTTATTCTATTGTTTTCTCAATGTTCTGTTATTTTATTTTATATTTTGATGCTTTGTATTATTTGAAGCATAGAATGGACGAGTACCTTGAGAGAATCTCCTCTTGGGGTAAGAATAATCTCGTCGAATTTAATGTTTCAAAGACCCAATCATGTCTGATTACGACTAAAAGGGATCCAAATGATAATTTAGTCTCCTTCAACGGAAGTAATCTTCCCAACAAACCTTCCATTGAGATGCTTGGTGTAACCTTAAGTGACCAGTTAAGGCACCGGGGCTCCATCGAAGCCAGAGTAAAGTTAGCCTCTCAAAAGTTGGGCGTGTTGTACAGGGCCCGCAGATACTTCAATAGTACACAACTGCTGACCTTGTACAAATCGCAAGTACGCCCCACTGTTGAATTTGGCAGCCACCTCTGGTCTGGAGCCCCTAAATACCTGAAAAAAACCCTTGACTCTGTGCAGAAACGGGCGGCCTGTTTGATAGATTCTCCTATCTTAACAAACGGATTGCAAACTTTGGAGCACAGACGTCAGGTGGGAATGTTGTCCTTGTTCTACAGGTATTTCAATGGAAGATGCTCCGAGGAACTTGCGTCATTGATCCCTTCGGCACCGGCGCATAGTCGGGAAACTCGCCAAACGCACACCCAACATTTGTACACGGTTGACATTCAATACATGAGAACGGGTCAAAAGTCGGTTCAAAAGGTCACGGATTTTATAAAAAAAATCCTAATACCGTTATAATAACGATCGTAAATTTTCAGTGTTGTACACAACTGTATCGTACAGCCTTAGCAACCCGCCGCCCCGTGCCATATGCCCGTATTCCTATAGCATGGGGATGGGGTAGTCAAGGATACTGTTTTCTCCCCTCGTGCTCAAGGGTGGAATTTATTACGAGACGGAAGTATTTATGATAACGGAAAGATGTAAATAGTCTACAATACGCACTCACAGACTAACAGACTCCTCCCTTGTAGATGCTTTGTTCTGTCATCTGTTCCATCCCACTAACATGACACCAGAACGCATCGTTTTTGTCTCGGAGTAAGAATATATACGAAGAGGTGAATTGAAGTAAGAATATACACAGAGTGAGAGCTAAATATAATATTTTTACCCAACCAATACAAATTTGCGATAAATCACTTTCTCCGGGTTTCTACGCCGTATACCGTGAGAGAGAAAGAGACAAGAAAAGTCGTCACATAATATCGCAGCACTTCTAAGTGTGTAAAGATGTTCTCCGTTCGCGCTAACTTCACACCATCGAGTCGCATAACTTACGTCAACGGATTTTGAGGTTATTTTCTACATTTGTTATACAAATAAGTCAAACATGATGGTGATATGTGCTATGCGTGAATGTTCAAATAATACCAAACAAGGATTATAAAACATCACTTTTCAGATGTATTTCAACAGTTTTTAATATTTTTGACCGAACTTTACAATTTTCACATTTTTTAATGATATAAAGACGTAAAATCAACAAAAAGCTTCCATAATTATTTAGACAAACCTTCTGTTATTAGTGTTTGTGTGATATTTTGACTTAATAAATCATTTTAATGGTGTACCACATTGATATTGTTTTGTTTAATTTTTATTTTTATTACAATAACTCCACACATCACCTTGAGGGAAATAATTTCCCTTTGGGGCCTATGTCATCTTTGGGGATGCTGTGTGAAGGGTCTTTTTGAGGAAAGGAAAGAGTGAACTTGGGTCTTGAAGAGGCCCATGTTGAAGAAGGGAGAAAACACAGAGGCTGGCAAATCGTTCCATAACCGAGCTGTTGAACATAAGAACGAGTCGTAAAAGCGACCCGTTCTCAAGTATTGAATGTCAACCGTGTACAAATGTTGGGCGCGCGTTTAGCGAGTTTCCCGATTGTAAAATAATGTGTTTAAATATGTTTATTATAAATGTCCGAATTTCATGTGGGCGCTAACTAATAGGCTATCCGACATCCTATAACAAATCTTTGTCTCTTTCTATCGAGTCAGTATAAAGTCGACAATACTGACTGCACTGTTTTGCAAAGATACCTCTCCATATATTCTTACTTCAAGTTCCCAACATAGCCGGATTATCATTGCAACTCGTTTAGCCTACCCACATCCCTCCCACGCCAAGGTAAGACCCATATCTATCATAATTAGGTGCTTACCTGTCTAATTAGATCGGCTTCCGTATATAAAAATATTATTTCTCAAATTTTTATTTTTCATTTGGTTCGAATATTTTAATTTACTGACCGTATTATTTCTGGAAATACTTTCGAAACGTGTTCATAGTAGATTATTAAAATACCCTCGCTTTGGCATGTGCTATGCTTAAAATAATTTTAATTAAGGTTGAAGCACTGCACTTGAAAGTATAACATAAAAGAAGTCGTAATTTTTTTTGTAATTTTTATTTTTTTACCAAATTTATGATCTACATTTATAAAAATACTTGTCGAAATTTCAACACGTTTTTCAACTCAATAATTATCCACATAAATCTAGCGCAATATTGCGTCTGGTCTAATGTTACCATTATATTAACACCTAAATAAATGCTCAAATCATTTTAAAACAATCCTCCATAGTCGAGTGGTAAGACGCTCGACTACGAATCAAAGGTCGCGAGTTCAAACCCGGCGTGCGCCAGTAAGCTTTATGTAATCAATATGTGTCATAATACATTTAATTCATATAAAATAATAAAAAAGTATATTTGCGGCACGTTCCAGAGTGGTAGATACTCTAAGTAATACCCTGGTGAAAGACCACCGTTCAGAATTAAAACGTTGCTTGTTTTCTTAAGCCGTGTTTGGTGACCAGATCTGAATAGCCAGGTACTTCCCAACCTTCCCCTTCCTAATCTGCTTACCCTCCCCACTACCTTCAGCCTCACAACATACCCCAATTGGGGATGCCATAGTCTCACTGGCTCTAGACGGTTGGGAGCAGTTGGGACTCTTGTGCGGTATTCACTGTAAAAACAAAAACTAAAAAAAAAACATAAGTGAATAAAGCCGTTGAAAAAGCAAGTTGAGTAAATTGATTTCGTGGTTTTTTGTGTAATCATGTTTATCCAAGCAATTGTTTGTCAAAATTCAAACAATATGATGGATTTTTGGTAGTGCTAAGTTAAAGATTGGTACAAAACGCTTTAACTCATGCAAAAAACAACAGTTTTTGATAAATTGTAACATGAAAACTGTACACTTTACTAACTGTATTCCATTGACATGCTTGGTGTAACGTTAAGTGACCAGCTGAGGCACGGGGGCTCCATCGAAGCCAGAGTCAAGTTAGCCTCTCAGAAGCTGGCCGTACTGTACACGACTCGCAAATACTTCAACAGTACACAACTGCTGACCTTCTACAAATCGCAAGTGCGCCCCACTGTTGAATTCGGAAGACACCTCTGGTCCCGTAAATACCTGAAAAAAACCCTTGACTCTGTTCAGAAACGGGCGTTCTGTTTGATAGATTATCCTATCTTAACAACTGGATTGCAATCTTTGGAGGACAGACGTCTGACGGGAATGCTGTCTTTGTTCTACCGGTATTTCAATGAAAGATGCTCCGAGGAACTTGCGTCATTGATCCCTTCGGCACCGGTGCAAAACGCGCGCCCAACATTTATACACGATGATATTCAATACATGAGAGCGGGTCGTTTTTCCGACTCGTTCTTACATTCAACAGCTCGGCTATGGAACGATTTACCGGCCTCTGTGTTTCCTCCCTCCTTCAACCCGGGCCTCTTCAAGACTAAGGTTCACTTCTTTCTTTCCCCAAAAACCTTCCACACAGCATCTTCAAAGATTACATAGGCCCTGAGAGAAATTATTCCTCTCAAGAGGCCTCATGTGTGGAGTTAATATAAAAAAAATAAAATAAAAAATCCATTCGTATCTTCAATTAGTTTTCTGACCCAGCACTGAAGCAGTTTGTTTACTGTTTCTACTGCGTAGCTTCTCGGGAAACGAACTCAATTTGAAAGGAACGAATCAACAGGAAGAACAAGCACCTATAACCTTTAACCCAGGGAGTATCTGGCACAAACAAGTTCACTGGCCTAGACTTGCATCCTTGTGGGACTCCTCCTACAGAAATATGATATGACAGTCTCTCTCCGCGCTCCTAATTATTCATTGCGTCATTAAGTACTCGATTAGGTTTAAGGTCATCTGAGTTCAATTGTGTTTAATCCAATTATTGAATTTGGAACATCATAGCTGGCTATATTTTATTACTTTCATTATTATCATTAAAAAATTTACTGCGCTATGCTTAACTCGATTGGCTTAAGTTTTTTGGGTTAGGGTTTTGTTTCTGGAAATAAATAAATCGAATGAATACACCTTCCTGTTAACATTATATAATCTAAATGTTTTTAAAAATTCTGAACACATCGATTAAAATTCTTTTTTCAATTTTTTACGTTTTTTTTCGCATTTTAAAAGTTGCCTGTATCCACAACCGCACATCGAAAAAAGTTTAACTAAAAATCATATTAGATTTACGTATGTTTTATACCACCTAGTATATAATAATAATAAAAAAAACATTTTCTTACTTTATACCTCTTTTTAAAAGAGTCGTTTTCAATTGATAGTCAATCGACCTCCAAATATTACTCTACTGTGGTCAAATGTAAATATTAAAAGAATTTAAAAAAATATATATTTTGTAATAGAGCATCTCTTGTTAAAAATACGTATTTCTTGTGGTATAAACAAGAAATACGTAATTTTTTTAGAAATGACTAAATAAAGATGAATATATATTTTTTAAACACTTAATTCAATGAACTTTGAACAGGTTTTTATATGCGTAAAAACTGTATAGTAAATTTTGTTAAATATCACAGTATATGAACTGTATAAATTAAAGAAGAAAAGAAAGTTTTTTAATTGGTTGTATGCGATTTTTCTAATTCTAAAAGCACATAAAAACGATTGCGTGAAAGAATTGAATTCATTAAACAAAATTATTTTGCCGCATGCGGACCTCCTACGGACGCCCGGTCCCGTGAAGTAAACTAACCTGAAATATAATATATTTACCCTGGAAGGAACGAATTCAGACCGTTGAATTTGTTTTTACAATTTGATGGAAATGTTTCAAAAGGAATAATCTGAATACGAGCGTGGCAAAAACGCAGACAAACATATGTGTATGAGACGGTATTTGTGTCAATTATTCAATCCAGAAATGCGTTGAAAACGATTTTAAATTGTAAATTATGTTCATTCAAATCTCCTTTGAATTAGTGTTTTCGTAGAAAACAAACATCGAGTTGTTCTTACAGGTATGATATACCCTGAAAACGCATCCAATATTGATAATTCATTTCTGATAAATTTCCTTTCAAATTGTTGTTCTCGTGGAAAACAAATATCGCGTTGTTCTTGTTGGTATGAAATACCATGAAAACGCACCCAAAGACTCGGGTTTCTATTTTGGAAATCACCATCGGGTCCCGGTACCAAAAACCCGGAAGTCGACATTGCAAACTGGCGCCAGAGAAACGCTCGGAATGCGATCGGAATGTCATTTAGGCGCCACTAAACAAACATGTTTTTTTTTTTTTGATTTTCTAGATTCTTATTTATCATTGAGTGATGAATCATTTAAAGTTACTGACTCTAACTCTAACTCTTGTTCCTTATACCAATAGAACGGCGCATTGCGCCTTACTCTGTTACCTCATGTGGGTGAAAAAATGCATTTACGGACTATTGAATTTAAGTTCAGGAGTTTACGTAGGGAAAAAATATATTTGTAAAAACCCCTTCAAAAATTGCATGATATTAATGGATCATCCGACTGTCTTCTCCCTCTCGACACAGCACTACGGCATATATACATAAGTGTGTTCGTGTTGAGTGGGGATGGGGGGCGCTCGGCTATGGCCTTTGTTTAGGAATTCCACCGCATTCGCCGCGGTAATAGGGAAAACCATAGAAAACCCTATACAGGTGGAAACGGCCACATGTCCAACATGAAGACATTATGGCCTTCAGTGACGTCATATCTGACGCCCTGCATTGTGAGGTGTAGGTGTGTGTCTGTTTTTATGTAGATAAATAATTATGGGAATATATTAATGTACATACATATAAATATTTATAAGGACAGGAATGGATAGGTAATGGGAAATACCTATCGGTATCTTGGAATTAGGAAAGGAAAGTACCTATTACGTATACTCGTCCATGTCTGGAATATGCCAAATTGAATTTAAATATAACAAAATGTGTTTCGGCATTCTGTGTTTGTAACGGAAGGTGAAATCGCAAAGTGAATCGTATTGACCGATTGATTTGATGAGAGGATTCTTGTTGTGTTTGAGTGAACTGTAAAAGCGCTCGGTCAGCCAGTGTGTGTGTTCGAACAAGGTAAGTATTTCTTTTTCAGAGTGTAATCTTTTGAGATTTGTTCTGAGTCTAGTATTAAAAATGATTTTAATGCAACAGTTCTGAATGCACTGGATCTTGGTGTGTGTAGAGTGTGATATGCTACTCCAGACGGGAATAGCATATGTGATGACAAGTCTTATAAGTGTATAGTATACCAGGAGTTTGGATCTGGGAGGTAGTGGACTTCGTCTGCTGAAGATTGGCCTCATGGCCCCGATCGCTTTCCTCGCCCGGTTCTGCGTGTTGATCACGTGGGATTTCCAGTTCAGTCTTCTGTCCATGGTGAGGCCGAGGTACTTCACTTCGTCCTTCCACTCAATTTCGTGTCCCTCCATTTGCATCTGGAAATCAGGTGTAATAATGGCACGTTTCCTTGTGAACGTAATGGCTTCCGTCTTGGCGGCGTTCAGCTTGAGGCGCCATTTCCTGTAGTAGGCCGCCAGCTGATCTAGCGCGCGCTGTAGGTATATAGCCGCCATGTTGATATCTCGCGATTCGGCGTATAGAGTGAGATCGTCTGCATAGATCCCTTTCTTGCATCTCTTGTCTGAAGGGACCTCGTGCGTGAAGATGTTGAAGAGGTACGGGCCGAGAAGACTTCCCTGTGGCACTCCTTTAGGTATCCCACGTGACGATGAGAGGGCGCCCCTGCACGCGACTCTGAATGATCTGCTTGTCAGATACTTTCTTATCAGGCGTACTATGTAGACCGGTGTCTTGGTTGCGTACAGCTTGTGTATCAGACCGTCCATCCACACAGTGTCGAAAGCCTTTTCCAGGTCCAGGAGCGCCATGGCGGTGTAGCGATCTTCGTTGAATTTTCGCGAGACGAATTCCACTACTCGGGTCAGCTGATGGGTAGTGGAGTGCTTCTTCCGGAAACCGAACTGTTCGTCTGGTAGAGTCACGTTGGAGTCGTGATGTGGTACGAGCCGGTTGAGTATAACCTGTTCAAACACTTTGCTCATCGTCGATAACAGACTGATCGGACGGTAGTTCGTTGGCTTGGTTTTGTTCTTGTTCAATTTGTTGAAGGGCAAAACTGTCCCCTCTTTCCATAACGAGGGAAAGTGTCCGGTAATGATGTAAGCGTTGAACATCTTTGTAGTGTATATGATGGCTCTCTGAGGAAGGTGTTTGAGTAAAATGTTGTGTATTTGGTCGCTTCCTTGCGCCTTGTTTGTCTTCAGTCGCTTGACGATGCCGGCCACCTCGCTCGGCGTGCTGAGATGCATATCGGCCAAGTCGGTCTGCGCGGACAGATTCAGCTCTCGTAGTGACTCAGCCACGATCTGATCGGTTTCTGCGTCGTCCATCCCGTCCGTGGCTGTGTAAGCTTTCTCGAATCCATCCGCGAGCGCATTTGCCTTCTCTTCGTGCGACAGGGCGAGCCCCGTGCCGTCTAGCTTGCTGAGCGGAGGGATCGCGTTATCCTGGCTTCTTAGCGCCTTTGCCATCTTCCATAAGGAGTTGTCTCGAGGTGAGAGCGAGGCAATTTTGCTCGTCCAGAGCTGGATCTTGAGGTCCGCTATTTGCCGCTTGATTTCTCGCTGCAAGACGTTGTGCGCCGATTTGTAAAATGCATCGCGCGTCCGGTGGTAGGTGCGCCGCAGGCAATTCTTCTCCCTGATGAGCGACAAGACGTAGTCGGGAAGCTTGACCGTGAATGGTGTCACTTTCCTGAGGGGAACGTGTGTATCTTGAGCTTGTTGAATGATCTGTGTGAGAGTGCCCGCAGCTTCTTCGATCTCTTGTTCCGAGCGCAGAGTATCCGATGACAGGTAGATCCGCTCGTTGATATCTCTCTTGAAGCCATCCTAGTTGGCCGCTCTGAAGTCTCGTTGTTTCCTCTGGCTTCTGACTGTGGTACCCCCCAATGTGAAGCACACCGGCAGATGGTCCGACGACAGCTCGTCCAGCGTCTGTAGAGGCGAGATTGACCTCGCATTCCTCACGAGCGCTATGTCTAGCGTGCTCGGGTACTTCGAAAGCTTTCCGTAGTAAGTCGGTCTATCCGGCGCCATGACGTCATAGTCGTGAGTCTGCATATGTGAGAAGAGCGCGTTCCCATTCGCGTTCCCACGATAGTTATTCCAATAGTTGTGTTTGGCGTTCAAATCGCCTCCAATTACAACTATCGGGCCCATACTAGTGAGCGCGCTCAGGTCCCTTCTGGTGAGCGCGGCTTGGGAAAGACAGTAGACAGCGATGATGGTGTGCGCTCTATCCTCTATGTCGACTCTGATGACTGTGGCCTCGGTGTGCTGCAGTCTCGGAGTAGGTACTCTGGTGGCTGAGATGGTATCACGAACGAAGATGGCGGTTCCGCCCGCTCTTCCTTGGCGGTCGTCTCGGTGAACTTCGAAGCCGGGCACTCTTAATGTAGTATCGGGAACTAAATGCGTTTCTGTAATTAAAATTATGTCAATGTGTAAACGACTCCAGTTCGAGCAGCTCGTCAATCTTGTAGCGAAAGCTACGAGCGTTCCAGATGAGGCACTTCACTTCACTATCCATCGATAGTCGAGGTGATGAGTTCCATCAGGATCATCATCTTCTCGGTATGGGAGGTGCAGAAGGCGAGCTGCGAGCGGACGCGCAGGAGTCCTTGGAAGAGGGACATGATGTCCAGGTCATCCTCGGCAGACGCGGGCGCTTCTCACACGACTTGTGGCCGGGCGGAGGGCATGGGTTGAGGGGCGGGAGCGGCGGATACGCCTGCTGCCACGTTGGCCCACGAGCGGGAGTCCGTCCTCGTGGCCTCGGCGCGGGGGGCGGCAGGCCTGTTGGCCGGGCGCTGCGCTGGCTTCGCACGCGGTTGCAGCGACGCGACGTACGCCACTCGCTTGGGGCATCCTCGGAAGTTGGCCGGATGGGGGCCTCCGCAGTTGCAGCATGCGGCTGGCTCGTCCCGTGTCACCTTCGGACACTCTGACGAGGCGTGCTCCATCAGGCACTTGACGCACCTGGCTGCGTGGCTGCAGTTACGCGAGCCGCGCCCGAAGTTCTGGCAGCGGTAGCACTGCGTCCCGTGCTGCAGGTGCTTGCTTCTGTATCTCGTGATTGTCACCTTGCAGTGACACACGTAGCGCAGCGCCGCGCGCAGTATCCCCATGTTGACATCCTGGCCGAAGTGAGCCAGGTATAGCGGATACTCCGCGTGGGCCGAGGTCATCATTGTGACCTTGCTGGCCGGGAAACCCTGGGCCTCCAGATCCTCCTTGATGAGGTCCACCTCAACCCTCGGCAGTCCTCTGATTACAGCCTTCTTCATTTTTTCTGCCTCGGTGGAGAAGGTGTGGAAGCTGCGCGCCTCCGCTCGCAGCCCGTTGGTGAGGGTCCTATGGTCCTCCAGTGAGTTGACGAAAATATTCGCCGTGCCGCCCCGGTTGTACCGGAGGTTGAATACTTTCCCCGGACCGAGGAGCTTCTGCACGGCGTCTGTGACCTGGACGTGCGTCTGGGTACCCAGGGTCATTACCACTGGAGGAACCCTGGCTGTCCTCGGGGCTGCTGCACCTGTGGACAGAGGTTTAGAGGAATACGTATTAGTGCGTTTAGCTTTAGGGCCGCCGCCCTCACTCACCTCAGGTAATCCCGTGAAACGGTTCCCGCATTTGACACTGAATGCCGGGACCGGAGGTGAGTGACACCTCTTAGGATCGGATGGCGTCTGCCATCCGTCTCGTGCGGCCGTCGTGTCCATCGACGCGACGGGGCGGGGTGGGGCCTTGTAGGCCGAGGAAGGTCCTGCTCCTGCGGGCTTGCCTTGGGGCGCCGATGAGGGTCCGGCCATCGGTTCCGACTCCGGCTTACGCTGGAACACGACTTTGGGTCACCGTCCCCAATTCCGTGTCCTGGCAGACCTGGTGGGCGCCGAACGGCACCTCGATCGGTGATTCCGAGGCTGCAACAGGGCGCATGCGTCCCAGGGGCCTCGAATACCCCTGCTTCCTCTTCAGGCGGGGGGCCGACTTGTAATCTATCCCAGGTGGAGCCAGGATGGAGCTAAAACAGATAAAAAAGGTTAGCTTTGCCTTGATAAAGGCAGTTGGGACGGTTTCGAATTGGCGAAGTCAAAGTAAACGTTGCCTTGATAAAGGCAGTTTTTCCGCTTGCGCGGCAGAATCAAGCCGGACCGTGCTTTTCAACACAGTTCCGGCAAGTCTCTGTTTCAAAAAGAGCGGTGGGCGAGCATGCTGTCAAGGACAGGCACAAACCACAATCCAGACACAAACCAGGCGACCCAGGCAAGCCGTGATCCGTGATCTGATCTAAACAAACATGGCCGCCAAAACACAAGACAGTGAAATGCGGCGGTACCGTTCTGCGCGCCTATTCTCTATAGGAAAACTGTGGAAATAGAAAATCGAATTTTCAACTTATTTCTGGATTCCTATGTAAATGTATGAAAATGAACCTATGCCAGTTGTATTTTTTTATTTTCAAAGCTCTAGGAAGCTCACAGCCGGAGATACGAGCATTTGAAATCCATTTTTGGACTCTGCCGAATTTCCGGTCCGATTCTCACGAGAATAATTACGCGGCCCAAATTTAATTGGATTCTTGTAATTGTCAAAAATTAGAAATTCTAAAAACGCTGACTTGTCCGTCTGCGTGGGAAAAGTTTTATTTTCTAATAAGATTTTAGGTAGATATATTTTTTGTGGCCGCTAGAGGCAATTATCTACCTGAATTTCAGTGATAAATGACGTAACGTCATTTTTTAATTGTAATAAAACTTCGGTATTTTAAAAGGTAATCCCGCGTTTTTTTCGTGATTCGCTATGTTAATCCTTGCGCCAAAGTAAATAAAAATTATTTGGAAATTCCGCGGCAACAGAAAATCCAGAATCGCGACGGAAACTTGGAGAAAATCACTTCTATTTTTTGTATAAAAATATTATGTTTGTTTCCCGTTTCCTGGCCAGGTGTAATAAAATACACTATTTTTTTTAACTTAGAATCATTGAAGTCTAAGTAAAGACTACGTAAAAAAATATTTAAAGTGCCATAGGAAGAAAACATATTTTATAGATTAACTTAAGTATATCCAATTTATACGCAGGTACTAACATTTGTTAGGAACGAGTTCCTTTGTTAAATTATTTTGCTCATTTACATTTGATCGACAATAATTCGACCACTCATTAATGAAATTTCTTAATATTCCAATTTCTACTGTTTTTATTTTAGAATTATCTGTAACCTATAAATCTTAATACAAATTCACAATTTCGTACGAATCTGTCACATAGGGACGGAGAAAAATGCGCTCATGTCGGAAGCAAAATCCTTGCATTTTGACTTCTCATTGATGGAATTTCTTAATTTTCGTACATCTCCTTTTTTGTTTAAGAACCAGTGAAGCTTAACGATTTAATTACGCTTTCTAAATGACGTACGAATATGACTTGTAGGGACGGAGAAAAATGCATTCATGTCAAAAAGAAAATCCTTGCATTTTGACCACTCATTGACGAAATTTCTTAATATTCAAAGGTCTTCCTCTTTTTATTTAAGAACCATCTGTGACCTACCAATTTTATTACAAATTCACAATTTCGGACGACTCTGTCTCGTAGGGACGGAGAAAACTGTCTTCATGTCAGAAGAAAAAACCTTGCATTTCGACCACTCATTGAAGAAATTTCTTAATATTCAAAGTTCTTCCTCTTTTTATTTTAGAATCATCTGTGACCTGTCAATACTATTACGAATCAACAATTTTGAACGAATCTGTCTCATAGGGACGGAGAAAACTGTCTTCATGTCAGAAGAAAAAAACTTTGCATTTTGACCACTCATTGACGAAATTTCTCAATATTCAAAGTTCTTCCTCAATCATCTGTGAACTATCCATATTATTATGAAATCACAATTTCGGACGAATCTGTCTCGTAGGGACGGAGAAAACTGTCTTCATGTAAGAAGAAAAACCCTTGCATTTTGACCACTCATTGATGAAATTTCTTAATACTCAAAGTTCTTCCTCTTTTTATTGTAGAATCACCTGTGACCTATCAATATTATTACGAATTCAAAATTTCGTACAAATCTGTCACATAGGGACGGAGAAAAATGCACTCATGTTGGAAGCAAAATCCTTGCATTTTGACTTCTCATTGGTGGAATTTCTTCGTTTTTGTATATCTCCTTTTTTTAAAAGAACCAGTGCAGGTAAACGATTTTATTACGCTTTCTCAATGACGTACGAATATGACTTGTAGGGACGGAGAAAAATGCATTCATGTCAAAGAAAAATCCTTGCATTTTGACCACTCATTGATGAAATTTCTTAATATCCACAGTTATTCCTTTAAAATTTTAGATTCATCTATGGCCTATCAATATTATTACGAGTTCACGATTTTGGACGAATCTGTATCATAGGGACTGAGAAAACTGTCTTAATGTCAGAAGGAAAAACCCTGCATTTCGACCACTCATTGATGAAATTTCTTAATATTCAAAGTTCTTCCTCTTTTTATTTTAGAATCATCTGTGACCCATCAATAATATTACGAATTCACAATTTTAGACGAATTTGTTTCATAGGGACGGAGAAAACTGTCTTCATGTCGGAAGAAAAAAAATTGCAATTTGACCACTCATTGATGATATTTCTTAATATTCAAAGTTCTTCTTCATTTTATTTTACAATCATCTATGACCTATCAAAATTATTACGAATTCACAATTTCAGACGAATTTGTTTCATAGGGACGGAGAAAACTGTCCTAATGTCAGAAGGAAAAACCCTGCATTTTGACCACTCATTGATGAAATTTCTTAATATTCAAAGTTCTTCCTTTTTTTATTTTAGAATCATCTGAGAATATCAACACTATTACGAATTCATAATTTCGGACGAATCTGTCACATAGGGACGGAGGAAAATACACTCACGTCAGAAGCAAAATCCTTTAATTTTGACCACTCATTTATGAAATTTCTTAATATCCAAGGTTATTCCTTTTCAATTTTAGAATCGTTTGTGGCCTATGAATATTATTACGAATTCACGATTTCGGACGATACTGTCTCGTAGGGACGGAGAAAACTGTCTTCATGTCAGAAGATAAAACCTTGCATTTTGACCACTCATTGATGAAATTTCTTAATATTCAATGTTCTTCCTCTTTTTATTGTAGAATCATCTGTGACCTGTTAAAATTATAACGAATTCACAATTTCCTACGAATCTGTCACATAGAGATGGAGGAAAATGCACTTATGTCGAAAGCAAAATCTTTGCATTTTGACTTCTCATTGATGGAATTTCTTAATTTTCGTTTTTCTCCTTTTTTTTTGTTTGAGAACCCGTGAAGCTAAACGAAATTATTACGCTTTCTTAATGACGTACGAATATGACTTGTAGCGACGGAGAAAAATGCATTCGAGTCAAAAGGAAAATCCTTGCATTTTGACCACTCATTGATGAAATTTCTTAATATTCAAAGTTCTTTATCTTTTTATTGTAGAATCATCTGTGACCTGTCAATATTATTACGAATTCACAATTTCGTATGAATCTGTTTCATAGGGACGGAGGAAAATGCACTCATGTTGGAAGCAAAATCCTTGCATTTTGACTTCTCATTGATGGAATTTGTTAATTTTCGTATTTCTCCTTTTTTTGTTTAAAAACCAGTGCAGATCAACCATTTTATTACGCTTTCTCAATGACGTAAGAATATGACTCGTAGGGACGGAAAAAAATGCATTCATTTCAAAAGGAAAATCCTTGCATTTTGACCACTCATTGATGAAATTTCATAAAAACCACAGTTATTCCTATTCAATTTAAGATTCATCTGTGGCCTATCAATATTATTACGAATTCACGATTTAGGACGAATCTGTTTAATAGGGACGGAGAAAACTGTCTTCATGTCAGAAGAAAAAACCTTTCATTTGGACCACTCATCGATGAAATTTCTGAATATTCAAATATCTTCTTCTTTTTATTTTAGAATCATCTGTGACCTATCAATTTTATTACGAATTCACAATTTCAGACAAATCTGTCACGTGGGGACGGAGAAAACTGTCTTCATGTCAGAAGAAAAAACTGCATTTCGACCACTCATTGAAATTTTTTTTTTAATATTCAAAGTTCTTCTTCTTTTTATTTTAGAATCATCTGTGACCTATCAATAATATTACGAATTCACAATTTCGGACGAATCGGTCTTATAGGGACGGAGAAAACTGTCTTCATGTCAGAAGAAAAAACCTTGCATTTTTACCACTCATTGATAAAATTTCCTCATATTCAAAGATCTCTCTCTTTTTATTTTAGAATCATCTGTGACCTATCAATTTTATTACGATTTCACAATTTCGGACGAATCTGTCTCCTAGAGACGGAGAAAACTGTCTTCGTTTCAGAAGAAAAAACCTTGCATTTCGACCACTCATTGATGAAATTTCTTAATATTCAAAGTTCCTTCTCTTTTTATTTTAGAATCATCTGTGACCATCAATGACATTAGAATTCACACTTTCGGACGAATCTGTCTCGTAGGGACGGAGAAAACTGTCAATATTATTACGAATTCACAATTTTTGGACGAATCTGTCTCATTGGGACGGAGAAAACCTTCCTCATGTCAGAAAAATCCACCTTGCATTTTGACCACTCATTGATGAAATATCTTAATACTGAATTTTCGTCCTCTTTTTATTTTAGAATCATCTGTGACCTTTCAATATTATTATGAATTCACAATTTTGGACGAATCGATCTTATAGGGACGGAGAAAACTGTCTTCATGTCAGAAGAAAAAACTGTGCATTTCGACCACTCGTTGACGAAATTTCTTAACATTCTAAGTTCTTCCTCTTTTTATTTTAAAATCATCTGTGACCTATCAATATTATTACGAATTTACAATTTCTGACGAATCTGTTTCGTAGGGACGGAGAAAACTGTCCTCATGTCAGAAGACAAATCCTTGCATTTTGACCACTCATTGATTAAATTTCTTAATATTCAAAGTTCTTTCTTTTTTTTAATTTTAGAATCATCTGTGACCTATCAACATTATTACGAATTTACAATTTCTTACGAATCTGTCTCATAGGGACGGAGAAAAATGCGCTCATGTCAGAATCAAAATCCTTGCATCTTTACCACTCATTTGAAGGAATTTCGTTTGTTGTTATTTTGGAATCATGTGTGAAGCACAAACTCTTGCTATAAAATTTTAAACTTAGTTTTAAAAACATTGAACCCGCCATGCAGTATTGAAGTTATCCATACACATACCGCTCTCTGACATATTACCTCTTCCACAGAAGAAATGTAGTTTCGCTAGAATATTTTTTAAATGAAAAACACAATCAGCTACACAAGTTTTTCTTGTTTTCGTTTTCATGAAAATTATTTTGAAAGAAATAATTTTAATTAAATTAGGGTTTTTTTTTTAAAGAAAAATCAAATATTTATACTAATTTAACTGAGTTAAAATATTCAAAAAACGGAAAACGCAATTAGGTACCTACTTAAGATTTTTTTTTAATTTGCTTTTTCTTTGTTTATAGAAAGTAATAACTGTCGAAATGCACTACTTTTGATGTCATTATTATAATGGCACCAAAAAGAAAAGCTATTCACTGATCTACAAATCATGCGAGAAAGATAAAGGCATCACGGTCTTTGGAAACAGTGGAATGAAGGGAAAAAATACGTGAAACTGATCGAGTTAGAACTTCTCAGGCCCGTTCTCTGAGAAAGACGAGCAAAGAGACGAAATCTTGAAATTATTTTAGCGATATTTTTTTGTGTTTTTTTTATTTATTTTCATTTTCAATATGATTCGCTGTGGAAAATGAAGACGTTAGAATTCGATTGGTGTATTTTTGTTAATCATTGAGATGCGTGGCAAAACAATATCTTCTTTTTAAAATTTTAAATGTAAAATTGTAATATCAATCATGTTTTTTTAATCTTTTTCAATAAAAGCCTGGTTCCGTTTTTAAAGACATTTTGGATTTAATTTTTCGGGGGAAAATGATAGATAAGCCAATTCGGCAATTGTGGCATTGCAAAAAAACATGCCAAGTACTCGCTAGTCTTAAATAAATGTTGCATGATCGAACTAGGATTATTCGTTTTGCTGTGGTTGGGTTTTTTTGTGCTTTTATTTATTAAACTATGTTAGGAGACATGTACATCCCTATAATTTTCAATTCTACCTCGCACAGTGTTGATGACGTCACTGTCACTATTTAGCTATTTGAATATATATATATATATATAAATATATATATATAAATATATATATATATATATATATATATATATATAAATATTTATACATATATATATATATATATATATATATATATATATATATATATATTTATTTAAAAATATATATTTATACTAATTACCGCACAAGGGTCCCAACTACTCCTAACCGTCTAGAGCCAGTGAGACTATGGCATCCCCAATTGTGGTATATTGTGAGGCCGAAGATAGGAGGGAGGGGAAGGAGATGAGATAATAAAAGTCGAGAAGTACTTGTCTATTCCGATCTGGTCACCAAACACGGCTAAAGCCATTTCAAGCAACGTTTCGATTCTGAATGGTGGTCTTTCGACAGGGCGATACTTACAGTATCTACCATCAAATTAATCAAATGTGGTATGATAAATCAATTAAATTATAAATATACATTTTTTGATCGTGTACAGAATTTATCTCCACATATGTTTCTTCCAGAAGAGATGAAGTTATTATCTAAAGATTAATTTAATATTGTCCTGATGATGGAAGGGTACTTCCGAAACCGGTAGACAAAATATTAAATAAAAAAGTGGTTAAAAACAAAGTATATATGTTCTATTTATAAATTATATGTATTTGCCCACGCCGGGCTTGAACCCGCGACCTCTGGATTCGTAGTCGAGCGTCTTACCACTCTACCACGCAGGCCGTAAAATAATATATCTTGTCCCAATGGTTGGGTTTGCTAGGTTTTAACGTTTCCCTCTTACTACAAATTGTAGTAATTAAAAAAAAAACAAATTTTAGTTAATACCACAGAAGTGTCCCAACTGCTCCCAACCGTCTAGAGCCAGTGGAACCGTGGCATTCCTAATTGGGGTATGTTGTGAGGCTGAAGGTAGCGGGGAGGGGAAGGAAATGGGGAAGAGGTAGGTTGGGAAGTCATTAAAACATACAGTTTGACAAATATATATGAATATCTCTGCGAGCAGCCAAACGGGAACTAACGATTTCAATTTGGTAGGCGGGTATGAGTACCGCCGCCCTGGGAACCAATTATTGGATGACTAACACCTCTGCCACAGGTCGCCCCAAGTGGTTCGCTACGTTTGGTGACTTAGCAGGGGTGCCCGGGTTTATGGGGAGAGGTTTGTCCAGGTCTTGGCGGCGGGCGCGTCGGCCCACCTACTGCGTGGCGGGTCGGACTGGGAGATGCCGGTTGAGGGAGACCCTTTACAACCGGCTACCACTGTCCGGGCCGCTCGGTAGTACAGGGGCCCGACCCGAGGGCTCACGACCGAAGGTGGACTGCCCCATCAACGAGTGAAAAAACCCTGCCGCTGCTGTTGTGCCGGTTCGTGACCGGAGGGGACCTAACAGCAGTGTTTGGGGTGCATTGGGCGACCTCTCCAGCTGGACTCTCCCGGACCATAGCCTAGCACCGCAGTGGGTGGGATAGATTCACTCGTCTGTCATTCCTGGATACACCAACCCCCAGCTTCCTACTCACCCTCTACACCTATTCCTTCCCAAACCTTCCCTTTCCCATTTTTTTTTCTTTTTTCATAATCATTAACATGCAAAAAATTAATAAAATCAATAACGTTAATACAGCGGCGAGCAGTAGGCGTCCCCGGTGCAGGCCAAAAATGATGGTCAATTTTGCCAACATTCGCGGCCTGCACAAAAACTTAAATTTTGTCCACCATCATCTTTTGTCCCAACGTCCCAACCTTCTTTTCCTTTCTGAAACGAATCTGATGAGCATCGCATCATCATCTATCTAGCCGAGCCTCTAGACGCCTCCTATCTGGACTGCCCAGGCTTCTCCCTGATAGGCAGGTTCAGACCCAAAGGAGGTGTCTGTCTTTATAGCAGGGCTGACGTCAACTGTGTGCGACTGTTGAATCTAGAAAACCCTAGATTCGACGTAATGTGGGTGCGCGTCAATCTTGCCAATATGGCAAGATTTTATGCGTGTTTATACCGCTCGCCGAACCTCAGCGAATCAGACACATCCGAGCTATTTCAACATTTGAGCGGAACTATTGATGATTTCTTGCCCCGCTACCCTTCGGCCGAGTTTGTTGTTCTGGGGGACTTCAATGCTCATAACGAACCATGGTTGAAGTTCTCAGGTCCAACAGACTCGGCTGGCCGACAGGCGGAATCCTTTGCCCTTTGCCACGGACTAAAGCAACTGGTGCAGGAACCTACGAGGGTTCCTGACGTCCAGACTCACCGCTCCAATCTGTTAGACCTGTTTTTAACCACCATGCCACACGGGTACAAGGTTGAAGTCACAGCGCCTTTAGGATCGTCCGACCACTGCCTGGTTATGACATCAATCCCCGTTATTTGCAGAGCGCTTAACGCGACACCCAAAAGAAAAATGTGGCATTATAGGTCAGCAGATTGCTCAGCTGTCTGTTTTCGGACTTCGGATCCTTCCAGATGTGCCCAGGAAATTGGTGAAGTCATCACATCTGCGATGGATGGCTTCATACCATCTACCGTTACACAAACTGGGGTGGGCTCAAAGCCGTGGTTTAGTCGACAATGCTCAGATGCAGTTCGACGAAAAAACGCGGCTTACCGAGCCTACAACACATCTCGAACGTCCGAAAGCAGATCAGTTTACAACCAATTGGCAAAGGAGAGCAAGAAAATCATTAATAAGTCAAAGTTTGAGCACGACCTGCAGATCAGCAGAAAGCTGGCTGCCGGCCCGAATGGCAGCAGAGCGTTTTGGTCGCTAGCGGGCTCCATAGGTCGTAATTTCTGCAAATCCAGTCTGCCGCCTCTTACCAGACCCGACGGCTCACTAGCAAACACCGCCACCGACAAATCAAATTTATTAGGGAAAATGTTTGCGGATAACTCGGCCCTCGATGATCAAGGTGCTGTCCCGCCGTCGGTTCCTCACTGCGGATTCTTTATGAAAAAGCTGAGGATCCGACATCGGGATGTACTCCACGTCTTACGAGGACTACAAGTTAATAAAGCTAGTGGGCCTGACGGAGTACTTGCACTGGTATTGCAGAGGTGTGCTGCAGAAATCGCTCCAATTTTGACAAAGCTTTTTAAAATGTCCCTGAAATATGGATCTGTGCCCTCTGGTTGGAAAAAAGCGGTCATTCATCCTATTCCCAAAAAGGGTGACCGCTACAACCCGGCCAACTACCGCCCCATAGCGATCACATCGATTTTATCCAAGGTGATGGAACGTGTGATCAACGACAAACTGCTCACATACCTCGAGGAGAACAAAATAATTAACGACCGTCAATACGGATTTCGGCGGAACCGGTCCTGCGGTGATCTTCTCGCGTATGTGACGCATGTTTGGGGGCGGTGCTTGGAATGTTTCGGTGAGACCCAAACGGTTGCACTGGACATTTCTAAAGCCTTTGACCGGGTTTGGTACCGAGGACTTGTCAACAAACTGCCATCTTACGGACTTCCCGCATCCTTGTGTACGTGGATTGCCGATTTTTTGAGGGAGAGGTCGATTCAGACGGTTGTTGACGGTATCACCTCTTCTTCTCATTCAATTAATGCTGGCGTCCCCCAAGGATCGGTTCTGTCTCCAACTTTGTTTTTGTTGCACATCAACGACCTTTTGTCATGTGCACCAATACATTGTTACGCGGATGACAGTACAGTTCATGATGGTTTTTTGTTTGACAAGCCCCCAAAGGGCACAGAAACAAAAACGGCTCGGAGGGCTTTGAAGCAGAGAATGGACGAGTACCTTGAGAGAATCTCCTCTTGGGGTAAGAATAATCTCGTCGAATTTAATGTTTCAAAGACCCAATCATGTCTGATTACGACTAAAAGGGATCCAAATGATAATTTAGTCTCCTTCAACGGAAGTAATCTTCGCAACAAACCTTCCATTGAGATGCTTGGTGTTACCTTAAGTGACCAGTTAAGGCACCGGGGCTCCATCGAAGCCAGAGTAAAGTTGGCCTCTCAGAAGTTGGGCGTGTTGTACAGGGCCCGCAGATACTTCAATAGTACACAACTGCTGACCTTGTACAAATCGCAAGTACGCCCCACTGTTGAATTTGGCAGCCACCTCTGGTCTGAAGCCCCTAAATACCTGAAAAAAACCCTTGACTCTGTGCAGAAACGGGCGGCCCGTTTGATAGATTCTCCTACCTAAACAAACGGATTGCAAACTTTGGAGCACAGACGTCAGGTGGGAATGCTGTCTTTGTTCTACAGGTATTTCAATGGAAGATGCTCCGAGGAACTTGCGTCATTGATCCCTTCGGCACCGGTGCATAGTCGGGAAACTCGCCAAACGCGCGCCCAACATTTGTACACGGTTGACATTCAATACATGAGAACGGGTCGCTTTTACGACTCGTTCTTATGTTCAACAGCTCGGCTATGGAACGATTTGCCGGCCTCTGTGTTTCCTCCCTCCTTCAACATGGGCCTCTTCAAGACCCAAGTTCACTCCTTCCTTTCCCCAAAAAAACCCTCCACACAGCATCCCCAAAGATGACATAGGCCCTGAGGGAAATTGTTTTCCTCAAGGCCTCCTCTAAACGAACTATTTTTAAATTCATAGATTTCTTAATCCATTATATTTTTAGTGGGGACAAGCCCGACTGCAAATTTGAGTGTGTCAATTTCTAATTACCTCTAATTAGAAAATACAATAAAGAACTCTTTGAAGTTTAATGACAATTTTAGTAAGAATGTTTTAATGATGTTTTTTTTATGGGATCATTTATGTGTTTGATGTTTGGTGGTAGATATTTTATAGGTAAGTACTTACTTTACTGCCGTGTAATGGGTGTGCTTTTACGAATATAGTTTTGTTTGTTTTGTGTACTATCTCTAAGTTTATTTTCCTCTTAAGGCTTTTTGTAAATGTTGTTTTATGCTTATGTTATGGGGGGTCTTATTGGAAATCTGTCTGGAGATCGTCATACGAGAGTTCAACAAATTAAAGAAGGGGACCCTCGCCTCTCTGCGCAGCATTGCCGAAGCCGTTCGAGTTATTTTTTCCGGCCGGCCCTGATTCCTACCGAAACGAGTTTCTGCCCACAAACCGTCAGCCGCATTCTCTCGTTTGTCCGACCCCACTAGTAGATAAATTCTTAATTCGATTATATCGGTGTTTCGGAATATGCCCATCGTTAAATGACTTAAAAGAGTCCCAACCTTTGAGTAACGATATAAGGAAGTATAGCTAATATTTTTACCCAACTTATACAAATTTGCGATAAATCACTTTCTCCGGATTTCTACGTCGTATTTCATGAGAGAGAAAGAGACAAAAAAGTCGTCACATAATATTGCAGCACTTATAAGTATGTAACGCTGTTCTACATCCGCGCTAACTTCACATCATCGAGTCACATGACTTACTTCAACGGATTTTGAGATTATTTCCTATATTTGTATTGATTAAAATACTTGCAGTGTAATACAAATAAATCAAGCATGATGGTGATATGTGCTATGCGTGAATGTTCAAATAAGACCAAACAAAGATTATACAACATCACTTTTCAAAGGTATTTTAACAGTTTCAAACGGTTTTGACCGAACTTTAGAATTTTCACACTTTTAATGAAATAAAGACATAAAATCAACAAAAAGCTTCAATCGTTACCAGTCCTCCATTAATGGAGTTTCCTACATTCACCCTTCTTTCAATATCCTTATCAGCCTTTCCGTCTCTTGTAAACATACTTCATAAATACACAAACTCATTCATTTGCTCCAAGTATTCATCATTCACAACTATATCGCACGCTGTTCACGTACTCTCTCTTTCAAACACCAGCAACCTTATTGTTGAAATTGTATGATTCGGCATAAAAGATGCCCCATGCACCAACAGCAATGATAAAGTTACAGTTAATATTTGTACCTATAACCTACACAATATTAATACCGTTCATTAAATGAATTTTGTCAGAACACGACATTTTCAACGTAACGCCTTTTCTAACAAAGAAAATACCGCAAGACCATTATGCAATGCGAAACGTTAAATACTAAAATAAACATTGGTCAATTAAATACTTCGCAATTCTTGGGAGCTTTTTTCACTGTTTTTTTATTAACTTATCTTATTGATGTTTATTTAATTAATAGCAGTTGTAAATAGGCATTTGTAGCATAAAGGTTATTTGAGGATTGGTTTATAATTGAAGTTATTTTAAGACCTACATAACAACACGTGCGTCATGTCTTTCTAGTTTTTTACCCGTGAATAATCACGGGGTCTAACTTGACTTGCCAAAAAAAAATAATAAGTTGTTTTAATCCACTCATTTCAAATATAGAATAACTAACGCCGTATCCCCTCATACTACACTGTATTGGCACACACTCCTTGCCTAGATTCAATTAACTCCCTCGCAAAGTACGACGAAAACATTCGTTCAAAAACAAGTTCTTCGGAAGGATTAACCTTCCCCACATGCAGCCATCTTTGGCATTAAAAAAACTTCACCAAAACTCTTATTTGAAAATCATGATGAAAGAGAAAGGGGCCCTATTGGACTGGAGCTCTGTATGCCATAATTATAAAAATACACTCCTTGCTTTATTCACATTCATACATACTCTTCTGTTATTCTTACTCTTCACATAGCCCAACTCAAGTATTTAATTCCCTGGATCGTGCCACGTCTTCCTCGGGCGTCTCCGACTTCTTCTATTCACTTTCGCGTCATATATTATTTTCAACCTCCTTTTTTCGTTCATTCGCTCTACGTGCACAAACCATCTAAGCGTCTTTTTCTTGATCCTATTCATTATGCTTACATCAGCCTTGCATTCTTTCCGGATATCCATATTTTTCCACAACACGTCGATGGCACGTTTTTAGCTGTCGCGTCGCTGGCACTTTTGACCTGAGCGCCGGGCAGCGCTATGGCGCTTTTCGGCACTATGAACATATGTCAACAGATCCTCGGTAAAAATTTTCTACATACCTACTATGAATTTAAACTCAATACAAAGAAGCAGAACTAGCAGTTCACAACGGAGTGCTTATACCAACCCTGATGTATGGTAGTGAGGCATTGAACTGGCAGAGGAAGGATGAAAGTAGACTGAATGCTGTGGAAATGAGATCCCTGAGACGCATGTGCGGTAAAACCATGTATGACCGTATTAAAAATATGGATATCCGGAAAGAATACAAGGCTGATGTGAGCGTAATGAATAGGATCAAGAAAGGGACGCTTAGATGGTTTGGGCATGTAGAGCGAATGAATGAAGAAAGGAATGTGAAAATAATATATGATACGAAAGTGAATGGAAGAAGAAGTCGAGGACGCCCTAAAGAGACATGGCACTATCAAGTAAATCAAATACTTGAATCGGGTCAAGTGAAGAGTCAGAATAACAGAAGAGTATGTATGAGACGATGTATGGATGCGAATATAGCAAGGAGTGTGTGCCAATACAGAGTTATATGGCTGTCCGTCCTCTCTGCCTACCCCGGCAGGGAAGCGGCGTGATGGTTAGTAAGTCAATTAGTTTACAAAGTGTAACGAATCAGCTATTTCTCAAAACCTTTGAAAATTAGTTGTTTTCCAAGCTTCTTTGATTTCCTCATTATATCAAATTGCAACGTAATATATTGTATTATTTGCTAACTACCCTTGTCGGTTATCTCCCCCTAAATATTAAACGCGATACTTCTTCGCAGCGCCCAGTGGATATTACTTACGCATAGTTCCGCGAATACGACTTGTGGGTATTTATCGCTAATATTGCCGGGTGGTATTCCTGAGGTTTCAACGAAGGGGGTAGCCTCCCTATGTCTGGGGGGTGATTGGCAGTATTGCCACTATCACCGGCAGAAGCCTCTTTGAGATTCGTTAAAAGTTCGGTTAATATTTTTTGCGTATCTTATTTGATAACAATCTGTTTTTCTTCTCTCTTATGCTTAGAGTATATAGAGTGGTATCAATCCGAGGCAGTGTAGTCAGTTTTTGATGATTTTTACCTGACTCGGGGACCTGGGCGTGGCTAAGACCAAGGCTAGGGTATTTATACATCCATTCGTATCATATATCGACATAATGTTTTTGTTTATTCGTATAACCACTTTTTCACAAAATATATAACCTAAAAATCCGTTTAGTTGTGTCAAGTTTAGTGGCATAATAAAAAATGTGGGTGGAGTCCCGCAGTGACCCAGGAGCCCAAGATCATTGTGGCAGTACGTAGAAGCGAATTATTTTATTTGTTGTCTCCTTCTCTCTCATGGCGTACGACGTAAAAACCGGGAGAAAGTGATTTATCGCAAGTTTGTATCGGTTGGGTAAAAATAATTAGCCCTCTTTCCATACATTGCTTCTCCAAGCTCTTATGTGACACTGACAACATATTTTAGTCTCCGGTTTCTGATGTTTGATAATACTTGGCTATTTGTATAGCGCCATTTTTGTGAAATATCACGTAAATAATTCACTATCGCCGTGTTTCACGCTCACACCGCTGACGGCCTACGTAGTCGAGTGGTAAGACGCTCGACTACGAATCCAAAGGTCGCAAGTTCGAACCTGGCGTGCGCAAATAAATTTTATTTAATCAACATGTGTCTTACCATATTTAATTAATATCTAGTTTATCCGCGGCACGTCCCAGACTGGTAGACACTCTAAGTATCGCCCTGGTGAAAAACCATCATTCAGAATTGAAACGTTGCTTGAAATGGCTTTAGCCGTGTTTGGTGACCAGATCTGAATAGCCAGGTACTTCATAATCTTCGTCTTTCCAACTCCTTCCCTACCCCACTATCTTAAAAAAACCTCACCATATATCCCAATTGGTGATGCCATAGTCTTACTGGCTCTAGACGGTTGGGAGCAGTTGGGACTCTTGTGCGGTATTCACTATAAAAAATACCGCTGTGGGATATCAAAGAGATAATTTGTTAGTTCTCACTTTCTTGTTTTTTATCCAGTTCCTACCTATCCCACCATTTCGCTATTCGATTTCTTACTCAATAACACTGTGTTAAAAAAAAACAATTGACATTCAAGAAACAGAAGAGTTAGTCGTTGGTTTGTCACTTTCGTCGGTTTGTTGTTTTGATCTTCAAAAAATATAAAATTAAGGTGTTTCGTTCATTGGTGTCTCGCCTGATCATCGTTTAGTTGTTATCTTCAAGTGAACTTGAGTTAAGTGTTGTGAATCGTTGTGTAAGAACGATGTGTTGTGTATTTTTATTGGTTTATTTTAGAACATGATTTCTTCTCGTTAATTGATAATTTTGAATGGTATGATAAACAGTCCTGAGTTATTTCACCTTATTTCCTTTCACATACCAACGAGATGTCATCAGTCCATCAGGACAGTCTTTCAGATACTCGCTTGTACCTAGATCGCATGTAGTTGGTAATGCATACGCAGAGGTGGCTGATGTATTTAACTGCACGGAATGTAGATACAAGAAGGCTATAACATCATACATTTTTAATCAATTATATTTTGATGTATTTAAACACTTTACCACTCTACAAATATTCCTTATTTTGTTTGTGCATATAATTCTCATTTTTTCACTGTCAATTATAAACCTTTAATGTAAAAGCCCTCGCGGGCATATACAATGAAAATAAATAAATAACCATGGGCAGATGTTTTTAATGGTGATAGTAACTTTACATTACCAGTGAACACACTTCCACTATTATTATAATAAACATAACGTATTAGCTGTAAACCACTTATTATTGCTCGTACAGAGCTTTAAGCTAAAGAAGGTGACTGCACTTTTCCTGTGTGTCGTGTGAGACAATTGGATTATTTTCAATTTGTATCGCCTTATTACTTGCAGACAGAATAAACCTTTGCTTTCTATAGATATGTCAGAAAACTATTTTAAAACGTATTAAATATAACAAGAACGTTGAACTCGAGGATAGAGGATATGAATGTGTTAACTAAAATTCGTAAATATTAATGCCATATGAATGACGGATCAACTCAAACTGACGAACAGTGACGGGTTTCCCTGTGCCCTGCACAGTGCAGTCTACGTGTTAATGAATACATGACTGTTCAAAAGAAAAGGTGAATTTTGAATTTTCGCGAGCTGTGTGCATTCGATCATCGATTTTTTTTTGTTGTTGTTATGTTGGTACACATATGTTTATCATATGTTAGCATTATCAGCCATTTCGAATTAGTGGTTTGTTTTTGACAACGGAAAGGTTAGCCACGTTTTTGTGTGTTCTTCGATTTTTTACTTTTGAAAAAAATGTATCGAATAATAAAACCCATGATTTGTTTTTCCACAACTCCAGGATGCTCATCGTCATTAACATCTTCTCGGCCTTCTGTAAAGCGCTTGTACCACTTATAAACACTTTTTTGAGACAAAGTAGACTCGCCGAATGCTACAGTCAATATTTTAAGTGCGTTGGAGCACTTTATTTTATTTTCAACGCAAAATTTAATACATATTCTTTGATCCATTTTTGTCAAAAGTAAAAAATCGAAGAACACACAAAAACGTGATTAACCTTTCCAGTTGTCAAAAACAAATTACTAATCCAAAATGGCTGGTAATGCTAACATATGATACACATATGTGTACCAACATAACAAAAATAATCGATAATCGAATGTACACAGCCCGCGAAAATTCAAAATTCACCTTTTCTTTTGAACAGGCTCGTATACGTTTCGCCTATGCATGACTTCTGCAAAGTTTACTTCAATTCCTCAGAAGTACCTACTTTCCCTGTGACTCGATCCCTGATTTAGTCTGTTTTAGACAATGACGTTACATAAATATAGACACGTTGTAGCGCTCTTAAAGTGGCAAGAAATAATCACGCTAGTTGGTGTGATCGGTGTTTAAGCCGATTTAGTACTAAACGGTCGCGCGTCGCTTGAGGTCGTTTCAAGCAAGTATGGAACGCGGTCTGAACTTTGGATCTGTTTCGTTCATACACATATATTCTATGACTGTCTATCTTTGTCATGCATGACCGATATTTGATTGATAAATTTATTGGTAACGTGTATGTTTTGCTTGCCACATTTTGTGTTAATATTCTATGGTTATAACGTGTCTATATATGTAACGTCATTGGTTTTAGATCGGTTCAAGGCGAAGAGGCGACGCAACGCGCGTGGCCCGTTGTGGGCATACCTGTCACATGTCTGTCAACCTGCGACGCGCGGTCTCAGCAGTCTACGTGTTAATGCATATACGTTTCGCCTACAGCATGATTTGATACGTGATACTGCAAAGTTTACTTCAATTCCTCAGAAGTACATACCCACATAGATTTCGCCCTTCTTGATAATGTTGGTAATTTGAAACTGTTCCCGAGCCCGACAGGAGATAGCCAACGAACAAACGACAACTCACGTACACTTAAAAAGCTTAATTTAGTCGATGTGAAGTATATACTCGTACAACTTTAAAAGTGGTTCGATTAATTTTAATTTAAGAGAAAGACAAAACGAATTCCCCGGCGATACGGCCTTAGCAAGAAATCCAACGTAGATATACGAGTATGTTTCCCAAACTAATTGTTAATAACCCATCTGCAAGTTAGGTTGCTTACTCGAGCATTACGTAAACACCACCCTGGGAGCAATTCTACACAAGAAGATCACCCAAACATAAATGATCTATGTAAATATGCAGTATTCATAAGGGTAGGTAAAGCTGGAAGCGTACTTGGGGTGAAAATCATTAATTTACGCGCTATATAAATATACTAGCACTTGACTCAATTAGTTTCAACTGGTTTCAACGCTATTTTTGTTAATTATTGAACGATTTAAAAATTAGGTAACTCACTAACTAACCATCACGCCGTTTCCGTTTAAGAACTCTGTCTTGGCACACACTCCTTGCTTCATTCAAATTCATATACTTTTCTGTTATTCTGACTCTCCACATAACCCAATTCAAGTACATATTTGATTTACTTGATCGTGTCATGTCTTCCTCGAGCGTCCTCGACTTCTTCTTTCATTCGCTTTCGCATCATATATATTATTTTTACACTCTTAACTTCGTTCATTCGTTCTACATGCTCAACCCATCTAAGTGTCCCTTTCTTGATCCTTTTCAATACGCTTATCAGCCTTGCATTCTTTCCGGATATCCACATTTTTAATACGGTCATACATGGTTTTACGCTCACACGTCTCAGGGATCTCATTTCCACAGCTTATATATATCTTTTAACAACTATTTTTAAATTTATTTTAATGCTTCATGGCTTATGGTGAAAATGATGTTCCAAGCAGTAAAAAATGCGTTGAATAAGAATTTCCATATAGAAAAGCGTGTGCGAATTCGATGACTCCAGAGCTCACCATTCGAGAGTTTTTAGTGAAGCATTTAAAGAGATTGTCTTTTTAATAGTAAATACCGCACAATAGTTCCAACTGCTCCCAACCGTCTAGAGCCAGTGGGACTATGGCATCCCCAATTGAGGTATGCTGTGAAGTTAAAGGTAGTGTGGTGGGTAAGGAGATGGGGAAGAGGAAGGTTGAAACGTACCTGGATATTCAGATCTGGTCACCAAACACGACTCAAACCATTGCAAGCAAAGTTTCTATTCCGGATGGTGGTCTTTCACCAGGGCGATACTTAGTATAAAATATATTATTTTATATTTTCGTAGAAAGCAATCACTTTGAAAAGAAGAAAAAGAACAGCACATACATAATATTGAATGAAGCAATGACAAAAACAGGACAAAATATGCGTAAGAAAGAACATTCAAATCAAAACCAATGTCAAGTCGTAAAGAATGACAAAAATCATTTAGACTGCTACCAAAAATTTCAAGACTATGGCTTGAGTTAACAAGTCTCGACATTCTGGACAGTGGAGAATGATACCCATAATAAGAAGAGTGATGATTGAGGAACAGCAATTCATTGTTTCTCAGTCTACGACAAGGAATGTTAGACTGGATAAGTTGCAACAAAGAAAGTGAGTCAATTGTACAGTTAGTAATTTTGAAAATGCAAATTAAATCAAAATTTTTCCTACGCTTTTCTGATGAAGAAATTTTCAATGATTGTTCAATTTCATCTTTTGTGAATAATCGCCCTTTTCTCGTCGTAATTTCCACGCAATTCCGCCTAAAGAGCGATGTTGTACGGATTCAATATGGCGAATATGAACGGTATAGAAAGGGGACCGAATGACGCTTGTATTGAATTATCATCCAACCTTCGACCACTGAATCGGTGCACGTAATTTTGTGAAAGCTCGCGGCAAAAGCTTGGAAATATCGTCAGCTTGTTTATTTTTTAATTCCTTCTAATCCCCGCCTTACTGAGACACATAACATAGCTTCAGTAGTCCCGGCCAGAGTAGAGCCTTGAATTTACCTACCCTTATTTAATTATCTAACGACACTTACTAATCTTACGTACTTCATAAGCCCGGCGTGGCCAGCCGGCGTTTCCTGTTTCGCGGGTTCAAACCCGGCATGCGCAGATAATTTTTGTTTTATTAATTTGTGTCAAAACACATTTAAATCATATAAAATAATAAACGGTATATTTGCAGCACGTTGCAAAGAGGTAGATCCTCTGTGCATCACCCCAATGAAGTTACATATATATAGACACATTGTAGCGCTCTCAAAGTGGCAAGCAATAATCACGTTAGTTGGTGTGATCGGTGGTTAGGCCGATTTAGTACTAAACGGTCACGCGTCGCTTGAGGTCGTTTCAAGCAAGTATGGAACGCGGTCCGAACTTCGGATCTGTTTCGTTCATACACATATATTCTATGAATGTTTATCTTCGTCATACATGACCGATATTTGAATGATGAATTTACTGGTAACGTGTGTGTTTTGCTTGCCACATTTTGTGTTAATATTCTAAGGCTATAACGTGTCTATAAATGTAACGTCATTGTAGCACGCTGTGAAATACCACCATTCAGAATCGAAAAGTTGCTTGAAATAGCTTTAGCCGTGTTTGGTGAGCAGATCTGAATAGCTAGGTACTTCTCAACCTTTCTCTTCTCCATCTCCCTCCCCTCCCGACTAACGTCAGCCTCATTACTTACCCTAGTTGGAGATGCCATAGTCTCACTGGCTCTAGACCATAGGTTCTCAAGGTGGGCGTTTGAGACTTTCAAGAGGGCAGTAGAAGATACTAGACAATACTTCTCAATTAGCGATGGGAAAAGCTTCACAGATTTGTGAATGCTTCACGAATTGCTAGTTCTTCAAAATGAACCCTTCACGGTGAACAGTTCAATCGAAGTAACAGATCAATCGCAGAATTCCTCGTCGGGGGGGGGGGTTGCTAGCGATAAATGTACCAAATAATAGTCACGTTTTTTTCTTAATAGTTTTATTCGGGACAGCTCTCCCAACCACATAACCCACTCCTTTATTATATAGCAAAAATTATACCGTGTAGAAAACTACTTCTTTCTTTCTTCTATGTGTGTGTTGATGAATTGTCTATTACTAGTTTCTTGTCTATTGTTTCTGATGACAGCTGCCCATATGTTTGAATTGTTGGCGGTATCATGCCTTAAAAGGAATGATGCACAGTAAGTTAGCCTTACAGAGAACTTACAAAAAGCAAATGTAGTAATTGCGAAATTTCCAGTTTCTGTAAGAGCGATGTGAACGTTTTTCAGGGCTTGAGGTACAATTTGAATATTTCTTACTGTACACAGTTTGACAGTTTGGTTAGCAATAGGGTGAATATTGCGCAAATGACGATTCATATTACAGGCATTGCCTCCTTTTATGGATATAACTTTAGAACAAAAGTTGCATTTGGCCTGGTAAACCCCAACTTCTTTAAAATAAGCCCATATTTCACTTTTCTTTCTCGTTGAACGGCCAGCCATAATTTAAGGTAGAGATTGAAAGGTATAGGTAAAAAAGTTCAACAAAATAATTCGTTCACAATTCAAAATCACCAAAAAACACTTTTAAAAACTAGTGTCATATGTCAAAACAAGCGAAGAAATCAGAAGCAACAGTCACGTGTACGTGCGAGGGAACGGGTAACTAAAAATATACTTCATTGTTTCATTCATTCATTCATACTACGAACTACAATCGAAGTAAAGAAGTAAAAGAACAATTGAATTTTAGATGATGCGATACTTCAATCTTTCGAACGAATGAAAGGCTAAGATTGAAATTCGAAATAGATGCCATACATCGGGCAAGGGGAAATATAATACAATAATAATAAGAAACAAAATCTTGAAGTAACAATATATGGAGAGAGAGCTAATTCTTTTTACCCAACCTATACAAACTTGAGAGAAATCACTTTCTCCGGGTTTTTACGTCGTACACCATGAGAAAGAAAGAGACAACGAAATCTCCCAAATTATCACACTGCTTTGAAGTATTGTTAGACTGTTCTTTGTCTCCCATGTCTCCATTGACTCCGCCCACACGTTTTGATACGCAAAATAAATGAACATAACACAACGGTTTATTAGATTACATGCTATATTTTTGTGTACAACAAGACTGTGAAAAAGTGGTTATACAAATAAACAAAAACATTATGTCGACATGTGCTATGAATGGATGTATAAATACCCTAGCCCTAGTTCTAGCCACGCCCAGGTCTAATCGAGTCCGGCGAACCTCATAAAAACTGACTACAGCAGCGCTCTCCTTGTATATTATTACTCATAAGCTTTATTTCGAAGTACCTATCTGCATTATCTTTGATTTGTTTTTGCTGAATAACCACTGTGTTTGATGTGTTGCTAGAATAATGGCTTGTGTATATTAACTAATTATTAATTAATAATAATGTTTGTAAATAAATTAATGAATACCGTAAAACGTATGTCGTACACATCCGCTATGGAAGTATCCACGTGCTAGCTACAAACCAAAGTGCTGTCATCTTTGATATTCGAAGAGAGGTATTAATATTGAAGACAGAATATCAAATTTTATTTATTAATAGTTTTTCGTTATTTGGATATATCTATTTGAAATAATGAAATCATTTTTTGTTTATTTTGTGATACCGTTCAAGATTTTAAACTGCCTACAGTTAGTGTACCTTTGGCATCTCTATTTTGAACTTGTGAGACTCGGGAAAGGAAAATAATCGAACTGGTATTTACATATTTGTATATACGGATATAGCGGGCTGTGAAAGGGTTCAGTTGCTTAGGGTAAACTGTGAATACTATATTAAAATTTGCAGAATTGTATAGATATAACTTGGATGAATTAAATAATGTAGATACGTTACTGAGACAACGCGCGTGGATGCACTAAACCGAGTCCATGATACATTCATAAGATTTACTGCGTTTAGTATCACACAAACATTCTTTCGACAGACAAGCTGTCACCAGCTGTCACAAACGCGTCGCTGTAGGCTTCTTTCTGAGAAAAAATGCCTTAAGAGGTGTAAAAATCGTTCGGGAGCAAAAATCATATCTCATGCAGTTTCTTTCCATTCATAATTACCCACAAATCACTTTTTATTTCAATTCAATAAATACAATGATTCACACGATTTTTAGTTACTCGAACGGTGTGAGATAGCGAATACAGAAGTACATAAGTGTGTGGAAGACAACCACGGCTAGTCGCGCGATACCCGATTATAACAGTAGCGCGGGACGTTCATATAGCTATTTCATCCGTACACACATATTCTTTGAAAAGCTATCCTTTCCATAAACGGGTGAAACGTAAAACAAGACGGTACCAGTGGTGCTACATTTTACGTAATATTTGTATGAATATGACGTGTCTTGTATTTTATGTCTAACGTTGTTTTAAGTTGGTAAACTTGTTAATAATTCAACAAGAAAACTACTTGATTATTTAGTCATGGTACCCTTCTTTAATGAAAATGAAATAATAAGTTTGTACAAGACCACAGATTTTTCTTTATTTTTTTATGACTGACCGGTTTCGCTTTGCCTCAGCTTCATCATCATAATACTCCTTTGTTATAATTTAAATGTTTTTCTATTTTTTTTCACTGTTCTTTTCTTTTACTTTACATTGTGATCTCCCTCTGTATGTATATATAACCGCACTATTTGTATTTTTTACCATGATAATGCTAGGGCTAAGCAAAACCGGTCAATTATAAAATATAAAATGAAATCTGTGGTCTTAAACAAAGTTATTATTTAATTTTCGTTAAATATGTCAAACCACAAAGTGATTGCTTTGTACGAAAATATTTTTCTTTGTTTTGAGTTATGACTCATATAAATTGAATAAAAATCATTTGCACACGACGACATCTGGATTCAAAGCCGAGCGTCTTACCACTCGACCACGCAGGCCGTCAAATATATTGTCACTTGTATTAAACCATGGAGAAACAATGTATGGACAGATAACTAATTATATTTACCCAACCGATACAAACTTGTGATAAATCACTTTCTCCGGGTTTTTACGTCGTACCCCATGAAAGAGAAAGAGACCACAAATTTCATAGACCGCTTCTATATACTGTCGCAATGATCTTAAGCTACTGGTTCACCGCGGGACTCCGCCCACATTTTTTATTATGCCTCCTAAACTTGACACAACTAAACGATTTTTTAGGTTAGATGCTATATTTTTGTTGATATCAATACTGTGAAAAAGTGGTTATACGAATAAACAAAAACATTATGTCGATATGTGATATGAATGGATGTATAAATACCCTAGCCTTGGTCTTAGCCACGCCCAGGTCCGCCGAGTCAAGTAAAAATCATCAAAAACTGACTACACCGCCTTGGGTAGATGCCACTCTATAATAATAATAGTCTAAGTATTTAACACTATAAAGTTTATGTTTAGACCTGCGGAATTCAATACTTCGTTTGTGTGAAATCATTATGAAAAATACACGATTATTTACTATGCTGCAAAGTTACAGTTTTGTTGTTAATTCTTTCCCTGTTAATTTTTTTTCTTCATATCTACGAGTATTTCATTCTTCGTCATTTGCGTATTCAAACGTCTGTCCGTTAGTCTTTCAAATTATTGACAAAAAGCTTGTAAGGCTTCGGAGGCAGCTACGTCACAGTATTACGTCATTTTGATTTTTCCGCTAAACCTTTTCGGCGGGAGCTTTTTCTTTATCCTTTTAATCGTCGTCATACACAAATACAACCTGTCCCTTAATCGACATCGTGACAGAACCTACTTTTCTATCTGCAATCTTTACGACTCCGGCTAAGCCGTTACTGGGAAGCTCCTCTACGCCCTGCGTGGAGACAGACAGGAACAGAGGGTTGTTATGTTTCCCTTTGAATACTCCGCCACAATCCCTTCGTCGCTTCGGCCCCTGTGTTCTCGCCCTCCGCCGTTCGATGAACTTGAATGCCCTTTGTGAATTTTTCGCAGAGACGTTCGTACCGCAGAATATTGCGCGCGAGTGCAACCTTAATGCAGATTTACACAACGTACATTTATGCTAAAAATCATTTTATATATTTTATTTATGGTTTTAAAGTTTATTTTGTAGAACTCCATTGTAATTTTTAGGTTTTTTAATTTTGTTAACTGTCTGAAAAACTCAGTTTGAAAATGCCCTCAGAAGGCGAAACAGCTGTCACGCGTAAAAATAATTACATCGCAGAGCTTTTAACTAAAAATTGTTTAAAAAAAAAAAAATAATAATTATTATTATTGTTTAAATAAAATTTAAAAACCTGAAAATTCATTTTATATTTTGAAAAATAGTTACTTTGCTATGAAACGCTGTACTTTTGTGTACCTCACTTTATATAAACGAACACACAAAGTGAATAGAATACCGCACAAGAGTTTCAACTGCTCTCAACCGTCTAGTGAGACTACGACATCGCCAATCGGGGTATTTTGTGAGGCTGAAAGTAGTGAGGAGGGGATTGAGATGTAGAAGAGGAAGGTTGGGAAGTACCCGGCTATTCATATCTGGTCACAAAACACGGATATGAAAATTTCAAGCAACGCTTCGATTCTGAATGGTGGTCTTTCACAAGGGCGATTCGAGTATCTACCACTCTGAAATGTTATTTTGTGTTGGATTTTGAAAAACAAGTTAACTCAGGTAACTCAATGGTTTGAAGTTGCACTGAGTTACCTGAAGCGACAAAAAGCTAAAAATGTCCCAAACATGTGTCGCTTGAGTCGAGCCTTTCCTCAAATGGCAAATATATTTCAAATGGCTGAAGCGCCACAAAAGTCTTCCGAATAAGACGAGTTCAGACTAATTAAAACTACATATTTAACTTAGTTTTGACCAAAGTGTCGCTTAAACTCTTTTGCCTTTCCAGCGACGATTTCTATTTAAATGAAAATGTACATTTAGAAAATACGTAAAAAAATTTTAACAAGTTTCGTATTGTATTAAATTGAAAATGTATTTTCTGTCTAATATCTATTTCTCAAATTGAGCATTTTATAAGCCTAGGAAATCTCACAAAGCCGATAATCCAACCAAAGCCTCCGCAATAAAAACATTCCGGACATTATTGCGTCTGGGAAGGCTTTTACGGCTTTTTATTATTTAGCGTACTCCACTGTAGTAGAGTGTATGTGGCATTATGGGGGACCCGGCGGCGCCAGGGTTCTGGGGGAGGCTGCGGGCTGCGGGCCGGGGGTGGGATACGGGGGAGTTCATCCCCCCGCCGGCGAGCGGGAGTGGGGTGTTTGTACGGCAAATCATCCCTCGCCGAATAAAGTCAACTCTATAAAAGTATGAATTCATTAGTGGCTAGGCTCGGACTAATTGATATACCGGATGACAACTTTACTTGTTTGTCTCTGACTAATATTACAGAGCGACACTAATGAAGTATCTATTTAATTGGATTCGTTAATTAATAACATATTGGTTCTGACCTTATAGTGACGATATAAGAAAGTCCAAGGACCTTAGAGTGACGATAGAACAAGAATCTCCGGGTTTTTACGTCGCATACCATGAGAGAGAAAGAGAGAAGAAAAGTCGTCACATAATACTACAGCACTTATAAGTACGTACGGATGTTTTCTGTGCGCGTTAACTTCACATAATCGAGTCGTATAACTTACGTTAACGGATTTTGAGATTATTTCCTATATTTGTGTTGATTAAAAAACTTGCAGTGGTTATACAAATAAATCAAACAGGATGGCGATGATATGTGCTATGCGTGAACGTTCAAATAAGACCAAACAAAGATTATAAAACATCACTTTTCAGAGGTATTTCGACAGTTTTAAATATTTTAGACCGAACTTTCGAATATCCACATTTTTTATGATGTAAAGACATAAAATCAACAAAATGCTTCCATCATTTTTTAGGCAAACCTTTTTTTATTAGTGTTAGCGTGATATTTTGAGTATATAAATCATTTTTGTGGTGTAGTGATATTGTTTCGTTTAATGTGTTCAAATGTGTTTATTAAAAATGTTCGAATTTCACGTGGGCGGTAACTAATAGGCTATCCAACTTCCTTTAACATATATTTGTCTATTTCTATCCGAGTTAGTGTGAAGTCAACAATACTGACTACACTGTTCCGGAAAGTACTCCATATATATTCTTACTCCAGGGTTCTGACCCTTTGCATACTCGACACATATTTATATAGATTTAACTGAAAACTAACGAAACGGAATGTAATACAATACGGAACTTATTAGGGGATTAGAGCACTGAACGTTAAGTCAGCTTATTTGATTATTTGTGCCCACGTTATTCCCACTATTAGTTGATAACACGCAAGGCTTGCTGCTGTGGCTTCAGCCTCACATCTTGGAATAACCTCCCTTCCCGTTTGCGAAAGATTGACAGCTCAACTGAGTTCAGAGCAAAACTAAAGATTCACCTGTTTAAATTATCATACCCACAATAACGTCAGTTTGCTTCACTAGAGTTTTGATCACTCAATTCGAGTGCTATACATAGTTTATATATATAGTTTACTATTACTTACTCCATTTTTGTCAGTATTGAATGATTTTCGTAGCAATACAAATTTATTTTGGGATTCAATAGAACACCATGTGATTTGTGTTGTTTTTTTGTCTTGTAATTACAACACTAGAAACCCGAGTTGGCCTGGAGTTGGAGGATTTCGGCATCCCCCATATTGCAGAATGTTGTAGGGGGATTAGGGGAGAATATACGGAGGAACGTTAAGATAATTCGGATTTACGTAGCTGGTCATTAAACACGATATGAGATCCCTGAGGCGTATGTGCGGTAAAACCATGTATGACCGTGTTAAAAATGAAGGTATCCGGAAAAAATGCAAAGCTTATGTAAGTGTAATGAATAGGATCCAGTAAGGGACGCTTATTTTTTTGTAATTTAGAGAAAACGAAGGAAGAAAGAAGTGTGAAAAAAAATAATACCGAGAGAAAATAAGCATTATGGTAAATTCACACCAACGTCCGGATCCGCTCAGTGACGATATTGTTCCGCAAGAGAGCTTATTGATATGGTATGAATATCAATCAAGGAGTATGTGCCAAGACAAAGTTGTATGGCAGTATATCTTTCTGCCCAACCTTGTGATATTTAACTACATAGTTAGAAATAATTATTTTGAAGTGTAAAAATACTTACATCGCAGAATTTTTTTTTTTAAACCATTTTTTTATCACTAAATAATATTTTTAATAATTAATAATTAATAAAAATATTATTTAGTGATAAAAAATTATTTTTGATGTAAGTATTTTTACACTTCAAAATAATTATCAAACTAACTAAGTAGTTAAATATCACAAGGGTGGGCAGAAGGATATACTGCCATACAAATTTGTCTTGGTACATACTCCTTGATTGATATTCATACCATATCAATAAGCTCTCTTGCGGAACAATATCGTCACTGAGCGGATCCGGACGTTGGTGTGAATCCAGCTTTACCGTGCTTGAAAGTGTCAGCGCTGATGTATGGCAGTGAGGCATGGAACTGGCAGAGGAAGGATGAAAGTAGACTGAATGCTGTGGAAATGAGATCCCTGAGACGTGTGTGCGGTTAAACCACGTATGACCGTGTTAAAAATGTGGATATCCGGAAAGAATGTAATGCTGATGTAAGTTCCATAGTGGTAGATACGCCCTAAGTATCGCCCTGGTGAAAGACCATCATTTAGAATTGAAACGTTGCTTGAAGGTGTTTTAGCCGAGTTTGGTGATTACATCTAGGATTACATGATAGCTAGCTACCTCTCAACTTTCCTCTTCCCCATCTCATTCCCCCCACCCCTACAAGCTTAAACCTCACAACATACCCTAATTGGACGTAGTTAGGCAGAAAGCGTTCAACCCCAAAAAGATGATACTGAGAAAGGGCGTTTGAAAATATGACTATAAAAAGCTTTGATATGCGTAATCGGCATTTGTAAAGTGAACGTCAGTGTTTTTTCTTTATGAGCATTATACTAAATAGATAATTTATTGCAAATCAATGTGTTTTAAAAAATATGTATTTCTTATGTTATCCTACATTTTATAATGTTTTTGAACTTGAATTCAAGTCAAATATCTGCAATGTGAGCAAGTGAAAAAAATATATTACCAAAAATCTATTGCATTTGGAGTTTGGATGTTTTCAGCAGACATAAATCTCGTATTTATCTAAAGGAAAACATTTAAAACTTGATTTTGGAAAATTATGGGTATAACTACATCAAATCGGGGATGCCATAGTCTCATTCGCTCTAGGTGGTTGCGAGCAGTTAGGACTCTTAAAAATTATATTATTATTTTTAAAATTTTAGAGTTTTTTTCGTAATTTTTATAATATTTTTAAATCTCCCGGCTTATATTCTTAAAATAAGTATTATCCTAAGCTTATTTGCTGCTTGACCTTACGAATTAATCAACTTTTCAGCTCGAAGCTTTCGTAATGGATTTGCCGATTAATTATTACGGGAACCCACGTTGTAATCCAATTAAAAATAATGACGTTGCAAACCTTCGAAAGTTCTCGCCTTGGCAAGTTTCAGTGCTATAATCAGCGACGTTACAAATATATAGACACGTTGTAGCACTATCAAAGTGACAAGCAAAAACCACGCTAGTTGGTGTGCTCGGCGTTTAAGCCGATTTAGTACTAAACTGTCGCGCGTCGCTTGAGCTCGTTTACTATATCTTATCAAATTACAAACATAAGTGCCAAAATGCCCTCGTGTGTGATGAGAAAGTGTTCCAATTACACTGCAAAGACTACTAAAAGCCAAGGAATAACATTCCGTTTCTAAGAACGCGCAAATTACTTATTATTTTAGACAGCAAAACTATCTCCATTGTTGCCTTACATAATGATGTCTTCGCGTAAGCGAGTAAGCGAAGTGCCGTCTCATTCTTACCTGAGCATTAAACGCTACTAACTGAAGTACGGAACGCAGTCCGATCCTGCATCTATTTCGTTCATACACACATATTCTTTGAATGTCTATCTTTGTCTTACATGATGGATACATGACCGATATTTAACACATTTATATTTATCATCTTCATAATTCCTTGCCGTAGATTCAGAAACAATGAATTGCTGTTCCTCAATCATCACAATACTAATTATGGGTATAATTCTCCAATGTACAGAATTTCAAGACTTGTTAACTCAAGCCATTGTCTTGACATTTTCGGTAGCAGTCTAAATGATTTTTGTCATTTTTACGACTCTACCAAAACTTTGACCCGACCATGGCTTGAATGTTCTCTCTTATGCTTATTTTGTCCTATTTTTGTCATCGCTTCATTTATTATTATGTATGTGCAATTCCTGATTATTACTGCCGATGAAAAACGGCCTTTTTTTCGCTATCGTTTTTTAAAAAGAAAGCAATTTTCGTACAAAGGTAATATCAATAGTTTGTCGCGGCCAAAAAGTGTATTATTTTTACTGCAGGTTTTGCGGTTTTTATGTTGTTGCTTAAATTAAATCGTGTGTGTGACAACGTGATTTGGGAAGTTTGATAAAGGCAAACGGGGAGTTTGTAAACCCTTTGAAAGTCCTAGCCAATTGTATTTCCAAAGGGTTGTCCCGAATATTTCTAAGGGTGAATCTCAATTTTCTTTTTAAATAATTAATACCGCACGAATGTCTCAACTGCTCCAAACTGTCTGAAGCTAGTGAGACTATTACTATGACACCCTGATTGAGGTTAGTTGTGAAGCTGACGGTAGTGGGAAGGGAAGGAGATGGGGAAGAGGAAATGGAAGCTTTGGAACTTGAAATAAGAATAAGACAAGTCTTCACATAATATTGCACCACTTTTAGGTCTGTAGGCATGTTTCCCGTCTCCCGCGTGTCCGGCGATTTCGCCAACTACGTTTTGTTATGCGACATAACTCAACGGTTTTTGTGGTTATATTCTATATAAATAAATAAAACATTGTGTTGACATGTGCTATGAGGGGATGTAAAAAGGTGCGTCCATGAAAACCCTAGCCACGCCCGAGTCAGGAAAAAATCAACAGGCATCCCCAATTGGGGTATGTTGTGAGGCTTAAGGTAGTGGGGAGGGGAATTAGATGGGGAAGAGGAAGGTTGGGAAGTACCTGGCTATTCAGATTTGGTCGCCAAACACGGCTTAAGCTATTTCACGCAACTTTTTGATTCTGAATGGTGGTCTTTCACCAGGGCGATCGTATCTATCACTCTGGAACGTGCCGCAAATATGCTTTATATAATTTTATATGAATTGAATGTGTTATGACACATATTAATTAAATAAAAGTTATTTGCGCACGCCGGGTTCGAACCCGCGACCTTTGGATTCGTAGTCGAGCGTCTTACCACTCGACCATGGAGGCCTTTCGCTAACTGGATACTTTAAGTTTCGTAGACCACGATTGAAATTGCACTAAAGCTGAACCTCAGAGCAATAATATACAAGAGGGAGCGCTGCTGTAGTCAGTTTTGATGAGTTTTACCGGACTCTGCTAGACCTGGGCGTAGCTATGATATAATGTTTTTGTTTATTTGTGTAACCACTTTTTCACAGAATTGTTATAAACAAAAATATAGCATATAACCTAAAAACCGTCCATTTATGTCGCATATCAAAACGTGTGGGCGGAGTCGACGGAGATACGGGCCACGAAGAATATTCTTGCAATACTTAAGCGGTGTGATCATTTAGGAAATTTTGTTGTCTCTCTCTTTCTCATGGTGTACGACATATAAACCCGGAGAAAGTGATTTATCCCAAGTTTGTATAGGTTGGGTAAAAAGAATTTGCTTTTCTCTCCATATGTTGTTACTCCAAGATACATTTAAAAAGAAATAGACGAAAAATGCTGTGAAAATATTTTCACGCCAGATCTCGCCGCTCAAAAGATTTCGGTGTGGCGCAATAAATGGTCTCATACTAAAAAATATTATTTCAAATGTGTTTCTATGTGGTTTAATTTTAATGAATAAAACCTTTTTTTATGTGTAATTTTATAGGTCCTAACATGTTCACAGTCCCTAGACCCTGCTCCCATTCGCCCTATCGGATAAATCGGCCCTGAACGTCACGAAGGGCACATTTCATTACCTTGAACTTTTCAATGTCAAATGTTTCGTGTTTTACTGCGAACTTTCTGAAACCTTTGCGCTAAACCCAAACGGCTTCAAACACCCCAACGTATCAATACAAACTACTACACACTGTATCTCCATATCTTTTCGCCGAGTAATAACACAGTCATTATGCATTTCGTAATTTTATTCAGTCGATAGAGACCTCTCCTCGGTCTCGGAGAGATTCCTAGTCTCCCCCGTGGGTAATGCAAATCCCTGTATTACCGACATCTTTCTTCCCGCCTCGCATAACCCAGTTTCCCGCCCTGTTGGACCCCCCCCCCCTTTACGATATCCAGCCGCCGGGCGGGGGTGCTAGCCATTTTGCCGTTGAAAGTGTTTATTTATTTTACTGTAAAACGCCTTGACACGGAAACAAAACAACTCTTAATTATAGTGGTTCAATGCGTAACTGATTAGTATACGAGGTTTGTTCAAAAGAAAAAGTGAATATGGAATTTTTTAGAAAAGTATTTATTGATTCATCTTTATCCATTTTCTCCCCTTTAAAGTAATCTTCCTCAGATACAATGCACTTATGCCAGCGCTTTTTCCAATCCTCGAAGCACTGGAGTGCGCTTTTTGGTATGGCCATCAGCTCGTTCTTCGATTCTGACTTTATCTCATCAGTTGTGGCAAAACGCTTTCCTTTCATTGGTCTCTTCAGTTTCGGGAATAGGAAAAAGTTGCAGGGAGCCAAATCTGGTGAATACGGTGGTTGAGGCATGATTACGGTGTTGTTTTTGGCCAAATAATCACGAACAAGCATTGATGTGTGAGCTGGTGCATTATCGTGATGCCAAATCCATGATTTGTTTTTCCACAGTTCCGATCGTTCGAGCCGTATTGCTTCACGCAAACGTTGCATAACTCCTTTGTAGTATTTCTCATTAACCTACGTCCTGTTGGCGAGAACTCATGACGCACCACGCCATTGTGATCAAAGAAAACAGTGAGCAAAACCTTCACATTTGATCGACCTTGGCATGCTTTTTTCGGTCTTGGCTCTTCTGGCCGCTTCCATTGGAATGATTGGGCCTTGGTTTCAACGTCATAACCATATACCCACGTTTCATCACCAGTTATGACCCTTTTGAGCAAATCTGGATCGTCGTTGACGTCATTCAACAACTCCTGAGCGATACTAATGCGACGATGCTTTTGCTCAAAATCTAGCAATTTCGGAACAAACTTCGCTGCCACACGTTTCATGCCCAAACCATCCGAGAAAATTGCATGGCATGAGCCGATTGATATGCCAACATCCTCTGCAACTTCCTTAATAGTGATTCGACGATTTTCCAAAACCATTTTCTTCACTGTTTCGATGTTTTCTTCGTTTGGTGACGTGGTTGCAACTCCAGGACGCTCATCGTCATTAACATCTTTTCGAGCTTCTATAAAGCGCTTGTACCACTTATAAACACTTTTTTGAGACAAAGTAGACTCGTCGAATGCCACAGTCAACATTTTAAGTGTGTTGGAGCACTTTATTCCATTTTTGACGCAAAATTTAATACACATTCCTTGATCCATTTTTTTCAAAAGTAAAAAATCGAAGAACATACAATAACGTGACTAACCTTTCCAGTTGTCAAAAACAAACCACTAATCCAAAATGGCTGATAATGCTAACATATGATAAACATATGCGTATTAACATAACAAATTTTTTTTCGATAGTCGAATGTACACAGCCTGCGAAAATTCAAAATTCACCTTTTCTTTTGAACAAACCTCGTATACTGTCAATTCATCTATAAAGTATAGTGAAATAATCAGTTGTAATGTAGTAAGTGATAATAATGCTAACATATGTGTACCAACATAACAAAAAAAAATCGATAATTGAATATACACAGCCCGCGAAAATTCAAAATCCCCCCTTCCCGCTCCCTCCCTCTGAGATATTGCCGTTTTGGCGGCGTTTAAAAAATTTAACCTTTGAGAATTAATTTAATTATGAAAACGATTTTTTTTAAATACTGGTATTTAAGTTTGAACGTGGATATTGATAAAAAAATTTAAAAAAAATGGACTTAACTTGGGTCTTTAAGAAACCTGGAGGGAGGTAACAATAAGTAAGCAAATCATCACACAGCAGAGCAGATGTTGAAAAACCTTTGTCAAAACAGTTTGTCTACCGTACATAAATTGCACTGATTACTTACAATTATTTTTTTTAATTTTATGTAAGGGCAAAATTAATGAATGTTTACGAGAACATGTTCCGTTTTAATTAAATGGTGATGTAAATTGTGATTGTACGGCTTCCTTATAAAGAATAATCGTTGTCCCCGTTCACACTTTTCTTGAAAAAAATTAATCACTTTGATTGGATTGACGTCAAAGTTTTTTTGAAATATATTTCATGTTTTACCATTGCATAATAATTTTTAAGTTTGTTTGATTCGTACAAATTTTATTTTATTTCATTTTGAGTCGGCATTCCACGTGACATATAAATAATTAATGCCTAAGGTGGATTTAATCAATACGAGTACATTTAAAACCTAAAGACTCTTTAGGATTTCGGTCTTGGTATTATGATGTCACTCACTAGAACAGTAATTTCGCTCAAGGCCTCTTGTGTGGAGCCAATGTAAAAAAAAATTGTAATATCAAAAAAAAATTGCATTGCGCCATATTGGTCCAAATTTAAAAAAAAATGTTTTGTACGTCAAGCAAAGCTAGTTAGTAGGAACTATTATACTGTAACGATACATCAAGTGATTCGTCCCGCGTGAGATAGTTGTGTGTTTTAAAGCCTATATTATTAAATTAGATACGAGTTGGTGGATGGCCCAGCCTGCAGGTCCGATCCCTCCCCGCTCGGAAAGGCTGCTCACTCGGAGTTTGCTCCGCGCACCGAGAGCCCGCGCCCGCCCGCACCGTACACGTCACAATCCGCTGTTTTCCACCACGTAACCAACCGTAAACACTACGTTACGAACTGCGAGGACTCTCCTTACCTATCGAAGCGACTGTTTATCAAATGACTGGCGCCCGACAGCGCAGGGCCTCCTGTCTAGTTGGCTTTCCGTCTGAAAGGCCGACCTGAAAATCCGGTGTTTGTTGTGCTACGGCGAATAGGACCTAATGTCAAGGACGCGCGAAAATCTATAGCGAAATTTTCGCTCGGAGCTTGTGACAGTAAGCTCGCCGATAATTCAAACTCAATTACGACAGTCAAACGATCGGGTAATCGCCAGCATAAGATTGTTAATTGCGCGTATTCCCTGTATAGTGTATTTTTTATTTTTTTGTGCTGTGGAGATAAAGCTGTTTTAATAATTTCATCGGAAAACAGTCCTATTCTCGAGTGTGATTCTATTTCAATCCAGTTCGCCCAATCAATCATATAGCCTTATTTTTCATGAATACATTACCGCATTTGCCCTGGCAACTTACATATTCCTGCATTCATCGTTCGTCACTTTGTGATTAATATTAAACTGACGTATACGAAATGGGTACAATTTGATTTTTGTCGCCAGATATAAAAATACACTATTTCATAATAATAACTTTATTGATCTGAATATATTACGCCATGTGTACGGAGACAGTAAAGATTCTGGGCTATTTTTTTTCTCAAATTTTAAATCTACCGAGATTTGCTTATTTTGCTTGCATTTTACGGTAAAATACGGTATATTATTTATCATCGGCATTAGCGTATTAATTTTGAAACACAGCTCGCAGCCAATGGAAATATGGCATTCAAATTCGCGTAAAGTTGTAAGAGAAAGAGGAGGGTTAAGTAGTACCTGGCTATTCAGGTCGAATGGTAACACGCTCGACTACGAATCCAAAGGTCACGGGTTCAAACTCGGCGTGCGTCAATAACTTTAATTTTACTAGTATGTGTCATAATACGTTTAATTTATATAAAATAATAAAACGTATATTTGCGGCATGTTTCAGAGTGGTAGATACTAGCGTTGGGAAAAACTTCAATATTTTGTGAATGCTTCACGAATTGCTAGTTATTTAAAATGAACCCCTCGCAGTGAACACTTCAATTGAAGTCGAACTCGCAAAAAAGAGATTTGAATTTATGCGGTTATTTGGTCAGTTCTTTATGGAACCGGTTCCTTGATATTTTTTGGAAAAAAAATACCAAATCGATAAAAATTTGTTCCAAAACTGGTTCCTTGCCGAAATAAACACGTACTAGTCGGTGGCGATTTGAAAACGAAAAGAACTGGAACTGGTTCCTCGCCGCAAAACACGCACTAATCGGTATAGAGCTTTGAAAGTGAAAAGAACTGGAACTGGTTCCTTGCCAAATAAAAAAGTACTAGTCGGCGGATATTTGAAATTGAAAAGAACTGGAACTAGTTCCTAGCCAAAACAAAGAGATTTTAAAACAAAAAGAACTCCCAAAAAAACGCGTTATTTTAGATCGAAGTACTAAAGTCGAACTCCAATTGAAGTACTTCTTTATAGGCTTTGAAGTTCAACTTCACAACTGAACTGCTGCAAATTGAAGTAGTTATTTGTAATCTAACTTCCATCGAAGTATTTGTTCAATGAAGTGAAATGAATGAAGTTTGAACTGCCGCAAAATGAAATAGTTCACAAGAAGCAGTCAGAACGCTCAAATGAATTACCAACTTCAATTGAAGAATTTGTTCAATGAACAATGACTGAAGTAAGAATTGCTGCCAAAAGAAGTAGTTCTTTGAAGTAGTTCTTTCAGAGCGGTCACAACGCTAGTAGATACTCTTAAGCCCTGGTGAAAGACCACCATTCGGAATTGAAATGTCGCTTGAAATGGCTTTAGCTGTGTTTGGTGACTAGATCTGAATAGCCAGGTACTTCTCAACCTTTTTCTTTTCCATCTCCTTCTCCTCTCCACTGCCTTCAGCCTCACAACGTACCCAAATTGGGGATGCCATAATCCCACTGGCTCTAGACGGTCGGGAGCGCTTGGTATTCTTGTGCGGTATTCACCATAAAAAATAATCAAACTAACTAACCAACCATCACGCCGTTTCGCCGCAGCGGTAGGCAGAGAAGACAGACCGCCATATAACTCTGTCTTGGCACACACTTCTTGCTTCGTTAACATTCATACATCGTCTCATACATACTCTTCTGTTATTCTGACTCTTCACATGACCCGATTCAAGTATTTGATTTACCTGATCGTGCCATGTCTTTCTCAGGCGTCCTCGACTTCTTCTTCCATTCACTTTCGCATTATATATTCTTTTCACACTCCTTTCTTCCTTCATTTGCTCTACATGCCCAAACCATCTAAGCGTCCCTTTCTTGATCCTATTCATTACGCTCACAACAACCTTGCATTCTTTCCGGATATCCACATTTTTAATACGGTCATACATAATTCACTAAACATAGTTTAAGCCATTTGAAGCAACGTTTCAATTCTGAACGGTGGTAATAAAATAAATATTTTAATACAATAAATATAATCTCTTGTAGGTTTTTGTAGCTACTCGATATGGATTTTTCCCTAGCACTGTCGGTGTACTCCGTGTATGTAATCCTATTAAGAGAAGCCCTAGGCCGGTTGCTACCCACTATGACTAGAGTTGAATTGTTAGGCTTCCGTGTGGCGGTGAACGGTTATTACCTCACGTAGCCTCACGCTGTTAAGTCGTCTTCTGAACCTTCTATTTATTTAATAAGTATTTTCTAAAAATATTCAATACGTTCCACTTGTAACTATTTACCATCAATTATATATCACAATTCAAGTCGAAATAATTCTTTATCAAGGATATATCTTCTACTGAAAATAACAACGTTTTTTCTTTTATTCAAGCAAAATAGTTTCGGTCTGATTTTTAAGTTTTCATGTCGTGCTTAATGGATGGGTCGGTTAGTGCTTCTTGACACGCTAGTGATTTCGTGTTTAATACGCCGAAGAAAAATTACAATAAATAAATAATAATTTATTCTCCGCATTCATACTAATATTAATACATCCCAAAATCGTAACATTTCACCACTGAAATATGGTATAGATTTTCCATCCGCTAAACCATTTTTCGCAACGAGGTATAATTACGCAATTACATCTAACTAATCAACCACTGCGCTCTTTCTCCCCAAGGGCAGGCAGAGAAGGTGTACCGCCACACAGCTCTGTTTTGGAATACACTTCTTGCTTTGTTCCCATCCCGACACAAGTATTTGATTGTATCGATCGCGCCAACTCTTTCTGGGTCTTCTCGACTTTTTCTACCATTCGCTTGCGCGTCATTTCGTCGCTGGAAAGGCAAAAGGGCTTAAGCGAAACTTTGGATAAAAGTGAGTTAAATACGCAGTTTTGATCAGTTTTTTTTCTGCATCGTTTGCTCTGACTCTTGTTTGAATCTGAAGACTTGTGGCGCTTCTAGAATCTAAAATATATTTACCATTTGGGAGGACTTGACTCAAGCGACACAAGTTTGGGACTTTTTAAAGCGTTTTGTCGCTTTAGGTAACTCAGTGAGAGCATTGAGTTAACTTTTTTTTTTAAATCCAAGCAGGTACTGAAGACCTATGAATTTTATTGTAAAACAAATATAACTTTTAAGTGATCTAGTGTAAACTTTTGCCTTTCCGGCGACGATATATTCTTCCGACACACCTTTCTCCGCCCATCTGCTCTGCATAAATTTAAAAAGCATCCTTTTTTATCTTATTCATTACGTTTACATCTTCTTGTACTATTTGCGGATCGTCAGCATTCTTCATACCATCGAACATGGTTTCATCACACATAAGCCTCAAGGATCTTATTTCTACCGCATACATGCCAGCAATTAAAAATATTAATGAATTGTCATAACACATTTAATTCATATAAAAAATAATAAAAAGTATATTTCGGCACGTTTCAGAGTGGTAGATACTCTAAATATCGCCCTGGTGAAAGACCACCATTCAGAATTGAAACCTTGCTTGAAATGGCTTGAGCCGTGTTTAGTGATCAGATCTGAATAGCCAAGTACTTCTCAAACTTCCTATTCCCTATCTACTTCCTCTCCCCACTACCTTCAGCCTTACAACATACCCTAATTGGGAATGCCATAGTCTCACCGGCTCTAGACGCGTCTAGACTAAGCGCGCTTGAGGTAAAATATCACAAAACTGTGCTATATAAGTTCACTGTTATTATCATTACAAACGGTTGGGAGCAGTTGGGACTCTTGTGCGGTATTCATTATTTAAAAAAATCATTTGTTGTCCTTTAAAGCTAAAAAACTAATTAGTAAAAATATCGGTTAAAAGCTGTTAAATTTGTCTTCGTCCAATTAAAATACCATTATGTCAACTCTGTCTGTCGTTGTAGCGCCCCCATTCGCCCGCCCACCGACACCTAATTAATTAAGTTTAACAATATATTTCACAGTTTATTAATAATCTAATTACCAGTGATTGATGGCATGACTCTCGCCGGGTATAATGTAGTCATTCTAAAAGTGAAGTAATAAAGTGGACCTGTCATCCATCCTTGCGGAACGCCCGTCTGTGCACCTTTGACCCTTGTCTCCGGCTTATGTACCATACTAGCTATAAGCTATGGGTTACGGAACGGGAGTCACTCACTTCTGAAGCCGTAGCGCGTCCGTAATTGGAAGCTTTTTGACAAACATGAACGTGCTGGTCAGTAATTAAGACTGAATAATTCTTACGATGCGTGAAACGTAATCTAATAAAAGTGTTAGTGCAGGAACTTTTCTTATTGAAGGAAGCCAACAACCAATGCAAAAATGGTAAGTTATTATTTTTTATTGATGATTTTTTTGTAGTTCGTTTTGTGTTTTAATTATTATATGTACTCGTACCTACGAATCTTTAAATACCTGTATAATTATTTGGTCTTGCATGCAGTTTCTATTTCCGACAAACTTTTTATTTATTTTAAATATTTAAATACCGCACAAGAGTCCCAACTGCTCCCAATCGTTTAGAACTAGTGAGACTATGGCGTCCACAATCGGGGCATGTTGTGAGGCCGAAGGTAGTAAGGAGGGGGAAAAGATGGGAAAAGGGAAGGTCGGGAAGTACTTGGCTATTCAGATCTGGTCACCAAACACGGCTAATGCTATTTCAAGTGACGTTTCGATTCTGAATGGTGGTCTTTCAGTATTTACCACTCTGGAACGTGCCGCAAATACACTTTTTATTATAAATTAAACAAATAAACTTTGTTTACAATTATTCAATATTATGTCTACCAGTTTCGGAAGTACCCTTCCATCATCAGGACAATATTAAAATTAATCTTAAATACAAAATGCTGAGATATACTCGTATATACGAGACCTGTTCAAAAGAAAAGGTGAATTTTGAATTTTCGCGGGCTGTGTACATTCCACTATCGATTTTTTTTTTGTTATGTTGGTACACACACGTTTATCATATGTTAGAATTATCAGCCTTTTTGGATTAGTGGTTTGTTTTTGAGAACTGGAAAGGTTAGTCACGTTTTTATGTGTTTTTTGATTTTTTACTTTTGAAAAAAAATGCATCAAAGATTCAGCAGAATCTTCATCGGGACTTAAAAATATACCATCGAAACTAGTTGACATATACAAAAATAAAAGCGGATTAAAACAGTGTGTGTTTTTATTTATTTAATTAATTATTCCAATCCACAAAGTAAATAAAGAATAGTTGTAGAGTAGTAAAAAATAGTTCAAAACGTAAAAATATTATTGATATTTGATGTACAGATTGACAGACATGTAAAGATTCTCCTGTGTCGCCTACGGTTAACCTTCAAACAATTAAGACTAATTTTAATTAACACTATTTCTTGTGGCTTCATTTTAATAGCAAGTGCAGTGTGTTTTTAGTACTAAATAATAATAACTAACCATCACGCTCTTTCGCCGCAGGGGTAGGCAGAGAGGACGGACCGCCATAAAACTCTGTGTCGGCACACACTCCTTGCTTCATTCGCATCCATACATCGTCTCATACATACTCTTCTGTTATTCTGACTCTTCACGTGGCCCGATTCAAGTATTTGATTCACTTGATCGTGCCATGTCTTCCTCGGGCGTACGCAATTTCTTCTTTTATTCACTTTCGCATCATATATTCTTTTTACACTCCTTTCTTCGTTCATTTGCGCTGCATGCCCAAATAATCTAAGCGTCCCTTTCTTGATCCTGTTCATTACGCTTACGTCAGCCTTGCATTCTTTCCGAATATCCACATGTTTAACACGTTCGTAATAATAATAATAATAATTTTCTTTATTGAATTTCTTATAGATGACAAACTGTTATTAATTTAATACAGTGATTCCCAAAGTGGTCTATATCAACCCCCAGGTGTCGATTCCGACCTGCAAGAGGTCCACGTCAATGAAAAAAAAAAATGGGGGGTGCATGAGACGTAAATGGGGGTCTACGGGAGTGGATTCCATTTAGGCAGGCCGTCACCAAAATGTTGGCTTCCCGCAAATGTAATAATCCACCTCACAGATAGTACCTATGTAGGTACTTACGTAATACTATCTTATAATGGACTTTAATTCCCCAATTATATTAATAATAATAATTTTTGTGGAAGATATTTTGCCAATTTGCTAGTACTTTTCGATTTCAAATCTTTACCGACTAGTGCTTTTTTTTCGGAGGGTAAATTTTGTTGATTTGCTAGCACTTTTTGGGGGAGGATTTTTTGTCGATTTGCTAGTACTTTTCGATTTCAAATCTCTACCGACTAGTGCTTTTTTTCAGAGAGGAATTTTTGTTGATTTGCTAGCACTTTTCGATTTGGGATCTCTGCCGACTAGTACTATTTTTTGACGAGTTCGACTACAATTGAAGTGTTCACGGCGAAAGGTTCATTTCAAAGAACTAGCAGTTCCTGAAGCGTTCACAAAACTTTGAAGTTTTTCCCAACGCTAAAAAAAATCAATACTAGGAAAGCAGGGGGTCTATACAAAACAGAAAAAATCGACAAGTGGTCTACTGGATAAAAAAAGTTTGGGAACCTCTGATTTAATACATATAAGAAATTAGATTTTATATTTGGAAAATAAATACAAATTAAGGTATCGTACAGATAAGCAAGGCAAGAAAGTAAAAACAAGGCAGTGGTGATGATCAGGTCAATGAGGAGAAACTCTTTCAAGAATCAATAGGATTTCACTTCTGAATCTCTCCTCACTGACATGAAATAAGTCGATATCGGAAGAGATTTCGTTCAGAAGCAATATACTCCTCCCCACCGGCAGAACCATTGCATGGTTTTACCGCACATACGTCTCAGTGATCTCATTTCCACAACATAAACAAGTCGCAATGCAGGTTATGTAGCATCCTGGCAACCCAGATTTAGTCACAACAATCGAACCAGCTCCGAATTAGGTTAATGTGCCAAGTTGTAGTGCTAGCTCCAGACGGCGCTGCAGTAGTACGTTCTGAGATGCATTTCAAGTGTATTCATTATTTACGAAGCTGGCACGTTACACGGTCCAGCAACACCTTCCGGCGATATTATTTTGGTCGTCGCAAGAAGAGACTACTAAATACTAAATGAGGCATAAACCTAAAGAGGAGAACTAGTGACCTAGTATGAAAATGTGGGGTAAACTAGAATAACTAATGTTTTAAGTACCAATATGTTAAATGCCCTCAAACTAATTTCCTTTTCTTTGATTTGACAAATATGTTAATATGAATTCATACGTTTCATCTGAATTTTTATACCCTTAGCTTCTGGTAAATTGTTTTTTTAATCTGTCGATGTACACATGCACTGTTATGACCAATGATGTTACATATATATAGACACATTGTAGCGCTCTCAAAGTGGCAAGCGATAATCACGTTAGTTGGTGTGATCGGTGGTTAGGCCGATTTAGTACTAAACGGTCACGCGTCGCTTGAGGTCGTTTCAAGCAAGTATGGAACGCGGTCCGAACTTCGGATCTGTTTCGTTCATACACATATATTCTATGAATGTCTATCTTTGTCATACATGACCGATATTTGAATGATGAATTTACTGGTAACGTGTGTGTTTTGCTTGCCACATTTTGTGTTAATATTCTAAGGCTATAACGTGTCTATATATGTAACGTCATTGGTTTTACCCGTGTCTGAACCTTTTTCTCTCATGATTTATGATAACTGTGTCGGACGTACATGGTCCACGATAAATGTGTAGCATTAAGATTATTGTATATTATTTAGAAATGTTAATCATTGTAATGTATATTTCTCCCGGCTTGATAGAGCCCGAATGACGTGAAGGAATCAGCCCTTTGGGCTCGGTCGGCCAGACTGAGGCAGTAACCAGCGGGATGACGGGCGCGTAGCGCGCCCGATCCCGGCCGACCTAACGATTCTTGCGCGAGCGGGTCCCGGAGAAAAATTGATTTGTTTAACCCTTTCACGGGGGCCAGGTTAATCACCCGGCCAAATAAAATATACCGGGGTGATAACTCGGCCCCCAGCTACACAATTGTCATGTTATTATGTATGTAAATGTTAGGATAAGTTAGTTATTAAGAGTTTAGCCCCAAAAAACTGGGCATTATTTGTAATTTGAATATTTGTACTTCTTTTGTGAATCTAATAAAAATGATAGAGGGGCGAAATAAAGTTGAGGTGAAAGCTGGTGGAAAGGAGAAGGGGATAGATTGCTAAAATCTATCCCACAAAATTGCCAGCGACCCGGAAAGAGTGAGAAAGGGGGAAACAAAATTCCCCCATACAAATCTCCCAAATCCGTGGTCGCGCTCTGGAGCGCAATATTAATTGCGCAAAAACCAGAGGAAGGCAGATCACCAGCATCCTCCGCCAGTACCAATCACCTTGACTTCTCTTCGCTCTGACATCGCCTTCAAACTTGACTCCCGACTTTCTTTGACCATCGCCTGCCCCCCTGGACCGCCTGACTACACCTCTCTCTGGACCAGACCCGCAGCATCTTCACTTGAAAGCCGAGGCCCTACAAGCTGAACCCGTCGTCTCCCTTACAACGAGACGACCCCTTGGAGCACCTCACAGATTGGGACCGCCCCCTATACAGTTTATTTGTGTACCTGATTACGTCGGGTACAATAACGATCATGATTTTAGATAGTTTTAATTTGTATACATATTTTGTATTGTTTTCTCCATGTTAGTTAATCTGATTAGCATAATTAATTTAGTATGAAGCGTACTTGAGGTGAAATATCTCAAAACTGCGCTATATAAGTTCACTGTTATTATTATTATTTACTCTGTGATACAGTATAACGAAAAAATAATAATTAAAGCACGTATTCCTAGTTTTCTGACTTAAAAAAGGGTTATTAAGTCGAAAATTCTTTAATTTGTAAATTTTAATGAATATCGTTGGAAGTTAGTTTGGATTACATATACATCTACCAATCATTCTACCTTATTTCTAATTTTGAAACTGTTAATTCGTGGTGGAACTTAATTAAACCGCCATATAATTCTGTCTTAGCACACACTCCTTGCTTCATTTACATTCATACATAATCTTATGTTATTCTAACTCTTCACATGACCCGATTCCCACGAGCACTCCATTGTGGACTGCTAGCTTCGTTTATTTATTTTAATGATTTTAATAATACCAAATTTTTTACTTAATTCCACTATTTTTATTAAAGACCTGACCGGTTTCACCTCATGACGGGCGTCTTTAGACTGATACACTTTTAATTAAATGAATAGCATATATGCAATGAGTGGAATGGACGGTTATTGAGTCTCGTAGTGAACATCTGTGACTTTAAGTTTGGTTTTATTGCTGACAGAGGCGGCTTTACAATAACATTCAAAAATACATTCGGGTAGTTTTATCACTTACTGGGAGACGGGATGCGTTAGATGCGTTTGTGGGTTTAAAAAAATAAAAAGTAAAATCTATAGTTGTCAGGTTTATTTTCAACAGTTGGCTATTTTTGAATTTACTCTTTGATTTTCCCGCCCTGTTTGGTTAGTGTATTTTATAGAAGGTATCCTAACTGCTCTCAACCGTCTAGAGCCTGTAAGACTATGGCATCCCCAATTGGAGTATGTTTTGAGGCTGAAGGTAGTAGGGAAGGGTTGGGGATGAGGAAGAGGATGGTTAGTAAATACCTAGCTATTCAGATCTAGTCACCAAACACCACTTAAAAGCCATTTAAAGCAACGTTTCGATTCTCAATGGTGGTCTTTCACCAGGGCGACACTTGGATCTACCACTCAGGAAAATCTGGAAGCTGTTGCTTATTCGTGCCTGAGAAATACTGCCGCAGCAGAAACCATGATGTTTCGGCACAGCATAGCAAGACAAGAGGTAGAATTTCATTGAATAAATCATCTGATATTGTTAATACGCTAAGCCGTCTTCTGTACACAATTCGTTAGATCGCCATGCAGTGTGCTAATTTCTGCAAAAATAATGCTGGTATTTTTCGCTCACACGTCGAAAAGTTAGAAATTTTATTCCGACTACGCAACTTCACTATTAACTCGCCATATCCCCTTTGACATGTCTGTCAAAACTAAACTAGTGTATATAAATATAGATATATTTACCAAAATTCACTTACTTTTAAAAAACTTTCAAAATGTTTAAATGTAATTTTGTTGTTTATTCCATTGTACTATGGATTTGATATTTGTTGTACAATAATAAAAAAAAATAATAAAAAAAAAAAGTGTTTAACAATGAACTGCCATACTAAATAATAATAAAAAAATATACTCATATCGGCATTAGTATGTAGCTGACAGCGCGATGACCATGTGTTCTGAAAAATAATTAAGAAATAACCTCAGAGCAAGAACATATATGGAGAGAGAGCTAAATATTTTTACCCAACCTATACAAATTTACCATAAATCACTTTCTACTGAGTTTACGTCGTAAACCGTGAGAGAGAAAGATATAAGACAAGTTCTCACACAATATAGCGCCGCTTTTAGGTATGTAAGCATGTTTTCCATCTCCCGCGTCTCCGGCGACTCTGCCAACTACGTTTCATAATGCGACATAACAGGATATAACTCAACGGTTTTTTAAGTTATATCCTATATTTTTGTTTATAACAACACTATGAAAAAGTGGTCATACAAATAAACAAAAACATTGGGTTGACATGTGCCATGAACGGATGTATAAATACCCTAGCCCTAGAGTTGCCCGAGTCAGGAAAAAATCATCAATTCTGACTACACTAGCGCTCTCTCCTGATATAGTATTGCTCTGAGAAAATAACCGATTCGTTAAAAAAATGCACAATGAAAAATACTATGTAGGAGGTAAATTTAAGTATCACAAAGTTATGACATATCACGAACTTAGCTCAGTTCACTGTATTTGGAAATCAACCATGGAAAAGCGACTTGCAAATTAAATCCGCTAAATTTTCGTTTTCATTTGTTAACTTAATTTCATCCTCAATTTAGAGCTTTCAAAATTACCGTTTGATAATAATTTTGCCTTTTTTGATTCAGCGAATTAATACGTACGCGTCGTGGAATTAAAGTTTGTTCAGCCAATTTATTGGAGTGAATGATTCAATAATCAATACTTACTGCGTACTTCAAAGATATTATTAAAAAAATTTCATTTTGGGAGATTTTTTGTCCGTTTGAGGTAATTTTTGTGAGTATTAGCGGTTTTTTAATAACTGCGCAATGCAAAGTATAAAATAATAGTAGTGATATAAAAATAATATGTAGTTAATTTTGAATTATGAATTTTGACGGCCTCCGTGGACGAGTGGTAAGACGCTCGACTTCGAATCCAAAGGTCGCGGGTTCAAACCCGGCGTGCGCCAATGACTTTTAGTTAATTAATATGTGTCATAACATATTTATTTCATACAAACATAATAAAAAGGATATTTGAGGCACGTTCCAGAGTGGTACTCTAAGTATCGCCCTGGTGAAAGACCACCATTCAGAATCGAAACGTTACTTGATTGAAATTACTTTAGCCGTTCGTGACCAGATCCGAATAGCCAGGTACTTCCCAACCTTCCTCTTCCCCATCTCTTTCTCCTCCCTACTACCTTCAACCTCACAGCATATCCTAATCGGGGATGCCAAAGTCCCACTGGCTCTAGACGGTTGGGAGCAGTCGGGATTCTTGTGCAGTATTTACTATCAAAAAAATAGAGTAAATGCTTTGCACCCAAAAACATAAGTAAGTTAATAGAAATATTATAATGCAATAAATAAACACTAATATTTTTGAAAGAGGTACGCTATTATAGCCTTCTTGTAAGTAGATTCAGTGCAGTTGAATATATCTACTATTTCAGCGAAAAAATTACCCACTGTATGCAATCTAGGTACTAGCGAGTATCTAAATGACTCAGTCCTGATATTGTTCTACATTTAAAAAGAATTTTGGATCGAGTGGATCTGTTAGGTACATGGAAGGTAATTGAGTTAAGCAAACTAGGGCTGTCTATAACACCATTGAATGTTTTGAAAATAAAAGTCGAATCGAAAACAAGCCTCCTGTCTGAGAGTGTTAATAATTCTAATTATTTAATTAAATAATTGTAATTTATGGTTTCAATCTAAGATAAATTGAATAATATAGATACGTTACTGTGACAACGCGCGTGAATGCACTAAACCAAGTCCGTTGGACATACCTGAGATTTACTGCGTTTAGTATCACACAAACATTCGTTTTACAGACAAACTGTCACGGGAAAACGGGAGCTCTTCAAACCGAAATTAAAAAAAAATGAGATATCGAATGCAGATATGCATATGTGTGTGGAAGACAACCGTTTCCGTACTTTCTACTCTACTTCGCTAGTCGCTCAGTAAGTTCCTCGGGGAAGAGAGATTATAACAGTAACGCGGGACGTTCATATAGCTATCTCATCCGTACACACACATTCTGTTTAGTATTGCTATCCTTTTCAAAAGCGTTATGAGCATTTAAACTTAAATCAAGATCGTGCCACATTTATCTTTCGATTTGTATGAATATGACGTGTCTTGTATTTTATGTCTATGATTTCAATAGGTAGACTGAGTTTGTAGTTCTAGTATCTTAGAAATTTATGTTGCGATTTTTCAATGGAGTCAGAGTGGATTTTAAAGTGAGGGAACCAGACAGAAGAATCATATATTCGACTTATGATTTAAAATTTAAAAAAAAAAAACCTTTCTTTTTATTTCTTTAACTCTTCTCTTTTAAAAAGAAACAATTGAAAGTTGGTAACTTTCATGTGACGCCACGGCGTTTCTTAAACACAAATTTACAAAGATTTTTAACATCGATTTAATGATTTTGCGTAAATAATTCCATTTCCAGAAATAATATTAACATTTGGTTGGTTTCATCTGTTGACTCCGCATTCTCGGGGAAGTTGAAGCGTTTCGACTTACTCGATAAATCAAACAGAAGACGTTTAAGCTTCTGCCAGCCTTTGTTAAAAGTTTACGCCCATTATAAAAGTTGAACTGCGTTCACAAAGGATTTTTTTTCAAACCCGATGCAATTCTTGTCATCGTGACATTGTGTGGAATTCGATAGAACTCATATTAGCGAGGTACGCAGCCACAAGTTATAAGAATTTTGTTTTCTGTGAGGTATGAAAGACCTACTGAATTAGGAAAATATTAACTCATGACGTAAATATTACTTCCCAACCTTTCTCTTCCCTATCTCCTTCCCCTCCCCACTACCTTCAGCCTCACAACATACCCCAATTGGGGATGCTATAGTCCCACTGGCTCTAGACGGTTGGGAGCAGTTGGGACTCTTGTGCGGTATTTACTATAAAAATAAAAATAAACTTAAGATGAAAATTAAATATCTTTTAATAAGACCCATAGACATAAAATACAAAACACGTCATATTTATGCAAATCTTACGAAAAATGTAGCACCACTAATGTTGCACTACTAAATGTTTCACCCGCGTATGAAAAGGATAGGCATTCAAAGAATATGTGTGTGCGGAAGAGATAGCTATATGAAGCGTGTTTCGAAGGTATGTTTCATTGACTTGGCTTAGTGCAACCAGGCGCGTTGTCTCAGTAACGTATTAACATTATTTAATACATCGCAGCTTTTTTTATGACATACCGGTTTCGCTTAGCCTAAGCATCGTCAAGGTACAATATTTAACTAAACAAAAATACAAAGTTTACGGTTTTATAAACACACAGAGGGAGAACACAATATAAAATAAAATAAGAGAACAGTCAGAAAAAAATAGAATAACATTTCAAATTATAACAAAGAAACAGAGAGAAAGAGAAATAATATGAAATGATAAAGGCAAAACGTCAACTGAGAAGGTGATTAAAGAATATTGAGAAATTTTATGAGTTTTCAGGAAGTATACCTAATATTGGACTACTGGACCAATTTAACCGATTATTAAGAATATGACTATTAATTTCAATGGCTCCTTGGAGTAACAATGTATGGAGAGAGAGCTAATTCTTTTAATCCAACCTATACAAACTTGCGATAAATCACTTTCTCCGGGTTTTTCCGTCGTACACCATGAGAGAGAAAGAGACAGCAAATATAATACACCGCTTCTATGTACTGTCGCGATGATCTTGGTATCATGGTTCACCGCGGGACTCCACCAACATTTTTTATTTCGCCACTAAACTTGACACAACTAAACGGTTTTTTAATATTATATGCTATATTTTTGTTGATAACAATACTGTGAAAGGGTGGTTATACAAATAAACAAAAACATTATTTCGATATGTGATATGAATGGATGTGTAAATACCCTAGCCTTAGTCTCAGCCACGCCCAGGTCCGCCGAGTTCGGTAAAAATCATCAAAAACTGACTACAATGCCTCGGATAGATACCACTCTATATACTCTAAGAATGGCTCTATCTATTTCTAGTGCTTCTAAATTATTTAATTTTATGCCAAGAACATTTTTTTGAAGAGTATGAACACCGGTGCTTTCATTGAAGGTAAAATATTTTTCAATAAGATGATTGGCGAATTCAATTGTAAACGAAACCGGTGGGTCATATTTTTTTTCTTAAATCTTTATCTTACACAAATGTATTATTTCATTTTCATTAAATGTGTCAAACCACTAGGTGATTGTTTTCTACGATTATTTTGTATTTTTTTATAGCGAATATAAATTAGAACATAGAAATCAATAGAAAAGTGTATTTGTGTTACGGTAGCAGATGTGCGTGTTAGATTCTTTGCGATTTATAGATTCAATCTTTGATATTGGTACTCGTGGCATAATGAAGTAATCATATGAAGAATCTACGCAGGCAGGGAGTTAGCTGTCAATCACTCCCGCCGAAATTGGTAAATTTTTGACAGTTCGTCGGCTGGCGGCTGTCGGCTGACCGAAATCAGGAAATTCATATCGTAAATATGCGCATCACGCGGCTACTAAACTAAACTAAACTAAACACCTCGAAGGAAGAATATACATAGAGAGGTACCTTTGCGAAACAGTTTAGTCAGGTCGGTTGACTTTATACTGACTCGATAAAAAAGAGGCAAATATATGTTAAAGGATGTTGGATAGCCTATTAGTTACCGCCCACGTGGAATTCGGATATTTTTAATAATCGCATTTTTTTTTCAAAGTAAAAAATCGAAGAACACACAAAAACGCAACTAGCCTTTCCAGTTGTCAAAAACAAACCACTAATCCAAAATGGCTGATAATGCTAACATATGATAAACATATGTGTACCAACATAACAACAACGAAACATCGATTATCGAATGTACACAGCCCGCGAAAATTCAAAATCCACCTTTTCTTTTGAACATGCCTCATATTATTACTCTAAGCTGCTAATGGTAAATTTCTCAAACTGACGACACGTTTATTGCAGAAAATCCTAGCGTTCGTGCAATTTTGCCAAGTGCAACTCACCCCTCGAAACTCAGAAAGAGATTCCCTCCTTCTGTAGTCTGAATGCGGCGGAGTGAAGTTTTAAAAACATATTTTAAGAGACGCCACTAGACGAAAATTTGAGTTATCTTTTAAGCTTAAGTTTGGCGCCAGCTATAAAGGAGCAAGTCGACATATCGTAAGATGAATGTGAAAGCGTGTATTGCATCTGAATTTTGGGTATTTCCTTCTAATACGGTATAACACATTTAATTGATATAAAATAGTATATAGTGTACTTGTAACACGTTCCAGAGTGGTAGATACTCTAAGTATCGCCCTGGTGAACGACCACCATTCAGAATTGAAACGTTGCTTGAAATGGCTTTAGCCGTGTTTGGTGACCAGATCTGAATAGCCAGATACTTCCCAGCCTTCGCCTTCCTCATCTCGTTCCCCGCCCCACTACCTTTAGTCTCACAACATACCCCAATTGGGGATGCCAAAGTCCCACTGGCTCTAGACTGTTGGGAGCAGTTGAGACTCTTGTGCGGTCTTCAATGTAAAAAAAACACAGCCTTTTTATTCTTGATAATTTTTTTCAAAGTATATTTATATTTAATTTTTGCGTCAGCGAATAATTTTTTGACGGAGGTTTAAATTAAGCCCATTTTGATTTGCTGCCAAACAATATGTTGGTTTAAGTTCGTGCGGAAGGCGTCTGTGACGTCAAGCCGGCCAACGCTTGTAGGTAGTTCAGAGTCCCGACGACAGTTGTGTTAGCAAACAGTAGCGGTACCTACGTCACAGCCAAACGCCGTCGAACGTACAATGCATGTAATAAATACTCCTCTGAGTGAGACAGACTAATAATTGCTGTCCAGATAAAATATTTCAAGTATTTTGAAAATGTGCCATGACCCTTTTTCTTTCCGTCGCCAGATTAGATCAAAAATCAATTTCTCTTCGAAGTTTGACGTCGATGCCTTTGATATCATTTACGTAAGACACGAGGGATGGAAAGAGTCGACTGTCTTGTTTACGATAGACTTTACCACCTCCGAAAACACTTCCCTTATGTATTTCACTCGAGGTGGTTACACATAAGCATCCAATGGAACAAGCTTGGAGTAAGAATATATGGAGAGACACCTTTGCGAAACAATGTAGTCAGGTCAGTTGACTTTATAATGACTTGATAGAAAGAGATAAAGATATGTTTAAGGATGTTGGATAGCCTATTAGTTACAGCCCTCATGGAATTCGTGATTTTTAAATAAACATATTTAAACACATTAAACAAAACAATATCAATTCACCATTAAAATGATTTATCAGATCAAAATATTACGCAAATAATGATAACAGAAGGTTTGCCTAAATAATGATGGAAGCTTCTCGTTGATTTTATGTCTTTTTATCATTAAAATGTGAAAATTCTAAAGTTCGGTCAAAAATATTTGAAACTGTCGAAATACCTCTGAAAAATTACGTTTTACAATCTTTGTTTGGTCTTATTCGAACATTTACGCATAGCACATATCACCATCATGTTCAATTTATTTGTGTAACCACTCAAACCACTGCAAGTATTTTAATCAGCAAAAATATAGAAAATAACCTCAAAATCCTTTGACGTAAGTTATACGACTCGATGATGTGAAGATGGACGGAGAACATTCTAACATACTAGAAGCGCTGCAATAGAATGTGAAGACTTTATTTGTCTCTTTCTCTCTCATGGTATACGACGTACAAACCCCGGAGGAATTGCTTTATCGCAAATTCGTATTGTTTGGGTTAAATTATTAAACTCTCTCTCCATATATATTCTTACTCCGAGGGAACAAGTCATATCAGAACGAGAGCCTTCCAGGTGAATTATTTATTTCAGGAGAAATCACTGATGTTGCAAGATATGATTTTGAATATTTTATACGTTTGTTGCGCCTTATATTGTTCTGTGTGATTGGATTGTGTGTTCCTGATATACGAATCGATAAAAGACTCAGGTGACATTTTTAATCCGAGTGGGGAAAAGGGCTTTTTATTGAACCTGCGGGACGAACTTATTCCTGACAAATTGGGATTAATACTTTTGGGCATTTTAGAAACTTGGCTACCGGATATTGTACTAATCAATATTCAATGATTCGGAAAAAAAGGTCAGGTCAAGTAGACGTATTTATTCTAAGATTTAGATAAAGATTAACTGCCTCCGTGTGTCGAGTGGTGAGACCTTGGAGTAAGAATATGTGTGGAGAGAGAGCTAAATATTTTTACCCAGCCTATACGAATTTGCGATAAAGCAATTCCTCCGGGGATTTTACGTCGTATACCATGAGAGAGAAAGAGACAAGAAAAGTCGTCACATAATATTGCAGCACTTCTAAGTATGTAAGAATATTCTCCGTCCGCGCTAACTTCACATCATCGAGTCGTGTAACTTACGTAAACGGATTTTGAGGTTATTTCCTATATTTGTGTTGATTAAAAAACTTGCAGTGGTTATACACATAGATAAAACGTGATGGTAATATGTGCCATAATTTAATATTCAAATAAGAACAAGCAAAGATTATAAAACATCACTTTTCAGAGGTATTTGGACAGTTTTAAATATTTTTTTACCGAACTTTAGAATTTTCACATTTTTAATGATATAAAGACATAAAATCAACAAAAAACTTCCATCATTATTTAGGAAAAACTTCTGTTATTAGTGTTTGCGTGATATTTTGACAATGTTAATCATTTTAATGTTGTATTGATATTGATTAGTTTCATGTGTTTAAATTTGTTTATAAAAAAATGCCGAATTCCATGTGAGCGGTAACTGATAGGCTATCCAATATCCTGTAACATATATTTTTCTCTTTCTATAGAGTCAGTATAAATTCAACCGTCTTGTCTACACTGTTTCACAAAGGTACCTCACCATATATTTGTACTCCAAGGGTAAAATGCTCGACTACGAATCCAGAGGTTGCGGGTTCAATCCCGGCGTGCGCAAATAACTTTCATTTAATCAATATGTGTCATAACACATTTAGTTCACATAAAAATAATATATAGTATATTTTCGACACGTTCCAGAGTTGTAGATTCAGAATCGAAACGTTGCTTAAAAATGGCTTTAGCCGTGTTTGGTGATCCGATCTGAAAATCCAGGTACTTCCCAACCATCCTCTTCCCATATCCTTCCCCTCCCCACTACCTTCAGCCTCACAACATACCATCATTGCTTTTGAGGTGATTTTTCACAAAAACGGCGCTATACAAATTACCAAAATATTATTATTATTATTGGAGATGGCATAGTCTTACAGGCTCTAGACTAGACGGTTGGGAGCAGTTGGGACTCCTGTACAGTAATTACTGTAAAAAAATGTATTAAAAAAAAAAAACAAATGAGACAAGCTACACTTTTTTTCACTTTACTAACTATGGGTATCATTCTCCACTGTCCAGAATGTCGAGACTTGTTAACTAAAGCCATGGTCTTGAAATTTTTGGTAGCAGTCTAAATGTTTTTGCCATTCTTTACGACTCTACCAAAAAAATTGACTTGACCTTGTCTTTGGTTTGAATATTCTTTCATATGTTTGTTTAGTCATATTTTCATCATTGCTACATTTAATATTTTGTATGTGCTGTTCTTTCTCTGTTGCTCTTTTTTCCCGTTTCGTGTTTTGTATTTTTTTGTAATTGGACTTTAGCCCGTTAGTTTTTAAATAAATAGACAAGTAACTTAACACGGTGGGAGATGGTAGACATTTCAAATGGGTGTCGTTTTGTTGCAAAGGTATTCCAAATTCATATGAGATTGCTGGCGTAAATAAACGCAAGGAAAATCCCTCCGCGGATTGGGAAATTTCTTTCCAGCTTTGTTTTGCCGTTTCGGCTGTAATTGAGAATTTCCCCGGTCGTTTTCCAGGGAAATATACTCGCTTTTCCCGACCTATGTTATGTCGGCTGGCGGATGACTCTGTGTGGAAATTCTTCTGTGCCGGGCTCGCAAATCAATGAATTTACATGAAGATATTTCAAAAGCGCCATCTGGAAATACATAGTCATGTTGATGTAGAATAAACATAATCGTGTGCAATAAGCATGTTGCTAGGCGAGGGTGGATTATTATCTCGTTTTAAAATGCCGATAACTCAGAAACACACCGTCGCCGGAAAGGCAAAAGGGGCGAAACGCCATTCTGGGAAGTTTACACCAGTGCACTGCAAAGTTTTTTTGTTTTACAATAAAATTCGTTAGTCTTCAGTACCTGGTTAGATTTTGAAAAAAAAGTTATATCGAGTACCTCAATGCTCTCACTGAGTTACCTGAAGCGAAAAATTACTAAAACAGCCAAACTTGCGTCGTTTGAGTCAAACCTTCTCCCAAATAGTGCATTTTTTTTATTTATAGTAAATACTGCACAAGAATCCCAACTGCTCCCAACCGTCCAAAGTCAATGAGACTATGGCATCCCCAATTGAGGTATGTTGTGAGGCTGAAGGTAGTGGGTAGGGGAAGGAGATGGGGAAGAGGAGGTTGGGAAGTACCTGGCATTCAGATCTGGTCACCAAACACAGCTGACACCAAATCTGAATATCCAGGTTCTTCCCAACCTTCCTCTTCCCCATCTCCTTCTCCTCCCCATCACCTTCAGCCTCACAACATACCCCAATTGGGGATGCTATAGTCTCACTGGCTCTAGACGGTTGGGAGCAGTTGGGACTCTTGTGCGGTATTCACTATTAAAAAAAAAACATATTAAAAAAGTTAGTTATGAAATGTGTGAATATTTTAAAGTTTTATAGTAAGATATTCGTTTGTATTCGCGTTTCAATATGTTATTTAATATGGTGTACCATAATCTTCCTTTTTCAGAGTTTAATGGCGGTAATCAAGTTCGGATATGCTCTGGTCATCATCACACTGGTCCTCATGATTTGGGCATCGCTCAGTAATGCGAGAGAGGTAACTTGTTTATTCTATAATACCATACAAATATACCTTGACTGATTGAAGAAAGTTCAACTGATAGTTGGCCATATGGCCCACTTACCTACATCTATTTGCATTGTTCAAAAACCATTGACTTTTACTGAATAAAATTCGAGTTCGAACGATTCATATTATGATAATCGAACCTTCGTAGAATTCGGCTGATCTCGACATGAATTTATTTATTTATACTGGGTTTTAACAGATGTTCTCACTTACGTGAAAACACTTAGTTATAAAAACCTAGTCAGTGTACAGTCATTGTTAAAAAGAAGGGATACATCAAATAATATAGAAAAATACAAAAACTCAATCAGTAATAAATAATACAAACAAAAGAAGACACACAAAGAGATATAAAAATATACACAATATAATTAGCCCAATCGTTGTTACACACCTAAGCAATAGCAGAACTTTCTTTCTGAAACTGTACAAATCATCAACAAAGATTTCTACATCAGCACACTCTATCCTATTATTCAGTTGGTACATTTGAGACAGAGGGCTGAAGTAGGCAATATTATTTCTGAATGTACTCAAATGAAATGCGCTATGGCGTCTTAAACAGTAAGAATTAGGTACATTTATTTCAATATCGCTGAGACATACTGTAGTATCGAGATGACCGTGAATTATTTTATGTAAACATATTAAATCAGTTATTTCCCCTCTAGTTTTAAGAGAATCAATCTTAAAGTATTCGAGTCGTACGTCACACAATCTAAGATGGTCGTGTAGATATATTTGAATCAACAATTTAATAAAGATTCACTTTTTTTTTTTTTTTTTTTAAAGTAAGACAAACATTCCCGGGCTACGAATAACCTGACAATATTTGAAAAACTCCTACTGCCATCATAAAAAGCGGAAGATGTTGCTTGTGCAATGATGGAGGACTTAGCCAACAGAGGAATTAAACGCACGACGCCCGAGTGGGAATCCGACGCGTTCTCCACTCAGCTACCGACCGGTCATATATTTTATTTCCACTACTTTCAAGCGAAAGCACGAATTTTGGTTTAATGTGGTGTGAGTTTGTGTTTTTTTAAATAAGTAATTGGACAATTTCCTCAACGAACGCCAAAGGCGCTTGATTACAATAAAATCACACAGTGCGATTTTCAATTAATTTGTATGGTTCCATTATATCAATATATCAACGTTCCCAAAAGCCCCAAAATCTTCACATTGAATTTCATTAAAATACGTTATTTCTACCTTGTTATTTGTTACGTTCGTCAGTTCCACGTGGAGCCAGGGGTGCAGTACCCCCCGTGCTTCTTCAACCCCCTGTGCAGCTGCTCCAAGGCCATCCCCGATCTTGGCATCGTGGCCTGCAGGTCCGTGCCCCTGTTCCGGGTGCCCCCGCCCATCAACTCGTCCAAGGTGTTCATGCTGCACCTGGAAGGGAACGGCCTCAGGGACCTGGAGCCTTACTTCTTCCAGTCCACTGGTGAGTTGCTTGTTTTATATGGTCAAAAATATACTGTCCGCTCCAACACATAGATGAATTAAATAATGTAGATACGTTACTGAGACAACGCGCGTGAATGCACTAAATCGAGTCTGCGGGACATACCTAAGATTTACTGCGTTTAGTATCACATGAAAATTCGTTCGAGAGACAAGCTGTCACGGGAAAACGGGATCTCTTCAACGGAAACAATGTGAGTTAGCGAATACAGATATACATAGGTGTGTGGAAGAAAACCGTTTACGTACGTCGTACTCTACTGGACTAGTCGCTCAGTAAGTTCATCGAGGAAGAGAGATTATAACAGTAACGCGGGACGTTCATATAGCCATCTCATCCGTACACACACATTCTGCTTAGTATTGCTATCCTTTTCATAAGCGTTATGAGCTTTGAAACTTAAATTAAGACAGTGCCGCATTTATCGTTGAATATGACGTGTCTTGTATTTTTTGTCAATGCTCCAACAATTTGTTTTATAGCTTTGTTGCTGCTCTAATGACGTGCAGGACTGAAGCCTTTTTCTCGTATTCCACTACAATCAAGGCTTTGATAAATTGTTCAATTTATATTGCCTCCTAAGCTGATCTTGCGGCTTTGCGTTATTTCCTTTAGGTTTTTTTTCCATTTAGTTTTTGCTTAAAGTCATAACTTTGTTGATTTTAATCTTTTGAATGGCTGGTCTGTGCTTTTTAAAGAAACATTGATGTCCCATACTCCAACCTTGTTCCTTCTAACCTTGGAGCACGAATATATATGGAGAGAGAACTAAATATTTTTACCCAACCTATACAAATTTACGATAAATCACTTTCTCCCGTTTTTTACGTCGTATACCATGAGAGAGAAAGAGACAAAAAAAGTCGTCACATAATATTACAGAACTCTAAGTATGTAAGAATGTTCTCCCTCCGCGCTTACTTCACATAATCGAGTCGCATAGCTTACGTCAACGGATTTCGAGGTAATTTCCTATATTTGTGTTGATTAAAAAACTTGCAGTGCTTATTCAAATAAATCAAACATGATGGTGATATGTGCCAAAATTTAATATTCAAAAAGACCAAACAAAATTTGTAAAACATCACTCTTCAGAGGTATTTCAACAGTTTTAAATATTTTTGACCGAACTTTAGAATTTTCATATTTTTAATGATATAAAGACATAAAATTAACAAAAAGCTTCCGTCATTACTTAGGCAAACCCTTTCTTATTGGTGTTTGTGTGATATTTTGACTTTATAAATCATTTTTATGGTGTATTAATATTATTTTGTTTAATGTGTTCAAATATGTTTATTAAAAATGTCCGAATTCCACGTGGGCGGTAACTCTCCAACATCCTTTAACATATCTTTGTCTCTTTCTATCGAGTCAGTATAAAGTCAACCGTCCTGACTACACTGTTTCGCAAAGGTACTTCTCCACATGTATTCTTGCTCCAAGCTTCGAACATTATCCCGAGCTGATCCACTGGAAAAAAAAACATTTTCCTAGAGATATCCCATGCTTTATAAGCACTTAATTGTTTCGACTTACATATATTTTTTAAATTTGTTGCAGCTATTTTAAAAGTGTTGGTAATTTCTCTTGGGTACTAATCGAAAGTTTGGAATCCCGGAGGTATCTCTGCGACCCTCAACTCTTTAACATACGATCCCTTTGTTCGTATCATTCCCACTTATTTGTTATTAGTTTTTTTTCTTTGCCCCACAGTATCTTACATATTTTATGAAAGTGTCCTTTGTGATCTCTGCTACCTCTAATTTATGTTTTTTTTGTATTTGTTCCAGGATTGTACAGGCTAGCCATAAACAAAAACCCCCTGGGAGAGATCCCCGAGGAGGCTTTCCTCGGCCTGGAAAGGTCCCTGTGGGAACTGGAGCTTCATGAAGACGATCTCATTGTAGTGCCCAATAAGGCGCTGCGCTACCTGCAAAAACTAAGGCTACTTGACTTGACTGGTGACTAATCTATTATAATGTTTTTTATTAAACATCAAAAACCTCATTACAACCCTTTTGCGTCTATTTTCGAGAACTTAACTATTACTAAACGTATTTTCCCGAAACCTTATATGGAGTGGAATATTCACATCATATTTTTCTGTATGGTGGAGTACCACAAGACTCCAATTTAAGTCCACTCCTATTTTCCATATGCATATTTTTCTCCTGAAACAAAAATGCACACTTAAAAAAACTGTAATCGCCTCCATTCTAACATACACAAAAACATAAATTATGTGAATACTGCACAAGCGTCTTAACTGCTCCCAACCATCGGGAGCCAGTAGAACTATGACATCCCCAATTGGGGTATGTTGTGAGGTTGAAGTTAGTGAACAGAAGAAGGAGATAGAAAAAAGGAGTGTTACAAAGTACCTGGTTTTTCAGATTTAGTCATCAAACACGGCTAAAGGCATTTTAAGCAAATTGGAGATTCTGAATGGTGGTCCTTCACCAGGGTCATACTGCTGACAGTATCTTATACTCTAAAACGTGCCACAAATTTGCTATATATTATTTTTAATAAGCCTGGATTTGTACTTACGATATCTGTATTGGTAATAGAGGATCGTAACCTTTTGCCGTAGCAGGCTCCACAGTTTAGAATAACCTCCCTTCACATTTGCGAAAGATCGACAAATCAACTAAGTTCAAAGCAAAACTAAAGACCAACCTTTTTAAATTATCATACCTACAAAACGACTTTTTGCTTCACTAGAGTTTTGATCACTCATTCTGAGTAATATACATAGTTTATATTTATAGTTTACTATTACTTAATCTATTTTTTTTCAACTCTAGGTCCGACAGCACGGGCAACAACCATTACATATATTTGTTAATGTAAATACGTTAGTTGTAAGTCACTAGTTATAAGTATTAGGCATAAGTTAATGTTAGGTCTTAGTTTGAATATTGTGTTAATTATGCTGTAAAGCGCCCTTGAGGTGATATGATTCTGTCACGAAAACGGCGCCATATAAGTCAGCCAATTATTATTATTATCACCATTAAATCACGAAAGCCATCAAGTTTAAGTCGGCTTTCGTTCTGGACTACAAATAATGAAGACGCAGATGTTTCCTCTCACTTTAAGAAGATTTTTTTTTTTTTTTCCAGGAAACGAGATAGCAGAGCTAGCCTCCGACAGCTGGAAGGGTCTGGAGAACTCTCTGCAGACGCTGATCCTGGCTGACAACTCCCTGCTGGCCCTCCCGCCGGACGCCTTCTCCACCCTGCCGCTGCTGGAGACCCTGGACCTGCGGGGAAACCACATCTCCAAGCTGGACCCCACTGTCTTTAGGGATGGCATGGGAAGACTCAGCAAAGTAAGAGAACTCTTACAAATTTTAAACTGCTCTTAAAATTACGTTTTAACCATTTCCTAGGAAGGTCGCTTATTATTTCGATAAGAATCCTACCAGTATTCTTAATTTGATGTGTGAAAGAGGGACGGGTAATAGGGAGATGCGTCCGCGCACAGGAGATTGATGTTAGCAGTTGGGCATGTGAAGTTGGTTTTGATGGAAGTCTTTATAATCTGTGAATAAAAGGAGTTCACCACAGCCCTCAAGTCTTTCGTAAAATTGATTGTCAAGCAATGATGCTAATCCTACACTACATCCTTAGATTAATTAAATAATGTAAATACGTTACTAAAACAACGCGCGTGGATGCCCTGAACCGAGATTTACTACGTTTAGTTTCACACAAACATTCGTTCGACAGACAAACTGTCACCAGCTACCACAAACGCGTCGCTGTAGGCTCTTTTCTGAGAAAAAAATGCCTTGAGAGGTGTAAAAATCATTCGAGAGTAAAAAAACATATCTCATGGAGTTTCTTTCCATTCATAATTACCCACAAATCACTTATTATTTCAATTCAATAAATACAATTATTCGCAAGTTTTAAAGGTTCATGAAAACGGTGCGAGATAGCGAATGCAGAAATACATATGTGTGTGAAAGACAACCAGAGCTAGTAGCGCAATACCCGATTATAACAGTAGCGCGGGACGTTCATATAGCTATCTCATGCGTACACACGTATTCTTTGAATGGTTATCCTTTTCATACGCGGGCAAAACGGAATACAAGACGTTACTAGTTCTGCTACATTTTTCGTAAAATTTGTATGAATGTATTTTATGTCTGTGACTATATTCCTGCTTTAGGTTAGTTCAAAGTGTCAAACTCTAGAGAATTAAAAAAAAAATTTAAGCATGTTTTTTTCACTTTGAGCTGATAGTGATTCATATTTTGTTGTGATAGTAATGCTGTTGTCAGTCGTAAAATGCTTAATTTAAGAAAATATATTGTCACAAAAAAATATATTGCCTACTGACACAGGGTTTTTTTCTATTTTCAGTTTCTTCTATCCGACAACCAGCTCGTGTTTTTCCCGTATGAAGAGTTGGCTCCACTGAAGCAACTGAGGCACTTGGATTTGTCTAAGAATCGCATCATCCAAGTGCCTCCCGTAGTTAACATTCCCGGAATCCACATGTCTCTGGACATCCTTAGGCTGGAGTATAATTCCATCACCTTTCTGATGCCAGGATCCTTTCAACTGTTCAACACATTGAACACTACTATCTTAGACGGGAATCCAATTTCATACATCAGGGTGAGTACAAATTACTCAGTGAATTACAATGACATACATTCTGATTTGAAAATTGATTTTTAAATTCGTGTATGTCATAACTACGTTTTTTATCCACCTCTATTATTTTCAAAGTATTTTATCATTTACACTTATTACAACATATTTACACTAGTGCTCATTTCACTCGCAAAAGCAATAATAATGATATGTTAAAACTTAAACTGGCACACGCCCGACCTTGAAGTAACAATGTATGGAGAGAGAGCTAATTATTTTTACCCAACCTATACAGATTTGGGGTAAATCACTTTCTCCGGGTTTTTACGTCGTACACCATGAGAAAGAAAGAGACAACAAATTTTCCGGAATAAACTCTAACTAACTAACTAACCATCACGCCGTTTCCCCGCAAGGGTAGGCAGAGAGGACGGACCGCCATACAACTCTGTCTTGGCACACACTTCTTGCTTCATTTACATTCATACATCGTCTCATACATACTCTTCTGTTATTCTGACTCTTCACACGACCCGATTCAAGTATTTGATTTACTTGATCGTGCCATGTCTTTCTCGGGCGTCCTCGACTTCTTCTTCCATTCACTTTCGCATCATATATTCTTTTCACACTCCTTTCTTCGTTCATTCGCTCTACATGCCCAAACCATCTAAGCGTCCCTTTCTTAATCCTATCCATTACGCTCATATCAGCCTTGCATTCTTTCCGGATATCCACATTTGTAATACGGTCATACATGGTTTTACCGCACATCCGTCTCAAAGATCTCATTTCCACAGCATTCAGTCTACTTTCATCCTTCCTCTGCCAGTTCCATGCCTCACTGCCATACATCAGGGTTGGTATAAGCACTCCATTGTGGACTGCTAGCTTCGCTTCTTTGGACAATTTCTTATTTGCCCCAACAGCGTTCAGTCCTCCATTAATGGAGTTTCCTGCATTCACCCTTCTTTCAATATCCTTATCAGCCTTTCCGTCTCTTGTAAACATACTTCCTAAATACACGAACTCATCCACTTGCTCCAAGTATTCATCATTCACAACTATATTGCACGCTGTTCTCGTACTCTCTCTTTCAAACACCATCACTTTGGACTTACTTACATTCATCATCAACTCATCATCAACTCATCGGAATAATCACACCGCTTTAAAGTATTGTTAGAATGTTCTTCGTGTCCCGCGTCTCCGTTGACTCCGCCAACACGTTATGATACGCTAAATGAATTGACATAACTCAACGGTTTATTAGGTTACATGTTTTATATACTCGTATATATTTTAACAATACTGTGAAAAAGTGGTTATACGAATAAAAAAAAACATTATGGTGACATGTTTTATGAATACATGTATTAATACCCTAGCCCTAGTCCTAGCTACGCCCAGGTCTAGCCGAGTCCGGCAAACCTTGTAAAACATCTCTACAGCGCTCTCTCTTGTATATTATTATTAATACCTAACATCCTGACGGAAATTGGATTTTATGTCCTTGATAATTTCACGCGAGGCCGCCAACACAGGCTTCTGTTTCTTCCTAGGTGCAGAACTAACTTACCAACGGTGATGCCCCTGGGAAGACTAACTAGGTTAATTAACTGCCTCGCAGGAAATTTGGATATTTTTCACACGAGCTACAACAAGTTAACACAAGAACTAGCTATTAAGTTCTAACTATATTATGTACTTCTTGAAAACTGTTTTTTTTTTTTTTTTTGTTCTTTTTACCCTAATTTTGTGCAATCATGATTACCATTTTTTGTGTTTTTGCAATGTTTTGGTGTAAAACTGTTTTCGCAAATATAAAATAAATAAATTATTGCTCTGAGGTACTAAGTCTTAATAAAAAGCAGACCAAATCAATGGTATATTAACGCGTGTGTTATTGATAAAACCACAAAAGCACTCAATCCAATGTAATTTCAGGAAGACGCATTCCGCCAAGCAAAAATCCGCACCCTCTCGCTGAGAGATTGCGGCTTGACGGAAATAGCGCCTTCGGCATTTGCAGGGCTGGAGGCGAGTCTGCAATCCCTGGACCTGTCCTCCAACAACCTAACCGGCCTCCCCAAGAGCTTATTCCACCAATTCGACTTCCTCAGGCACTTGAGCCTGAAGGAGAATGAGGTAACACTTCAAGTCAAAGATGATGTCGATTGAGTGGAACGATCAGCACTAACTCTCCGTCATGTTTTAGGTTCATAACATAATGCCTGGAGAATCGTTTAACGGTTTTCAATATACCCTCTTCAATTTGGACCTGAGCGGGTCTAAGAATGGAGTAACGAGTCTTCAAGATTTGAGAAGGTAATATATATATATATTATTTTGTTATATACCTACCTACTCTAAGGTTTTACGATCAACCCTTATGCGACTGAAGAAAACCACACATTTTTAAAATAGACACAAAGGTTTCTTTTACAGTTTATAATCTGCTGAAGTTTTCTGGACCACTTTCATGACGTAAATTTCACCCAGTACCGTCTTTTCTTGTGGGTTTTTAATTCAGTAGGTGTTTAAAAATAGTATTAAGGATACAGGTGGTGTACTTTGAAAACAACAGTACATCATATTTATCATTTAAAATCAGATAACATTAGTAATAAATATGGACAGGTTTTAAATTCTATATAAAACGCATGAGGGTACCCTTTCAGTTATGGTACGTTTAACGTAAGCATTTTCCGCTCACATACCACCCTCCACATATCCAACGGTTATGTTTAATTGTATATTTTCACTTTTGTGGAGAAGTCAGGAAGTTTCAGCCGGTTAAACTTACTGGAACATTAAATAAAACTATGTTGAAAACCAAAAAGGGTATCCGGGTACCCTTTCAGTCACATAAGGGTTAAATACAAAATTGAAATAGGTACCCGGGTACCCTTTCAGTCACATAAAGGTTAAATACAAAATTGAGCTCAATCATTTTGTTCACCTGCCTGCTGTCTATCGTCGCTGGAAAGGCAAAAGGGCTTAAGCGACACTTTGGTCAAAAATGAGTTGAATATGCAGTTTTGATCAGTTTTTTTTTCTACATCGAATGCTCTGACTCTCGTTTGATTCTGAAGACTTTTGTGGCCCTTCAGCCATCTAAAATATATTAACCATTTGGGAAAAGGCTTGACTTAAGCGACACAAGCTTGGAAATGTTTTTAGCTTTTTATAGCTTCAGGTAACTCAGTAAGAGCATTGTGATTTTTTTTCAAAATCCAACCAGATACTGAAGACTTATGAATTCTGTTTAAAAAAAAGTGCTCTAGTGTAAACTTCTCAAAATGGCGCTTCAGCCTTTTTGTCTTTCCGGAGACGGACTTTACCTAGTATATACCTAGTGTGACATATATTTAAGAAATGTTGTTTTCTCTTTTGTTATTGTGTGGAACTGTTAATATTTTCCAGGATGCGATCCTTGCGCTCCTTGTCTCTCAGTCGACTTCCTCGGGATATCCTGGTCTCCGACGACTTCCAGGAGTTTGGAGTGGATCTTGAAGAGCTGAAGATCGTCGGAGGATCATTGGAAGCCATTCAATCTCACGCTTTCAGACATCTGAGAACCATCAAGTACCTGGACCTTTCGGAGAATGAAATATCAAAGATTGACAAGGAAGCTTTTGTTGAGGTAAATTCAATGACGTTATATATATAGACTCGTTATAGCCTTAGAATATTAACACAAAATGTGGCAAGCAAAACACACACGTTACCAGTAAATTCATCATTCAAATATCGGTCATGTACGACAAAGATAGATATTCATAGAATACATGTGTATGAACAAAACAGATCCGAAGTTCGGACCGCGTTCCGTACTTGCTTGAGACGACCTCAAGCGACGCATGACCGTTTATTACTAAATCGGCTTAAACACCGATTACACCAACTAGCGTGATTATTGATTGCCACTTTGAAAGCGCTACAACGTGTCTATAATATATGTAACGTCATTGGGCAAATTATTATTTTTTTCTGTCTATATAAGAGTAATACTTGGTTACTAAATCTGAAGATTTGTGCGGCTTAGTTGATTTGGTTTGGTTTGGTTTGACCGTGCTTTGGCGACGAGATCTTAATAGCCAAGTACTTCCCAACCATCCTCTTCTCCATCTCCTTCCGCTCCCCACTACTTCGAGCCTCACAAAACCCCGATTTTGGATGCCATAGTCTCACTGGGTCTAGACAGTTGGGAGCAGTTGACACTCTTGTGCGGTATTTACTATAAAAAAAATTATAAAAATAAAAACGAAAAAATAAAAAAGGAGAGCTCTTTGACAAAAAAAAACCCTATTTAACAAGATTATACACCTGAACTGTGATATATTTTAGCTGGGCCACGGCCTCATCAGCTTCAAGATCTCCAACGGCCTGGCCGACTCCATGCACGACCTGCCCCACGACGCCCTGCGCCCCCTGTCCCACCTGCAGCACCTGGACATCTCCAACAACAGGATCAGCTCCGTGCCCGACACCTCCTTCCACTTCCTCGGGGACCTCAAACGCCTGGAGCTGCAGGACAATGTCATCACCAACTTCTACAAGGGGACACTGCAGGTTAAACTGACTCATTTGTATTTTATTAGACACAGCGAGTAACAGGGAACCCTATTGGGTTGAATAATGAATTTGAGTCCTTTTTTATTTGTTTTTCTGATCAATATCCACATTTAAACTTAAATACCAGTATTTTTTTATATTTTTTAAAGTTCATCTTCATTGTAAAGTTAATTCTCAAAGTTTGAATTTTTTAAACGCCGCTAAAACGGTAGTATCTCAGAGGTAGGGAGCGGGGGGGAGTGCGTGACGTCATCCGTACCGTCAGAAGGGCAATTTGTTTGGATTTTGTTGTAATATTCAACAAGGAATTCCAGTTAATTTTCTTATTAATTTTAACCGTCTAACTTAATTAATGGGATTTTTCATAATTTTTGAAATATCAAAATATCATACGATTTTTTTTTTACCGTTGGATTTTTTGTATATCTCGCCAAAAACAGCGGATTACACGGTATTTATCTTTGACATCGCAAACTGTCGTTATCCAGCTGTCAGTCGCGTATTTTTTTTTCAATTTTACCGCTTTCCATTTAACAAAACTTTCTAAAATGTCAGGAGATAATACATATTACTAACCGTACCGATGTGTAAAAATACAAGCATTACTGTAATTTATCACTGTTCCAAGAAATGCAGTTTTACGTAAAACAATGGTGCAACGCCATGAAGGTACCACATCGTACGTAAACGGTACATTTGATGTAGAAGTTCGTTTGACTAATCATGAAGCGTTTATATTTTATGGCTTTTTAACCAATTTTCAAGAAAAATAATATATTATGCAAAAGTTAATCAAATACTTGAATCGGGCCACGAGAAGAGTTAAAATAACAGGAGATTATGTATGAGACGATGTATGAATGTGAACGAAGCAAAGAGTGTGTGCCAAGATAGAGTTGTATGGCGATCCGTCTTCTCTGCTTACATCTATAGGGAAACGGCGTGATCTTTAATTAGTTAGTTGTATGGCAGTTTTGATGTCATATTTTGAGAGATCCTTAAATGGAAGTTATTTGTCTGAGAGTAGATTTTAATAAGGTTTATATATATATTTTTTTTTTTTTCGTAAGAAGCAATCACATGGTGATTGGACATTATATTAAATAAAAGACTTTACTTTAAGGTTTCGCTTGGATCCAAGCTTCGTCAGGGCACTATTATATGTGCCCTAACGAAGCTTGATCTAAGCGAAACCGGTTGGCCTTCATCATAATAAATTCTGTGGTTTTAAAACAAAGTATTCTTTTATTTAGTATATTTTTTGTTTCAGGGAGATATCCACTCCTCCTTAGAGAGTGTCGTCCTCTCGGTGAATAGACTAACTTACATCGCCCAACACACCTTTGTGGAACTGCCCAACCTGCGGGAGATCGCTCTGGAGGACAACCTCATCGAGAAGCTGGAGAGGAGAGCCTTCATGAACCTGGACCGCTGCAAGAAGATCAGCCTCAGAGGAAACAAGATGAGAGATGTGTCCGACGAGGCGTTCCAGAACTTACCGGAGCTTGAAGTGTAAGAATACGTCTAAAAGTCTAAAATACAAACTATTTTTGTGTATTACAGATTGCGTCCATTTACGAGTACAATGCACATGAACAGTTACATAATAAAAGAAAATGTATTAAGAGATATGGTTAACATGTCTCTTGAAATCTTTAAGGTTTATGTTGAAGATATCAAGAGACTGTACTAGGCCAACACGTCTGTTCTGCCATGTGGAATACACTGCAGATCGTGGTGTCGCCCCTGGCAGTAGTCGTTTGGCACAAACGACTTATGGCATTCCAGGAGGTTTGAATCTTGAATTAACAAGACGGCCTGCATGGTCGAGTGGTAAGACGCTCGACTACGAATCCAGAGGTCGCGGGTCCGAATCCGGCGCCGCAAATAAATTTTATTTAATTAGTATGTGTCATAACACACTTAGTTCATATGAAATCAAATATAGTATATTTACGGCACGTTCCAGAGTGGTAGATACTCTTAGTATCGCCCTGGTGAAAGACCACTATTCAAAATTGAAACGTTGCTTGAAATGGCTTTAGTCGTGTTTGGTAACCAGATCTGAATAGCCAGGTATTTCCCAACCTTCCCTTTCCTCATATCCTTCCTCATCTCCAGTACTTTTAGCCTCACAACATACCCTTTTTGGGGATACCATAATCTCACTTGGCTCTAGACGGTTGGGAGCAGTTGAGACTCTTGTGCGGTATTCACGTAAATATATATATATGGAGAGAGAGGTAACTTTTTTTACTTAACCTATACAGATTTGGGATAAATTACTTTCTCCGGATTTTCACCTCGTACACCATGAGAAAGAAAGAGACAACAATTTTCACGAATTATCACACCGCTTTTAAGTATTGTTGGAATGTTCTTCGTGTCCCGCGTCTCCGTTGACTCCGCCCACACGTTACGATACGCGAAATAAATTGAGATAACTCAACGGTTTATTAGGTTACGTATTTTTTTTTTTAAAAACAATATTGTGGAAAAGTGGTTATACGAATAAACGAAAACGTTATGTCGACATGTGATATGAATGGATGTATAAATACCTTGGAGAAACAATGTATGGAGAGAGAGCTAATTATTTTTACCCAACCGATAAAAACTTGCGATAAATCACTTTCTCCGGGTTTTTACGTCGTACACCATGAGAGAGAAAGAGACAGCAAATATAATACTCCGCTTCTACGTACTGTCACAATGATCTTGGGCTCCTGGGTCACCGCGGGACTCCGCCCACATTTTTGTATTATGCTACTAAACTTGACAAAACTAAACGGGTTTTTAGGTTAGATGTTATATTTTTGTTGATATCAATACTGTGAAAAAGTGGTTATACGAATAAACAAAAACATTATGTCGATATGTGATATGAATGGATGTATAAATACCCCAGCCTTCGTCTTAGCCACGCCCAGGTCCGCCGAGTCAGGTAAAATTCATCAAAAACTGACTACACTGCCTTGGATTGATACCACTCTATATACTCTAAGATAAATACCCTAGCCCTTGTCCTAGCCACGTCCAGGTCTATCCGAGTCCGGTAAGACCTCGTTTAAACTGAATACAGCTCTCTCTACAGCACTCTCTCTCTCTTGTATATTATTGCTCTAAGGTATGGATTGTCTATCAAATGATAATTGGAAAGAGATGACCTCACACACACAAGATGCTAAGGACAACAATACTGCGGCGCGAAATTCAAATGACTGGACCGGCATTTCGAATGATCTTCGGTTTCAATCCGCTTCATGTAAACAAATCAGAAGTTTTGACAAGTCACCAGAAGATGGCAGTTAGAAGAAGGGTTTAACTACTTTGTTTGTTTGACTTATCGGCTAAATTCGTGACGTTTTTACGGAGTGTACACAACGGATTTGAGGGAACGCATAAATTAATGCGCGTATCGCTGGGGGCACGGTTTGTTCGCGCACTCGTATATATGCGCGTAGCCGCGTAAAGATTAAACTAAGGTATTTCAAAAAAAATAATGCACACGTACAAGAGTTCCAACTGCTCCCAACCGTCTAGAGCCAGTGAGACTATGGCTTTCTTAATCGGGGTATGTTGTGAGGCTGAAGGCAGTGGGGAAGGGAAGGAAATGTGGAAGAAGAAGGTTAGAAAATACCTAGCTCTTCAGATCTGGTCACCAAACACGGTTAAAGCCATTTTAAACAACGTTTTGATTCTGAATGATGGTCCTTCATTAAGGTGATACTTGGAGAATCTACCACTCTAGTTTATTAATTGTTTTATTGACGCACCTTCTCTGTTGCAACTTATCCAGTTCAACATTCCTTGCCGTATACTCAGAAACAATAAATTGCTGTTCCTCAATCATCACAATACTAATTATGGGTAAAATTCTCCAATGTCCAGACTTGTTAACTCAAGTCATGGTCTTGAAATTTTTGGTAGCAGTCTAAATGATTTTTGTCATTCTTTACGACTCTACCAAAACTTTTACTAGACCTTGGCTTGAATGTTCTCTCTTATGTTTATTTTGCCTTATTTTTGTCATCGCTTCATTTGTTTTTATGTATATGCTATTCCTTTGCTCTTTTTTCTATTTCGTGTTTTATATGTATTTTTTGTAATAATTGGACTTTAGTCCGTTAATTTATAAATAAATAAATAAATAGTAGTCAGAAAAAAATCAACTATCTTGACTACATTGTTTTGCAAAGCTATCCCTCCTCTATATTATTGCTCTGAGCATTCAACCTATAAACATGAGCATGTATATAATGTCGTGTTTCCAGCTTGGACATGTCTTACAACCGCATGAGCACCTTCGAGTTCTCCATGTTCGACCAGGTGGGCACCCTGGGCTCGCTGAAGGTCAACGCCTCTCACAACCGCATCAACAAGCTCAGTGACTCCATCGCCGCTGCCTTTGGGACCATCGTGCGAGAGCCGGGTAAATAATACTGTTTTTTCGTAGAAAGTAGCTTTTAATTAGCGTTGGGAAAAACTTCGAATTTTCATGCCATTTTCCCACGTTTTACCTAAAACTGTAGTATGCATTTCATTAATAATTTAAAAGATTACTGTTTAAAAATTGTATTCATTGGAAATTTTTGACATTTACTAAACTACTCGTATTAAACTTACAGATAAATCATTTGTAGTATTGTTTGTATAAGAAAGCCAAAAATGTGTAATTTTTGGGTGTTGACACGTTCATCGCTGTCACCGTTGACAGACATGTGATCGGTATGCGCACAGCGCGCCACGCGCGTTTTTCCATCTCTTCGCTTTGAACCGATTTAAAACAGAGACATTCACGTGGTTTTGAGTCGTCCCACAGGGCACAGGGAAACCCGTCACTGTTCGTCAGTTTGAATTGATCCGTCATTAATATGGTATTAATGTGTACGAATTTTAGTTAGCAACGAACGTGTGTGGACCTCTCTATTTGAAATGAATTTGGCGATTGTTCTGTTACATCAAGTTTAGCATGTAAAAGCTGCAAATGAAGATGAAAGAACATTTTAATTAGCGTTGGGAAAAACTTCAATGTTTTGTGAATGCTTCACGAATTGCTAGTTCTTTAAAATGAACCCTTCGCAGTGAACACTTCAATTCAAGTCGAACTTGCAAAAAAGAGATTTGAATTTATTCGGTTATTTGTTCAGTTCTTTTGGAAACCGGTTCCTTGATATTTTTTCGAAAAGTACAAGCAAATCGACAAAAGTTCCTCGCTAAAACAAAAGTACTAGTCAGTAGAGATTTAAAAACGAAAAGAACTGGAACTGGTCCCTCGTCAACACGTACTAGTCGGTAGAGATTTGAAACTGAAAAGATCTGGAACCGGTTCCTCGCCAAAATACAAAGTACTAATCGGTAGAGATTTTAAAACGATAAAAACTGGAACTGGTTCCTCGCCCACAAAAACACGTTCCTTTAGATCGAAGTACTTTGAAGTCGAACTTCAATTGAAGTACTTGAAATAAAGCTCTTCTTTATAGGCTTTGAAGTTCAACTTCGCAACTGAACTGCTCCAAATTAGTAGTAAGTAGTTCTTTGTAATCTAAAACTATCTTTGAAGTATTTTTTTATATGAATACCGCACAAGAGTCTCAACTGCTCCCAACCGTCTAGAGCCAGTGAGACTATGGCATCCCCAAATAGGGTATGTTGTGAGGCTGAAGGTAGTGGGGAGGGGAAACATATTGGGAAGAGGAAGGTTGGAAAGTATCTGGCTATCCAGATCAGGTCACCAAACACGGCTCAAGCCATTTCAAGCAACGTTTCGATTCTGAACGGCGGTCTTTCACCAGGGCGATACTTAGAGTATCTACCACTCTGGAACGTTTCGCAAATATACTTTTTTATTATGTTTATATGAATTAAATGTGTTATGACACATATTAATTAAATATAAGTTATTGGCGGACGCCGGGTTTGAACCCGCGACCTTTGGATGCGTAGTCGAGTGTCTTTCCACTCGACCATGGAGGCCGTCAAAGATTTGTTCAGTGAAATGAAATGAATGAAGTTTGAACTGCCGCAAAATGAAATGGTTCACACGGAGCAGTCAGAACGCTAAAATGAACTACCAACTTCAATTGAAGTATTTGTTCAATGAAATGATATGGAATAAAGTTTGAACTGCCGCAAAATGAAATGGTTCACACGGAGCAGTCAGAACGCTAAAATGAACTACCAACTTCAATTGAAGTATTTGTTCAATGAAATGATATGGAATGAAGTTTGAACTGCCGCAAAATGAAATGGTTCACACGGAGCAGTCAGAACGCTAAAATGAACTACCAACTTCAATTGAAGTATTTGTTCAATGAAATGATATGGAATGAAGTTTGAACTGCCGCAAAATGAAATGGTTCACACGGAGCAGTCAGAACGCTAAAATGAACTACCAACTTCAATTGAAGTATTTGTTCAATGAAATGAAATGAATGAAGTTTGAACTGCCGCAAAATGAAATGGTTCACACGGAGCAGTCAGAACGCTAAAATGAACTACCAACTTCAATTGAAGTATTTGTTCAGTGAACAATGAATGAAGTAGGAACTGCTGCTAAAAGAAGTAGTTCTTTCAGAGCGGTCACAACGCTAATTTTAATGAACAAGGTGTTTCATAGTTTTTCAGCCATTTTTGTGTTGTAAAAAACTGTATCATTATAGTAGATTGTAACATTCATTTTTATATTTTTTTATGTTTTATTGCTTATGATTTGACTCATTTCACATTTGTCACCATCATTTTACAGCACTCCATTATGAGGATCAGTTCATCTCTGTTCCAGGTGACTGCACTAATCTTCCAATACATTTTATCAATGCAAATACATTTCTATCATATTTGACTTCTGACACTTCTCGTCATACCATGTAAACTGGCGCTATGTGTCGCTTTCGACGTGCATTGCAAATTTGCAGATGTGTTAAACCTCGGAGTAAGCATACACATGGAGAGAGAGCTATATATTTTTACCCAACCAGTACAAATTTGCGATAAATCACTTTCTCCGGGTTTTAACGTCATATACCATGAAAAGAGAAAGAGACGAGAAAAATTGTCACATAATATTGCAGCACTCTTAAATATGTAAGGATGTTCTCCATCCGCGCTAACGCTACACCATCGAGTCGTATAACTTACGTCAACGGATTTTGAGGTTAATTCCTATATTTGTGTTGATTAAAAAACTTGCAGTGGTTATACAAATAAATCAAACATGATGGTGATATGTGCTATGCGTGAATTTTCAAATAAGATCAAACAAAGATTGTAAAACTTCGCTTTTCAGAGGTATTTCAACAGCTTTAAATGTTTTTGACTGAATTTTAGAATTTTTTACATTTTTAATGATAAAAAGACATAAAAGCTTCCATCATTATTTAAACAAATCTTCTGTTATTAGTGTTTGTGTGATATTTCAACTTCATAAATCATTTTAATTGTGTATTGTTTTATTTAATGTGTTTAAATATGTGTATTCAAAATGTCCGAATTCCATGTAGGCGTTGACTAATAGGCTTTCCAACATCCTTTAATATATCTTTGTGTCTTTCTATCGAGTCAGTATAAAGTCAACAATACTAACTACACTGTTTCTCAAAGGTACCTCTCCGTGTATATTTTTACTCCAAGTGTATATTTTTACTACCTTTACCATAGATAAAAACTCCCTTATTTTACCTATTCCAATGCAAAACTATTGGCTCTATCAAATATTTTTTCGAGATAATAAATTTTCAGTGACAGTATATGAGTTATTTTTAAAAATTAATTTTGCATAACTATAATTTAATAGATTAACCATTTCGTTTTATTCATCTATTAAATATTCGCCAGCAATTGGCTTCGATTACATTGTAATTTTTTCTATTTTTCTAGGTGTCGGGATCGGAAGTTATCACTCTAATATTAAATCTTTGGATTTATCGCACAATAACATCTCGTACATTAGTCGATCCTATTTCAGGTAAGAATTTCATATTGACCTGCAAAAGTTTCCTGTATTCTACCCGTTTTTACACTTGACCTCTCGAATGCCGGATTCCCGCAAGGTACAACTTCCGTCGTACCTTGCTGACTGTAATTTCGTAATATCTCACTTGTGTTTTACAAAATTATGTTTTTGACAGTTGTGCTATCTTATCAGATATGTTTATGTATTTTTTCAAATTGTATGATGGTATTAGTATTTTTTTCTGGAATTGCTACTTATATTCGATGATTTAAAAAAAAATATCTCCCTCATGTCACTAACAAAAATTTGATCAAGAAATGTAAAGATTTTTTTTTGTTCGATTGTATTTTTGTATAACTGAATAAATGACCTTCGAAACAAAAGAATTGCGTGAGGTTATCTTCTAAATACGAACAGTAATGTCACTTTGAAAATCGTTTTTTTTCTGCCTCACTGACGAAGCAAACTTCAAATACTTATTACTCGCTTTGTAGCAAATTTAAGGCAATGCAAAATATCTCTATGGATTGATTGTTATGTTGAAAAGCGATTGCGGTTCATTTGAATATGAGAAAAACAGGTTTAGCATAAAAACTCCTGAAAATTAAAAATGAACGCCCGGTGACTATTGGCACCTCCTTTTTTCTAGAGGTTAAGAAAATTATTTTTTTCGTTTCTAGAAAAAAAATATAAAGGAGTTTTGCTGTATATTATTCTCTCTGAAGGCAGTTTTGTTGACACCCAATGGATGCTGTGATCTAAGTTTCTTCAAAAATCAAATAATATAATTGATATTATTATTTAAAAATACAATAATATGTATTTATTTTATATATTTTCAGGTCAGCAGAAGTATCTTTAACTCACCTGTACTTGTCTCACAACAAGTTACAAAACGCCACCCGAGATGTGTTTGGCAATATGCCTCACCTGCAAGTCCTGGACCTGTCTCAAAACCGGCTGCTGGATTTGGAGTTTGACACCTTTAAAAACACGAAACGATTGCAGGTGGGCTCTTAATGAATTATTAGTATTTCCCCTTTCCTGAACTTATAAAAGTGTCATTGCTGCTAATAGTTTTTCCATTAAATTCTTTATGTTGATTGTTTGTTTAGGGTGCTCTCTCGGTGTTCCTAACTAGAATAATCCATCGGCTCATATCGTTTCATTGGTTAAATATTAAAGAATACACCCTTGGTAATGAAATACATGGCAAAATGTTATTCCTCTTCGTATGCTTTGTAAAATTTGAAACTAAAAAAATATATTATCAACCTCTGGAATGCCGGATTCCTGTAAGGTGCAATTTCTGTCATACCTTTCTGACTGTCATTTCGTAATAACTCATTTGTGTTTTACAAATTGATGTTTTTGTCAATTATGCTATCTTCTCAGACAATGTGTCAATGTATTTTTATAAATTGTATGTTATTGGTATAAGTGGTTCTTCTGGAATAGCTACTTATATTCCGAGAATCGGTTTTATCACACCCTTATGTCACTAAAAAAAGTTTGGTTGAAAACGTAAAGATTTTTTTTGTCATTTTATTGTATTTTTATGTGTTGGATAAATTTTCTTCCAAATAAAAATAAAGTTGCCTAGTTTTCCTGTAAATACAAACAGTAATGACACTACTAAAATCGTTTTTTTTTACCGTACTGACGTAAGCAAATTTCAAATATTTATTACTCGACTTATACCGAATTTAATGCAATGCAAAATATCTCTATGGATTGATTATTTAGTTGACGAGCATTATCGGTTCATTTAAATATGCAAACAACAGGTTTTAACGGATAAAAACTCTTGAAAAGATAATGATGAACGCGCGGTGACTATAGGCACCACCGGCACACTAAAGATTAAGCATTGTGTGTAGGAATACTAAATACTAGCTTTGTGACCGCTCTGAAAGAACAACTTCAAAGAACTACTTCTTTTGGCAGCAGTTCATACTTCATTCATTGTTCATTGAACAAATACTTCAATTGAAGTTGGTTATTCATTTTAGCGTTCTGACTGCTCCGTGTGAACTATTTCATTTTGCGGCAGTTCAAACTTCATTGAACAAATACTTCAAAGGAAGTTAGATTACAAAGAACTACTTCAATTTTCAGCATTTCAGTTGTGAAGTTGAACTTCAAAGCCTATGAAGAAGTACTTCATTTCAAGTACTTCAATTGAAGTCCAACTTAAAGTACTTCGATCTATAAGGAACATGTTTTTTTAGGAATTCTTTTCGTAATCTCTTTGTTTTGGCGAGGAACCAGTTCCAGTTATTTTCAATTTCAAATCTCTACCGACTAGTATTTTTATTTTGGCAGGGAACCGGTTCCAGTTCTTTTCGTTTTGACGAGGAATATCAAGGAATCGGTTCCAAAAAGAACTGAACAAATAACCGGATAAATTCAAATCTCTTTTTTGCGAGTTCGACTTTAATTGAAGTGTTCACTGCGAAGGGTTCATTTTAAAGAACTAGCAATTCGTGAAGCATTCACAAAACAGTTAAATTATTCCCAACGCTACTAGATACCATAATTCTGGTTGATATTTGTTTTTGCTTAGGTAATAATATAGTTGATGGTGTATTGTCACAGATAGTCCTGCTGTCGCACAATCTCCTGAACGATGTCTCCTCGGAGGTGTTCCGCTCTCTTCAGTCTCTGAGGGTTATAGAGATTGCCAACAATGAAATCAAACTGCTGCCTGATAACCTCTTCCCTGAGGAGGGATTGGAAAAGTAAGAATATATTTATTTACGCCCTAGTGGACTTTTGCAACTAATTTGTGCAATATAGTTATGTTGACAAAGGTAGAGCATTATAAAAAATAAAACAAAAAATATATAGGTACTTCTCGAAAAAATAAAAAATCTAATCAAATATATATTTCATTAGATTTTTTATTATTAATATTTTAACTACTGGTAAGACGGTCTGCACGGTCGAGAGGTAAGATGCTCGACTACGAATCCAGAGGTCGCGGGTTCGAACAATAATAACTTTTATTTAATTAATATGAGTCATAACACATTTATTTCATATAAAAATAATAACAAGTATACTCGTATTTGCGGCACGTTCCAGAGTGGTAGATACTTAAAGTATCGCCCTGGTGAAAGACCACCATTCAGAATCGAAACGTTGTTTGAAATGGCTTTGGCCGTGTTTGGTGACCTGATCTGAATAGCCAGGTACTTTCCAACCTTCCCCTTCCTAATCTCCTTCCTCTCCCCACCACCTTCAGCCTCACAACATGCCATAGTCTGACTGGCTCTAGACGGTTGGAAGCAGTTGAGACTCTTGTACGGTATTCACGTAAAAAAAAAAACAAAATGCAATGTAAATAAATTAAAATAACAATAATAATACATACAAAAGCTTTGAAGAGAAAAAAACTAACTAACTCACCATTACGCCGTTTCCCCGCAGGGGTAGGCAGAGAGGACGGACCGCCATGTAACTCTGTCTCGGCACACACTCCATGTTTTATTCACATTCATACATCGTCTCATACATACTCTTCTGTTATTTTGACTCTTCACATGACCCGATGGGCGTCCTCGACTTCTTCCATTCACTTTCGCATCATATATTCTTTTCACACTCCTTTCTTTGTTCATTCGATCTACATGCCCAAACCATCTAAGCGTCCCTTTCTTGATCCTATTCATTACGCTCACATCAGCCTTGAATTCTTTCCGGATATTCACATTTTAATATGGTCATACATGGTTGTACCGCACATACGTCTCAGGGATCTCATTTCCACAGCATTCAGTCTACTTTCATCCTTCATCTGCCAATTCCATGCCTCACTGCCATACATATACATGGCCTGTTCAAAAGAAAGGGTGAATTTTGAATTTTCGCGGGCTGTGTACACTGTACATTCGACTATCCATTTTTTTTTTGTAATGTTGGTACATATATGTTTATCATATGTTAGCATTATCAGCCATTTTAGATTAGTGTTTTGTTTTTGACAACTGGAAAGGTTAGTCACGTTTTTGTGTGTTCTTCGATTTTTTTAGTTTTGAAAAAAATGGATCAAATAATAAAATCCATGATTTGTATTTTCCACAACTCCAGGACGCTCATCGTCATTAACATCTTCTCGGCCCAAAGCGCTTTTACCACTTATAAACACTTTTTTGAGACAAAGTAGACTCGCCGAATGCCACAGTCAACATTTTAAGTGCGTTGGAGCACTTTATTCCATTTTTAACGCAAAATTTAATACACATTCTTTGATCCATTTTTTTTAAAAGTAAAAAATCGAAGAACACACAAAAACTTGACTAACCTTTCCAGTTGTCAAAAACAAACCACTGATTCAAAATGGCTGATAATGCTAACATATGATAAACATATGTGTACCAACATAACAAAACATCGATAATCGAATATACACAGCCTGCGAAAATTCAAAATTCACCTTTTCTTTTGAACAGGCCTCGTAAAGCTAAACACAACATAAAGTGCCCTGAAATATATAACCCTGTAATAGTGCAATCTATAAAGTGCCCTAAAGATATTTTAATAGTTACTCACCCTTGGAGTAAGAATATATATGGAGAGAGAGCTAATTATTTTTACCTATACAAATTAGCGATAAATCACATAATATTTTGTAGCAGTTTTAAGTATGTAAGAATGTTCTCCGTCCGCGCTAACTTCACATCATCGAGTCGCATAACTTACGTCAACGGATTTTGAGGTTATTTCCTATATTTGCGTTGGTTAAAAAACTTGCAGTGGTTATACAAATAAATCATATTTTTAATGATATAAAGACATAAAATCAACAAAAAGCTTCCATTTAGGAAAACCTTCTGTTAATAGTGTTTGTGTGATATTTTGACTTTTTAAATCATTTTAATGGTGTATTGACATTGTTTTGTTTAATATGTTTATTAAAAATGACAGAATTCCATGTGGGCGGTAACTAATAGGCTATCCAACATCCTTTAACACATCTTTGTCTCTTTCTACCGAGTCAGTATAAAGTCAACCGACTTGACTACACTGTCTCGCAAAGATATCTCTTCACATATTCTTACTCCAAGGACACTCACCAGATCGTACATCTCTGTTTCACAAACATTTGCAGGTTAGACCTCTCCAACAACGACCTGTCTCGCATCCCTTCCAACTGCTTCTCCCCCGGCGCTGCAGCCTCCCTCACCAAGCTGGACCTGAGCGGGAACTGCATCCCCGCCGTGGGCAGCGGAGACCTCATGCAGAAGTTCAGGGTAAGACGTGCCCCAAGCAACGTATTACCTCTTCTCCGTGTGGGTGTGGGTGTCCCTAGATCTTGACTATTACCTCTAATGTGTGAAGTACTCACTGCTAGTTGGTGTCGGAGTGTTGGACTCGCAATATTTCCTTCTTGTATTCCCTTTAGTTTTTACTCCGAATATTTATTCATCAAAATATCTCTCTTTAAACAAAATATCTAATTACTTTTTAAGTCACCAGAATTTAATCACACTTTGACCCTTTACGCGTATGTATTAATTTATTGTGGGTTATGCAATGTGTTTACACGACTTATACACATCTACTCGTGGTAATTACGCTGCTATCTAGCAGTGGGAAACATAACCTTTTTGAAAATTTACATTATTTTTCTTATTCTGATAAAATTTTAGAAATTTAAAATAAAATACAATCTTTTTAACAAAATTTTTACACATTACATTTTTTTAACAGATTAGATGCAATTTAAAAGCATTGTTCATTACTATTTTGATTTAAAAAAAGTCTGTAACACTTGTATTGAGGACCTTTCTAGAAAATCTTTCAGTCCAACACATAGAGACATTATTAGTTGTGTTTGCTGATAGCTGTGTGGTCCAACACTTATTGTATGCTATAGGAATCAGTTTGAATGATAATATTATTTGGTATTTGTAGATAAATACAGGGTGCTCTGTTTCATGTAGCCTTATTAACAAGTGTGTTTCTTTATTACTTAACAAACTACCACTTCTCCTGCCCTGGACTATTCCCTTCCAAGTAAGTTTTCACCGTCAAGTTATTAATATTTATTACACTTCATAAGTTTATATGTATAATTAAATTTGTCTATTCTGATTTCAAATCGTTTAATTAAAAAATTTTATCGATACTATTATTCATTTGAGAATCTTCTTTTAGTAGATGCTATAAACGCAATTTTTTATCGTCTTTAGTTGATAGTTAATACCTGTCAAATATTCAGACTTGGTTGAAACTGTCGTTTTTTTGCCAAGAAGCATAAAATAACTTCAATGCACTCTCGAGGAATATTGTATATTACCCTTTTAAGATGTAATATTATCACACTATTAAGAATCTGTAAGATAAAATCATTAATAATTATAAACATACTCGTATTTTGATAAATAAATACATATATAAGTTTCTTATATGTAGTCTTAGATTAATATGTAATAAATGCAAAAATAGTAATTTTGCTATAAGTATGTCTTATCATTTGATATGCATAACTATGATGACTCTACGGTACATAATACACAAGTGGTTCACTGTACAAAATAGTGTTAATTACTGTAACGTCTAAGAGTTTCAATCTCTTTTCCTAAGAAATATCATTTTTTAAATTAACAGCGGTAATGCATAACCTGGGGCACAATTTCTTGAGACCTACGGGGCATTTTTCGGGGCCAGCGGACCATTTATTGTGCCCCACTTTCCTAAATAGCATTTCAAAGAAATTTCATTAAAATCAGTGAAAATGTTCAAATTCTCAACAACGTAAGAGCTACCTGAGATGCATTGTTTATTGCACACCTAATAAAATTAACAATTTTAAAGATGCAGACAAGCTCTGGATAATGCAAACCAATACTTCGAGATGTATCTTGCATCCCCCCCATGAAAATTAAAAATCTCTAGACTAACCGTGTTAAGTTGTATCTTGCTTTTGCAGCCCGCAAACTATTTTGAAATTGATAATTTGACCCTTTTTTTAAAAAAGTTGTTCATCACACTTTACATCATATCGTTGCCGGAAATGCAAAAGGGCTGAAGCGCCATTTTGGGAAGTTTACGCCAAAGCACTTCAAAGTTTTTTGTCTTACAATAGTGAGAGTTACCTTAAGCGACAAAAACCTAAAAAAGTCTCAAACTTGTGTCGCTTGAGTCAAGCCTTCTATCAAAATAATAAATATATTTTAGATGGCTGAAGGGCCACGAAAGTCTTCAAAATCAAACGAGAGTCAGAGCGTTCGATGCAGAAAAAAAACTGATCAAAACTGCAGGTTTAACTCATTTTTGACCAAAGTGTTGCTTAAGCCCTTTTGCATTTCCAGCAACCATATTTAGGCCTAAAGCCACAAATATATTTTGTGTACCTTTATCTTTCAAAATGATCTTTCGAAGATGTCCCGTCAGGACTTGGACAAGGGACTAGACTTTAGGGTTAAACAGAATTACATAAGTCTTAATTAGACCACGAAGTATCAAAAAAAAATTGTGGTCTAAATGTGACCGTATCCTGTGTCCGTGTTGAAAGTACAATAATGGTGCCCGCTTACCAGTTCCCGGACTATGACGACTACGGGCCCGGGGAGCAGCGGCCCAACGACTGGCAGAAGCCGGGCAGCGAGTACCAGGACTACACGTACCACAGCGTGCGGCGCCCGTACCCAAACCAAAAACCCGACAAGCTCAAAAACCAACCCCGCCCAGAGATTTTCTTTAAGGTCAGACGTCCAGTGTCCAGTGCCCAGTGTTGCATGTCTCTACAATGTGGCCAGTGAATGCACTGTCATCTACTACACAATCATCTTTATTTCTACTTCTCGCATTTTATTTTCATTGGATTCACTTAACAATTAATAATACTTTGCTATATGGGCCTGCCGCTGACAGCTTGTTTGTAACCTCTCTTTCTGTTACATTTGTCGTTTATATGAAATGGTGAGAGGTTACAGTGGATCTGTCAGCGGTATGATTATGTACCACCATTTATTTTTTGACTGTTGATCGGTTTTTTGTAATCACTCAATATTAGGCATATTCAATTCTTTTTTTGATATGGTGTTCATGTTTACAGTAATCTTTTACTTTATCTGAAAAGTCTTTGTTTTTTCTTTTATTAATACTGTTATTTTATTAAAATCTTCTTTTTTTCTGCTCTTAAATCACTTTACTGAATGCATGTTTGTTTTTTCTTCACCAATTACTATTGAAAAAGGTTAAAAAAAAAATACATTAGTACTAGCAACAAAAGCAATCCTGATATTCTTACGGATCATTATTTTTCCATTTGAATTTCTTCTGTCGCATTATGTATGAGGTTTATATTACATTGCTCTGTGTTATTCAATCGAATTAGTATTCACCTTCTCACTTTTATGGTTTGTTTCATTCCTGTTACTAATTT